>CM069592.1:17370000-18012500 GCA_035771175.1 Paratinospora sagittata
GTAGCAAACACATAGATGTTCGTGTTCATTTTCTTTGGGATCTTGAAGTAGTGGAACTGATACAGTGTTCTACCTAGGAGCGAATTGCAGATATTATGACAAAACCATTGAAGTTTGAAACGTTTTCGAAGTTGCGAGAATTAATGGGTGTCTGCGAATACCTTGGGATAAACTGATTGTCAATGACATTCAGTTTAAGGGAGGATGATAAAGTTGTTGGGATTTCCTAGCTGTTAGGATTAGGATTCCTTGTTTCTATGATATAATTCAAGTCGTGCAAATAATTCCTCCTATACTTGAGGGATAAGGATTGCTTTTCTCTTTTGACTTAGTCATGCACCACAATTCTAGGTCCTGTAAAATCGTGGGTTGTTATTTCCTTTTTTATTTCATTGTAAGGCTATTTAAACAGCCACAAGTGTTATTCAATAATAAAGTATTCTCCCAGTTTTTCTAGCATAAACAAACTTTGCACTTACAAAAGCTCTTTGCCATCTTTTGGTTCTAACAGAGGGTGCCTAGATTTGGTGAAAGATCCTCCTGCATCCATAACGTTATAGCAAACAAAAGAAAAACACAAACAACAAAGATACAGAAAAGAAAGAAGAAGATAATAATGAAAGCCTGCAACACAGAGAAACATATCAAACAGGAAGAGAAGAAATTAAACCAAACAACAAAATTAACAAAATATATGTACGACAGAAATCCAAAAAAAAAATGAAACGAAACCAATAAAAGGAAAAAGAAATGAACGAGCGCGTTGATGTGGGCAGCGTTGCTTGCTTGCTTTCAATCGATCACACAGTATATTGAGAGAGCGTTGAGAGAGAGATTGAGAGATTAAAAGAGAGAGAGAGAGCTTCTTGATGTCGTGGGGTCGAGTGTGGATGCCCCACATATAATGGGTTTTTTTTTTTTTTGAAGTACCATTGATGAATATTTTTTATTTAGAAATTTACCCCATTCTATAAATAATGTTGGGATCTATCCTAATTAGACCAGTAAACGGCTATTGACCGAGTCCAACAAGGCACATCCTTTTTTTTTTTGTTTTTCTTTAAGTAGCGTCTTTTGAAAATGCTACTCTTAGGCTTGTTTGGCGTGTGAGATTAAACTTTTTTTAGTCCTAAGCTCATGTTTGGCTGCCGATCATGATGAGATAAAAAATAATTTCATCCTTATTTTTATCATTGTAATGGGATAAAATAATGATGACCAAAAGAGGAGAATTATTTTTGTCCCATTGTAATGGGTTTTGTATTTTTTTTTTAATTATTTAATTTTATCCTTTCAAATTCAATCCAATCTGATAAAAATAATCTCATTCTAACCTACGTACCAAAAGCACCTCTAATCCAACATTAAAACAAAAAAATGTTGAACAACACGCATAGGAATTCTAAATAAAACATTCACACCCAAACGACTCAGACAAATAAGTTCAACATATTTGCATCAAATATCATAGACCATATTATGTAATGCATGAGGTTATAAGTGTAATACCCTTAAATTACACAAAAAAAAAAATGAAATTCGGGCACCGCCCAAATGTTTGGGCATTCCTTTTTCTATAAAAGGACCCCCCCCCCTCATTTTCACACCTCAACTCTCTCTCTTCTCTCTTGCTCTCTTTGTTGGTTCATCACTATCATTGTGATTTTTTTCTCTCCTCTTTTGAGACTCTCTTCGCAGTACAAGGAGGTTCTACTCGGGAAGAAGAGCCAGTTCTGGAAGAAAGCTTTATCTGAAGGTGGGGAACAAAACATAGGTTTGCGTGTCTTATGACTTTTATTAAAGTTTTCATTCATTTATCATTATGTCCATTATTCATTTACACTGCATTATTGCGTATAATGTTCATATTTGTCATACTTATGCCTGTATATTTGGAATACATGTATTACACTGTTACTACGCAGGATTAGTGGTCAATTTGACTCAACTAGATTTAGTCTTGGCCTCAGTAACTTTGAATAGTGAACGGGAGGCAGCTTGTTGTTCTAGAAGATTGGTATTTAAGCAGACCTCGTGTCCCACCTCTCGACTGGAGACTGGTCTGGTTGGTCTTATTTGAAAGCTATCTGCTTGAACAAGTGATACTGGACATCCTAACAATGAACGTGATGATACTGACCTTAATAAGTATCACTAGACGTTGCCAAATCCTGTTTAATATTAGTAAAGACCGAACCTGCTCATGCATAGTCATCATACATAACCACTTAGGGACATAAGTGGTTTGTGACAAAATAGTTATTGGAGCAATGCTCACTATTTTGATTTATGGAATAGTTATTGGAGCGATGCTCACTATTCATGATATTTTCCCTGGAAGGGGACGTACAATGAGAACCAGGTTTACCTAGGGATGGACATTTGTACGTGAATCCAGTGTTATGTACAATCACAGAACCATTACGAGACGGTGTCATGCATTCATACATGTTGTACTGTTTATGATGTTATATTGTGCATATGTGATATTTGATTATGAAGTCTTCTTTATTAATTGTCGTATTCACGAACTATTTTACCCACTGGGCAATAGCTCACCCTGTTGTTAACCATTTTTACAGGAGACTAGGGTGGATTCGGTGGAGGTTTTCGGGCCCACATTTTGTACCCCGTGTTTATTTATAGGGAGATTTTGGGAGGATGTTCCCTCAATTATATTTTGTACAAAAATACATTCTGAAATTAATAAAATTAGATTTGTACTCAATTGTATACCTGCATACTCGGTCATTGTTATAATGCATTCGCGCCCCTCCTGTGAGTGTTCTGTCGATTTAGGCGCATCCGGGCGGGGTGTGACAATAAGCTTAATAATTATTCTGTTGCTTAAATATATACAAAATATTTTTTATATGAGCTAAGTCTGTAAAAGTCCTAGATCAAATTAAAGGAATGGTCTTTTTTTTCTTTTTCCTGTCCACATGAGATTATTATTTCTTGACTTAAAGCTCATAACTCTGTATAACAAAATACTTCTTTGGGCATCCATATTTCAAATAAATAAATTTACTCAATATCTTCATGTAATATAATTTTCTAAGAAAATTATCATTATAATATTTCCTATCTATCTAAATAATTGAAAATAATTTTTACTTCCTTCATGCTAATTTTATTTTAAAATCCAAAATAATTTTCCTATTTATACTCATGTAGTTTTACTTCGTATGCAGGTTGTGTAATAGGTTTTTTTTTTTAATGTTAGATTAGAGGCGCCTTTTGAAAAGGTGACTCTAAGAGTAGCCTTTTCAAAAGGCATTTTTTAGCGAAAAAAGGAAAAAAAAAAAGTTCTACCTTGTTGGACTCGGTCAACAGTCGTTGACCGATCTAACTAGGGTAGATCTCAAAATTGTTTGTGGTATACGGTGAATTTTTAAATAAAAGATTCATCAATGGTAATTTTAAAAAAAAACCCATATATAATACGCAATTAATTAGCTGAAATAGATTTTTTTTTTTTTTTAATATAAGGGCTACATATTACCAAAGAGCTGTTGAGCATTTGTTTTGACGAAAATGCCACTCTTATGTTGCCCTCGCCATTTTTTCTCCTCTTTTTTTTTTTTAATAATGGAAACTGATGATAGTATGTACCGAAGGCATATGTACGAATGCGTCACACTCCAAATCTTTTGCAGGCTTGTTTGATATTGCTTCTGCTTATATCTTATAGCTTTTATAGAAGTACTTATGAAAAAAGTGCTTACAAAAAGTTGTTGATAATTTATTTAACAACTTTATTTAAAAAGTGCTTTTGGTAGTTATTTTAGTATCTAAAATATATTTTTTGGTTTAAAAGACTAAAATCGCAGAAGCAGAATGGAGAAGTTGTCCTTGAACTGCTTCTAAAACTTGTGATAGATCTATGATTATTGGAAGTTAGCAGAAGCAAACAAACGGGCCAAACTCAACTTCTGCTTATAAAAAGTGAAAAAAGTGCTTCTGTTGTAGTAACAAACAAGCCCTGCAACTCGCATGGAACACTTGACACGACAGCATTACCATACAATATACAACTAACTTTTAAAAAAAAAATTATTTAAGGAGATAAAATGTTAGTAATAGAAAAGTCACAAATGTCATTGTGATAAATGTTACATTAACATTAACACCTAAAATATACATTTAAAGTGTACATCACCCCTATACACAATTAGATTGCCTAGAATCATGGGTTGTCACATGATTTGAGGTAATCTAATGGTGATGTTGAATGTACACTTTGAATGTCATTTTAACATTTTTCAGTGCCATTTTACTTAAAAGATATATAAACACCCAAAAAAATGGAGAAAATTATAAAGTATATGTCGCAGAGCACAAGAGTTGAATCAAACCCTCGCCTATGGCAAAAAGTTGAATCGCTGAATTAACTTAGCCAACCCTCGTTGGCAACAAAGAGCTATTAACAGGAAGAGTAAGTTGCTTAAGAAATCAATTGTCCAAAAACATTAAAACCTGAATATTTTTTGAGACCTAGAACCCTAATATTGGGAATTTTATGAAATTCAGCAGCTTTAATGGAATTAAATCAGGTGAAAGCAAAATAAAGAAAAAAAAACATAGAAGAAAATAAGATTTTTAATAATTAAAAGAGAATTTTATCTATACTATTTATAATGTCAAAATGTAATATCCTAGGTTTGCACACAAAAAAAAAAATTGAACTTTGGGCACCTTTTTGGCTATGAAAAGCCCCCCCTCCCCTTTGATATTTTTCACACCAAATCACTTGCTCTCTTTGTAATTTTTTTCTCTCTCTCACTCCTCCTGAGTTTTTCTCTTCTCTCTATGAGACTCTCTTCGCGATGCAACGTGGTTCTATTCGGGAGAAGGCGCCAGTTCTAGAAGGAGTTATTATATGAAGGTGGGGAACAAAACATAGGTTTGCGTGTCTTATAACTTTTATTAAAATTTACATTCATTTATCATTATGTCTACTATTCTGCATTATTGCGTATAACTTTTATACGTGTCATACTTATGCCTGTATATTTGGAGTTCATATATTACGTTGTTATTATGCCGGATTAGTGGTCAATCTGACTCAACCAGACATTGTCTTGTCCTCAGTAACTTTAAATAGTAAACGGGAGGCAGCGTGCTGCTCTAGACGATTGGTACTTAAGTAGACCTCGTGTCTCATCTCTCAAACTGGAGACTGATCTGGTTGGTCTTATTTGAAAGCTATCATTTTGTACAAGTGATACTGAACATCCTAACTTTGCCCGTGGTGATACTGACCTAATAAAAATCACTAGACGTTGTCAAATCCTGTCTAATGTTAGTAAAGACCGGACCTGCTCATGCATTGGCATCAAACATAAGCACCACCTAGGTACGTAAGTGGTTTATGATCCACAAAATAGTTAGAAGCAATGCTCACTATTCTTGATATTTCCGTGGAGAGGGACGTACAATGAGAACCCAGGTTTACTTGGGGATGAACATCTGTACGTGAATCCAGGGCGATGACCTTGGGGAGGGACTTACAATGGGAACCCGGGTTTAACTGGGGATGAACATCTGTACGTGAACTGAAGGCGTCATACATTCATGGAACCATTACGAGACGGTGTCATGCATACATACATGTTGTACTGTTTATGATACTTATTGTGTTTATGTGATATTTGATTATGAAATTTTCTTTATTAATTGTTATATTCACGAACTATTTTACCCACTGGGCAATAGCTCACCCCGTTGTTATCTAATTTTTCTCAGGAGATTAGGGTGGACTCGGTGGAGGTTTTTGGACCCACATTTTGTAATCCTTATTAATTAAAGGGAGATTTTGGGATGATGTTTCTTTAATCATATTCTGTATAAAAATACATTCTAAAACTAATGAAATCAGACTTATATTTAATTGTGTACTTGCACACTCAGTTATTGTTATAATGCATTTGCGCCCCGCCCTTGAGTGTTCGGGCGCGTTCGGGCAGGGTGTGACACAAAACCTCTTAAGTCAAGGTGTGCCACTTTTTGTAGATATCCCTAACTTACCCATGATTTTTGTAAAGTTTTACTATTTCTTAAATTTAAATATTGGGGGTAGTATGGTAATATACCACTAATAATTTTACTAGCCAAAATGCCATTCTTTTGCTGTATACAAAAATTTGACACGGGGATATTAAATTGAAAATGAGTATTTTTTGAAACTCTAACAACAACTCTCTCCTAAATTATAGGATTTGCAGTTATTTTTAGAACTCTACCAATATTTTCCTCTTAAATTATAGGATTTGCTCTCTCAAAAAAAATTATAGGATTTGTAGTTATCTTTCACTTTCATTCCAAGATCTTCTTTAATTTAAATTATAAGATATAAATTAAATTAGCAAATTTATTAATTTTGTCTAATTTTTTTTTTCATTGGTGGTCCCCAATTCAAAAAAAATAATAAGGATTATAATTTAATTAATGCACTCTTCACCTTCAACCAACTCATTCGTCTTTCCTCCAAACATGGCCTTCGACAAGAAGCCCACCAACTATTTGACGAAATGCGTTGAACCAAATATCTTCACTTGGAACACTATCATCTATGCTCACATCAACAACCAAGCAAAAACTTCTTAACTCATGGTGTGCCACTTTTTGTAGATATTCCTAAATTACCTATGATTTTTGTAAAGTTTTACTATTTCTTAAATTTAAATATTGAGGGTAGTATGGTAATATATCACTAATAGTTTTACTATTTATTAAATTACCCAAAATGCCCTTCTTTTGCTTAATACAAAAATTTGACACATATACTGGATATTAAATTGAAAATGAGTATTTTTTGGAACTCTAACAACTCCCTCCTAAATTATAGGATTTGCAGTTATTTTTAGAACTCTAGCAATATTTTCCTCTTAAATTATAGGATTTGCTCAATCTCAAAAAATATATAGGATTTATAGTTATCTTTCAGTTTCACTCCACGATCTTCCTTAATTTTAATTATAGGATATAAGTTAAATTAGTAAATTTATTAACTTTGTCAGTGTAAATTTTTTTTTCTTTTTTTTTTCATTGTTGGTCCCCAACTCAAAAAAATAATAAGGATTATAATTTAATTAATGCACTTTATAATTTACGTGCAACACATGTGCCTGTGGACTAGTCAAAAGACAGAAGAAACTTAGAGAACTCTAGACCTTTAAGCAATGCCTGTATAATTAGAAGCAAAATATAATAAGATTTGACCTTAAGAGATCACCCACAAGACAATGGAATGGGTGTAACAAGAGATTCAGGGAGAATGAAATATATAGCTACCCTATTGGTATAAGCTTCAATTGTTTAGCCAAAACACATAATTAATATCAATGACTCCACTAGTACTTAAAATCACTCTTCCTTGCACGTGATATATGTATATATATAAATATTGAAACTATGACAAAAAAAACAGTAGATGATTAGTCCTCAATATATGCAATATAATTAGTTTAAACTAAAATTCAAATAATATTTAAGTCTTTATCTATATGAAAAATATCTATACATATTAATATTAAGTTTCAAAGACGCAAAGGGGAAGAATTCTTCACCTCTAAAATAAATTATCAAAGAAGACGTTTTCTTTTTCTCAAAACAATTTGGAAGTGTTTCAGAAACACCTCCACTGAGCATTTTCTTATTAATTAATTTTTTTTTCTATCAACTAATTGGAGGCATTTCTCATGAACAAAATCCACATACATAATTTCACAACTTCCATTAAACACTTGGAACTGCATCTCTAAAACACCCACATTTAGAGTACATGTCAATCAGGGAGCTCACTATGAACCCATTTAAATCAATGCATGATTTGACCATGTATGAATGCAACTACTTTCCATATGACACAACCGAAAGCTTCGCAGTCAAGTTGAGCATTGTTTTTAGTGTGAAATCATCAATTGGGATCTGCATCTCTTGCATTTCAAAAAAGAGTTGGAAAGCTTGGGAATTGGAACCGGGTGGTGCATTGGCATAGCCGGTGATCATGGAGTTGTAAGTGACGGAATCCTTGTTGGGTATGGCGTCGAAAAGCAAACGTGCTTGGGAAAAGTCTTGGTTGTTGATGTGAGCATAGATGATATTGTTCCAAGTGAAGATATTTCATTCAGGCATTTCGTCAAATAGCTGGTGGGCTTCTTGTAGAAGGCCATGTTTGGAGTAAAAAAAGATGAGTTGGTTGAAAGGTGAAGACTGTTGGGAATATGCAAGTTTTGATGATGTGGGTATGGAGTTTGAATCCTTCTTTCAATGACCACAACATCATCCATTAATTCAAGAACAAAGCTAAACTTAAGAATTTTCATCTATTAATAAATTCGCAGTTTTCATTCAAATGAGATTTTTGTGTGCTTATATATATATAAATTCTTAATTTTTATCTTAAATAAGACTTTTATGTGTTTATACAAATAAATTCATAATTTTTACTCTATATAGGATTTTTGTGTGCTTATATAAACAAGTTGATAATTTTTACCTTAAATGAGACTTTCTTATGCTTATATAAACTAAATTCGTAATTTTCTCCTTAAATGACACTTTTGCGCGCTTATATTAAAATATTTATAATTTTTACCTCAAATGAGACTTTCGTGTGCTTATTAAACAAATTTATAATTCTAAGCCCAAATGAAACTTTCCTGTGCTAATATTAGCAAATTTGTAATTTACTCTTTAAATCGCACTTTCATGCATTTATATAAAAAAATTCATAATTTTTACCTCAGATGGATTTTTTGTGTTAATATAAGTGTGGTGTGTGGTGGCGACCCCACACGCTGGACCACTATCCCTCACGAGACAGAGTGTGGAATGTTAGAGCGGGATGCCCGGCGTAGGCATCTCCAACCACCCCACATCACCCATAAAGTGATCGGGACCCTACAAGCCTCAACATTTACCTAACAAATTCCTTGTCATCTCAATATCAGCCTATTCACCTATGCAATTCTACTATCCCCAACTAAGCATGTACATTCCCATTATTAATTAATCCACCATAGTAGATAGGACTATACTATTACATTCCATGGGCAAAGATCAAAGTCAAAACATGATCCATAAGTCATAGATATGCATAGCCCATGAATTCCAAACATAATCCCATGGACAATTACAATTCCAAGATAAACAAGTCACATGATTTTTCACACCTCATTCGGACGTGCCTAGACCAGCGAAACACTCACAGGCGGAGTGCGATGCAGTTACAACAGAAATCAGATGCGCAGGCACACAACATAGGGACAAAAATTTCTTTTTCATTAATTATAATATTTTGATACAAAATGAAAGATGTCCAATGACTGCCAATACAGGGAACGTAGTCCCAAAATTACCCTAGCGATTTGCACAAGGTTGACAAACAAAGGCCCATGTACCTCCGCCAAGATCTATCTCAGGCTCCTGAAAAATGGTTAGCAACGGGATGAACCATCACCTAGTGGGTGAAACAGATATTCCGTAGATTATGACAATTAATAAAGAGAACATCATCATCACAAATATCAAATAATCCTAGCATAACATCATTAACAATGTACAATATCATAAATTAGTAAACACCCATAACGCACCATCCCGTAAGGGTTCTTGGCCACCATCCTGGGTTCACGTTCAGATGTCCATGTCAAGGGTGATTTATCCTGGGTTCACACTGTACATCCATCTTTGGAAAAAACTTGCATATAGTCAGATTACATCCATAGGCATTAAGCGATTTACATCCCGAGGTGGTTACGTTGTCTACAAACTTTCATGCATAATGCTAGTTCATAATTATGGGTATGTACGTGAATAGTATCATATATGTAAATAGTGTCGTATACATAAATAATATTGTATATGTGCAGCGTTTGGTGTTGCCTATCAAGATCGTCCATACCAACGTGCATTGTTTGGACATCTAATATTACCTTCATAGGGTGAATATCTTTTAATAAAATGAACCAAATTAGTCCACAGGCTGAGAGGTGGGGTCACAATGGGCCTGTTTAAATACCAAGTCTTCTAGAGCAACAAGCTTCCTCCCGTTCACTATTCAAAGTTACTAAGGACAAAACTGAATCTCGCTAATTAAATTGATTGCTAATTCAACAGAGTAACAATATGATACATTAATTCCATATGTCAAGGTACAAACATGACTAATGTAGTCTAAGTGAATATCAGACATAATGATAAATGTATGAAAACTTTATGAAAAATCATAAGACATGTAAACCTAAGTTTCGTTCCTACCTTCAAGTTTCACACTCTATGCTCCGCACTCTTCGCCAGGCAGCAACTTCGTATTACACAAGTAGAGAGTCTCAAAGAAGAGAGAGAGAGAGAGAGAGAGAGAGAGAGAGAGAGAGAGAGAGAGAGAGAGAGAGAGTGAGTGCTCAAGGAAGGGGAGAACACCGTAAGAGGGAGAAGAAAAGAAGTTGAGGAGTGGTGAGAATGGGGGGGAGGTCCCCCCCCTTTTTATAGCCAAAAAGAGGCCAGAACGTTATGGCGGAACTTTCTGGCAAAACCTTCTAGCAAAACGCTCTGTCATTTTTTTCTACTCTCAGGGGTATTACACTCTACCCCCCTTAAAAGAATTTTTCCCTCGAAATTCAGTCCATGTAATCATCATTGTTGTCTTCGTGGGAGTCGATGCTTAGTTCGCGATCATCAATAGGCTCGGGATGAGAGTGATAAGGTCCCTGAACCATACTTTGACCAGTGGAGTCTTCGACATCATTGAAGAATGGAGAGCTTACAGAGTTTGATCCTTCCTCAGATGGTTTTAAGCGTGTTAAACTCTGCAAGACATAGACTTTTAACGGTGATGATGGTGGTTGCCCACTTTTTCAAGTCGTTCGTCAAACCCCTCCACCTCTTGGTCTTGGTAAGAGGTCCTGTCATATGGAGGGATTGATATTATTTGGACCGAGTGTTGAACGGGTGTTTGCCTCATTTGTTTGGTTTCAAAACATCCAAATGGGTTCAAAAGATGGGGTCCTTAGTGGCGAGGCGAGGATGAGGGTGATTTAAAACTAAGGGGAAGAGGGTTTTGTGCTTGGGAGCTCTCCCCATTGTGGCCAAGTGGGCCATTGTGGCCAAGTGGGCCATTGAGTGGATGGTGTTGTGCCTGTGTTATTTTCAGACATCTGCATGATTATTTAAATGACACAGGATATTAGCACGTTAGAGGAAAGTAGATGATTTCATTGATAAGTGAATAATATAATACATCATAACATCAACTACTACTAGGAAACAAATTAGGGTATTTTTGTTTGATTGTTTCTTCTAGTTCCCAAGTTGCTTCTTTATTCCGTGGTGATCCTAAAGTACTTTTACTAGAGGAATACTACGACGTCTTAATTCTTGAGTCTTCCTATCAAGAATCTGTACCGATTTCTCTTGATATTTATTGCCTTCCTTGATCTGGACTTCAACGAGAGGAATAATGTGCGAAGGATCAGGATGGTACTTCCGTAACATGGATACATGGAAGACATCATGGACTTTGGACATAGATGGGGGAAGGGATAGTTGATAGGTTAAGTCTCCAATGTGTTTAATAATCTCAAGTGGGCCAATATATCGTGGAAAACGTTTCCCTTTTATTTTGAACCGTTTGACACCCCTTGTAGGTTGGACCTTCAGGAAGACATAGTCCCCGACCTAAAACTCGAGGGGTCATCTTCGTTTGTCGGCATAACTCTTGTGTAGACTCTGTGCCACACAAAGTCTTTTCTTTACTAGTTCAATCTTCTCAGAGGTTTCTTGAGCTAGTTTTGGCCCAGGCTAAGATCAATCTGCCATGTCCAACAAGCATATTGGAGATCGACAAGTGCAACCATAGAAGGCTTTATATGGTGCCATCCCTATGTTGGTCTGGTAATTGTTTTTGTATGCAAACTCATCCAAGTGCAAATACTTCACTCATCCATAGTGAAAGTCTAATACACAACATCGTAGCATATCCTCAAATATATCGATCAACTGTTCTGACTATCCGTCAGCCTGAGGGTGAAACGTTGTGCTCATGGTAATTTTGGTGCTCATTTTGCTTTGGAAACTTTGCTAAAAGCAGGATGTGAATCGAGGGTCTCGATCACAGATGATCGTAAGGGGGATGCCATGAAGGCATACGATCTCTCTTTCGTATAACTTTACTAACTTGGAAGGGTTATCTATAGACTTGAATTGGTATGAAGTATGCAACCTTTGTAAGTTTGTTAATGATAACGCATATGACATCTTGTCCTTTGTTATTTTGTGGTAGAGCAATGATAAAGTCCATTGCTATGTTGTCCCACTTCCATTCCCCAATAGGTAAAGGTTGGAAAAGTCTGGAAGGAAGTTTGGGTTCTGCTTTTACTTGCTAACAAGTGAGACATCTTACAACAAAATCTGCGATGGGCTTCTTCATTCCAAAGAACCAAAATTGATGCTTGACATCCTTGTACATTTTATCTCCCCTAGGATGCATAGTGAACCTAGAGCAATGCATTTCGGTGAGCACTTCTCTTTGAACTTCAGGGAAGAACCTAGAAAGACTTAGTGATAAACATCCTAGAAGGTTCCTAAGGCCAACACAATCTATCCACCTCGCCCGAAAATGACATCCTTCTAACATACCAACTAAGATGGTAACCTCTGATTCTTCTCTATTTGACACATTCCTAACTAGGGAAAGGTTCTAAGAAAGTATATTCTCCTCCTCGGAAGGTACATTGGTTGCAAACTTAAAGACTGGTTTATTTATGGTGGGTTGATATTTAGTACAGGTTAGGGAATAGGGCTTGAAATGTATCTCTGCCATACCATAAGTCCTCCAAAAACCTAACTCTATTTTTGGTCCCCAATTTCAATCTAATCATAGGCGAGAAAGTTTGTTGGATTGACGAAACAAGTTTCCAAGGACTCATATAGCTTGCTGTAGTGTCTATCCTGGCATCCCTAAGATTGCACTACAAGTCGTGTCGACTTCTTATCACTTTTGCCACAAATGTTCCTACTCACATGGAAATCTCCATAACTATTTGGCTACCAATGTTTTGTTTCTTACCACAACGTTTTCGATTCGCAACCCTCCTTGCTCAATCTTTCTCTGAACAATGCCCAAAGCCACCAAGTGAGTGCATTGGCCCTCCTCCTCCTTCCATAGGAAGTTCTTTCACACTTTCTCCAACAAACTCGCCACTTTCATTAGCATATTGTCACACCACGCGAATGTGATGAGTACCCCCGCAGGGCATACTCCACGAACAGTGTGGACAAATGATCTAGGCTGCGGTTGTAGGGCCCTTTGGGTCGCGAGATCGACTAGATGAGACAATATTATGGGTCCATAATGGCTGGAGTATGCCTTGCGGGGGTACTCATCACATCCGCGTGGTGTGACAATACACAAAATAAACATATAGTAGTTAGGTAAGGCATCCAATACAACTTTTTTTTTTGTCTTAGGATTCACTTTGTGCCACACTGAATTTAAGGTGATAGCGTGCAATGTCTAGTTTGAAGAGAAAATGGTTCTAACCTTGACATTGGTGAAATCTAGCAATCCTATATTAGACAAAAAAAAGCCCTGTTATAGAAAAATCATTTTCCCAAATCTCAAGCACCCATCAATATTGTTATATTGAGGTATGATAAAAAGACATCATTAATTGCTTATTCGCTTGCATGCCATGAATCACATTTAATTAAAATCAATTATTAAAGGCTAGACAAGTCATGGACAACAAGAGAATGGTAAAATTTTAATCTAAACAATAAAAGGTAAACAATGAATTTTCTTCTCTCCATTAAACAATGATGATGTTTTACATGGCTTATAAATGAATTTTCTAAATAAATTGCCTTTATCCTATAGTTGGTTTAACCCAAATACTTTGGAGACCTAGGGGTTTGCTTGTGGGTCAGTTCGACTCCAAGAAAGATCTTATAAATGTTGTCTTCACATCTTCTTTCATCCCTGGGTATGAGAGTAGAAAAATCGATTTTGTATGTAGCTTCTGATTTGTAGATAGCAGACTACTCGATCGGTTGCATACTAAATTTTCCTCTTCTAAGAGTTTGTCGCTTACATTTTTCTCTACAACACCTGTAAGACTAATATTAAATGAATTTTAATCCATAAGTTGAATTTAGGGCAATTATCTTGCTCCAAGGCCTGTGACACTCTTTCGGAAACGATTATGCATTGACGGTTTCATGCCGCCAACTTCAGCTTCTAAAACGGTATTTGTTTGATATGATTGGTTTAAGTTAATAAACACATTTAGAAATCTTTTGCTTTTCCTTCTTATAATTGGTTTGAATAGAGGAAGTGGGGAGAAAAAAGGAAAACAAAAGTTCTGATTGTAGATTTGAAAGCAGGTTAATCATCGTAACATAAATCTTGGGCAAAATTAAATTATGCCAAATGTTGGTGCTGCTTGGAGGTTAACCTTCAATAGATAAGAAATCCTAGTTTTTTCCAGTTTTATTCAATGTCTGTCAAGGAACAAAACTTCAATCAAAATTGATATTCCTCTAGTATTCTTTTATGAAATCATACAGGGTTTTGTAAAGGCTTGTGGTTGTTTTTTATGTGGATTGGGTCTTTTCAATGAGTTTGATAAAGTTGATTGAGTCGTGACAATTATTATAGTTATCAAAGAAGCAGGATAAACACCAGATATAGTTTGTATTAGGGATCTCAGATTTTGAAAAATCTTCAACTATGGAAGTGTTGTCTAAGGGTAGTCCAAGTTGGTAGAATGATATCTACATTTAGGTCGCCTACCATGAGGATTAGGGGTTTTAATTAATGATTTTGTGGTATGTTTCCTTTGGGTTTTCAGTGTAGGAATCTCCAGATCATTTGTGATCTCTATCACATGGGGAGGTCTTGACTATTGTTGCTTATGGAGGATTTTGAGGTAACTATGAATGGTGAACAGAATAAGTCTATTTGTAGCTTGTGCCAAATTATTTAAATATTCTATTATTATGTAATTGGATTTTGTGTTCATGCTTTTGGTACTTTTGTTGCTTCTCCTCATTGGAAGATATTGTTATAGGTTCCCACTACCAAGGTTTTTAGGATTATTGGAGCTATGCAATGTTGATAACACAAATACTATCTGATCTAGGGTTAGTGCTAAGGTCTTGTATCTTCCAATGAGACATGTTTGTGGTTGAACAAGAGCCAAAAATTGGCCAAAAGATTCAACTTAAGAAGACAAAATTCTTGGGGGATTAGCTGACAATCATCATGGTTGAAATATACAAAAGTTTCAAATGTTTGGTGGTTGGAAGAGAAAGGCAATTGGAAGATTGAGGGAGGACACTAATTCGCTTATGCAACAGGCTGTTGTGAACACTCTTCTTTTGGGAAGTTAATCTAGTGACACCTTAGTGTGTTATACTTGTAGTGATGGATGTATGAATGAATGAGATTGTTTTGGAATTGGAAAAATGGATGAAATTATTTTGATGTGTTTGACGAGTTTCTTACTATTTTCCAATTTTTTCAAATGATTTACATATAGTGGAGGCTTTGTTAAAATCCTTATATATGCCTAAGGATCCATATTGGATCTTAATGAAGATCTCTTACATACATGTGTTCCATAAAATACATTTTTAATCTATTATTTCTCAGAAACATTAGTCTATACTTAGAAAAAGCACAAATTATTGTTAGATTGCCACAATGATTTATTGGCTTATTGTTTATTATGATAATTCAAAAGAATAGCATTTCCCAATTATAAACTAAAATTGTGTGGATAGATTTATTTTGTATATATTCAAAAGTTAGGTCGATGAACACGTTAATTTTTAGTTATCCTGATTTTATTTGATTTGCATAAAGCTTGGCTAAGTGGATTGTTAGTCTCATTTGAATACATATGTTGTAGAGACAAGTTGGAGGCTTGAGGAGGTCCATGAGAAGGTGGAGATTGGTATGTAAGATTTCATGACCAATTATGTGTCTAGCTTGGGGTTGTACTCTTTCTAGCTAGGAAATGGATGGATTTACCATTTGTCAAACCATTGAGCTACGAGGTTCATCCTTGACTTACTCTATGATGGAGTGCAATGTGGGAAAGCCATTATAATTTCTGACATACTGCTACTTGTTGTGCATGTTGTGTGAAGAGAAAGTGGAGCATAGGAAAGCTCATCGAGATCTCATGTTTGGGTGTTTAAAAAAAGGAAGGACAAATTTGGCATAGTCACTTTGCAATGCAAGGGTATGGCTGCCTATATTGTCCCTTTCCCTAGATCTCATAGTCTTGGGAGCCTTGTGCATTGGATAATCCTTTTATAGTTGTAGTCTAACCCTTGTGGGTATGAATGTTGACAATAATTGCAAAGCCACACATCTTTGCAAATTGTGGTTTTCATCTATTTAATCGGTGAATTTGTGTGCATGTGTTTTGCCCCTTCCCTAGGTTCAATGTTTATGTATATGAACACCTTTTTTTTAACTTTTTAAGGAATTTGATATATCAAGGAAGTCTCAGCCGATTTAGCCAATAAGATACCTTATACTTGTTAAGTAGTTGCACATGTACATAATGTTGGTCCACCCAAAACGGGGGTGAATTGGGTGTGATGGTCAATTTTAAACTTTTCTTCCAATAACTTAGTGATATATATGAGTGTATTGGAATTGAACGCATAAACAAAACTTATTAAACTAAATTGCAACATGTGAAACAAACTAAGATTTATAGTGGTTCGGCCAAGCCTACGTTTACTACTTAATCTTCCGATTAGGATTTTCTCAATCCACTAACTGACTCTTACAGGTGAGAATCAAACTGTTACAACTGCCTTTTTACAGGTTAAAGGCAAACCTATCCTTTTACAGGCTAAAGATGAACCGTATTTCCTTTTTTCGGGATGAGAAAAAACCCACGTTCCTTTTACGGGATAAGGAAGAACCGTTTCTCTTTTACAGGTTAAGAGATAATCTATCCAATAATGTTGGTTCTAACTGAGTAGAACACTTGACAATTAAGCTCATGTGCATAGCATTACAAAGATGTATAAATTGAAATATGTAATGCTAAGAGAAAATACACTTATAGTCCTTTACCTTTCATTGTTCGGTATTGCTCAAGTGCAATTTCGAAAAACATGAATGATGTGATATGAAAATCAGTGCTTCTTCGAAAATAATATAATACCAATGAAACATTGACGTAGAAAATGAAGGACCAGTGTAAATCAAAGACACAGACAGTTTTCAAAATAGATAGAGAATATATGTTTGAAAACTTCTGATTCAGTATTTAGTAGTTGACATAACTACTGATGTTGTTCAATACAGTAATTAAGATATGTAATCAAGTACAATTGTATCTCTCATGAACTACTTCTCAAATTCTTTCTTCAGCAAGATTGATATCAAGTATAGATCAATGCTGAGAATTTGAGTAGATACCAGATTAAATAGATTTTCAAAAATAAAGTATAATTGAAGCTCAATATGAAAATCTCTTGAGCACAAAAAAGTATCGGTGAAAAATACTTTGAAAGCTTAGACATTTGAAAACCATTTTGACACAGACTAACTTTCAAAAAGTGTTGGCACAATAAAAATTATTGGCAAGTTGTTCGATCCTAAGTGTTGGTATTTATAGACTTAGTAGGGCATAGCCGTTAGACATTTGAAGTTCAAATAATATGAACGTTTACACACAACGGCTAGAATGTTATATGAAAATGGCAACTGCAATTTTCACTAACATTCTGGTTCTTTTTAGATTACATGAAAAAGGAAAATGACTCTGTACAAAAGTTTGTTCTGAAAAAGTAGACTTATATAGTGTACTTATTAGAATAGTGATGGTTGTTGAATTAGCGTCTTGATTCTGTAATTAGCGTCCTAACGCTTAATATCAATTTTGTCATTTTGTTCCTTTTGGGCGCTCATTACATATAAGTGTCCTGCTGAACAATGAAGTGAGAGCGCTACTGAAACGTGAGCGTCCTGGTTTTTTTTGACACTTAAACGACTTAACCCTGAGGGCGCTAATGCACAGTTAGCGTCCTACTATGTTTTAAAACAATGAAGTACATGAGGGCACTACTTTCCGAGTAAGTGTCCTACCTTTTAAAACATAAAACATAACACGAGGGTGCTACAACTATATAATCGTCCTACCACATATTTAAAATAATACAAAACGCGTTGAAGGACAATCAGCGTCTTGAAAGTTATTAAGTTGATTCCCAAAGGTAGGGGCGCTCCTATCCAGGTAGCGTCCTGATAAATTGTTCAACTTATAACTATCAGCATCCTCAAAGATAGATTCTTTGAAGAACTTAG
This sequence comes from Paratinospora sagittata, assembly GCA_035771175.1. Lineage (NCBI taxonomy): Eukaryota > Viridiplantae > Streptophyta > Magnoliopsida > Ranunculales > Menispermaceae > Paratinospora > Paratinospora sagittata. The sequence goes on from CM069592.1 coordinate 17,388,341, forward strand.
AAATCTTTCAGTAAGCTGATACTATGTCAGCTTCCTGACAACTTCAGAGGTTGACTAAAGGGAGGCCGCTACGTACAAGTCCATTTCAGATCATTGAACATATTAGCAAACTAGCATATCGTCTATCCCTTCCATCATCCATGTCTAAGGTTCATGACGTTTTTCACGTATCCATGCTTTGAAAGTATCGTCTTGATCCTTCGCATATCATCCCTCTGATCGAGGTTTGGGTTGAGGAAAGAAACAAGTATCAGGAAAGAGCGATACAGATCCTGGATAGAAAAACTCAAGAACTAAGGCGACGTAGCATACCACTTGTGAAAGTGCTCTGGGATCATCACGGAGTAAAAGAAGCAACATGAGAACTAGAAGAACCAATTAAACTGAAATACCCTGAATTATTTTCTAGTAATAATTGATGATATGATACATTGTACTTTTCACTTATCAATAAAATGATGGAACTTTGTTTACACTATATTAATATATTCTTTCATTTAAATAACTATGCAGATGTCTGAAAATAATGCCGATGGAGGTAATGATGCACACAAGCAATGGCCTCTTTGGCAACCTGTGGCGACTCCTTTAGGATCTGAGCCAAGCCACAACTACTTTGCATCACCAACTCCATCACCCCACAAACAATGATCCTTATCGCCAGAGCGTGCATGACTTTTTTGTAACAATTGTGTCCGAAACAATCTTGTACTCTCATACTGGCAATATCTCCTACCAAAATTTCCAGCGGCCCGGATTCGAGCAACAACATGAAAAAGCATTCTGCTGCTCAACCTACCTCCCCTGTAACGTTGCAACTTGCAGAGCCCTACACCACCATTTGTGAGGCAAATGTCAGAACCTTCTAAGGACGAATCCGACTCCATTTGCTCTCCAGTGTTTGATAATATAGAAGATTCCACCGGCCACAGTGCTATTCAGGGGCCTTATAGGCACTACCCTGATCCTTCGAGTAATGACGACGGTGGTGAATCCCACACAGACAACAATCATTACTACACAGACTGAATTTCAAGGGAAAAATCCTTTTAAGGGGGGTAGAGTGTAATACCCTAAGATTGCACACCAAAAAAAAAATTATGGAACTTCGGGCACTTTTTTCTATAAAAAGAAGCCCCCCCCTCATTTTTCACACCAATCACTTGTGATCTCTCTCTCTCTCACTCTCCTTGACTTTTTCTCTTCTTTCTATGAGACTCTCTTCGCCGTGCAACGCAGTTCTGCTCGGGGAAAGGCGCCAGTTCAAGGAGGACTTATTATCTGAAGGTGGGGAACGAAACATAAGTTTGCGTGTCTTATAACTTTTATTAAAGCTTACATTCCTTTATCATTATGTCTACTATTCATTTACACTGCATTATTGCGTATAATGTTCATACCTGTCGTACTTATGTTGTATATTTGGAGTTCATGTATTATACTGTTACTATGTCGGATTAGTGGTCAATCTGACTCAACCAGACATTGTCTTGTCCTCAGTAACTTTAAATAGTAAACGGGAGGCAGCGTGCTGCTCTAGACGATTGGTACTTAAGTACACCTCATGTCTCACTTCTCAAACTGGATACTGATCTGGTTGGTCTTATTCGAAAGCTATTAGCTTATACAAGTGATATTGAACATCCTAACTTTACACGTGGTGATACTGACCTGAAAAGAATCACCAGACGTTGCCAAATCTCGTCTAATGTTATAAAGACCGGAGCTGCTCATGCATTGGCATCATACATAAACACCACCTAGGTACGTAAGTGGTTTTTGATCTAATAAATAGTTAAGAGCAATGCTCACTATTATTGATATTTCTCTGGAAAGGGACGTACAATGAGAACCCGGGTTTACCTGGGGAGGGACATTTGTACGTGAACTCAGGCGACATACAATCATGGAACCATTACGAGATGGTGTCATGCAAACATACATGTTGTATTGATTATGATGCTATGATGTGTTTATGTGATATTTGATTATGAAGTTTCCTTTATTAATTGTTATATTCACGAACTATTTTACCCACTGGGCGAGTAGCTCACCCCGTTGTTATCAATTTTTTCTCAGAAGATTAGGGTGGACTGGGTGGAGGTTTTTGGGCCCATATTTTATAACGCTTTGTTTATTCATTAGGGATTTTGGGAGGATGTTCCCTTTATTATTTCATGTACAAAAATATATTCTGAAATTAATATAATCAGATTTGTACTCCATTGTGTTCTTGTGCACTCGGTTATTGCTATAATGCATTCGCGCCCCATCTGTGAGTGTTCCACCAGTTTACGCGCGTCCCGGTGGGGTGTGACATTGTCTTCTAATATTGATTGTAGACAATTGTTTCTTAAAAATTTACTTCATGTGTCTTTCATCACTAAGAACTTAATTTTTGTTTCACAATTTGCCAAAAACAATAATGTGTTCTTTGAGTTTCATCCATATGTTTGTTTTGTGAAGAATTGAATCACCAAAACAAATCTTCTGGAAGGGACACTTAGTGATTGGTCTCTACAAGTTTAACCTCTCCATGATTCAATCTCAAGTGTCATCAGCCATGGTCCCCGTTAGTGCTAATCAACCTTCTAATTTGTCTACATCTGTTTGTAATAAGCCTACACTTATTGCTATGTCCTGTTATGCATCAAACACTACATGTAATCTTGATATTTGGCATAAGAGGCTAGGACATCCATCTATCAAAGTTGTAACTCAAGTTCTTTGCAGTTGTAATATACCCCAGATGAATAAAGTTCCTCATGTTTGCTTAGCTAGTCAAATGGGCAAAATCCCAAAGTTGCCATTTTCTCATTTAACCACAGTATATTCAGCCCCCCTTCTTGATACCCTAGATCTCCCATCATTCTCATGTTCTTCTCATATTTGGCAGGCCCATGTTCCATCCAAGGTAAGGGTGTTTGGGTGGATTATGGCTCATAGGAGGTTAAACACCACAAAAATGATAGACTCCCCAATATGTGTTTATCACCGCATTGTTGTGTGTTTTTCCAACGGGATGGTGATTATGTGGATCACATTTTCTTTCAGTGCTCTTTCGTAAGGAGATTGTGGATGAAATTGTTTTCTTTTTCTGTTAATAGATTCTATATTCCCCATGTTTTAGAGGATGGGTTGACTTTATCCCATATCTCTTCCCTTTCAAGGGAAAAGAGGGGGTGGGGGGGGGGGGTGTGTGGTTGCTTTTTACGCCACCTTATGGTCGATATGGCTAGAGCGTAACAACATAATTTTTCACAATTCTACAAATTCTGAAGAGAATCTTTGGGAGGAAATTAAGTTCAAGGCTAATACGTGGGTCTTCACATCGCCTTTAGCTAAAGATTTTTCAGTCTCAAATTAGCTGTTGAACTGGGACAATTGCAAGTATTTGGGGAGGGGTTTTTGATAGTTAGTTGGTTGTCTATAAGTTTGGGTAGGGTGTCTTTATGGCAATCACCCCTTGTGATTAACTATGTATTCTGGAATTTTTAATATATATAAAATACCTTGTTCCTGCTCAAAAAATAAAAAATAAAAAAAATTCAGCCCCCCTTACAACTTGTAGAATAACATGTTTGGGTGCCCTCTCCAATAACTACGTCAACCAGCTTCAAATATTATGTCTCCTTTGTTGATGTGTTTTCAAGATTTACATGGATATATTTTTTAAAAACCAAATCTGAAGTTATTCAATCCTTTTTACATTTCAAGAAACACGTTGAATTACGGTTTAATACTAAGATCAAAACACTTCAATCTAATTGAGGAGGAGAATTTAGACCTCTCTCAAGTTTACTTAGCTCGTTTGGCATTGAATGTAGAAACTCTTGCCCCTACACTTCAAAATAAAATGGTATAGTCAAGCGTAAACATCTCCATATTGTTGAACTTGGACTCTTACTCTCTTAGCTCAGGCATCAATGCCTTTACATTTTTTGTCTGATGCCTTTCCACGTGTTGTATACCTTATTAAGAGACTACCTAGCGAGTGTTGGACTCAACTTTAAATCTCCCATGGAAATTCTGTTTTAGCCATCACCAGATTACTCTTGTCGTGACCCCCTCTGTAAGGTGATGTCACAACCGACAAAAATACTATATACGTCATACACAGATGTACATGATACTCTGTCAACCTTCTCATACTCCAAAATACACTAAAATGTTTTGGCACAACCTCCCCATAAGCACGAGGTCTCACAGAAACGTGATAATTCATATCACATCAAATTCATTTACACAAATCTAATATCGAAACCACGTGAATCACATATCATGATATCATATCATATTCACATATATATCATAATGGAATCATTCACATATCCATTCATTCACATATTTTCCCATATGTTCACATCCCATTAATCACAAGTTTCCAAAAACATATATAATCCACTACAATTACATATCAATAGTGTTATACATATACATATACAAAATATGAAAACATAAACCAAAGGTCCCTGCTCATACATACATCAGTAGATGGCAAGCACAGATCAACCCTCTATATAGCCTTGCCCTTATAATCACCACTTATAATAAGAGGAAATTTGGGTGAGCTAAAACAAGCTCAGTGAATAATTTACCAATGACATTACATATGCATTCATAATAAATCATGGCATTTGAAACAATATAAACCAGATATGCTAGCAACATATAATATCCATACATGAACAAGATATTTTACATCACTCTATATATTTTAAACAATGCATAAGTCAAATAAAACAAATCCTCACAATCAGGTGTATGAGTGAGTTTATATCCTTATTATGCATTTATAAGGAGAACCCAAACTTATCTAACCATCTACTCCAATCATTTCAGGGCCTCATCCATTGCTAGGAACTGCACCAATGTCATGAATACTTACTTTATACTCATGTGGGTCTACGAACCTAGAGATTTACCCTAATGAAAATGATCACATACCTTACTTACTCTAGTAAGCCTAAGTATGTTCGATGTTTAAAACACATTTTAATGCATTCAATTCCCAATGCAAATCATTCATGTCATGCTTACATTTCACAAAGAGAGTTTATAAATACAATGCCACACATAAAACCAAAGGTAAAAATACTCACCAACTATGGTGTAAAGCCTTACATCGACACACTTTCTCTACACTTAGCTAAAATAGCTCAACAGCACACACTTCACAGCATAAGTAGTTCACTTGTACATCCTATCCAATTCACCAACTTTCACAATTTTCTGTAATTACCATTGCCAAACCATTTCCAATTACAACCCAATCATAATTCACATTAAAACATCATTCAAACCCTTAGCTGCTTCATCACAACTGGGTTGGAAAACCATTAATTTCAACCATGGAATTTCACAAATTCAACCATCAATTAACTCAGGATTTGTCAAGGAATCCATTACCTATCAATTACACATCAATTGCCTTGATTTCCAGCTCACATATGTTGTGTAACTTGAAGAGAGGAATTCAAATCTATGAAATTTAGCTAAAATTGACCAACCCTTACCTTGGATTTTGGCCACCCTAGCTCATTATCTTCTTCTTCTTTCATTTCCTTTCATTTCTTCAGCTCCAACAAGTGTAAATGAGCTAGAAAGATTGAGATTTGGCGTTAAAATACACACAAACCGCTTCACTGGCCATTTTAAAAAAATGTCAGAAACGCAAAGAAGCACGCTTCTCCCTCCCAGGAGCGCGTTTCTTCGCTACCTAGAAAATAGATTTTCGCTAGAATCCCGTGAAGAGTGTGCTTCTCTCCCTTGGGAGCGCACTTATCTAAAAAATCCAGAAAACACTACTCTCGGGTTTCACCACAGGAGCACGCTTCTTCCTTAAGGAGCGCGCTTCTCAAAGCTCCATGTGAAATTTTTTCTAAGTGTTGGGTTCCAAATGTTTTTTTTTTTTAGAAGAGACAACTTCTTACACCCCTACAGACACACCCGCCGCAGAGAGCTCCTTCTCCCAAGAGGTATCCGAGCCCCCTGGGCTTGGGACAAAGCCCGACTAATCCTCCCACCTCCGAATGAGAAATAGAAAGAACTGGCAGGATGGGGTTCTAAATGTTATACCTTGGTGTCGAATGAACCCCCTAGTATTCACACATTTATCCTATTTTAAGGTCGTGTATATATGTATACGCGTACAAATACGTCTGACAATACGTACAAGTCAACGTAGAAGTTTGACTCACAAGTATAGGGTGTTACAACTCTTTTATTAAAGTGTTTGGTTGTCGGTGTTTTCCCTACCTACGACCTTACAGAGCTCACAAACTTCAATTTCAATCTTTACCTTGCATATTAGTCAAAGATATTTCGCTACACCATTCGTGTAGGTCACTACTTATGCGACAAGGAATTTTGCTACCTTAGGACAGTTAGAGTTGCCGTCGTCATTTACCAGGGCTTCCATTCAAAGCTTATAACACTTCTCCTTCCTACCTTCCAGCATCGGGAAGGTGTCAGACTCTATACATTGTGTTACCACTTAGCAGAGTCCTGTGTTTTTAATAAACAATCACTACCCCCTGGTATGTGTCACTTTCCTAATAAAAAGATAGGAGAACACCTATTCTCCTAAAGTTACGGGGTCATTTTGCAGAGTTCCTTCGACATGGTTCTTTCAAGCGCCCTAGTATACTTTACTTGTTCACCTGTGTCGGTTTGGGGTACGGTCAGTTCACCGGAAGGACCACCCTCCCAATTCAAAGTTTTTTCCTGGAAGTTTCCACCTTTTTTACTATGACAATAGTCGCGATTATAAACAGACTCGCTACTATGGCAGGGTGGTGGCAGGGTGGTATGCTCATCTCTCTCGCGACCCCTACTCTAATCAAAAGACTAAAGGCCCCTGACTTATGTATCATTTAGTGTATAGGTTACAACTATACACATAAAGGTTACAAATGCCTAGCCTCTAATGGAATAATATACATATCTTTGATGAATTTAAGTTTTCTTTTGCCAAGATAATTGGTACACCTCTTACCTCTTCTACATCTATTGTTGTTATTCTTGCCATTCCAATTGTGTCTATGGATCCTATAGAGTCTTATTTTCTTGAATCATCAAACCTACAACAAAGTCCCTTCCTTACTTTACTTGTTGAATCGAATCCCTCTGTTTCTACATCTGAATCTATGACATCTGAGTCTTATATTCATGTTCAGAACTCGTCTCCTTATGAACCTATTATATCTATACCTTCATCTTCTCACTCTCACCCTCCCAATACCACATTATGTTAGAATACTCATCCCATGACTACTAGAGCTAAGGTTGGGATTTTTAAGCCTAAGGCTTATCTCTCAAATCTCAATCTACATGAACCTTCACATCATGTTGAAGCTTTGGGCCATAAAAAATGGAGATTGGCCATGGATGACGAGTATAAGGCTCTCATGAAAAATAACACTTGGGACTCTTGTCCTTTGGCCATCAGATAGAAAGATTGTTGGATGCAAGTGGATCTTTAAGTTGAAGAAAAAATCCAGATGGTTCAATATCAAGATACAAAGCTCGACTAGTGGCAAAGGGTATCTTCAACAGGTAGGGTTTGCTTATTCTACAACTTTCAGTCCAGTTGTTAAACCAACTTCCATTCGAGTAGTACTTACATGTGCCTTTGCAAAGCATTGGATTTTGGGACAACTTGATGTCAACAATGCGTTTCTTAGTGGTGATATTCAAGAGGAAATTTATATGGAATAACCTCCAGGATTTGAACAAGGCGCTATGGCTTGTAAACTTAATAATGCTTTGTATGGCCTCAAACAAACACCAAGGGCTTGGTTTGATAAGTTAAGACAATGCTTGTGTCGGTTGGAAATATGTTTCTTCTAAAGCAGATCAATCCCTTTTCATGAGATTCCCCTCTACTTCATGTGTCCTGACTTTGATTTATGTAGATGATATCATAGTTACTAGCAGTGATCGTACTGAAGTTGAGTTACTAATTACTAGTCGTAATGCTCTTTTTGCTCTGAAAGACTTTGGAAAATTGCAGTATTTTTCTGGATATTGAGGTCAACATTTCACAAATGGCCTACATTTTTTTCAAAAAAAGTATATTATGGATCTGCTAAGAAGGACAAACATGGACAATGCTAATGCATTTCATACTCCAGTGATTACTGGTTCTCCTTTGTCTTCCTCTCAAGGTGATCCAATTGTAATGTCTCTAAATACAGAAGTATTTAGACCGAAAATTTCTTTTAGCGTAAACAAGGTTTGCCAGTTTATGCAAACACCTTTGGATACACATTGAAAAGCAGGTAAAACAATTTTGAGGTATCTCAAGGGGACAATGGACTATGGACTTACTCTTACATCCTCTTCACACTTGAACTTAATAAGGTTTTCTGATGCGGATTGGGGTACTAATCCAGTGGACAGGAGATCAACAACTAGTTTTTGTGTCTATATGGGCAATAATTTGGTTTATTGGTGCTCCAAGAAACAACACACGATTTTTCGATCTAGAACTAAGATTGAATATCGTAGTTTAGCTAATGCCTCTTCCAAGATTTTGTGGTTACAATCATTACTTGGAGAACATCAGATTTCTCAAAATAGAGCTCCCATTATTTGGTGTGATAATTTTAGTGTTCTTGCATTGTTTGCCAATTTAGTCCTTCATGCTAGGACCAAGTACATTGAGCTTGATCTATATTTTGTTCAAGAGAAGGTTTAAGCCAAGCAACTTCATGTTCAACATGTCTGTAACACTCCGTAATTTTAATTAAATACATACGTTAAATTATACGTATATCAAGAAGTATAATACGTGTATTTTATACGTAGGAGCTAAATAAACGCGTGTATAAAAATACATACTATATTTAAGGGATATGAGAAAATAAATGAAATTATTAAATGAATAATATAAGTTTAATAAGGTGAATGGGGTTGGTTAATTAAATATGTGGATTGTAGTATAATTTAATGAATTAATGAATAATATGATTTAATGAATGAAAGTTAAATATTAAGATGGGGAAGTTGCTTTATTAAGTTAGATGAGGTGCATGGGATCATTTTTTAATATATACTTATCATCTCATTTCTAATCTAATCTCTCCAACTCGCACCAACGTCAAGAAAAAAAAAAAAGAAGAGAGAGGAAAGAACGAAGAAGGGAAGAGACGAAAAAGGGGAAACGCCGAATTTGTGGTCAAATTCGATGTGTCGATAAGCTATTTTTGCTATTTTTCGTTGTGAAATTGATTTTTAACTAGTGTATAACGATTCTAACGGAGTAATTTTAGCTATGAGAGTTGTTTTACAGTGTTTTCAAAATTGAGATTTTGACTTAAATGAAAATTTGGTCGAAAGGTTGAAAAATACTTCCTAGATTGTAGAAGCCCCGAATATGTGGTTAGATTTCATTTATTTGTTCATTTGAAATTTTTATAGCTGTTGAGAATTAGATTTGATATTGGAGACCTTTTGAATCATATTAAAACCCGACAGAACTTCAGTTTAAGGCTATGGAATGGTAGAATGGACTGTTGTGAGTCTATCGATACTAATTTCATGATTTTTGGAGACCGTTTGACAATTTTAGTAAAATTATACATGTTTCCAATTAGCAGTATCGTAAACAGTATTGTGATTATTTTCAGTAAATAAAATGGAATTGGAATCCAGTGAAATTCCGGTTTGAGACCATAGAATCGTAGAGAACTGAATTCCGGACGTTTCGATACTAAGATTGTGATTTTTGGATATGATTTGATATTTTTAGTAACTAAATATATGGTTTTGATAAGTAAAATTAACTTTGGATACCTCCGCGAACATGTAAAACTTTAGTAAAATACTTATTGAAGGTAGTAAAATGGTAGTAAGATTGATTTTACACGTGTCGATGTGAACAAAATAATTTTAGGAATGTTCTATATTTTTAATAAAATTGATATATGTTTCAGTAAAAAAAAAAATTGAGAACTAGTGGAAATATGAATTGGAAATCTATTTTCACTGTTCTTTCTTGTGGAAATATCTAGATTGACCACAGAAACGGTATAATAGCGTTTTCAATTGCTTATGAGTCCTAAAGTCAGTGAAAAATTAAATATGTAAATGGAAACTGAGTATTTACGCGGGAAATAGATATGAATAAATGGTGCAATAATTCCCTCTAGGAATGTGGAGCTATTGTAATGGTGTTTAAATGAGTTTGAATGGTGTTTAGTTGATTTTAATGATTAAATATGGCTTGAATTTTATATGTGCAGTGTTTAAAATTGGGAGTTTGATGTATTGGTGACTTATCTTGAGAGATCATTGGTGCTGATAATTTAATGATGCATTTGTAATTGGTGATGATCATTTTTGTTGGATATTAGTGGGCACATTGACTTAGACATGTTGTTTAACCACTGTGAGTATATTTTCTTGATTTTTGGTTTTTGTATGACATTTTATTTATATGAAATGTTTAACTATAAGCATGTTATATATGTAAATGCATTGTATTTTATTAATAATTCAAAATGATTTTGGCATTTGGAGTATACGAGATGTGCGAAGGCAGATCGCATATGTTGTTATTTCGTTAGGAATTAGACTCGGATGAATGTTATGCGTAACCTCATTATCAGTAGGCCTGTCCTAGCAATGATTTTAAATCCTTGAAATGACTGTAAATTGAGTAATGTGAGGTCCAAGCGTAGGTTCCTTATCGGTGCATAATAAGGAGTTCGTACCAACTCCATTACGAGAAGGAGGAAGATTGTGGTTTTAGTTGAAAACTTTGCATTGTTTTATTGTACATGCATAAACTTTATATTGTTGACAAGTATGTTATCTTTGTTGAATAATGCGTGTGTGTTTCATAAATGTTTTGAATGAATTTAAATGTCATGTTTCCCTAAATGCATATAATTGTCATATCAAGAGATATATTCACTAAGCTTGTTGTTTGCTCACTCCATTTCCTTCAATATTCTAGGTACAAAATTAAAAGAGAAAGGAAAAACACGAGGATAGATACGTGATTTAGATTCCTAATTTGTTGATGTACATATCTGCTCAGGAAATGAATTATATTTTCTTTATATCCATATGTATATATATATATCACATCCCACATATATATATATATATATATATTATCACATAGTTGGGTTGTAAGGGAACATGAATTTTAGTTTGAGATTTGTTATTATGAAATGCTTGTGATATTGGGAGGATTATTTATTATGGAATGAATGACATGAATGGATATTGTGGATGAATATATATATATATATATATATATATGATTTAATTTGTGGTATATCAAGTTGTGAGATGTCCATTTTATGAAAAAATGATGTCAAAATTTTTTAGAAGATTTGTATAATTCTATTAGGCTGATAGTATATTATATGTTATATATAAGGTATGACCAATATATAATATATACTATATCAATCATAACGTCAGGTGCGTCGTGACAATGTCCCAGTTACATATCAAGTTGTTGATATATTAAGAAAGCCGCTTTCAACTTCATTTTTTCAAAAACTCCGTGCCAAACTAACAATTAACTCGCCTCCTTCAATTCAATGCAGTCGACCGCTTTGGCTCAATATTTTTTTTTAACTTTTATATATGTTTTGTCATTCCGGTGTTGTTTGTCTTTTTCTTTTTCAAACTCAAGAATGCAATTTTCATTTCATCCTGTGTTTGAGAGGGGATGTTAGGGAATTGGAGTAAGTGTTTAGGTGTGACAATTAGTATTGTTAGTAGTCAAGTCAGACAGTTAAGGTTGTTGAGTCTTATTTAGTTAATGTAAAAGCTTCTCTGTCAAGAGTATAAATAACTGTAATATGTTCATTTTACAGATGATGAAATGAAAGAGAGTCTCATGTTTCCTCTTTGGATTTTACTTTGTTCTTAAAGAAACTAACAGGTATGAGTTTGGTTTCTCTAGCAATCAATCACTTATTCAGCTTCATGTTTGATCTGACCTTGTTTAAGTTCATCATTTTTTTAGTTTAAATTGAGTTTAGGGTCTAGGGTTTAGTAAGTCTGTTGAGTTTATTTTAAAAAAAAATGACAATAAATAAACATATAAAATACAAAAAGAAACTCAAGTACAACATTCAAAGAATACAACTACCAAAGACTAAAAAGGAAAAAAAATGTCATAGTATGCGGTCTAGTAGGTAAATGGAAACACCCAAATGAGCATGGTATAGATTTTCTTACTTTGCTTTAGAGTATATATTTCGACAATTTTATATCAAGCGGATGAGCTTATCCCTAAAATAGATACAGCAACTAAGCCAGTTAGGTCCTAAAAGAATGAATTAAATTGGGTAAATATACAGTCCCTTTCCCATGTACCAACTAGCCAACTTGAAATCATAAGAAAAAAAATAAAAAAAGAAAGAAGGCACTGAAAAAGATGAACTGGGCGCAATACATAAGAATTTCACTAGCATTTATGCCGATCCAGAATCTTTAAGCTTGCTTTCTATGTTCAATCCCTGCATTGGATTTGATTCAAACCTGGTTATAAATGCTACATGGAATATAATAGTTCATATCCATAACGTATTCTAAATCATATAGAAAAGAAATTTGAAGATGCATATGCCACAACCTCAAGTCTTGCACAAACCAAACAATGGAATGGTTCTTGAGAACTAGATTAAAGTGCTTCATTTAAGAGATATTCATAAAAGAAGAAGAAGAAGAAAAGTAAGGAAACATTGAATAAAGTGATGTTCAGGTTCAGAATGGCGCAAAAGGGAACCACAATTACAAGGAATATTAAATTTGAAGTTGAAAAGTTTAATAATAAAGCTGACTCAAAGTTAAGGCAAAGGAAAGTGAAAAATATTTTGATTCAACAAGGATTCAGAATTGTGTTTTAAGGAAAAAGAAAAGGAACCAAGAAACATGAATAAGGATTTTCACATTGCAACATGTAACTTACAAATGACAACTGATGAAATTACTATATTATTAATTGCCATTTCTAACTTACGTTTTGCAATCTTCAAAACAAAAACTAACAAAGCAGTCCAAGATGATTGATTGAAAAAAACCTTCCATGTTAGTTTTCATTACAAACAATGGTTAATTTATTTAACATTTCTATTTTTTAAGCTTTTTTCTGGGAGAAAACATGCCACCATACATGCAATTATGTGAACAGAAAGTGCTTACCACAAATGCAATATGATAACATTAATCTCAATAGCAGGTTTATCTGCCACATGATTTTAGAGGAACCTCTCTTCATATTACTCAAATCACCTACAATTAAGAATTTTTCTTTTCCAATATACTTCTCTCACTTTCATATAGAAAAATTTAAGTTCACATATATCTAAAAGGCCTAATATTTAACTGAGTCTGATCATATGTTTAAATACGAGTTATGAACTTCAGGTTCCTAAATTTTACTTGTCACATACAAAGCTAGAAAATAAAGTTTTGCAAAAGATTTCATAAAATGACAAATCAAGGGCCTCATTATCTCAGGCAAGCAGATGGTTCTTTTTTCAATTACCAATCGTTGAGTGAACATATGAACCGCATTTTCGTTTTAACCTTTCAATACCACCAGTCTAGAAAATCATCGAAACGGATGGTATCAAGATATCTGCATTACCTCACCATAGCAAAGTCAAATGCTTCCACCGATATAGGTCCCTTTAAAGTAAGAGTTAAAAACCACTGGATGCTTTGACTGCATGCCACAAGTAGTTAAAAGTTCTGGACAACTTGCTGACAGGAAGTTATGCTTGAACAAAATCCAGAATCAACTTTGCAACAACATCTGGCTTTTCCACATGAGGAAGATGACCACAATCCGGTACATAGTGAATACTTGACTTCTCTAGATCACCTTGTAGTCTCTGTGCAATATGGAGTAGAAGCATAGATGCTAGTTAGTAATTCCATTGATAGTACCAAAGTTAGAAAGATATCAATGGGGACCTATTTTTCATCATCGATTTAGATGGAGAGTCATGTATACTCCCATTTGCCTTCTTTGTCCTATGCTTAAATGCAAGGATCGAAAACCCGACTTCGACCTTGACTTCAGTCACTTGAAAATCAAAATTAATTCAGGGAGGTTTGATTCAATGTGAAGAATTTTTGTAAAAATTCGCTAAATTAGAGAAGTTTAGAGAATTTTTGCATAAAGGTTAAAATATCTAGTTTTATTGTAATATAAGATAAAAATAATATAAATAGACACTTTCAATACATAAAAATATCCATAAATGTCCTAACAAAATTAATCTTGCTAAGTGGGATGATAAATTTGAAATGTTGGCTTTTGATTTTGATCCCTTTTCTATGTTTTGATTTTCAATTTTGTGGTGGATTGCTTCTAGACATATAATTTGCTAGTATGACATTCCACCTTGCCTAATTTACTAGTTTATTATTCAAATGTATTGCTTTTCTCATCTTGTTATATGAAATTTTAAATAAAAAATGGCTTTGGGAACACTTTTAATGTATTTTTAAGTTTTTGTTTCATTTTAATTTTCTTTCTTTCTTTACTTTGGTTTTTCTTTCTTCTTTTCTTCTTTTTTCGTGGGCATATCCCATCAAATCACATGATTTCATTTTTTGAGAAGAAAAATTACGTGATTTGTTAGCTTGTAAGATTTTTTATTTATTTATGTTTGTTGATGAAGTTAAAAATAAAGCATAACTATTTGTAATTCTTTTATTTTTTATTGATGAAATAACATGTGTTTACTTCACTATCAGAATTTCATCGAACTTTTTGTCATATTATTGCATTTTCTAATTGAAAAATTAAACTTTTATCAAAGTTAATCAAATTCTGTCAAATTTGTCAACTTTTATCGAACTTTTTGCACGATTTTTTGCATTTTTTAAATTACATCTAGTTTACACTTCAATGATTCAAAAAATCGAAAAAATTATTGAATTTTGGCGATTTTTTAAAATTTTCAAACCTTGATTACAAGAAACGGTTGAAAATTTAACTTTGCTCCAAACATTGATTACTTGAAAATCAGAGAAGCCCAGTATTAAAAAAAAAAAGTTTATGTAGAGATGTATCATTTCAGAGAGGTTCAGATGGTTTTTGCCTAAATGTTGGGAAGATCTATATATTATGATAAGACAAGCATGAAGATAAAGTTATAACATACTAAATTGTAAAACATCTTGGTTTTCGACTAAAATTTATGATTGCAATAGCCTATGACTCAATGATACTTGATACATATTGGGTCAGGGATGTATAATGAATTATTTCAAGAATTTTATTTTTATATTATGATTTCCAAAAATAAATAATACTTTTAGCATGGATTGGAGATTTTATGAATTCATTAACATTAACATATAATTTATTCCTAACATGTTAGCTCCTTTTTTAGGCCAATATTGAAGTTTTGAACCCTTTCTCATTTTTATTATCTAGCGACCTTATAGTGTTATAACCATTTTGCATAATACTGGACCTTAAGTTTCAAAATTTCTAGACTTTAGAGATATAATTTCATAAAAGTCAAAGTTGGCATCATTTTTTACGATTACCCATTAAAAAAGAAAAAGTAAATGAATAGTTGTAAGAAAATGATATATACCAACTACTGCATTTTGTGAATTGTTTTGATTTTGTAATTTATTTATATGAATTTCATAATTTAGTGATTAAAAAATCTGAGAACTATGAGAAGTCTCAAGAAATTTTAATTCCATGCTTATACGATTCAGTTAACCTAATGGGAAAGCTTATTTATTCAATGAAAATTTTTAAAGACAGTCAATTCTTCAATTTACTGCACTGCAACACAGTTCAGTAGTGTAAAATGGGTATGTCGTAAAGGACATGAAATAACCTTTGCAAATTTCTTGCTGATGATCTGATCTTCCTCACCCCAGATGATCAGTGTCTGCTGTTTTATCTGTTTATAAGCAACCATCTATAGTATCAGAACATTATATTAATAATCAAGGCATCAACTAGTGGACAGTGGACACTGCCAATCCAAAATTGTGCCATGTGAATGACAGAAAGAAGACAGCTTCTTTCCATTCTTTTGTCATGCCACAAGGATATGGATGTATTTGGCATTAAGTGTTGTTGGTGAATTCTTCTGATTCTTCAAAACATAACACTGCATTTCTGTTTATGGAATTTAAAACTTTTTACCTGTTTTATCTGGGAAACAACATTATAGCCACCACTAATCATGAAATCAACGGTTGCATCTTCCCACCAAGGGAACAAGCAATGTAAGCGGCCCACCTAAATTAGAACACAGAAGGGAAACTGAGACCTTACATAATGTCAGAAACAAAAAAAAAAAGGAGCAGCTTGCTGGATATCATGAGATAATCATTATCATATAAACTGGTACAAAAATGCAATGCAGAACAGTTTCTCACCCATGGTAACAATTTCATTTAAATAAAATATCTGCCACAAAATAGAAAAGAAAATGGAATTATGATTTCAGTTGCTCACATTAGTATATTCGAAGTTGTTAGCAATGGAAATACTCCTGAAGGCCAAAAAATTTGCATATAACCTAAGTGGGATGCTCTTCAAGAAAGAAACCTGCTGATCAAAGACATTTCTATGATTAGGCAGAAAAAAATTATCCACAACCTTAAAATAAAAGAGAAGAGGACGAAATAAGAAATAGGAGAAGAGATGTAAGAAATGAGGACACTTTGAATTCACTAGATGATGGAGGGTGGTACTCGCACTTGAACAGAGAAGGCCCCCTCCTTATCATAAAAAGTTGATTTGCTAAGCTTATGTCTTTGAATCAAGATTGCATGGGACATACTAATGAACTATGGGTGGATGGAAGAAAAATGGCAGTACATAAGTTGTGAGTTATGACATCAAAATCAAGGTGGAATTCAAATTTACAGTAACATTCATAGGGAGATCTCCATTGGGTTTAGGTAGTTCAATTGTGACGTGAAAGCAGCTCACGCAATATGACATTAAAATTTGGAATAAATGTTCAATGTTCTTACTTCTCAGCATGATATGAGGAAGTGTCGAAGCAAAATTATCTTGGATGATAGCTCTTTAAATATCTAGGTTGCTTCATATTAACATTTCATACTAGATAGAGAGTGACCACATTCTTCAGGAAAGAACTCCGAAGTCCAAACTAATGCAATTTTAAAAGGCCCACTATTGTTAGAGTAATACTACAGAAACTCGGGAGCTACGCATGATAGAAACGAGGACATTCCCAAGTTTTACCTATCTTTTCTGCTATTGGTATACGAACATTGTACTATTTGTTGGGTTTTACATATCTTTTCTGCTATTGGTATACAAACATTGTACTATTTGTTGTGTATTTTGACCACGACCCTTTTTAACTAGGAAGTTTCTTGCTTAGAGTCATTAAAATCACATTAAAAGTCCAAAAATAGGATTTTAGATAATTGCATAATTTTTATGGAATTTTAGGATAAATATTATATTTTTAGTTTTTTAGCCAAAAGGAAGAAATGGTAAATCCAGGTATAATTTTGTGGTGTTTCAACTTTAGGAAATTTTATTAGGTTATTATTTTGTTTTAGGCAATTTTACCTTTTTTGGTATTTCTAGAGTCAAGGAACTCCCTAGGAGTAGATCGTGGTTTAAATCTCACTAAAGCCATTTATATACATTGGTGTACCCAGTCATTTCATGGGAGATGGAGAACCAGAGTGCTGATGAAAATATTGGAAAATCAGAGCTTCTCAAGCTGTCAAGCACAACATGGTGATGATCAGGGAACATCATCTATTGGACAACAAGATGGACATCATGCATTAAATAGTGTCGCTATAATGGGCCTGCAACACAATCAAAACTCAGCCCAAAAGTAAGTCCAAACCTAATCATTCGTAAACTACCCATACTTGAAACCCATGATCAAACTTTTTCACACGATTTACACCCCTTCTTAACTCTTTCACATGCCAACCGAGCTCTCCAAAAACTAGGAGAAAACTTAGCCTTCAATCTGGATGGGTAACATTTCCAAATACATTTAGAAAATGACCCCATATGCCCTTGACACAAGATCCTTATGTCCTCCAATATAGCCACCATTCCAGGAATTGTTAATGCTTATTTTCAAGACTTATAACAAGAGATTTAGCTAGCTATCAATCCAGCTGACCAGCCTAGCTACACATCCAAAAACATTCCTATAGCTTAGCCTAATACTCCATCTTGACATTTGATTTTGTCATCTGTTTGACACATGATTCTAGCACCCATCTCTACTTTCATTTCATTTTCTTAAGTGCCACCTCTCATTCCATGGCCCTAAGACCCAATTTAGGAAACTTTCCCTAATCAGCTAACCTTCACTCTACTCTTTACCATTTCTGCAAACTTTCACCCCTTGAATTTAGGAATTGGGACCAAAGTTTTAAAAATCCATTGACACTTACGCCTTGAGGCCCACCTCTGATGTAGGACAAATGGGGGTATTGGGTTGAAAGAAAATTGAAACATTGGTAGTTTTGTGTTGGGAATGGTCATGAAAAGTAGAGGTAAAGGGTTAGAGTAGCAAAATGAGATAGAAGGTCTAGGAATCACTCCTAGAAGTCCTTGGCATCACACCTAAGGTTGGATTGTATCACACAAACCCAAAGGAGAAAAAGACTCAAATTTGTAACTTTTGTTCAATGCCCCAAAAGAAGATCACAATCCTATTTATAGACTTCTACAAAGGATCAAGAATTAGCAATGATTTTTGGAAAATACAAGTATTAAAGTTTTAGGAAATCTAACGGATTTTTGACATTATTAGGCCTCACTTTTTTTTATATATCCATAAATAGGCAAGAAAAAAATTATGTCCAAAACTAGGCAAGTTTTAGACACCTCGGTGCTGAGTTGGCATTTTTTTTTAAAAAAAAAAAACAAAGTGAATGGCGCAGAGGCGCCATTCATAGTTAAATAAATAAATAAATAACAGAAAATCTAGAAAAAGTGGATGGCGAGAGGCGCTATCCATTATTAAATAATAATAAAAAAACAAAGTGAATGGCTATTAAAAAAATTCTGGAACGAAGTGGATGACGCCTCTTGAAGTGGCCATCCACAGTAAAAAAAAAAAAGAAAAAAAATTAAACCAACAAAATCATACAACCCCCCCCCCCCCCCCCATGTCTCTCTGACGTCCCATTCACTTTATTTCAGAAATCGCACAAGGGTTTTTACCCTTTTGCGATTTTTTTTGGTTTTTTTTTTAGCAAAGTGAATGGCACCGCCATCCACTTTGTTCCAGATTTTTTTTTTAATAGCCATTCACTTTTTTTTTTTTAACTTTCCAGATTTTGTATTGTTTTCTTATTTAATAGTGGATGGCGCCTCTTTCACTTTGTTTAAAAAAAAAATGAAAAAATCGCACTAGGATAAAAACCCTTGTGCGATTTCTAAACTAAAGTGAATGGGACGCCAGAAGAGAGGGGACGCCGGATAGAGAGGACGCTGGAGAAATGAAGCCGGAGAGACGGGGGGTTTCTTTTTTTTATTGGCGCTGTAAATGTTTTACACTTCGACGAAATCGCACAAGGTTAAATTTTTTTTTTGTGCGATTTCGTTGTTTTTTTTTATGGTGGATGGCGCCACTTCAAGAGGCACCATCCACTTTGTTCCAGATTTTTTTTAATAGCCGTTCACTTTTTTTTTTTTTTTTTTACTTTATTCCAGATTTTTTTTTATTTAACAATGGATGGCTCCTCTTCAAGAGAGGCCATCCAGTTTTTCTAGATTTTCTGTTTTCTTTTTTTTTTTAATTTAAAAGTGGATGCGCCGAGGGCACCATCCACTTTTTTCAGATTTTCTGTTTTTTTTTTCTTTTTTTATTTAACTGTGGATAGAGGTGCCATCCACTTTGTTTTTATTTAAAAATATATAAATAAATAAATAATGCCAACTCGGCACCTAGGAATGTCAAAAATCCAAATCTAACAACCCCTAGGAATTCTAAGTATTCCATGGAAAATCTAAGAACTCCATAGGAACACTAAAATAATTATGACTACTGACTACTATTTATTTTATCTAGGAAAACTAAGGACACTTAATACTTCTTGGTGAAAGAACCAACTGTTTGACTTTCTTCTTGACCAACTCCTCAGTTGCACAACTTCATTAATAAGGTGACCTATAAAAGGTCACAACTAGCTCCACCATCTTCTAGAGAATTCCAAATCAGCTGCTTTATTCTCAACACCAGATTTCCGAATAATCACAAAACTGTACTCTTGTAAGAAAGAAACCCATTTCCCATGTCGATGACCAAGTTTCTTTTGAGAATTGATGTATTTGAGAGTTTCATGATCAGAATACAACACAAATTCTTTTGGGAGAAGATAGTGACGCCAATAGCGCAATGCTGTTGGCGCCATCTGTTTGACACATGATTCTAGCACCCATCTCTATTTTATTTCATTTTCTTAAGTGACATCTCTCATGCCATGGCCCTTAGACCAATTTTAGGAAACTTTCCCTAATCGACCAACCTTCACTCTACCCAGTACCATTTCTGCAAACTTTCACCCCTTGAATTTAGGAAATGGAACCAGCTAGAAAACCATCCATTGTTGCATGTTAAACTCAATCTCAACACTCTCTTGAAAAGGGTTAAACTTTCTCCCGTGATAAGATAAAAAATGGAAAATGCTAATCTAACTTTAGTAGTTGCAATTTTAAGTGCAAATACACATGCACAACCATTGGATGAATGTATGTGTACACATCTCGAGGTATGTAATAAATGATCCCATGGTTGTGCATGTGTAGTTGCACTTAAAATAGCAACTATTAAAGTTAGATTAGCATTTCCCAAGATAAAATACCATCTCAAAGCTATCCACTAGTTTATGAATTTCACTCTTTAAACACTTCTATTTTTGCCTATATCTCATACCTACCTTGTAAGCAACTAATCCACTAGATAAACTAGCCAACTGATGCTATCCTAAAATGTATTGAAAATTCAAAGGATTTATCAATCTTAATCATTGATAAATGAGGGTGATGTTTTTTTGAGGATTCCTCAAGCCTTTAATAATTCAAAAATCAGTTGGAATCAAATATTGGCACTAACTGGCACGCAGTGACTCATTTGGTGGAGTAACCTCCATGAATATGCATGAGATCAGTTTCACATATCAGCCAACCTGAAAATCAGTATTTACTATTTATGAAAGTCTATAATAACAGCTGGTGTGCATTTACTGACCTCAGAGATTAGAGAAGCTTCTTCACACAAAGTGAGAAGTTGACATTCTTAATGTCTCTGACTAAGCAAGCTGTTGAATACTGTCACTATTGGTTAGGCAGGTCAGGAAGGTCAACAGGCCTCCTTAGGTAATAAGAGAAAATGCTCAGGATGTTGTATAGAAGTGTATGACGTCTCCAAGCTCCATGTGAACTCTGGATAGATAGACTTAAGCAACAACTTCTCAGCAAATCTTGGCCTCTTGATAGAAGAAAGCTTAAATTATATCTATATCCATAATTGTGATGGTCATAGACAATTTATCAGGCCTTTATGCAGGACAGTCTATGGTTAGTTATGGTGAACTTGAAAGGTCTTGCGCACATAAACCTTCCCCAACGCAAACACACAGCATGCAATTGTCTGGATACATGCACATCACAAACAAACATGCACACATACATGTATAGGGTTCATCTTAATAACAAGTATCTAAAGCTAAACAACAATGTTTTAAGCTAGTAAATGAATCTACATATATATGGAACAGAAACGCTCACCCCGGCATAAGCAAATGATCTAGGTAATTTGGATAAATTTCCTGTACCTTCTGTATAGACACTCGCGTCAATCAACACCAGCTTTGCAACCTACAAAACAAAGAAGAAAAACTATGTTGAGGTACCTTATATAAAACAAACATTACTTGTACAAAATACTCAAAGCTTGAACTTACTACTAAGGCATGTCGAGGGGTGTAGGGTTCGACTACTAGAGTCAATCCTGAGTTCGAGCCTTCCCACTCTCCAGACAAAATATTGGGGGAGGGGATTAGTGGTTTGTGGCGATTGCCGGGGCCGACACCTCTCAAGTTGTTTCTTCTCAAAAAAAAAAATGGTGCATAATTTTTCTTTTTAAATTCCAGGATCTACGAAGATCCAGCCAAGCTAAAACTACTACAATATTTCATTACAAAGCATCCTGACTATAAGCCAACAAAGCCAAACCAGAATGTGCTGAATATTTTAGATACTTGTCGACTCCTCATTGCAGATTTCCAGCAAAAATGGACTAGATATAAACTTGACTAATATTTAGTGATTTCAGTTAAGTCCGTACTTCAACACCAGTGATATTTAAGGAATTATATTGCTTCTTTTGAGATTGTAAGACTTGATTAGACATACCACCCTGAGCATTGAAAACCCATAATCTCTGATTAATTAAATTTTGGAATTAAATCAGAGAAGTCTCAATCAACATAAGAAAAAAATCTTGTATGACATGTTAGAAAAGTTTAGAAGATTTCTATCTAGATATTAAGAAGATCCATATATTTTTCAAGATATGATAAAACAAGTATAATCATATACTAAGAACGTGGAATCATTTACATTTATACTACTATAACTCTTGGTGCAAATTGTCATAGAACAAACTATCTATAACTTCTATTCTAATCACGAATTGGTCACTTGAAAAACAATATAATATATTTATTCATATATGGGACAGAATTTGTTGTAAAATTGAGGTTATTTCGTTTTTTCCCCTTATCATAGATGGATCCCTTAGCTTGGAGAGCAGACCTTATTGAAAAAGGGGGAATGAGTTTGGATGCTCACTTTGATCAAGTTCGTATTGGATGCTCTTCCTACTTACTATCTGTCAGTTTTTCAAATTCCTGTTCAGGTGGCATATAGGATTGAGAAGTTAATGAGAGATTTTTTGTGGGGGAACGAAGAAAAGACACATGGTTCTCACTGGTCGCATGGAGTACAGTTCAGAGGCGGGTTGATCAGGGAGGTCTATTGGAAACATTATCTGCAGAAATAAAGCTTTGGTGGAAAAATGGCCTTGGAGGTTCGCACTTGAAAAGGACCAGTTGTGAAGGAAGATCATATGTAGCAGGCATGGTATCCGAGACACGCATTGGGTTGTTGGGTTAGCAACTAGAGCCACTCTTAGGAGCCCATGGAAACTTATATCATCCATCTATCATGTTTTCCTTCCTTTCATCAGACTCAAACTTGGAAAGGGGGATTTCATTTGATTCTGGGAGGATCTCTGGTGTGGGAACAACACTTTTCAGTCCCTTTTCCCTAATCTATATCGACGTTCACGATTGCACAATAGGCCTGTGTCTGAATTCATTAGAAATCTTGATGAACCTTCACTGATTTGGGATTTTTGTCTAGGTAGGCACTCTTCTAGGGTGAGGATGATGTTTCACTATTACTCAGTATGTTAGAGGGTTGTCATTTATCTGGGGACGTTGATTGATTGTCTTGGTCATGGGATCCATCTGGCTCTTTCTCCACCAAATCCTTTCACTCTGTCATTCTCAACGACCACTCCACACTCTCATCCCCTTCTTACCTCTCCATTTGGAAAGCCAAGGTTCCCTCAAAAGTTAAATTTTTGGGCTGGGTAGCTGGCCATGGGAAATGGAATACGGGGGACATGCTACAAAAATGTTTCCAGCATATGAGCCTCTCTGCATATTGGTGTTACTTGTGTCGTCAAGATTTGGGGTCTGTGCGGAATATCTGTTGGAGCTGCCCGGTTGTTAGAGAGGTGTGGGCTAGATGGTGTCATCACTTCCCAGTTATGGACAATGTTATCATTGATACGGAGGATTGGGACATTTTCCCTCTCATGAATTCTATACAAGATCCATGGCGGGATCATTGGAGGATGCCTTGTCTGGCGGTTCTTTGGTCTTTGTAGAAAGAGAGGAACAATACTCTTCCAAGACAATTTTTGTTCTATATCTAGAGTGTGGTAAAAGTCCCAAATGTTAGCTTTTTTTTGGGTAGCTAATAGTTCATTATCCTTGGGTCATTCTCTAGGGGCCTGGCTTAGAGGGGCAATATTGTTCCCTCATAGGGTATTGTCACACCCTGGGTTGCACAGCGTGCCCCCTACCCAGGTGTGGGCGCACCCCCTCGAGGCGAACGCCTAGCCATTATGGATCTATATACAAACATTAAACAACCATCAAACAAACACCAAACATATCAAGGCAACACATAGAGTTTGGGCAAAATGCAATTGGGTTATGGGCTAGATGAAATAATTTTCGGGGCGTCACAGGTATTGTGTCAGTCGTATTATTTTCTTTTCCTTTGTACAGCCCATACAACTTGATCATTAATACATATATAATACTTTCTAGTTTCTTTTAAAAAGGATCTTAATTTGAAGCAGGCTTTCGAGTTTGCCCTTATCCTAGTAGCAACTCAAGATTTTGCTAGCCTTGGCCAACCTCCTTTGATGAGCACTTTTGAGATATGTGGCTTTAGAGGCCACCCCTATGAACAAGAATCGCCTTCCTTTCTAAGTTTCAGAGTTGAGAGAACATCATTGTCTTCTTGTCCTACTTTTCCCTTGAAAGTGTTAGAGTTTGCACTTTCATCGCTATAGCACCATAGTAAGACTATACCCTTGAGTTAACACAAGTTTTGAGCATGGTGTATTTCTTTAGCACATATTGCATAGTTGTACTTTTTTCAATATATTCATTCTTGCTCAACAATTTATCTTGTACTCTATATATTCCTCACATGTGAGAAGAATAATATGAATATTTACAACCTTACTTGATATCAAAGGGCTATAGATCCTTCGCTACAAAACTGCATTTTGTTTTGCTTCTTTAGTTTGTGTTTCTATAACCATTGCATTCTTGTTACAAAGCCACCTTGAGCACCCTGTAGACCTACTAGCACAGTATCACTATATAGTATTGTGCACTATGTTGTGATATATTGCCACACTACAGTTTGTTGCACTACAATAATTTTGCTATCTATTTTTTTAATGGCTTCTACATCAACCCTTTCTTGCAACCATGTAATTTAATGAAAACAACTATTTGTTGTGACACAAGCAAATGAGTAATTCTTGGTTGGCCAAAATGTTTGAAGATTTGTTGATCGATCTTTTCCCCAACATAGACCATTTCTCAATACCAACCAACGAATTGCTCCTATTATCAATATAAAATTTATTTCATGCCATCCCACATATCAATTTGTTGGAAAGTATTGACCAAATCCAGTAGATTTGGTTTAAGAGATATTCTAGAGTCAAATCCGGTAGATTTCGTTTAAAAGATATTCTAGGAGTCAAATCCTAGGATCTTGCTGTAGATATCCTATTTTTGCAAATAGCTTGATATTAGGGATCTGATTTGTTGTAAATCACTGTAAATTAGTTCCTACAAGTTAGCTAGTAGATATTATTTATACTGAGGACTGTAAGACATCTAATTACAATACAATTGATTTTCTTCTTTTCTCAAATTTCACAATCTCTAGTAAGCATTGTAGCAACAATTCTATTTGAGCCTATCTTGGTTAAGTCGTAAACTGTCAGATGCTGCAGGAAACTTGGGACTACCTCCAACATCACAATCCTTAAAATTTTATTGCAAATATTTTTTTTTAAAAGAAAGTAAAAGGTATTTTATATATGTATTGATAAAAGAAAAGAAACTATACACAACGATCAATACTGGCCACAATCCTATACAGATACGCAATTACCCCAAACCCCGGAGCCAGACACCCATCCCATAACCTCTAGATAGCTATTAGCTACCAAGTAAGAAGCTAAGAAATGAGAAGACTCCCACACGTTTGTAGCCGAAAGAGACTCATCATGAAACACCCGTTTGTTCCTTTCCTTCCATAAAGGTCGTAAAATTGCCATACATACCACCTTCCAATGGTCCCTCCATAAGTTTATTGCAAATATTCAAAACCTTTAATTTCAGCCATTGTTTTTAGAATTTTTAATCATAATCCAACTATTTTGGGACTTGGTGAATTGAATTGGAAATCCGAATCGGTGAATTGTAAATATTTATGTATTAAATATAGATATATCTATAAGGGCATTAGTGTTATTTTAGCTTATTAATGATTTAGACCAACTACCTACGAGTCATTTTGTGACTCAAACCGGGTTGATCCAATTCAATTGTGATAGCAAGTCAAGAACCTAGTTAGGATTGACTTTTGGTAATTGAATTGTGAATTGTACTATTCACCAATCGTGATTCAAACTAATATTAGCTCTTCAATAACGCCAAAAGTTCAAAGCTCATTTCTAATTATTTGCAATGCAATATGCCAAATCACTTTTTGATTCTTTGACATCTAGTAATGAACATGTATCAAGCAAGGATTTGATTTCTTCTATGGCCTTGGTCTAGACTATGAAATGCTAGTGTTAGTAATTTTAAACACATTCTCTTTACCTAATATTGAAGATCATGCTCGTTTGCTTACTTTAGAAAATTATGTTTCTTCAACTTCTTAGCTAGTTCAACTTGCTCTTCTTGTCACTCAACCAATTGGACAATCTACTAATTTTGCACCCCATCTATAGGATATGTTAACTTTGGTCCCAATCAAGGTCCTCCAAATCATAATAACCATAATTGGACCAACGACGCTAGTCAATGACATCAAGGCCGTTGTAATCAAAATCACAACTCCTCAAGCACCAAAGCTCGCAATTATGCTATTAGTTGTCAACCATCTTGGTCATTGCCCGTACTTGCTATTTGCTACCAACAATATGCTCCAATGCAATGTTCCCAATCAATGCAACCTTTAAGCTTCACACGTGTTCCATATCTCCCTCTACACTAAACAATGTTCCACCATATGATTCTTTTTTAGCTAATTCACCCACCACTAACTTACTGGTCTTCAACTCTTTGGTTATCAACTACAATAGAAAACAACTTGGTATCCTGACTCTAATGCTACTCACGACCCTCATCTTGTACTAAAACAAGCCACTTATATTGGTGTTGAACACGTGCACTTGGCAATAATTACACTCTTCCTATAGCCCACTTTGGTGATATCCTTATTCAAGTTGGTAATCATTCTTTTCAACTTTGTAATGTTACTCATCTTCCTACCATGACTAAAAAACTTCTTGTCAAATTTACTCATGACAACAATTTTCGCTTCTCTTTTGATCCTAATGGTTTAACCATATCTATCTAATGTTTCATTATTGGCCCATGTAAGAATAGTCTTTACCCATTGTAATTCACTCAAACTGCTCCCCTTGCACTGGCAGCATTGTCCTGATCTAGTGCATTGTGTCATAACCATTTAGGACACCTTCCAATGAAGTCTTACAATTACTAAATTCAAATAAGTTAGTGTCATCTAATTTCAAATTCACCATGGCGTAGTGCTACCTGTTGTCCAAGGTTTTGTAGTTCAAACAAGGTCATGGGCTCAATCGAAGCCTCTTCTCTTTCATCAATTTCCTCCATTCAACCTAGTAATCAAGGTGGGGGGTTGTGCAAATATTTAAAAAGTTTAGGGGGGTCTCTCTAATTTAAAAAAAAAAGCTTTAAAAACATAACCCCCCCCCCCCCCCCCTTTCAACTTTACCCTCGAACCTTTCTCTTCATTAGCCCATCCCTTCCATTTGCTCCAATCAAGAAACGCCGTCGAAATCTCTAGCAACCCTCCACCATAAATATTTGCCGCCCAACAATTTTTTTTTCTTTTGTTTGACGCACAGGAAAGCTTCCAATTTTTTCAAATCTCTTGGAGCTTTGACCAAAGACCATTAACTGTTGTTTCTATGTTTATTTGACTGTTGACGACCCTCTGACAACATTGGGGATGAAGTAAGAAGAAGAAGATGATGATGAGAAAATATACAACAAGGACATCGATAAAGATGATTCAGATAATAATATTGAAGATATTGATGAAGTAGTTCTTCAAGAAGGCTTTGATTGATGATGTTTAAACTTTAAACTTTAAATTTTAGATTCACTCTTTTGTGCTTGAGTTTTGTTCTTTTGAATGTGTATTGTGGCATGAATTAATATTTTGTGGACATGATTTTAATTAATATGAAGTGTTTTTTATCATTTCATGAAAATTTAACATTTATTATATAATATAGTTAGATATATGTAATTCTTCTGTATATGAACTGTCCAGGGACCTATAAATAATTAATTAATTATCTAGAGAATCATAAATAAATATATTTTTTATTGCCTAGGTCGCGCCTCGCCTAGACATGGAAAATCGCTTTGGTGCCTTGAAAACACTGCTTTAGGTTAATCTAACTATCTTGCTTTTGAAATTAATAAAGAACAAGCCACCACCATTTTATTTAAAACATTCTAATCTTTGGATGTCACCAATAACTTTTGTTTATCTGATATGGACTCTATATGCCTCCAAGAAGAACTTACGCCCCATTATTTGGAACTTCATATCCTCATTGGAGCATGTATCTATATCGAAAGATGATTGGGTGAATAAGATCCCCCAATCATGCCATTCAGATTCTTGTCTATCACCAGATATTAGTGCAACTGCTAATGGACAAGTGGAAGCAGTCAACTCTGCAAAGTCACCCCTATTGGAGAAGCGTGGGAAGAAGGAGAAAAAGAAGATGAAGGATCAGGTAGTTGATATTAGAGATTTTGAATCCAAAGATCATCAAAGATATACAGATCAAGGAATTAAAATTGAAATAGTCGGTCCTAATTCTAATAACCAAGGTTCTATGGTGTAAAATCTCATGGCAAAAGAGTTTGTGCACATTGTGAGCTTAGTGTTCTTGAACTCTTTTGTCATGAGCTTCTAGTCACTACAGGATATTGGCTACTAGATTCAAGACCGGCTGTCTCAATTTAATTCCTTGCTTTGTAGATCTCTCATGATCTTTGGAACCACAACCTCTAGTCTCAACTACCTAATCGTTCATCTTCCTTAACCAACGGTGGGTTGGTTCAATGGTTAGGTGCAAGTGCACCTACTCTAAAGGTCTCAAGTTCGAAACACCTCTCACCACTTGTTGGCCAATGGCGTCCTTGAGTGTTTGTGGTTGTGCTCCATAAGGATTAGCGGGGGGGGGGGGTTGGCATAAGTCGCCAATATCTGTTGACCTCAACAAAAAATCCTTCATCTTCTTTTTCTTTTGCTTCCAAGCTTTTCCAATAGGGATGCCTTTATAGAGCTAACTGCTTCCATTTGTCCATTAGCAATTGCACTAATATCTAGTGATGGAGAGGGACCCGAATGGCATGACTGGGGGATCTTATTTTCCCAATCTTTTTTTTTTTTTTTTTGAGCAGAAACAAATTTTGTATTATATTATATTGATACAACAAAATACATGATTAGGTAAGCACCAGAGGTTATTACTGTTAACACCATAAAAAATAAGACCAATAGCCTAACAACAAATTACATCCTTGACTCTCATCCCACAAATATCCGAGCACTAGAGTCATAAAACCCGACCATGGACCAAGCAATTACTCCAATTTAGAAACCAGTTTGAGATTGAGAAATCGTTCTCCAATGAAGAAGCAAAGACCCGCGTACTTGCCATAAGTCTAATCTCTTCCCATAATTGATCCCCGTCCGTGGCCATATTCATGAAGACTCTATTATTATGTTCCAACCATAATGACCAAAGAGTAGCATAAAAGGCAATCAAAACAACCTCTTTCTCAAGCTTTGATAATCTAGAAATATGGGACAAAGCAATGCCATCCACTAAATTCTGAGGTATGTCAAATCTATTACCTGAAAATATGAACCACTCATGCCACATCCTTCTCTCAAGAGGACAAAGGAAGAAAACTTGCTGACAGAATGTACAACAATGGGGCGAATAGCAAGTATATTGGTTGATCGTCTTTGCAGCATATCCATGGTATTAATCTTCTTGTGAGCCATGAGCCACCCAAAATAAAGTGTTGGATAACAGGCATAAGTTGACATATATATCCAATCAACTCATACGATCCATTCCATTGATAATTTCATTTGATTCCATATCACGATTAAGTTATAATTTGTTCAATCATTACCTCATATAAACATTAAACACGAAATATTCGACAACATCAATAATAAGATCATAGGAATAATAAATACAAAATATAGTTCAACATTAATAAAGGGATTATAAGAGCATTAAATATAAACTGATGTGAATATTAAACTTCCATAAACACAGTACTTAATCAAATTTTATGTTCTATTGATTAGATCAATTCAGTTACATTAACAAGCAGATTAGGCCTGGATCTCACAATTTAACTACAGTTTGTGTGACTATTAAGAGAGGAAATATTTTTTTATTCTTGATGATGTCTTAATGGAGGGACACCATATATATAGACATACAGGGCTATGCACACATATAGCTATAATTACAATTTTAGTAACTGCTAAATAAAACGACTACTAAAATTATCATATTTCCTTAAAGGAAATAAATCCTTAAAGGAAAGAAATCCCACAAAATTATCATCTTTCCTTAAAGTAAATAAATCCTTAAAGGAAATAAACCTTAAAGGAAATAAATCCTTAAAGAAAATAAATCCCACAGATTTTGTTCTTCTCCACAACAGAATGTAATGCCAGAGTTTTCCACCAAAGGGTGTGTGGGGCTTCTTCCTTGTGGGATTTGATTCGTTTTCAGACCGCTTGGAGGGTTGTGTCTTGTAACAAGGGGATAGGTTTATCTTTAGGGATCTTAGCTCCAAGTGGGCTCTTCTTGTCTAATGGTTCCTCTCATGGGCCTCTTTGGGCCTAGTTAGGACTGCTTTCTCTCCCTATTGTTATAATATATTTAGTTTCCTATATAAAAAAAAATCCGTTGCAATGGTTATAAATTCAATGCTTTACTCAGGAATCAAACATGAACTTTAGTTCCTTCCTCGCCTAATTAACACATTGTTGGGTGTAAGTGGGTCTTCAACCTAAAGCATCGTGCTATTGACCACTATCACTACGAGCCCTAATTGGTAGCTTAAGGTTTTCACCAACAACATGACTTGGGTTAAGATGAAGCCTTTAGCGTAGTCTTTTGAATGAAAGAGGGAGTTGTGGAGATTTAGATCACAATTGTAGTATATATAGATACAATGGAGCAACTTATTTAGTCATTCTCAATTAGAAAAATTCTCAAAGTAGTTAATTAATCACGATTACAGACTTACAGTATCTTTCTATTTTGGGAGATGCCACAATTATAGTCAATTTCTACTTTGGGAATTTTTCTAATTGAGAATGACTAAATAAGTTGCTCCATTGCATCTATATATACTACAAATTTACAATTGTGATCTCATTCATATCATAAAATAAGAATATCCCTCCCTCTTCTCCTTTGGACGTAGGCATAATGGTAAACCATGTAAATCTTTGTGTTTATTTATTTGTTTTTATTATTCTTCATGGTATTTACACGTGTGTTGTTTTGCTTTCCTTCAACAATGGGTGATTCTAGAGTAGTTGATTTATCCATCTTAATGACTCAATTGAGCCAATTTCTTCAACAAATCAATAAGTCCCTAAACCAACTACTATTCATGCAATTCTTAGTTTAGTTGCTTCATCTAAGTGTTCTCTTGATTGTCTTCAATGTTAGAAGTCAAAAGTGTTTTCCATCATGTTTCCTTGTGTAAGACAGTTTACAAGGCATAACCTCAAGAATTTATTGATCTCCAACATCTAAATCATGTTTGCAAACTTCACAAAGCCATCTATGGCCTAAAACAATCCCCTTGTGCCTAGTTCCAAAGATTCAACTCTCTTATTCTTCATTATGGTTTAATTCAAGGTTGAACTAATCATTCAATATTTTTATATACCACAATGACGGTCAAATCATGGCCTTGCTTATGTGTGTGGATGATATTGTTCTCCCTAGAAGCTCTTTAATTAAATATTTGACCTCCACACTTGTGCACGAGTTTAAATTAATGATCCTAGTCCACCATTATTCTCTTGGTATTGCAGTTATATTTCTCTAATTGATAACATCTCTCTCAAACTAAGTAAGCTATGGATCTTTTCAACACATTTACATGCTTGAGTGCAAGCCTTAAGCTCTCTAGTTAGCGCAAAATCCAAGCTTTATGCCTTTAATAGTCCACTACAAATATGAAGATAATTGGGTCTTTACATATTTGACAATGACAGCATTGCCTATGTTATTTGCCATCTAGCTGAATTCATGGATGCCTCTTGAGAACCTCATTTAGCAGCTTTGAAACAAGTTCTCCGTTACCTTAGAGGCCCCTTGGACTTTGGTTAGATTTGAATTTCAACCAAGGTTCACACTTCAAGGTTTTTTATCATTGATTGGACTAGTTGTCTTGATACAAGGAGGTTCACATCTAGCTATTGGAGTTTTCTTAGAGACATACCTTGTTTCTTGGCATGTTAAAAAGCAACTCACAAGATCCCACTTGAGTGTTGTATCTTAATATCACTCACTTTCTCGCTTGTGTGTTAAGACTATATGTATTTCTTTTCTAGTGAACTTCACAATCCTATTACAGCTCAAATCACATTATATTGTGATGATTGATGACCCTAGCAGCAACTGTACAGTGACCAACCCATTGTTTCATGCTTGAACCAAACACATTGAATTGGATTACCATTTTGTTCAAGAAAGGTCTAGAACTTATCAAGTTCAATTTGTTCCTTCAGCTAATCAAACCACTAACTTTTCACGAAGGATCTACACAAGCATTGGTTTCAAGTACTTATTTGTTTGTCCAAGACAGCACAATTGCAAGAGAATGTACGACAATTTCCCTAGATTAGCAAATGTTTTGTAGTGGTAGTTCTTTCTATGTAATTTCTTTCCATATTTATTGTAAATTGCTTGCCAAGTTAGCTAATACTCTATATATTCATCACTTTTGAGAAGAATAATATTGAAGATTTACAACATATACCTTCCTTAAGCTTGGCTTGCTCTAATGCATCATTAATGCTTAGGTCTGACTTTGACTACTTACCCGTTGTACTACTCAAGATAACCCATGCACTTTGTTATACTCTTGTAACCCTATCATAGCTGCCAGTTTCAAACCTAGGGCGACTTGAAACGACATAAAGGAGGAGAAGAAGAAGGAGAATTGATAAGCACACGAAAGTCAAGAAGCCATGGAAAGCCGATGAGGTCCTTCTAATACTAGACCATACACAAGCCTAATAACCCAATGGTTTATAGGTTGTAAACCTCAATTATTTACAATCATAAAGGAATTGAAAGTAATTCCTTTTTCTTTCTTTTTTTTCTTTTTTTTGTTGTTTTCCTTGTGGTTCTAAGGACATCTTGCTTTCCCATGTTTCCATGGAAAGCCGATGAGATCCTTCTAATACTGGACCATACACAAGCCTAATAACCCAATGGTTTATAGGTTGTAAACCTTAATTATTTACACTCTTAGGGTTAGTAAAGGAATTGAAAGTAATTCCTTTTTCTTTCTTTTTCTTTTTTTGTTGTTTCCCTTGTGGATCTAAGGAAATATTGCCCTCCTTTGTCGTCTGTAGTCTCTATTTCTTTAATGGAAATAGTTCTCTTAAAAACAAAAAATTTTCTCTTTTTCAGGATCATTCTCGCCTTTTTCAAGATCATTCTCACTAGCCTCCAGTGTTGCTCTCGAAAGAGGGAGGAGCTGATTATGAAACTTTTACGAGTTCGCACTAGATTTCAACATTGTGCTTGAACAATGATTTTGTTCCAATTGATTGTTGCGAGCCTCACCTTGCTTATGAGTTTATTAACATGCAGTTCATTCTTAACATTTTTTTTATTTAAGTCAAAATTATTCAATATTTAAGTCTTTATATTTATTTTCTTTTTTCTCTCAATTGACTCTTTAGTTTTCCACCAAATTTCCAAAATTGTGAGCTTGTTTTTAAGATATTTGTAGTTCTTAAAGACATTGTAAGATGATCAAAGTTGTTAATTTTCACAAATCTTCATCTAAAAGCAAGAATTCTACCCAATTTCCAAAATTTTGAGGTTGTTTTTAAGATTTGCAATTCTTAAAGACATTATAAGATAATCAAGAGCAAAAAGCTCACCATAACATCAGAAAAGGTTGTAGGCCTTTTAGATGCACCAGTTTGGAAGAGTGACCTGTTAGCAATAGATGGTAATAATAGAGGTAGAGGTAGACCTAGAATAACATGGACAAATATAATTAAAAAAGATTTAACTTCTTTTAATTTGAATGCCAACTTAGCCCTAGACAGAGTGGAGTATAAGATTGGCTCAAAATGTATTTCTACATAAAATTTGTTTCTTTTTGTCCTCCTCAATAGTGGTTTCTTTTGTTTCTTCTCTCTCTTACTTTTAAAAATTTTCTTAATTTTTTTTTTAAATATTTCTACATAGAGAACTCCAAAAGTATTGCAGGTTGAAACCATTTGCACAGGAAATCCTTTAAGATCATACGTTTTACAATGAAGTTTTCCATAACTTCCTCAATAATAAACTCAAAATTACAGTATGCTCAGAAGTCCAATAAATGGGAAACACTTACAGCTTCCAAATGGTTGACTGCAAAGTCGATGGCAACAGCAGCACCAAGACTTGGACCAACTAATATCATGGGCTTTTTGATGTAGAATTTCCAAAGCTACAAAAATAGATAAGGCAAAATGAATGTTGGACCTTATCTCTTCAATAAAGATCAATTACCATATAATAATATAATACTAGTAAAGGTTGTAGATTGAAAACATATTTTACATGATCTGTTCATAAATCAAAAAATAACATCATAGGGTGAATTGCCACCATCCAGAAAATGTCAAAAATAATTCTATTAAACCAAAATAGAGTTGGTAATTCTATTAAACCAAAAGAAGAAAAAAATACCAGATAGAGGTGTTCACGCTTGGATTCCACGTTACAAGGTGGGTGCATTTCTAATGCAGGAAAAAAAAAAAAAGCAACAATTTATCTGGAAATCAAGACGGAAATGGGGGAAAAATCTGATATAAAACTAAGCTACAAATGGCAAACAAACCCAAATCAGAGAAGCCCCACCCAAGAACATCTACAGCCCATGTCCACAACCCAGCCTCCTCAAGCAATGGATATGTGTATCTCCATTCTAGACAAGAACTGAGGACAAAAAGAATGGTGTCAGCAATGAATTATATTTAAAAAAATGACAACTACAAATAAGATATAGTGCACCTGTCAAAACCATGAAGGAGAACCACTGGATTTGTCTCATTTTGCACAACAGGCTTCACACAGCTACTCATAATAGAACTGTCACTAAGCTGCAAAGTTGATACATACAGTTATTTATTATTATTAATACAAAAACAAGAACCAAGAGACCAACCGATCAGGCAATAAATTCAATATCAAAGGAATGATTTCAGAACGACAATTATAGTTTTCAGTTCCATTGGGAACATATGGTCTTTTACTCCCTCTAATTTACTCATGCTACTGAGCAATAGAACTTTTAGACATAGTCTACAAGTTGACATAGGCCTTCATTTGAAGATCCCAACATTTTTTTTCCATTAGGTGGATTCAAATTTCAAACTTGGGTCATATACCCCTTATGAATTAGCAGTCCAACTATTTTTACACATCTATACGTGTTCTATCTTGCGGCATACTCTATTAGACATGTAACACTCTCCAAAGCAAGATTAGAAAACTTTTTGTTTGTTCCCAAGCTTAATTTCAGGTCTCAGTTATACACCCTAAGAAAAAAGGTTGAATGACTTTCATAATTTAATTAAAATATTTGACATTGCAGTACAAGCTACACAATAATTTATTACATTACTCATAATTGGATACAACACAAATCAATAACTAGCAAGCAGATTCTAACAAAGTGCCCAAACTGTTTAATTTTTCATTTTGTTAAATCAAAAGCTTTGCTAGAGGAAACAAAGAGTAGGTAGCTGAGGTAACCACCAAACAAGAAGGGAAAATACAAATCTGAGAGCTAACAAAAACTAACACACTTTCCCAAAAATGCCCTCCAATTGCACCCACCGACAACCCCGTGCATTTTCAAAGGCCTTGGACCACAAGAACAGCTAGCTTCACCCTCAAAACTCTCTGATTTTGTTCTTTCTGAAGACAT
Source organism: Paratinospora sagittata (assembly GCA_035771175.1). Classification (NCBI taxonomy): domain Eukaryota; kingdom Viridiplantae; phylum Streptophyta; class Magnoliopsida; order Ranunculales; family Menispermaceae; genus Paratinospora; species Paratinospora sagittata. The sequence continues at coordinate 17,424,500 of CM069592.1, forward strand.
CAACACTACCAAAGGAATAAGGCACCAAGTCCACTTCCCTCTCTAACAAAAACTTTTAGGTTTCCAGCAGCTTAACACATCGGACAAGGATTAAGGGAGCTCCAGTACACGCAAGAAACAAAAGCAATCACCAACTAGACCTATAATAAAGAGAAAGGGAAATGGAGAAATCCCACATTGGGTTGGAAAAATGGAAAAGCTATGTAAGATAAAGCCCCTAGCCTTCTCATAATTGGGATCAAGTGTATATAATAAAGCAAGCACTCCTATCAACTACCAAAGTTTTCTTTTCCTACTTAACTATCGTTGCAATCTAACTCTACAATCAAATAGTAAGGTGAAGAGAATTACTATGGAAATCATCCATACCTCCACCAAGCCTGGTGACCATACTGGAAGGTTTTAGTTATATATATATATGCATGAATACAATTCGAAGAGCGGATCTTGGTGCAATAGATGAAGTTACTCCATCTTGAACTAGAGGTTGCGGATTCAAATCTAGAAACAGCCTCTCCATGTGGAGGTAAGGCTGCGTACATTGTCTCTTCCCTAGACTTTACAATGGCATAAGCCTCGTGCACTCGTTATGCCCTTTGTATATGAATACAATTCATTATAGAGTTTAGACAAAATTCAAACATGTTGACCTAACAAATACTTCCCTTCACACTATGACAGCAACCAAGTAAACCACAAATAGATACAAGTTATGGAAAAATTGACTTTATAAAGGTTTCATCCCTCACAATGGAGCACTTCAAAGGGATAAATGACCAAATAGAAAATTTTGATTTACTAAACCACTATCAACAAGACTTGGACACACACAATGACTAAACTAAACAATCCTATCTTCCATAATTTGTATTTAACAATAGTAAGAAACTCTCACAAATAATTGATTTCCAAGAACAGAATCTAAAAGCAGAAAATATAGTTAGCAAAAAAATCAGGAACAGGCAGAATAATCAGCAAAATAGCACAAATTCATCAGCACAGCTACTTATTGCTGGATTTCAACCACTGGGGCAATCCAAAGGGGTCTTTATGTTAGTTCATCCACCTAGTTTATTGTTCCAGATTAAATCAACAATTAAACTGAATGGGTCATGTTATCTGCTTATGAATTAGATAGGAAATGGTATTTTGGCTGTTTCAATCATTTTGAAGACTAATATCTCAAACAATATAGTAATTTGCTGATCAAGAGACCACTCTTTACCAAAACTGGATTCTTTAAGATTCTCCTAGCTTCAATTTCTTCCCATTTTTCATTGGTTTCAAAAAGATTTCAGAAAAAAAAAATACAAATAAAATACAATACTTGTAATGAGGTAAGGAGAGACAAAGTGCAGAATAATGAAGTAAATCACTCAAGAAAAACGTAGAGTAATAGGTTGATGACAACCACTTCAAACTTCACCAAAACGTGGCAATTGATCAAATATCTAAGGGAAATTGGGAATTTTTTACAAAAAACAAATTATTTTTAAGTGAGGCTAAAATTGAAGAAATAAACAGAGAAATCTTTAGGGAAAAAAAAAAGAGTGAATAAATTAAATAAGAGAAGAACACAAATGAAAATGAAGTACCTGAACGGGAAGCCTCTGAATTCTCTTAGCAAGTTTTCGAGCAAATGGGTCTTTGATTCTCTCGACTTGCTTTGGAAGAAACGATGGAAAACCATTTTCCGATACCTTAAAACTCTCTGCTTGCTTACATTTTAGTGTTACAACGATTGGCGCTGGGGTCAAAGCGGCGGACAGCATTGTTCGTCCAATGTTGTCCTTGAACACAGCTTAATCAAAACCAGTCAACTTGTAACTACAATACTCCACACACGAGCAACTTTCCAGCTTCCTCTTATCTGTCTATTGTCTCGTTGTAACCTCCGTGTCTATAGGAGGACAGTTATCAACTTTGGCGCCATTTTATTTTTATTTTTTATTTTTTTTCTCTTTTATCCATTCAAAAATATGAGGATTTTTATAAAAAAAAAAAAAAAAAAGATATGATTTAAATAATACTTACAAAAATAGGCAATAAAAAAAAAATATTTTTAAAACTATAAAAGTTACGCAGGTGTCACGTTGGCGTCACGTTAGCAAATTTTCTTTTTATAAAAAAAAAGAAGAAGTAAAATGGCGCTATTAAAAAATATAAAAATATGGATGAGGCATCTTCCACTTATATGATAAAACCATATGGGGGACAAGGGGCACCATCTACTTGAAAAAAAAAAAAAAAAGGATAGCGCCTTTTTAGGAGAAATCATCTAAATGGTAAAAAAAAAAAAAAAACACATACCCAGGCCATTACAGCTTAATCGTTGGGTTTTTTTTTTTCTTTTTTAATCACTTAAGCACATGTGGTTTTTCATTTAGACTTATCTTAAATATGGTAATAAACAATATAATGATGTTAATAATTTTATTTAGCATATTTTAGTATACCTAAAGTGAAAAGGAGGAAATACAAGATTAAGATTTTTCAAGTTCAAGGTTTAACCAATTCAAAGCGTGGAGTAATGGAAGAAATGGACAACTTAAGGATAAAAGGGTGAATGTCTTGTCTATGTCAAGAATAAGGATATAGCCTACTTGCCTACATTGCTAAATTATTTTTGAAATGCATTAAGTTTTTCTTTTAAAATATTTTTCAAGTGTTCCAACATGTTCGGTTAATGATCTTAAAGCATTTCAAACTTGTTTAAACTATATTTGCACTAGTTTTATAAAAAATCACGTATGTACAAGATTTTTAAAAACTCATATGATTAAGTTTTTCAAATATGTCATGTTTTTTAACTTCAACTTGAATAGTTTATTCAAAATGATTTTTAAAGTGTTTGATAATCAAATTTTATGTATTTCAATCATTTTTGTTGTCCAAACATGTTTATAAAATTAAAAATCCAAAAACAAAAGTTTTTAGATAAGTTACACTCGCTAGATTGGTCATAGCAGCGACTTGATTGACCGACCAATGTGCTAGTGCCTCGACTAACGCACTAGTAATAGGAATTTTGAGTATCGCGTTCTTGGGTCTTCTAGTACCACGCCAGTTCTCACGACCCTTTTTTAGATAACGTTACGATAGACACAAAATATTATATAATCATACACTTACATACATAATACTCTGTCAACTTTTTAATACACTAAATTTTTAAAAAATTTCTACAGCATATCCCCATTAAATGGACAAAGTCACGAGTCCAAACGCCACCTGATTAACTAAAAATCAGTTTTCATAAATTATCATTTTGTTTTCATATCATATAACACATCCACATAATTTATAGTGATCCGCAGATCTCATATAACATTCATGAACATCCCATATCCTATCACATATTCATATCAAGATTCTCACCTCATAATTACACATTCAACCAAATTACTCATCTAAATGATAAAATATAAATAAGATGTTAATAGTATAAATATATTTATCAAAATAAAAAGCTTCTAACTTCTTCAAGAAAATATATAACCAATAATATATAGGAGTTTGCAACTCCTCCCGAGCTTTGCTCTTTTCTTTAGAATCTTTACCCGAAATATTGGAGAAGACAGAATGAGCAACCACAAGCTCAGTGAATATTTCTTACTATTGCATCATATATGCATTTATAAAAAAAACTATTTATTTCAAACAATTAAAACAAACGTAAGCGGTGATCAAATAATATAATACGTGCTCAAAAATTGTAATATCATTTGAAAATCATATTCATCTCCCTCTCTTCTAAGTAATTGAGTGAATCTGCTCCTCATGTGAACCAATGAGGAGTGCACCGACCTCAAATTACTCATTTATCAATTATGCCATTTCTACGTCTTTTATCTCATGCCAAGAATGCACCGACCAGGATTACTAAAATCGTTAATCCTGTAAGTTTGTTCCCTGATATTTATACCCATAGAAATGTTTCTCATGTCAATAACTTACTTTGGTATGTCCATTGACATGTTTCTATGCCTCAAAACCATTTCATGATTTTAAATCTGTCACACCCCGCCCGGACGCGCCTAAACCGGCGGTACACTCACGGACGGGGCGCGCATTTGGAACAATCACAATGGTAATAACAGAGTGTGCAGCGGAAATACAATATACAGTACAAATCTGATTTCATATAATTCAGAATACTTTTGTACATAAAATGGTCAAGGGAACATACTCCTAAAATCCCCAATGATTCATACAAAGGGTACAAAATGTGGGCCCCATAACCTGCACCCAGTCCACCCTAATTTCCTGTGAAAGATTTGATAATAATGGAGTGAGCTTAACGCGCTCAGTGGGTAAATAGTGCATGAGTATAACAATTAATAAAGCATACTTCAATATCAAATATCTTAAATACACATGTAAGCATCATAATCAATCAATATGTATGTATGCATGACACCGTCACGTATTAATGGTTTGATGAGCGTACATCGCCTGAGTTCACGTATAGGTGTCCTTCCCCGGGCGTAGCCAGGTTCTCACTGTACGTCCCTCCTCAGGAACGATGCTCTGGATTCACGTACTGATGTCCCTCCCCGGCGTAGCCGAGTTCTCATGTACGTCCCTCTCCAGAGAAATAATATGAATAGTGAGCAATGCTTCTAACTATTCTACGAGTCATAAACCATATACGTCCCTAGGTGGTGATATGTATGATGCCAATGCACGAACTAGTTTAGTCTACTAGTCTGGTCTTTTCTTGACATTTATACTGACTTTGTCAACGTCTAGTGATCCTTATCAGGGTCGGTATCACGACGTGCAAAGTTAGGACATTCAGGTCATAAACATTATTGACATAATGCAGTGTAAATGAATAGTAGACATAATAATAATTGAATGTAAACTTTAATAAAAGTTATGAAACACGCAAACCTATGTTTCGTTCCCCACCTTCAGATCTGGTACTTTTCTCCGGACAGAACTTCGTTGCACCGCTTTCAGATCTGGCGCTTTCCTCCGGACAGAACTTTGTTGCACCGCACCGGGAGTCTCAAAGACTAAAAACTTAGAATGCGTGGAAAGGAGAAGAAAAATCACAAGAGAAGGTGATTTGGTGTGAGGAATGAGAAATGTGGAGGTTTCTTATATAGAGATTTTTGCGCCTGAACGTTCTGGCATGCGCCTGAACGTTCTGGCATTGCGCCTGAACGTTCTGGCATGCGCCTGAACGTTCTGGCATGGCGCCTGAACGTTCTGGCATGGCGCCTGAACGTTCTGGCATGCCTGAACGTTCTGGCATGGCGCCTGAACGTTCTGGCATGCCTGAACGTTCTGGCATGCGCCTGAACGTTCTGTCATGCGCCTGAACGTTCTGGCATTGCGCCTGAACGTTCTGTCATGCCCCTGAACGTTCTGGCATGCGCCTGAACGTTCTGGCATGCGCCTGAACGTTCTGGCACTGCGCCTGAACGTTCTGGCACGCGCCTGAACGTTCGGGCGTTGCCCAAATAGTAAAAATTTCAAATAGTAAATTTTTTTTTTTTTTTTTTTTTTTGTGAAATACAGGGTATTACACTCTACCCCCCTTAAAGGGATTTCGCCCTCGAAATCAAGTCAAGTATGGATGAGGGGTATTGCTTGCGAAGTAGCCGCAGGTTGCTAAGGAGCCGCTGCGTGTGTGGATCACTATATCCATTGATATGATTTGCAGACATCTGCGTAGTTATTCAAGTGAAACAATGTATGAAGATAGTGTAAACAATGTTTCATCCTGGTATTTATAAGTGAAAATAATACAATGTATCACATCATCAGGTGGTACTAGAAAACAATTCAGGGTATTTCTGTTTAATTGTGGATTCTAGTTCCCATGTAGCTTCCTCTATGCCGTGGTGATCCCAGAGCACTGTCACAAGTGGTATGCTACGTCTCCGGAGGTCGTGAGTTTTTCTATCTAAAATCTGTATTGCTTTCTCTTGATACGTATTTCCTTCCTCAACCTGAACCTCGACTAAAGGGATGATATGCGAAGGATCAGGACGATACTTGCGAAGCATAGATACATGAAAAACGTCATGAACCTTAGGCATGGACGATGGAAGGGACAGACGATATGCAAGTTTGCCAATACGTTCAATGATCGGAAATGGACCGATATACCTCGGGGAGAGCTTTCCTTTGATCCCAAAGCGTTTGACACCTAGGGTGGGCTGGACTTGTATAAAAACAAAGTCCCCCTTATCAAATTCCAGAGGCTGTCGCCGTTTGTCAGCATAGCTCTTCTGTCGACTTTGTGCAACACGAAGTCGTTCCTTTACTAGTGTGATCTTCTCAGAAGTCTCTTGAACTAGTTTAGGGCCCAACTGCGGTCGGTCTGCCATATCTAACCAGCATACCGGAGATCTGCAAGGCCGACCATAGAGAGCCTCGTATGGTGCCATGCCGATACTAGTTTGGTAGCTGTTGTTGTATGCAAACTTAGCTAGATGTAAATACTTTGCCCATCTGTCATTAAAGTCCAAAATGCAGCATCGTAGCATGTCTTCTAAGATTTGGATAAGCCGTTCTGACTGCCCATCAGTCTGAGGGTGGAAGGCTGTGCTCATAGTGATATTTGAACCCATTCTAGTTTGGAAGCTTTTCCAAAAGTTTGATGTGAAGCGAGGGTCGCGATCAGAGACGATCGTGAGTGGTATGCCATGAAGGCGTACGATCTCTCTTTCATATAGTTCTGCAAGTTTGGCGGGATTATCCGTGAACTTTATTGGCAAGAAGTGTGCAAACTTGGTAAGTCTGTCAATGATAACCCAGATAGCATCTTGCCCTTTATTATTTTTTCAAGGTAAGGCTGTAACAAAATCCATTGCGATGTTCTCCCATTTCCATTCTCCAATAGGTAACGGCTGGAGAAGGCCAGAGGGAAGTCTGCGGTCTGCCTTAACTTTCTGGCAAACAAGACATCGAGCAACGAAGTCAGCAATTGCCTTCTTCATTCCAGAAAACCAGAATTGTCGCTTGACATCCTGGTATATCTTGTCACCCCCAGGATGCATAGCGTATCTCGAACAGTGCATCTCAGTAAGCACGTCTTTCCGAACCTCGGAATCGTTCGGAAGACAAAGACGTGTTTTATAGAAAACGGCTCCGTCGTCAGAGACTGACCAATGAGGAAAGTCTTGCCCGCTGAGTAGAAGTTCTCGTTTCTCCATTAACATAGGGTCATTGGCTTGAGTAGCTGAAATCTTGCGAACGAGGTCAGAGGTAGCGGACAATTGAGAGAGTCGTGGGCGTGGTCCCTCTTCGTTCAGCTGGAGGTTAAAGTTGTCCATCTCTGTAGTCAACTTCCCCATTTCATAGTTAAGAGTGCAAGTAACATAAGATTTTCTACTCAAAGCATCGGCCACAACATTGGCCTTTCCGGGATGGTACTGGAGGTGGAAGTCATAGTCTTTCAAGAATTCCAACCATCTTCTTTGGCGGAGGTTTAGGTCTCTCTGAGTGTATATGTACTTAAGACTCTTGTGATCTGAGAAGACCTCGAACCGTTCACCGTATAGGTAATGACGCCATAATTTAAGTGCAAACACAACAGCTGCAAGTTCCAAGTCATGGGTTGGGTAATTACCCTCATGAATCTTCAGTTGCCTGGAGGCATATGCAACAACTTGGCCTTCTTGCATTAGTACGGCACCTAAGCCTTGGAGAGAGGCATCGGTGTATAATGAAAAACCAATTCCATTTCTTGGAGTGATAAGTACAGGTGCCGTCGTGAGGCGTTTCTTCAATTCCTGAAATGATGCTTCACAGGCGGGATTCCAGATGAAGCGCACGTCTTTTCGAGTGAGCTTGGTCATAGGTTCAGCAATCTTTGAGAAGTCCTTAATGAAGCGTCTGTAATAGCCAGCCAAACCAAGAAAACTCCTAATCTGAGTAACAGTGGTAGGCTGCTTCCAGTTTAAGACTGCTTCAACCTTAGAAGGATCGACCTCAATGCCATTGCCTGAAACCACATGGCCGAGGAATTGAACTCTCTGCGCCCAAAATTCGCACTTACTCAACTTTGCATACACTTGGTGTCTTTGTAAGGTCTGGAGGACGATCTTCAAATGTAGTTTATGGTCTTCCTCGGTTAAGGAATATATCAAGATGTCGTCGACAAAAACCACCACAAACCGGTCTAAGTATAACCTGAATATGCGATTCATCAAATCCATGAATGCAGCAGGTGCATTTGTTAGACCGAACGGCATGACTAAGAACTCGTAGTGACTGTACCGAGTTCTGAATGCTGTCTTGGCAATGTCCGACTCTTGGATCTGGAGTTGATGATAACCGGACCGTAAATCAATCTTAGAGAAGTATCTGGCATCTCTAAGTTGGTCGAACAAGTCATCGATCCTGGGCAATGGATATCTGTTCTTGATGGTGACGTTATTCAACTTGCGATAATCGATACAAAGTCGTAACGAACCATCCTTTTTGTGAACAAATAGAACTGGAGCGCCCCAGGGTGATGAACTCTTTCGGATGAAGCCATTACTCTCTAATTCCTTAAGTTGTTTGTCTAATTCGACCAGTTCAACATTTGACATTCTGTATGGTGGAATGGAGATAGGCGCTGTCTCAGGTAGGAGGGTGATCTCAAAATCGAATTCCCTAACTGGAGGTAGACCCTTGGGTCTTCTTTCACTGTGATCCACCATGTGTTTGCGGCACCAACAAGTTGGTAGGTTGCTAGTGGAATTTTACGAGTCGCATCGACTCCCATTGCATCAAGAGCCTTCTTGGACTCATTCAACCACTTTTGCACCTCATCAGGATCAATGGTGCCATCGAAAGTAAGAGGTTGTAGCCGCTTGTATTTAGTAATCTGATCGGTTTGAGCCTCGGACCCTAATTTTACAGGTGCTTGGACCGTGGCAACCTGACTGGCTGCGGTCTCACGAACGGCAGTTTGAACAGTGGCCTTCATCGCCTCAATAAATCCAGCAAAGAAGGTTTCAATGTGTTCTTGATGCAATACAGCAGAAGTGTTCGTTTTTGATCTGTTATCTTACCGAGACCACTTCATATACTTATAGTTTAAAACAATGGATAACATCTGCAAATCTAAGCACAAAAGGAACAAAATGAAGAACTTGTTGAACAATGACGGTATCATCAAGACAGATAGCAATTTTGAATCAATTCGAGGCTTCTTCTCTTGGAAAACTCTTTGGAAAGCTCAATCTAACTTGCAAAAATCATGTGTGTTGTATTTTTGAAAATCAGAGAATGAGTGTTTTGTAAAATTAGATGTTGCAGGTTTTGAACAAGAGAGTACAAAATGATTTGAATTCAAAACATTGTTCAATCAAATGTTGTTTTGGGCGTGCGAGACAATGGGAATCATCTAGGTGTTAGCAGAGAATATTTCAATAAAGATAACCTGGCAAAACTGTGTAAGGAATAGACAAATCGAGCAAGCATAAGTGTCCAAATTTTTCCCGTTAGAAATATCAGATTTTTGTTTCAGACGTGGATAGCGTGCTATTGGGTTTTGTATCATGTTCTTTTTTAGCAGGCTATAGCAGGTCGATATACACAAACCCGTGAGCTCGAGTTTTTCAGACTTTCCGATAGCGTCTTATCAACGCCTATAGCGCGCTATCGCCCATCTAACAAGAAATGGAAAGATCACTGCAACTGCTTTATAGCGAGTTATCAAAGGGGATAGCGCGCTATAGATAATTTTCCAAAAAAACATATGTTTTTTTATAGAACCCTATCAGCGTGCTATCAACACTGATAGTCCGCTAGTGCCTTCTGGAAAATTTTGGCCAATTGCAGGATAGCCTTATTTTTGAAAATTAAATACTTTGACACTCAAGAATCATTCCATTGACTCAAAACATATTGATATAAGATTAATAATTTCTAAATAATTCAAAACTCATTGAAATTATGATTAAAACCTTTCAAATTTTTTTTTTTCAAAATGAAATACTATATCGAAGTGATTTTGAAGACTTTGCAATTTTCAGAGTTTTAGTGTTGAGATTGATCGAGATTTTACCCTACACACCAAATATCAAACTAATGCATTAGACATGAGATATGTATTTGTTCTTCGAGCTTGATCTTTTGTAGACTTCGAAAGCAATTGTTTGATGTGTTCTTGATGCAATACAGGTGATGCGTTCGTTTTTGATGTGTTATCTTACCAAGACCACTTCATATACTTATAGTTTAAAACAATGGATAGCATCTGCAAATCTAAGCACAAAAGGAACAAAATGAAGAACTTGCTGAAAAATGACGGTATCATCAAGACAGATTGCAATTTTGAATCAATTCGAGGCTTCTTCTCTTGGAAAACTCTTTGGAAAGCTCAATCTAACTTGCAAAAATCATGTGTGTTGTATTTTTGAAAATCAGAGAATGAGTGTTTTGTAAAATTAGATGTTGCAGGTTTTGAACAAGAGAGTACAAAATGATTTGAATTCAAAACATTGTTCAATCAAATGTTGTTTTGGGCGTGCGAGACAATGGGAATCATCTAGGTGTTAGCAGAGAATATTTCAATAAAGATAACCTGGCAAAACTGTGCATGGAATAGAAAAATCGAGCAAGCATAAGTGTTCAAATTTTTCTCGTTAGAAATATCAGATTTTTGTTTCAGACGTGGATAGCGTGCTATTGGGTTGTGTATCATGTTCTTTTTTAGCAGGCTATAGCAGGTCGATATACACAAACCCGTGAGCTCGAGTTTTTCAGACTTTCCGATAGGGTGTTGTGAAGGCCTATAGTGCGCTATCGCCCATCTCACAAGAAATGGAAAGATCACTGCAACAGCTTTATAGCGAGTTATCAAAGGGGATAGCTCGCTATAGATAATTTTTCAGAAAAACATATGTTTTATTATAGAACCCTATCAGTGTGCTATCAACACTGATAGTCCGCTAGTGCCTTCTGAAAAATTCTGGCCAATTGCTGGATAGCCTTATTTTTGAAAAATAAATATTTTGACATTCAAGAACCATTCCATTGACTCAAAACATATTGATATAAGATTAATAATTTCTAAATAATTCAAAACTCATTGAAATTATGATTAAAACCTTTCAAATTTTTTTTTTTCAAAATTGAAATACTATATCGAAGTGATTTTGAAGACTTTGCAATTTTCAGAGTTTTAGTGCTGAGATTGATCGAGATTTTACCCTACACACCAAAGATCAAACTAATGCATTAGACAAGAGATATGTATTTGTTCTTCGAGCTTGATCTTTTCTAGACTTCGAGAGCAATTGTTTGATGTGTTCTTGATGCAATACAGCAGAAGTGTTCGTTTTTGATCTGTTATCTTACCGAGACCACTTCATATACTTATAGTTTAAAACAATGGATAACATCTGCAAATCTAAGCACAAAAGGAACAAAATGAAGAACTTGCTGAACAATGACGGTATCTTCAAGACAGATAGCAATTTTGAATCAATTCGAGGCTTCTTCTCTTGGAAAACTCTTTGGAAAGCTCAATCTAACTTGCAAAAATCATGTGTGTTGTATTTTTGAAAATCAGAGAATGAGTGTTTTGTAAAATTAGATGTTGCAGGTTAAAGATCAAGAGAGTACAAAATGATTTGAATTCAAAACATTGTTCAATCAAAAGTTGTTTTGGGCGTGCGAGACAATGGGAATCATCTAGGTGTTAGTAGAGAATATTTCCATAAAGATAACCTGGCAAAACTGTGTAAGGAATAGAAAAATCGAGCAAGCATAAGTGTCCAAACTTTTCTCGTTAGATATATCAGATTTTTGTTTCAGACGTGGATAGCGTGCCATTGAGTTGTGTATCATGTTCTTTTTTAGCAGCCTATAGCAGGTCGAAATACACAAACCCGTGAGCTCGAGTTTTTCAGACTTTCCGATAGCGTCTTATCAACGCCTATAGCGCGCTATGGCCCATCTAACAAGAAATGGAAAGATCACTGCAACTGCTTTATAGCGAGTTATCAAAGGGTATAGCGTGCTATAGATAATTTTCCAGAAAAACATATGTTTTATTATAGAGCCCTATCAGCGTGCTATCAACACTGATAGTCCGCTAGGGCCTTCTGAAAAATTCTGGCCAATTGCTGGATAGCCTTATTTTTGAAAAATAAATATTTTGACACTCAAGAACCATTCCATTAACTCAAAACATATTGATATAAGATTAATAATTTCTAAATAATTCAAAACTCATTGAAATTATGATTAAAACCTTTCGAAAATTTTTTTCAAAATGAAATACTATATTGAAGTGATTTTGAAGACTTTGCAATTTTCAGATTTTTTGTGCTGAGATTGATCGAGATTTTACCCTACACACCAAATATCAAACTAATGCATTAGACATGAGATATGTCTTCGTTCTTCGAGCTTGATCTTTTGTAGACTTCGAAAGCTATTGTTTGATGTGTTCTTGATGCAATACGGGTGATGTGTTCGTTTTTGATGTGTTATCTTACCGAGACCACTTCATATACTTACAGTTGAGAACAATGGATAGCCTTTGCAAATCTAAGCACAAAAGGAATAAAATGAAGAACTTGCTGAACAATGACGGTATCATCAAGACAGATTGCAATTTTGATTCAATTCGAGGCTTCTTCTCTTGGAAAACTCTTTGGAAAGCTCAATCTAACTTGCAAAAATCATGTGTGTTGTATTTTTGAAAATCATAGAATGAGTGTTTTATAAAATTAGAAGTTGCAGGTTAAAGAGCAAGAGAGTACAAAATGATTTCAATTCAAAACGTTGTTTAATCTAAAGTTGTTTTGGGCGTGCGAGACAATGGGAATCATCTCGGTGTTAGTAGAGAATATTTCAATAAAGATAACCTGGCAAAACTGTGTAAGGAATAGAAAAATCGAGCAAGCATAAGTGTCCAAATTTTTCTCGTTAGAAATATCAGATCTTTGTTTCAGACGTGGATAGCGTGCTATTGGGTTGTGTATCATGTTCTTTTTTAGCAGGCTATAGCAGGTCGATATACACAAACCCGTGAGCTCGAGTTTTTCAGACTTTCCGATAGGGTGTTATCAAGGCCTATAGTGCGCTATCGCCCATCTCACAAGAAATGGAAAGATCACTGCAACAGCTTTATAGCGAGTTATCAAAGGGGATAGCTCGCTATAGATAATTTTTCAGAAAAACATATGTTTTATTATAGAACCCTATCAGTGTGCTATCAACACTGATAGTCCGCTAGTGCCTTCTGAAAAATTCTGGCCAATTGCTGGATAGCCTTATTTTTGAAAAATAAATATTTTGACATTCAAGAACCATTCCATTGACTCAAAACATATTGATATAAGATTAATAATTTCTAAATAATTCAAAACTCATTGAAATTATGATTAAAACCTTTCAAATTTTTTTTTTTCAAAATTGAAATACTATATCGATGTGATTTTGAAGACTTTGCAATTTTCAGAGTTTTAGTGCTGAGATTGATCGAGATTTTACCCTACACACCAAAGATCAAACTAATGCATTAGACAAGAGATATGTATTTGTTCTTCGAGCTTGATCTTTTCTAGACTTCGAGAGCAATTGTTTGATGTGTTCTTGATGCAATACAGCAGAAGTGTTCGTTTTTGATCTGTTATCTTACCGAGACCACTTCATATACTTATAGTTTAAAACAATGGATAACATCTGCAAATCTAAGCACAAAAGGAACAAAATGAAGAACTTGCTGAACAATGACGGTATCATCAAGACAGATAGCAATTTTGAATCAATTCGAGGCTTCTTCTCTTGGAAAACTCTTTGGAAAGCTCAATCTAACTTGCAAAAATCATGTGTGTTGTATTTTTGAAAATCAGAGAATGAGTGTTTTGTAAAATTAGATGTTGCAGGTTAAAGATCAAGAGAGTACAAAATGATTTGAATTCAAAACATTGTTCAATCAAAAGTTGTTTTGGGCGTGCGAGACAATGGGAATCATCTAGGTGTTAGTAGAGAATATTTCCATAAAGATAACCTGGCAAAACTGTGTAAGGAATAGAAAAATCGAGCAAGCATAAGTGTCCAAACTTTTCTCGTTAGATATATCAGATTTTTGTTTCAGACGTGGATAGCGTGCCATTGAGTTGTGTATCATGTTCTTTTTTAGCAGCCTATAGCAGGTCGAAATACACAAACCCGTGAGCTCGAGTTTTTCAGACTTTCCGATAGCGTCTTATCAACGCCTATAGCGCGCTATGGCCCATCTAACAAGAAATGGAAAGATCACTGCAACTGCTTTATAGCGAGTTATCAAAGGGTATAGCGTGCTATAGATAATTTTCCAGAAAAACATATGTTTTATTATAGAGCCCTATCAGCGTGCTATCAACACTGATAGTCCGCTAAGGCCTTCTGAAAAATTCTGGCCAATTGCTGGATAGCCTTATTTTTGAAAAATAAATATTTTGACACTCAAGAACCATTCCATTAACTCAAAACATATTGATATAAGATTAATAATTTCTAAATAATTCAAAACTCATTGAAATTATGATTAAAACCTTTCGAAAATTTTTTTCAAAATGAAATACTATATCGAAGTGATTTTGAAGACTTTGCAATTTTCAGATTTTTTGTGCTGAGATTGATCGAGATTTTACCCTACACACCAAATATCAAACTAATGCATTAGACATGAGATATGTCTTCGTTCTTCGAGCTTGATCTTTTGTAGACTTCGAAAGCTATTGTTTGATGTGTTCTTGATGCAATACGGGTGATGTGTTCGTTTTTGATGTGTTATCTTACCGAGACCACTTCATATACTTACAGTTGAGAACAATGGATAGCCTTTGCAAATCTAAGCACAAAAGGAATAAAATGAAGAACTTGCTGAACAATGACGGTATCATCAAGACAGATTGCAATTTTGATTCAATTCGAGGCTTCTTCTCTTGGAAAACTCTTTGGAAAGCTCAATCTAACTTGCAAAAATCATGTGTGTTGTATTTTTGAAAATCATAGAATGAGTGTTTTATAAAATTAGAAGTTGCAGGTTAAAGAGCAAGAGAGTACAAAATGATTTCAATTCAAAACGTTGTTTAATCTAAAGTTGTTTTGGGCGTGCGAGACAATGGGAATCTTCTCGGTGTTAGTAGAGAATATTTCAATAAAGATAACCTGGCAAAACTGTGTAAGGAATAGAAAAATCGAGCAAGCATAAGTGTCCAAATTTTTCTCGTTAGAAATATCAGATCTTTGTTTCAGACGTGGATAGCGTGCTATTGGGTTGTGTATCATGTTCTTTTTTAGCAGGCTATAGCAGGTCGATATACACAAACCCGTGAGCTCGAGTTTTTCAGACTTTCCGATAGGGTGTTATCAAGGCCTATAGTGCGCTATCGCCCATCTCACAAGAAATGAAAAGATCACTGCAACAGCTTTATAGCGAGTTATCAAAGGGGATAGCTCGCTATAGATAATTTTTCAGAAAAACATATGTTTTATTATAGAACCCTATCAGTGTGCTATCAACACTGATAGTCCGCTAGTGCCTTCTGAAAAATTCTGGCCAATTGCTGGATAGCCTTATTTTTGAAAAATAAATATTTTGACATTCAAGAACCATTCCATTGACTCAAAACATATTGATATAAGATTAATAATTTCTAAATAATTCAAAACTCATTGAAATTATGATTAAAACCTTTCAATTTTTTTTTTTTCAAAATTGAAATACTATATCGAAGTGATTTTGAAGACTTTGCAATTTTCAGAGTTTTAGTGCTGAGATTGATCGAGATTTTACCCTACACACCAAAGATCAAACTAATGCATTAGACAAGAGATATGTATTTGTTCTTCGAGCTTGATCTTTTCTAGACTTCGAGAGCAATTGTTTGATGTGTTCTTGATGCAATACAGCAGAAGTGTTCGTTTTTGATCTGTTATCTTACCGAGACCACTTCATATACTTATAGTTTAAAACAATGGATAACATCTGCAAATCTAAGCACAAAAGGAACAAAATGAAGAACTTGCTGAACAATGACGGTATCATCAAGACAGATAGCAATTTTGAATCAATTCGAGGCTTCTTCTCTTGGAAAACTCTTTGGAAAGCTCAATCTAACTTGCAAAAATCATGTGTGTTGTATTTTTGAAAATCAGAGAATGAGTGTTTTGTAAAATTAGATGTTGCAGGTTAAAGATCAAGAGAGTACAAAATGATTTGAATTCAAAACATTGTTCAATCAAAAGTTGTTTTGGGCGTGCGAGACAATGGGAATCATCTAGGTGTTAGTAGAGAATATTTCCATAAAGATAACCTGGCAAAACTGTGTAAGGAATAGAAAAAATCGAGCAAGCATAAGTGTCCAAACTTTTCTCGTTAGATATATCAGATTTTTGTTTCAGACGTGGATAGCGTGCCATTGAGTTGTGTATCATGTTCTTTTTTAGCAGCCTATAGCAGGTCGAAATACACAAACCCGTGAGCTCGAGTTTTTCAGACTTTCCGATAGCGTCTTATCAACGCCTATAGCGCGCTATGGCCCATCTAACAAGAAATGGAAAGATCACTGCAACTGCTTTATAGCGAGTTATCAAAGGGTATAGCGTGCTATAGATAATTTTCCAGAAAAACATATGTTTTATTATAGAGCCCTATCAGCGTGCTATCAACACTGATAGTCCGCTAGGGCCTTCTGAAAAATTCTGGCCAATTGCTGGATAGCCTTATTTTTGAAAAATAAATATTTTGACACTCAAGAACCATTCCATTAACTCAAAACATATTGATATAAGATTAATAATTTCTAAATAATTCAAAACTCATTGAAATTATGATTAAAACCTTTCGAAAATTTTTTTCAAAATGAAATACTATATCGAAGTGATTTTGAAGACTTTGCAATTTTCAGATTTTTTGTGCTGAGATTGATCGAGATTTTACCCTACACACCAAATATCAAACTAATGCATTAGACATGAGATATGTCTTCGTTCTTCGAGCTTGATCTTTTGTAGACTTCGAAAGCTATTGTTTGATGTGTTCTTGATGCAATACGGGTGATGTGTTCGTTTTTGATGTGTTATCTTACCGAGACCACTTCATATACTTACAGTTGAGAACAATGGATAGCCTTTGCAAATCTAAGCACAAAAGGAATAAAATGAAGAACTTGCTGAACAATGACGGTATCATCAAGACAGATTGCAATTTTGATTCAATTCGAGGCTTCTTCTCTTGGAAAACTCTTTGGAAAGCTCAATCTAACTTGCAAAAATCATGTGTGTTGTTTTTTTGAAAATCATAGAATGAGTGTTTTATAAAATTAGAAGTTGCAGGTTAAAGAGCAAGAGAGTACAAAATGATTTCAATTCAAAACTTTGTTTAATCTAAAGTTGTTTTGGGCGTGCGAGACAATGGGAATCATCTAGGTGTTAGTAGAGAATATTTCAATAAAAATAACCTGGCAAAACTGTGTAAGGAATAGAAAAATCGAGCAAGCATAAGTGTCCAAATTTTTCTCGTTAGAAATATCAGATCTTTGTTTCAGACGTGGATAGCGTGCTATTGGGTTGTGTATCATGTTCTTTTTTAGCAGGCTATAGCAGGTCGATATACACAAACCCGTGAGCTCGAGTTTTTCAGACTTTCCGATAGGGTGTTATCAAGGCCTATAGTGCGCTATCGCCCATCTCACAAGAAATGAAAAGATCACTGCAACAGCTTTATAGCGAGTTATCAAAGGGGATAGCTCGCTATAGATAATTTTTCAGAAAAACATATGTTTTATTATAGAACCCTATCAGTGTGCTATCAACACTGATAGTCCGCTAGTGCCTTCTGAAAAATTCTGGCCAATTGCTGGATAGCCTTATTTTTGAAAAATAAATATTTTGACATTCAAGAACCATTCCATTGACTCAAAACATATTGATATAAGATTAATAATTTCTAAATAATTCAAAACTCATTGAAATTATGATTAAAACCTTTCAATTTTTTTTTTTTCAAAATTGAAATACTATATCGAAGTGATTTTGAAGACTTTGCAATTTTCAGAGTTTTAGTGCTGAGATTGATCGAGATTTTACCCTACACACCAAAGATCAAACTAATGCATTAGACAAGAGATATGTATTTGTTCTTCGAGCTTGATCTTTTCTAGACTTCGAGAGCAATTGTTTGATGTGTTCTTGATGCAATACAGCAGAAGTGTTCGTTTTTGATCTGTTATCTTACCGAGACCACTTCATATACTTATAGTTTAAAACAATGGATAACATCTGCAAATCTAAGCACAAAAGGAACAAAATGAAGAACTTGCTGAACAATGACGGTATCATCAAGACAGATAGCAATTTTGAATCAATTCGAGGCTTCTTCTCTTGGAAAACTCTTTGGAAAGCTCAATCTAACTTGCAAAAATCATGTGTGTTGTATTTTTGAAAATCAGAGAATGAGTGTTTTGTAAAATTAGATGTTGCAGGTTAAAGATCAAGAGAGTACAAAATGATTTGAATTCAAAACATTGTTCAATCAAAAGTTGTTTTGGGCGTGCGAGACAATGGGAATCATCTAGGTGTTAGTAGAGAATATTTCCATAAAGATAACCTGGCAAAACTGTGTAAGGAATAGAAAAAATCGAGCAAGCATAAGTGTCCAAACTTTTCTCGTTAGATATATCAGATTTTTGTTTCAGACGTGGATAGCGTGCCATTGAGTTGTGTATCATGTTCTTTTTTAGCAGCCTATAGCAGGTCGAAATACACAAACCCGTGAGCTCGAGTTTTTCAGACTTTCCGATAGCGTCTTATCAACGCCTATAGCGCGCTATGGCCCATCTAACAAGAAATGGAAAGATCACTGCAACTGCTTTATAGCGAGTTATCAAAGGGTATAGCGTGCTATAGATAATTTTCCAGAAAAACATATGTTTTATTATAGAGCCCTATCAGCGTGCTATCAACACTGATAGTCCGCTAGGGCCTTCTGAAAAATTCTGGCCAATTGCTGGATAGCCTTATTTTTGAAAAATAAATATTTTGACACTCAAGAACCATTCCATTAACTCAAAACATATTGATATAAGATTAATAATTTCTAAATAATTCAAAACTCATTGAAATTATGATTAAAACCTTTCGAAAATTTTTTTCAAAATGAAATACTATATCGAAGTGATTTTGAAGACTTTGCAATTTTCAGATTTTTTGTGCTGAGATTGATCGAGATTTTACCCTACACACCAAATATCAAACTAATGCATTAGACATGAGATATGTCTTCGTTCTTCGAGCTTGATCTTTTGTAGACTTCGAAAGCTATTGTTTGATGTGTTCTTGATGCAATACGGGTGATGTGTTCGTTTTTGATGTGTTATCTTACCGAGACCACTTCATATACTTACAGTTGAGAACAATGGATAGCCTTTGCAAATCTAAGCACAAAAGGAATAAAATGAAGAACTTGCTGAACAATGACGGTATCATCAAGACAGATTGCAATTTTGATTCAATTCGAGGCTTCTTCTCTTGGAAAACTCTTTGGAAAGCTCAATCTAACTTGCAAAAATCATGTGTGTTGTTTTTTTGAAAATCATAGAATGAGTGTTTTATAAAATTAGAAGTTGCAGGTTAAAGAGCAAGAGAGTACAAAATGATTTCAATTCAAAACTTTGTTTAATCTAAAGTTGTTTTGGGCGTGCGAGACAATGGGAATCATCTAGGTGTTAGTAGAGAATATTTCAATAAAAATAACCTGGCAAAACTGTGTAAGGAATAGAAAAATCGAGCAAGCATAAGTGTCCAAATTTTTCTCGTTAGAAATATCAGATCTTTGTTTCAGACGTGGATAGCGTGCTATTGGGTTGTGTATCATGTTCTTTTTTAGCAGGCTATAGCAGGTCGATATACACAAACCCGTGAGCTCGAGTTTTTCAGACTTTCCGATAGGGTGTTATCAAGGCCTATAGTGCGCTATCGCCCATCTCACAAGAAATGAAAAGATCACTGCAACAGCTTTATAGCGAGTTATCAAAGGGGATAGCTCGCTATAGATAATTTTTCAGAAAAACATATGTTTTATTATAGAACCCTATCAGTGTGCTATCAACACTGATAGTCCGCTAGTGCCTTCTGAAAAATTCTGGCCAATTGCTGGATAGCCTTATTTTTGAAAAATAAATATTTTGACATTCAAGAACCATTCCATTGACTCAAAACATATTGATATAAGATTAATAATTTCTAAATAATTCAAAACTCATTGAAATTATGATTAAAACCTTTCAATTTTTTTTTTTTCAAAATTGAAATACTATATCGAAGTGATTTTGAAGACTTTGCAATTTTCAGAGTTTTAGTGCTGAGATTGATCGAGATTTTACCCTACACACCAAAGATCAAACTAATGCATTAGACAAGAGATATGTATTTGTTCTTCGAGCTTGATCTTTTCTAGACTTCGAGAGCAATTGTTTGATGTGTTCTTGATGCAATACAGCAGAAGTGTTCGTTTTTGATCTGTTATCTTACCGAGACCACTTCATATACTTATAGTTTAAAACAATGGATAACATCTGCAAATCTAAGCACAAAAGGAACAAAATGAAGAACTTGCTGAACAATGACGGTATCATCAAGACAGATAGCAATTTTGAATCAATTCGAGGCTTCTTCTCTTGGAAAACTCTTTGGAAAGCTCAATCTAACTTGCAAAAATCATGTGTGTTGTATTTTTGAAAATCAGAGAATGAGTGTTTTGTAAAATTAGATGTTGCAGGTTAAAGATCAAGAGAGTACAAAATGATTTGAATTCAAAACATTGTTCAATCAAAAGTTGTTTTGGGCGTGCGAGACAATGGGAATCATCTAGGTGTTAGTAGAGAATATTTCCATAAAGATAACCTGGCAAAACTGTGTAAGGAATAGAAAAAATCGAGCAAGCATAAGTGTCCAAACTTTTCTCGTTAGATATATCAGATTTTTGTTTCAGACGTGGATAGCGTGCCATTGAGTTGTGTATCATGTTCTTTTTTAGCAGCCTATAGCAGGTCGAAATACACAAACCCGTGAGCTCGAGTTTTTCAGACTTTCCGATAGCGTCTTATCAACGCCTATAGCGCGCTATGGCCCATCTAACAAGAAATGGAAAGATCACTGCAACTGCTTTATAGCGAGTTATCAAAGGGTATAGCGTGCTATAGATAATTTTCCAGAAAAACATATGTTTTATTATAGAGCCCTATCAGCGTGCTATCAACACTGATAGTCCGCTAGGGCCTTCTGAAAAATTCTGGCCAATTGCTGGATAGCCTTATTTTTGAAAAATAAATATTTTGACACTCAAGAACCATTCCATTAACTCAAAACATATTGATATAAGATTAATAATTTCTAAATAATTCAAAACTCATTGAAATTATGATTAAAACCTTTCGAAAAATTTTTTCAAAATGAAATACTATATCGAAGTGATTTTGAAGACTTTGCAATTTTCAGATTTTTTGTGCTGAGATTGATCGAGATTTTACCCTACACACCAAATATCAAACTAATGCATTAGACATGAGATATGTCTTCGTTCTTCGAGCTTGATCTTTTGTAGACTTCGAAAGCTATTGTTTGATGTGTTCTTGATGCAATACGGGTGATGTGTTCGTTTTTGATGTGTTATCTTACCGAGACCACTTCATATACTTACAGTTGAGAACAATGGATAGCCTTTGCAAATCTAAGCACAAAAGGAATAAAATGAAGAACTTGCTGAACAATGACGGTATCATCAAGACAGATTGCAATTTTGATTCAATTCGAGGCTTCTTCTCTTGGAAAACTCTTTGGAAAGCTCAATCTAACTTGCAAAAATCATGTGTGTTGTTTTTTTGAAAATCATAGAATGAGTGTTTTATAAAATTAGAAGTTGCAGGTTAAAGAGCAAGAGAGTACAAAATGATTTCAATTCAAAACTTTGTTTAATCTAAAGTTGTTTTGGGCGTGCGAGACAATGGGAATCATCTAGGTGTTAGTAGAGAATATTTCAATAAAAATAACCTGGCAAAACTGTGTAAGGAATAGAAAAATCGAGCAAGCATAAGTGTCCAAATTTTTCTCGTTAGAAATATCAGATCTTTGTTTCAGACGTGGATAGCGTGCTATTGGGTTGTGTATCATGTTCTTTTTTAGCAGGCTATAGCAGGTCGATATACACAAACCCGTGAGCTCGAGTTTTTCAGACTTTCCGATAGGGTGTTATCAAGGCCTATAGTGCGCTATCGCCCATCTCACAAGAAATGGAAAGATCACTGCAACAGCTTTATAGCGAGTTATCAAAGGGGATAGCTCGCTATAGATAATTTTTCAGAAAAACATATGTTTTATTATAGAACCCTATCAGTGTGCTATCAACACTGATAGTCTGCTAGTGCCTTCTGAAAAATTCTGGCCAATTGCTAGATAGCCGTATTTTTGAAAAATAAATATTTTGACATTCAAGAACCATTCCATTGACTCAAAACATATTGATATAAGATTAATAATTTCTAAATAATTCAAAACTCATTGAAATTATGATTAAAACCTTTCAAATTTTTTTTTTTCAAAATTGAAATACTATATCGAAGTGATTTTGAAGACTTTGCAATTTTCAGAGTTTTAGTGCTGAGATTGATCGAGATTTTACCCTACACACCAAAGATCAAACTAATGCATTAGACAAGAGATATGTATTTGTTCTTCGAGCTTGATCTTTTGTAGACTTCGAGAGCAATTGTTTGATGTGTTCTTGATGCAATACAGCAGAAGTGTTCGTTTTTGATCTGTTATCTTACCGAGACCACTTCATATACTTATAGTTTAAAACAATGGATAAACATCTGCAAATCTAAGCACAAAAGGAAGAAAATGAAGAACTTGCTGAACAATGACGGTATCATCAAGACATATAGCAATTTTGAATCAATTCGAGGCTTCTTCTCTTGGAAAACTCTTTGGAAAGCTCAATCTAACTTGCAAAAAATCATGTGTGTTGGATTTTTGAAAATCAGAGAATGAGTATTTTATAAAATTAGATGTTGCAGGTTTTGAACAAGAGAGTACAAAATGATTTGAATTCAAAACATTGTTCAATCAAATGTTGTTTTGGGCGTGCGAGACAATGGGAATCATCTAGGTGTTAGCAGAGAATATTTCAATAAAGATAACCTGGCAAAACTGTGTAAGGAATAGACAAATCGAGCAAGCATAAGTGTCCAAATTTTTCTCGTTAGAAATATCAGATTTTTGTTTCAGACGTGGATAGCGTGCTATTGGGTTTTGTATCATGTTCTTTTTTAGCAGGCTATAGCAGGTCGATATACACAAACCCGTGAGCTCGAGTTTTTCAGACTTTCCGATAGCGTCTTATCAACGCCTATAGCGCGCTATCGCCCATCTAACAAGAAATGGAAAGATCACTGCAACTGCTTTATAGCGAGTTATCAAAGGGGATAGCGCGCTATAGATAATTTTCCAAAAAAACATATGTTTTTTTATAGAACCCTATCAGCGTGCTATCAACACTGATAGTCCGCTAGTGCCTTCTGGAAAATTTTGGCCAATTGCAGGATAGCCTTATTTTTGAAAATTAAATACTTTGACACTCAAGAATCATTCCATTGACTCAAAACATATTGATATAAGATTAATAATTTCTAAATAATTCAAAACTCATTGAAATTATGATTAAAACCTTTCAAATTTTTTTTTTTCAAAATGAAATACTATATCGAAGTGATTTTGAAGACTTTGCAATTTTCAGAGTTTTAGTGCTGAGATTGATCGAGATTTTACCCTACACACCAAAGATCAAACTAATGCATTAGACATGAGATATGTATTTGTTCTTCGAGCTTGATCTTTTGTAGACTTCGAAAGCAATTGTTTGATGTGTTCTTGATGCAATACAGGTGATGCGTTCGTTTTTGATGTGTTATCTTACCGAGACCACTTCACATACTTATAGTTTAAAACAATGGATAGCATCTGCAAATCTAAGCACAAAAGGAACAAAATGAAGAACTTGCTGAAAAATGACGGTATCATCAAGACAGATTGCAATTTTGAATCAATTCGAGGCTTCTTCTCTTGGAAAACTCTTTGGAAAGCTCAATCTAACTTGCAAAAATCATGTGTGTTGTATTTTTGAAAATCAGAGAATGAGTGTTTTATAAAATTAGAAGTTGCAGGTTAAAGTGCAAGAGAGTACAAAATGATTTCAATTCAAAACGTTGTTTAATCTAAAGTTGTTTTGGGCGTGCGAGACAATGGGAATCATCTAGGTGTTAGTAGAGAATATTTCAATAAAGATAACCTGGCAAAACTGTGCATGGAATAGAAAAATCGAGCAAGCATAAGTGTCCAAATTTTTCTCGTTAGAAATATCAGATTTTTGTTTCAGACGTGGATAGCGTGCTATTGGGTTGTGTATCATGTTCTTTTTTAGCAGGCTATAGCAGGTCGATATACACAAACCCGTGAGCTCGAGTTTTTCAGACTTTCCGATAGGGTGTTATCAAGGCCTATAGTGCGCTATCGCCCATCTCACAAGAAATGGAAAGATCACTGCAACAGCTTTATAGCGAGTTATCAAAGGGGATAGCTCGCTATAGATAATTTTTCAGAAAAACATATGTTTTATTATAGAACCCTATCAGTGTGCTATCAACACTGATAGTCCGCTAGTGCCTTCTGAAAAATTCTGGCCAATTGCTGGATAGCCTTATTTTTGAAAAAAAAATATTTTGACATTCAAGAACCATTCCATTGACTCAAAACATATTGATATAAGATTAATAATTTCTAAATAATTCAAAACTCATTGAAATTATGATTAAAACCTTTCAAATTTTTTTTTTTCAAAATTGAAATACTATATCGAAGTGATTTTGAAGACTTTGCAATTTTCAGAGTTTTAGTGCTGAGATTGATCGAGATTTTACCCTACACACCAAAGATCAAACTAATGCATTAGACAAGAGATATGTATTTGTTCTTCGAGCTTGATCTTTTCTAGACTTCGAGAGCAATTGTTTGATGTGTTCTTGATGCAATACAGCAGAAGTGTTCGTTTTTGATCTGTTATCTTACCGAGACCACTTCATATACTTATAGTTTAAAACAATGGATAACATCTGCAAATCTAAGTACAAAAGGAACAAAATGAAGAACTTGCTGAACAATGACGGTATCATCAAGACAGATAGCAATTTTGAATCAATTCGAGGCTTCTTCTCTTGGAAAACTCTTTGGAAAGCTCAATCTAACTTGCAAAAATCATGTGTGTTGTATTTTTGAAAATCAGAGAATGAGTGTTTTGTAAAATTAGATGTTGCAGGTTAAAGATCAAGAGAGTACAAAATGATTTGAATTCAAAACATTGTTCAATCAAAAGTTGTTTTGGGCGTGCGAGACAATGGGAATCATCTAGGTGTTAGTAGAGAATATTTCCATAAAGATAACCTGGCAAAACTGTGTAAGGAATAGAAAAATCGAGCAAGCATAAGTGTCCAAACTTTTCACGTTAGATATATCAGATTTTTGTTTCAGACGTGGATAGCGTGCCATTGAGTTGTGTATCATGTTCTTTTTTAGCAGCCTATAGCAGGTCGAAATACACAAACCCGTGAGCTCGAGTTTTTCAAACTTTCCGATAGCGTCTTATCAACGCCTATAGCGCGCTATGGCCCATCTAACAAGAAATGGAAAGATCACTGCAACTGCTTTATAGCGAGTTATCTAAGGGTATAGCATGCTATAGATAATTTTCCAGAAAAACATATGTTTTATTATAGAGCCCTATCAGCGTGCTATCAACACTGATAGTCCGCTAGGGCCTTCTGAAAAATTCTGGCCAATTGCTGGATAGCCTTATTTTTGAAAAATAAATATTTTGACACTCAAGGACCATTCCATTAACTCAAAACATATTGATATAAGATTAATAATTTCTAAATAATTCAAACCTCATTGAAATTATGATTAAAACCTTTCGAAAATTTTTTTCAAAATGAAATACTATATCGAAGTGATTTTGAAGACTTTGCAATTTTCAGATTTTTTGTGCTGAGATTGATCGAGATTTTACCCTACACACCAAATGTCAAACTAATGCATTAGACATGAGATATGTCTTCGTTCTTCGAGCTTGATCTTTTGTAGACTTCGAAAGCTATTGTTTGATGTGTTCTTGATGCAATACGGGTGATGTGTTCGTTTTTGATGTGTTATCTTACCGAGACCACTTCATATACTTACAGTTGAGAACAATGGATAGCCTTTGCAAATCTAAGCACAAAAGGAATAAAATGAAGAACTTGCTGAACAATAACGGTATCATCAAGACAGATTGCAATTTTGATTCAATTCGAGGCTTCTTCTCTTGGAAAACTCTTTGGAAAGCTCAATCTAACTTGCAAAAATCATGTGTGTTGTATTTTTGAAAATCATAGAATGAGTGTTTTATAAAATTAGAAGTTGCAGGTTAAAGAGCAAGAGAGTACAAAATGATTTCAATTCAAAACGTTGTTTAATCTAAAGTTGTTTTGGGCGTGCGAGACAATGGGAATCATCTCGGTGTTAGTAGAGAATATTTCCATAAAGATAACCTGGCAAAACTGTGTAAGGAATAGAAAAATCGAGCAAGCATAAGTGTCCAAATTTTTCTCGTTAGAAATATCAGATCTTTGTTTCAGACGTGGATAGCGTGCTATTGGGTTGTGTATCATGTTCTTTTTTAGCAGGCTATAGCAGGTCGATATACACAAACCCGTGAGCTCGAGTTTTTCAGACTTTCCGATAGGGTGTTATCAAGGCCTATAGTGCGCTATCGCCCATCTCACTAAAAATGGAAAGATGACTGCAACAGCTTTATAGCGAGTTATCAAAGGGGATAGCGCTCTATGGATAATTTTCCAGAAAAACATATGTTTTAGTATAGAAACCTATCAGCGTGCTATCAATCCTGATAGTGCGCTAGTGGCTTCTGGAAGATTTTGGCCAATTGGTGGATAGCCTTCTTTTTGAAAAATAAATATTTTGACACTCAAGAACCATTCCATTGACTCAAAACATATTGATATAATATTAATAATTTCTAAATAATTCAAAACTCATTAAAATTATGATTAAAACCTTTCAAAAACATTATTTAAAAATGAAATACTATATCGAAGTGATTATGAAGACTTTGCAATATTCAGAGTTTTAGTGCTGAGATTGATCGAGATTTTACCCTACACACCAAAGATCAAACTAATGCATTACACATGAGATATGTCTTCGTTCTTCGAGCTTTATCTTTGTAGACTTCGAAAGCTATTGTTTGATGTGTTCTTGATGCAATACAGGTGATGTGTTCGTTTTTGATGTGTTATCTTACCGAGACCACTTCATATACTTACAATTTAAAACAATGCATAGCCTCTGCAAATTTAAGGAGAAAAAGGAATAAAATGAAGAATTTGCTGAACAATGACGTTATCATCAAGACAGATTGCAATTTTGATTCAATTCGAAGCTTCTTCTCTTGAAAAACCCTTTGGAACGCTCAATCTACCTTGCATAAATCGTGTGTGTTGTATTTTTGAAAATCAGAGAATGAGTGTTTTATAAAATTATAAGTTGCAGGTAAAAGAGCAAGAGAGTACAAAATGATTTGAATTTAAAACATTGTTCAATCTAAAGTTTTTTTGGGCGTGCGAGACAATGGGAATCATCTAGGTGTTAGTAGAGAATATTTCAATAAAGACAACCTGGCAAAACTGTGTAAGGAATAGAAAAATAGAGCAAGCATAAGTGTCCAGATTTTTCTCGTTAGAAATATCAGATTTTTGTCTCAGACATGAATAGCGCGCTATTGGGTTGTGTATCATGTTCTCTTTTAGCAGGCTATAGCTGGTCGATATACACAAACCCGAGAGCTCGAATTTTTCAAATTTTCCGAGAGCATGATATCGAGGACTATAGCGCGCTATTCCCCATTTCACTAAAAATGGAAAGATTACTGCAACAGCTTTATAGCGAGTTATCAAAGGGGATAGCGCTCTATAGATAATTTTCCAGAAAAACATATGTTTTATTATAGAACCCTATCAGCGTGCTATCAACCCTGATAGTGCGCTAGTGGCTTTTGGAAAATTTTGGCCAATTGCTGGATAGCCTTATTTTTGAAAAATAAATATTTTAACACTCAAGAACCCTTCCATTGACTCAAAACGTATTGATATAAGATTAATAATTTCTAAATAATTCAAAACTCATTGAAATTATGGTTAAAACCTTTCAAAAACATTATTTAAAAATGAAATACTATATCGAAGTGATTATGAAGACTTTGCAATATTCAGAGTTTTAGTGCTGAGATTGATCGAGATTTTACCCTACACACCAATGATCAAACTAATGCATTACACATGAGATATGTCTTCGTTGTTCGAGCTTTATCTTTGTAGAATTCGAAAGCCATTGTTTGATGTGTTCTTGATGCAATACAGGTGATGTTTTCATTTTTGATGTGTTATCTTACCGAGACCACTTCATATACTTACAGTTTAAAACAATGGATAGCCTCTGCAAATTTAAGCAGAAAAGGAATAAAATGAAGAACTTGCTGAACAATGACGTTATCATCAAGACAGATTGCAATTTTGATTCAATTCGAAGCTTCTTCTGTTGAAAAACCCTTTGGAACGCTCAATCTACCTTGCATAAATCGTGTGTGTTGTATTTTTGAAAATCAGAGAATGAGTGTTTTATAAAATTATAAGTTGCAGGTTAAACAGCAAGAGAGTACAAAATGATTTAAATTTAAAACATTGTTCAATCTAAAGTTGTTTTGGGCGTGCGAGACAATGGGAATCATCTAGGTGTTAGTAGAGAATATTTCAATAAAAACAACCTGACAAAACTGTGTAAGGAATAGAAAAATCGAGCAAGCATAAGTGTCCAAGTTTTTCTCGTTAGAAATATCAGATTTTTGTCTCAAACGTGGATAGCGTGCTATTGGGTTGTGTATGATGTTCTCTTTTAGCAGGCTATAGCAGGTCGATATACACAAACCCGAGAGCTCGAATTTTTCAGACTTTCCGATAGCGTGTTGTCAAGGCCTATAGCGCTATTCCCCATTTCACTAAAAATGGAAAGATTACTGCAACAGCTTTATAGCGAGTTATCAAAGGGGATAACGCTCTATAGATAATTTTCCAGAAAAACATATGTTTTATTATAGAACCCTATCAGCGTGCTATCAACCCTGATAGTGCGCTAGTGGCTTCTGGAAAATTTTGGCCAATTGCTGGATAGCCTTAGTTTTGAAAAATAAATATTTTGACACTCAAGAACCCTTCCATTGACTCAAAACATATTGATATAAGATTAATAATTTCTAAATAATTCAAAACTCATTGAAATTATGATTCAAACCTTTCAAAAACATTATTTAAAAATGAAATACTATATCGAAGTGATTATGAAGACTTTGCAATATTCAGAGTTTTAGTGCTGAGATTGATCAAGATTTTACCCTGCACACCAAAGATCAAACTAATGCATTACACATGAGATATGTCTTCGTTCTTCGAGCTTTATCTTTGTAGACTTCGAAAGCTATTGTTTGATGTGTTCTTGATGTAATACAGGTGATGTGTTCGTTTTTGATGTGTTATCTTACCGAAACCACTTCATATACTTACAGTTTAAAACAATGGATAGCCTCTGCAAATTTAAGCAGAAAAGGAATAAAATGAAGAACTTGCTGAACAATGACGTTATCATCAAGAAAGATTGCAATTTTGATTCAATTCGAAGCTTCTTCTCTTGAAAAACCCTTTGGAACGCTCAATCTACCTTGCATAAATCGTGTGTGTTGTATTTTTGAAAATCAGAGAATGTGTGTTTTATAAAATTATAAGTTGCAGGTTAAACAGCAAGAGAGTACAAAATGATTTGAATTTAAAACATTGTTCAATCTAAAGTTGTTTTGGGCGTGCGAGACAATGGGAATCATCTAGGTGTTCGTAGAGAATATTTCAATAAAGACAACCTGGCAAAACTGTGTAAGGAATAGAAAAATCGAGCAAGCATAAGTATCCAGATTTTTCTCGTTAGAAATATCAGATTTTTGTCTCAAACGTGGATAGCGTGCTATTGGGTTGTGTATCATGTTCTCTTTTAGTAGGCTATGGCTGGTCGATATACACAAACTCGAGAGCTCGAATTTTTCTGACTTTTCGATAGCATGTTATCAAGGCCTATAGCGCGCTATTTCCCATTTTACTAAAAATGGAAAGATTACTGCAACAGCTTTATAGCGAGTTATCAAAGGGGATAGCGCTCTATAGAAAATTTTCCAGAAAAACATATGTTTTAGTATAGAAACCTGTCAGCGTGCTATCAACCCTGATAGTGCGCTAGTGGCTTCTGGAAGATTTTGGCCAATTGCTGGATAGCCTTATTTTTGAAAAATAAATATTTTGACACTCAAGAACCATTCCATTGACTCAAAACATATTGATATAAGATTAATAATTTCTAAATAATTCAAAACTCATTTAAATTATGATTAAAACCTTTCGAAAAACATTTTTTAAAAATGAAAAACTATATCGAAGTGATTATGAAGACTTTGCAATATTCAGAGTTTTAGTGCTGAGATTGATCGAGATTTTACCCTACACACCAAAGATCAAACTAATGCATTACACATGAGATATGTCTTCGTTCTTCGAGCTTTATCTTTGTAGACTTCGAAAGCTATTGTTTGATGTGTTCTTGATGCAATGCAGGTGATGTGTTCGTTTTTGATGTGTTATCTTACCGAGACCACTTCATATACTAACAGTTTAAAACAATGGATAGCCTCTGCAAATTTAAGCAGAAAAGGAATAAAATGAAGAACTTGCTGAACAATGACGTTATCATCAAGACAGATTGCAATTTTGATTCAATTCGAAGCTTCTTCTGTTGAAAAACCCTTTGGAACGCTCAATCTACCTTAAATAAATCGTGTGTGTTGTATTTTTGAAAATCAGAGAATGTGTGTTTTATAAAATTATAAGTTGCAGGTTAAAGAGCAAGAGAGTACAAAATGATTTGAATTTAAGACATTGTTCAATCTAAAGCTGTTTAGGGCGTGCGAGACAACGAGGATCATCTTGGTGTTAGTAGAGAATATTTCAATAAAGACAACCCGGCAAAATAGTGTAAGGAATAGAAAAATCGAGCAAGCATAAGTATCCAGATTTTTCTCGTTAGAAATATCAGATTTTTGTCTCAGACGTGGATAGCGTGCTATTGGGTTGTGTATCATGTTCTCTTTTAGCAGGCTGTAGCTGGTCGATATACACAAACCCGAGAGCTCGAATTTTTCAGACTTTCCGATAGCATTATATCAAGGCCTATAGCGCGCTATTTCCCATTTCACTAAAAATGGAAAGATTACTGCAACAGCTTTATAGCGAGTTATCAAAGGGGATAGCGCTATAGATAATTTTCCAGCAAAATATATGTTTTAGTATAGAAACCTATCAGCGTGCTATCAACCCAGATAGTGCGCTAGTGGCTTCTGGAAAATCTTGGCCAATTGCTGGATAGCCTTATTTTTTAAAAATAAATATTTTGACACTCAAGAACCATTCCATTGACTCAAAACATATTGATATAAGATTAATAATTTCTAAATAATTCAAAACTCATTGAAATTATGATTAAAACCTTTCAAAAACATTATTTAAAAATGAAATACTATATCGAAGTGATTATGAAGACTTTGCAATATTCAGAGTTTTAGTGCTGAGATTGATCGAGATTTTACCCTACACACCAAAGATCAAACTAATGCATTACACATGAGATATGTCTTCATTCTTCGAGCTTTATCTTTGTAGACTTCGAAAGCTATTGTTTGATGTGTTCTTGATGCAATGCAAGTGATGTGTTCGTTTTTGATGTGTTATCTTACCGAGACCACTTCATATACTAACAGTTTAAAACAATGGATAGCCTCTGCAAATTTAAGCAGAAAAGGAATAAAATGAAGAACTTGCTGAACAATGACGTTATCATCAAGACAGATTGCAATTTTGATTCAATTCAAAGCTTCTTCTCTTGAAAAACCCTTTGGAACGCTCAATCTACCTTAAATAAATCGTGTGTGTTGTATTTTTGAAAATCAGAGAATGAGTCTTTTATAAAATTATAAGTTGCAGGTTAAAGAGCAAGAGAGTACAAAATGATTTGAATTTAAAACATTGTTCAATCTAAAGTTGTTTTGGGCGTGCGAGACAATGGGAATCATCTAGGTGTTAGTAGAGAATATTTTAATAAAGACAACCTGGCAAAAATGTGTAAGGAATAGAAAAATCGAGCAAGCATAAGTGTCCAGAATTTTCTCGTTAGAAATATCAGATTTTTGTCTCAGACGTGGATAGCGTGCTATTGGGTTGTGTATCATGTTCTCTTTTAGCAGGCTGTAGCTGGTCGATATACACAAACCCGAGAGCTCAAATTTTTCAGACTTTCCGATAGCATTATATCAAGGCCTATAGCGCGCTATTTCCCATTTCACTAAAAATGGAAAGATTACTGCAACAGCTTTATAGCGAGTTATCAAAGGGGATAGCGCTCTATAGATAATTTTCCAGAAAAACATATGTTTTAATATAGAAACCTATCAGCGTGCTATCAACCCTGATAGTGCGCTAGTGGCTTCTGGAAAATTTTGGCCAATTGCTGGATAGCCTTATTTTTGAAAAATAAATATTTTGACACTCAAGAACCATTCCATTGACTCAAAACATATTGATATAAGATTAATAATTTCTAAATAATTCAAAACTCATAGAAATTATGATTAAAATCTTTCCAAAACATTATTTAAAAATGAAATACTATATCGAAGTGATTATGAAGACTTTGCAATATTCAGAGTTTTAGTGCTGAGATTGATCGAGATTTTACCCTACACACCAAAGATCAAACTAATGCATTACACATGAGATATGTCTTCGTTCTTCGAGCTTTATCTTTGTAGACTTCGAAAGCTATTGTTTGATGTGTTCTTGATGCAATACAGGTGATGTGTTCGTTTTTTATGTGTTATCTTACCGAGACCACTTCATATACTTACAGTTTAAAACAATGGATAGCCTCTGCAAATTTAAGCAGAAAAGGAATAAAATGAAGAACTTGCTGAACAATGACGTTATCATCAAGACAGATTGCAATTTTGATTCAATTCGAAGCTTCTTCTCTTGAAAAACCCTTTGGAACGCTCAATCTACCTTGCATAAATCGTGTGTGTTGTATTTTTTAAAATCAGAGAATGAGTGTTTTATAAAATTATAAGTTGCAGGTTAAAGAGCAAGAGAGTACAAAATGATTTGAATTTAAAACATTGTTTAATCTAAAGTTGTTTTGGGCGTGCGAGACAACGGGAATCATCTTGGTGTTAGTAGAGAATATTTCAATAAAGACAACCTGGCAAAACTGTGTAAGGAATAGAAAAATCGAGCAAGCATAATTGTCCAGATTTTTCTCGTTAGAAATATCAGATTTTTGTCTGAGACGTGGATAGCGTGCTATTGGGTTGTGTATCATGTTCTCTTTTAGCAGGCTATAACAGGTCGATATACACAAACCCGAGAGCTCAAATTTTTCAGGCTTTCCGATAGAGTGTTGTCAAGGCCTATAGCGCGCTATTCCCCATTTCACTAAAAAATGGAAAGATTACTGCAACAGCTTTATAGCGAGTTATCAAAGGGGATAGCGCTCTATAGATAGTTTTCCAGAAAAACATATGTTTTATTATAGAACCCTATCAACGTGCTATCAA
The DNA here is from genome assembly GCA_035771175.1 of Paratinospora sagittata. Classification (NCBI taxonomy): domain Eukaryota; kingdom Viridiplantae; phylum Streptophyta; class Magnoliopsida; order Ranunculales; family Menispermaceae; genus Paratinospora; species Paratinospora sagittata. Next base: position 17,458,317 of record CM069592.1, read on the forward strand.
CCCTGATAGTGCGCTAGTGCCTTCTGGAAAATTTTGCCCAATTGTTGCATAGCCTTATTTTTGAAAAATTAATATTTTGATACTCAAGAACCATTCCATTGACTCAAAACATATTGATATAAGATTAATAATTTTTAAATAATTCAAAACTCATGGAAATTATGATTAAAACCTTTCGAAAAACATTTTTTCAAAATGAAATACTATGTCGAAGTGATTTTGAAGACTTTGCAATTTTCACAGTTTTAGTGCTGAGATTGATCGAGATTTTACCCCTACACACCAAAGATCAAACTAATGCATTAGACATGAGATATGTCTTCGTTCTTCGAGCTTTATCTTTGTAGACTTTGAAAGCTATTGTTTGATGTGTTCTTGATGCAATACAGGTGATGTGTTCGTTTGTGATGTGTTATCTTACCAAGACCACTTCATATACTTACAGTGTAAAATAATGGATAGCCTCTGCAAATCTAAGCACAAAAGGAATAAAATGAAGAACTTGCTGAACAATGACGTTATCATCAAGGCAGATTGCAATTTTGATTCAATTCGAAGCTTCTTCTCTTGAAAAACTCTTTAGAAAGCTCAATCTAACTTGCAAAAATCGTGTGTGTTTTATTTTTGAAAATCAGAGAATGAGTGTTTTATAAAATTAGAAGTTGCAGGCTAAAGAGCAAGAGAGTACAAAATGATTTGAATTCAAAACATTGTTTAATCTAAAGTTGTTTTGGGCGTGCGAGACAATGGGAATCATCAAGGTGTTTGTAGAGAATATTTCAATTAAGATAACCTGGCAACACTGTGTAAGGAATAGAAAAAGTGAGCAAGCATAAGTGCCCACATTTTTCTCGTTAGAAATATCATACTTTTTTCTCAGACGTGGATAGCGTGCTATTGGGTTGTGTATCATGTTGTCTTTTAGCAGGCTATAGCATGTCGATATACGCAAACCCGAGAGCTCGTGTTTTTTAGACTTTCCGATAGCTTGTTATCAACGCCTATAGCGCGTTATTGCCCATTTTACTAAAACCGAAAAGATCACTGCAACAGCTTTATAGCGAGTTATCAAAGGGGATAGCGCGCTATAGACAATTTTCCAGAAAAACAAACATTTTATTATAGAACCCTATCAGCGTGCTATCAACACTGATAGTGCGCTAGTGCCTTCTGAAAAATTTTGGCCAATTGCTGGATAGCCTTATTATTGAAAAATTAATATTTTGACACTCAAGAACCATTCCATTGACTCAAAACATATTGATATAAGATTAATAATGTTTAAATAATTCAAAACTCATTGAAATTATGATTAAAACCTTTCGAAAAACATTTTTTCAAAATGTAATACTATATCGAAGTGATTTTGAAGACTTTGCAATATTCAGAGTTTTAGTGCTGAGATTGATCGAGATTTTACCCTACACACCAAAGATCAAACTAATGCATTAGACATGAGATATTTCTTCGTTCTTCGAGCTTGATCTTTGTAGACTTCGAAAACTATTGTTTGATGTGTTCTTGATGCAATACAGGTGATGTGTTCGTTTTTTATGTGTTATCTTACCGAGACCACTTCATATACTTACAGTTTAAAACAATGGATAGCCTCTGGAAAAATCGTGTGTGGTGTATTTTTGTAAATCAGAGAATGAGTGTTTTAAAAAATTAGAAGTTGCAAGTTTAAGAGCAAGAGAGTACAAAATGATTTGAATTAAAAACATGGTTTAATCTAAAGTTTTTTTGGGCGTGCGTGACAATGAGAATCAACTTGGTGTTAGTAGAGAATATTTCAATTAAGATAACCTGGCAAAACTGTGCAAGGAATAGAAAAATCGAGCAAGCAAAAGTGCACACATTTTTCTCGTTAGAAATAGCATATTTTGGTCTCAGACGTTGATGGCGTGCTATTGGGTTGTGTATCATGTTCTCTATTGACAGATAGCAGGCTATAGCAGGTCGATATACACAAACCCGAGAGCTTGAGGTTTTTAGACTTTCCGATAACGTGTTATCAAGGCCTATAGCGCGCTATTGCCCATTTTACAAAAACTGGAAAGATCACTGCAATTGCTTTATAGCGAGTTATCAAAGGGGATAGCGCGCCACAAACAATTTTCAAGAAAAACAAATGTTTTATTATAGAGTCCTATCAGCGTGCTATCAACACTGATAGTGCACTAGTGCCTTCTGGAAAATTTTGGCAAATTGCTGGATAGCCTTATTTTTGAAAAATTAATATTTTAACACTCAAGAACCATTCCATTGACTCAAAACATATTGATATAAGATTAAAAAACTTTAAAAAACTTTAAAATATTTTAAAACTCATTGAAATTTTGATTAAAACCTTTTAGAAAACATTTTTTCAAAATGAAATACTATATCGAAGTGATTTTGAAGACTTTGCAATTTTTAGAGTTTTAGTGTTGAGATTGATCGAGAGGTGACCTTACACACCAAAGATAAAACTAACACATTAGACATGAGATATGTCTTCGTTCTTCGAGCTTGATCTTTGTAGACTTCAATAGAAATTGTTTGATGTGTTGTTGATGATTAGTTATAGCTCTTAGAAAAAAAATATAGGTGATGTGTTCTCTTACCGAGAACACTTTATATACTTACAGTTTAAAACAATAGATAGCCTCTGGAAATCTTAGCACAAAAGGGATAAAATGAAGAACTTGCGAAATAATGAGGTTATCTTCAAAACAGTTTGCAATTTTGATTCAGTTCGATGGTTGTTTGGGCAAATGCAAGAATCACGACGTTCTTCTATTTAAACACTCTATGGAAAGCTCAATCGAACTTGCAAAAATCGTGTTTGTTCTATCTTTGAAAATCAGAGATTGAGGGTTTTAGAAAAATTAGCAGTTGTAGGTTAAAGAGCAAGAGAGTACAAAATGATTTGAATTCAAAACGTTGTTTAATCTAAAGTTGTTTTGGGCGTGCGAGACAATGGGAATCATCAGAGTGTTAGTAGAGAATATTTCAGTTAAGATAACCTGGCAAAACTTGATGCAAACCAAGGATCAAATGATGCAAACCAAGAAGCAAATGATGCAAACCAAGGAGCTGGGCCAGTTGATCATACACTTGGGAATGGAGCTGAATATGCACACGACCCATTGTCACTTCCAAGTGGTCCAATTACAAGACTTAGAGCCAAACGTTTCAAGGAAGCGCTAAATGGGCTAATCCAAGAGAATTGGGCTGATGCTAAAAAGACCAAGATGGGCTCAAATAATAATCAAGGCTTAGTCTATGTTATCAAAGCAATTGAAGAAGCTAATTAGCACACAAAACGTGCCAGCATGGACTGACCATCAAAGGGCATGAATTTGTTGAGTTGCAAGGATATTAAATAGGGGAATAAACTTGGTCCTGGCTGGTTATGTTTTAAATACATTGAACTTAGTCAATTAGCTATTTTGGTTACCTTTAGAAGTCCAAGAGGCCTAAAAACATGGGGACTTGTTCTTTAGAAGTCCAAGAGGCCTAGAAACATGGGGACTTGTCCTTTAGAAGTCCAAGAGGCCTAAAAACATGGGGACTTGTCCTTTAGAAGTCCAAGAGGCCTAAAAATATGGAGACTTGTTCTTTCGAAGTCCAAGAGGCCTTAAAACGTGGGGACTTGTCCCTTAGAAGTCCAAGAGGCCTAAAAACGTGGGGACTTGTTCTTTAGAAGTCCAAGAGGCCTAAAAACATGGGGACTTCTCCTTTAGAAGTCCAAGAGGCCTAAAAAGATGGAGACTTGTTCTTTCGAAGTCCAAGAGGCCTTAAAACGTGGGGAGTTGTCCTTTAGAAGTCCAAGAGGCCTAAAAATGTGGGGACTTGTCTTTTAGAAGTCCAAGAAGCCTAAAAATGTGAAGAATTGTCCTTTAGAATTCCAAGAGGCCTAAAAACTTGAGGACTTGTCCTTTAGAAGTCCAAGAGGCCTAAAAAGTGGGGACTTGTCTATGTTGATGTTTGTGTTGTTTTAAATTTAGTTATGTCTTTTCCTATTCTTGGAGGGTTGTTCCAAGTATACATAGAGTGGTAGCTCGAATTTGAATGGTAGATTATGTTTTGAGATCAAGTTAATCTTGTGAGGTCTTGTGTCCTCTTTGTTCTTAAAAGAACTCTTTCAACCTATCAAGTTAATCTTGTGGCGCTCAAGCAACCAATCTTATCACCTTGATTGTTGAATCTTGGTGTGGCATTTTCAATCCTTCGTAGTCTTGGTTTTCATCTGGTTAGGTGACGGGTCAAGGCTCAACCAATCTTGTCTACACGATCTTGGGGTTCTAATCCGTCATTGTTATTGGGTTTCATCACAATTGTTGGTGAAGTTCATATCATTTGGTTATCAGAGCTTTGGTTCTAAGATAAGTTTGACTATCCCTCTTTTCAATCTTGTTTCTCACCTTATTCATGTTCTTGATCTTTTGATGAGTTTTGGTTGTTTCTCATTTTTGAATTGCTGCTAGATTATTTTGAATTAGTTCTTGAAGTTTGATTAAGAACTAAAGAAGACACAAAAGAGTGGAAAAAGGCAAGAGTGTGTGAGACCATAAGAGGGTAAAAGCCGTTTAGAGTGAAAACACGAGTGCAAGTGTATCAAATTCTTGAGTGAAACATGTGAGGGAGTGCTTGTGAGGATTCTAACCTTGTTTTTTAGATTTTAAATATGTCCAATAATCAAGAAGAAGATACAACCGAAGAAGTTCGACAACATGCAGTTCCGAACCTCCAAATGCAAGGGTTGTTAGGGGAGATGAGGCGTATGTTGAGGGATGAATTAGAACCTATTCACGATAGGTTGGACAGGGTAGAAGCGGGAACTCCTAGGGAACAGCAACAAGACATCCATAATAGGCAGCAAGGTGGGCGTGTTTCGTGGCGGAATGTTGAGGAAGAGGCAGAGTCGGAGCAGTTTGATGAGCCATATTTATACCGGGGCAGGTTTGGGCATGGGAATGGGAATCGAGAAGCTTGGATGGGTAGGCCTAGGAAAGATAATGATTTCGGAAATATAAAGATTAAAATCCCATCTTTTCAAGGTAAAAGCGATCCTGAAGTTTATTTGGAGTGGGAAACTAAAATGGTGATATGAACTTCACCAATAATTGTGATGAAACCCAATAACAATGATGGATTAGAACCCCAAGATCGTGTAGACAAGATTGGTTGAGCCTTGACCCGTCACCTAACCAGATGAAAACCAAGACTACGAAGGATTGAAAATGCCACACCAAGATTCAACAATCAAGGTGATAAGTTTGGTTGTTTGAACGCCACAAGATTAACTTGATAAGTTCAAGAGTTATTTTAAGAACAAAGAGGACACAAGACCTCGCAAGATTAACTTGATCTGAAAACATAATATGCCATTCAAATTCGAGCTACCCATCTATATATACTTGGAACAACCCTCCAAGAATAGGAAAAGTCATAACTAAATTTAAAACAATACAAATATCAACATAAACAAGTTCAATGATGCTAGTCACATTTTGTGTGCTTGACTAAGTTCAATGATGCTAGTCACATTTTGTGTGCTGGACTAAGTTCAATGATTCTAGTCAAGTTTTGTGTGCTTGACTAAGTTCAATGATGCTAGTCAAGTTTTGTGTGCTTGACTAAGTTCAATTGCTTTGATGACATGGACTAAGCCTTGATTATTATTTGAGTCCATCTTGGACTTTTTAGAATCAGCCCAATTCGCTTGGATTAGCCCATTTAGTTCTTCCTTGAAACGTTTGGCTCTAAGTCTTGTAATTGGACCACTTGGAAGTGACAATGGGTCTTGTCCATATTCAGCTCCATTCCCAAGTGTATGATCAACTTGTCCAGCTCCTTGGTTTGCATCATTTGGTCATTGGTTTGCATCATTCTCCCCCTCTTGAGAAGGATTTGTCCTCAAATCATCACCTACATCAAAAGGAGACAAATCAGCAACATTAAAGCTTGCACTGACACTATATTCACCTGGTAAGTCAAGCTTGTAGGCAGTATCATTGATGCGTTCCACTATTTGAAATGGCCTATCACCCCGAGGTAGGATGTAACACCCCGCCCGGACGCGCCTAAACCGGCGGTACACTCACGGACGGGGCGTGCATTTGGAATAATCACAATGGTAATAACAGAGTGCGCAGCGGAAATACAGTACATAGTACAAATCTGATTTCATATAATTCAGAATACTTTTGTACATAAAATGGTCAAGGGAACATACTCCCAAAATCCCCAATGATTCGTACAAAGGGTACAAAATGTGGGCCCCATAACCTGCACCCAGTCCACCCTAATTTCCTGTGAAAGATTTGATAATATTGGAGTGAGCTTAACGCGCTCAGTGGGTAAATAGTGCATGAGTATAACAATTAATAAAGCATACTTCAATATCAAATATCTTAAATACACATGTGAGCATCATAATCAATCAATATGAATGTATGCATGACACCGTCACGTATTAATGGTTTGATGAACGTACATCGCCTGAATTCACGTACAGGAACAATGCTCTGAATTCACGTACTGATGTCCCTCCCCGGGTGTAGCCGGGTTCTCATGTACGTCCCTCTCCAGAGAAATAATATGAATAGTGAGCAATGCTTCTAACTATTCTATGAGTCATAAACCATATACGTCCCTAAGTGGTGATATGTATGATGCCAATGCATGAACTGGTCTAGTCTACTGGTCTGGTCTTTTCTTGACATTTAGACTGACTTTGGCAACGTCTGGTGAACCTTATCAGGGTCGGTATCACGACGTGCAAAGTTAGGACATTCAAGTCATAAACATTATTGACATAATGCAGTGTAAATGAATAGTAAACATAATAATAATTGAATGTAAACTTTAATAAAAGTTATGAAACACGCAAACCTATGTTTCATTCCCCACCTTCAGATAAAACTTCTTCTTTCCGATCTGGCGCTTTCCTCCGGACAGAACTTCGTCGCACCGTACCGAGAGTCTCGATCAGAGAGTCTCAAAAACTAAAAACTTAGAATAAGTGGAAAGATAAGGAAAATCATAAGGAGAGTGATTTTGGTGTGAGAAATGAGAATGAGGAGGGTTCCTTATATAGAGATTTTTGGCTCCTGAACGTTCTGGCACGCGCCTGAACGTTCTGGCATTGCGCCTGAACGTACTGGCATTCGCCTGAACGTACTGGCATTCGCCTGAACGTTCTGGCATTGCGCCTGAACGTTCTGGCATTGCGCCTGAACGTTCTGGCATGCGCCTGAACGTTCTGGCATAAGATAGTCTTTAAACAAAACAATTTCATTCATATAATATCAAAGAAAATTTTACAATGCCAGGAATTAATTTTGACTTTCTTGCCTACTACCGTTCCTTCGAGTTCTACTGTTATGTATAGAATGACTACTAATAGAAGGTTGAGAGTTTGCACGCTCTGCGTTGGAGTTTTGCAAACGAGTTAATATATTATTGTGGCTCTCTTTCAGTGCAGCAATATTGGATGCCATTTCATCTAACCGTTCAAGTTGGTTAGTCGGTTGTCCCATTGGTGGTTGATGGGTCGTTTGTCTTGTAGGTGAAGGGTAGGCCATAGGCATTGGAGGAAAGTATTGGTTGTATAGGTGATTCATAGGTGGAACGTAGGTGTATTGATGGCGCGGGGATCCCCTAACCGGAACCCCTTGGATAATTTGGTTTGTTTGAGATGAAAAAGTTTGAAACAATGGGCTCATTGGAATGGTTGGCCCTCCAAGATTTGGTGACGCCCAGTACTGTTGTTGTTGGTTTACAGCAACTTGTGGAACTGGCTGATACTGGACCGCAGGAGTTGGAAATCTTTGGTACGAAGTATTGCCTTGAGTTGGCACGTTCCAAGTTGGTGGATTTGCTTGCGTACCTTGTCTATCATGACTTTGTGTAGGTTGATTTAGTGTGGCAAATAATTCTTCGTCAGTAAATGGTCGATCGGTTGGATCACTGGCTGGGTCTGATGTCGGATTGGGATTGGAATCATTAGTTGGGCCTTCTCTGACAGGCAGCTTGCGTCGACATTTGCGAAGGCAACGCCCGTGCTTGTCTCTCATTCGTTCAGCAGTTCTTATTGTCGAGCCGAATACCTCTTCGTCAGTTACCCCTCCACTTGTGCCATATGTCTTGAAGATAGAGGATGCTGTAACTGGTTCAGTGATCAGCTTTGACGTTCCATCGAAAGTGTCGACGTTTGCCTCGGAAAGTATTCTCATAATCAAGACTCCATAGCCGAGGAATTCCTTCTTGAAAGGGTTTTGAATCACCCTCAACATTTGTTGGATGATGATGTGTGGTAGGGAGACTTTTATTTTCTTCTCTATGCAATACAACACAAGGAGTTGGGCCCTTGACATAGTGCCCCTAGTGCCCCTTTCTGGCAAGATGTTGCCGTATACAATCTTTCCGAGGCCGACAAGAGATGGCTTAAGATGATTGTTTGGGAGGTTGGTGTATGTTGATTGAGTGTATGGCTCTTTGGCGAGGGAATTGAACAGTTGTGCATTAGATTCTGCGATCTCTGCAACTGTCTGGGGGTCATGTGGATCAATAATCCTCTCCTCAATCGGAATCTCCAAAAGGCGAGCAATAATCTCGATATTGATAGGAATTGTCGTTCCCCTGATTATTGTCTCTAAATTAGGGCTGATCTCATCTCCGTGAAGTCCCACGTAATTAATGGCTTCATAGAAGGATCTGACCAAGTTGTAAGAGACTTGACCCTCGACGTTGGTTATATTTAACCAATCCAGTGTTGCGAGTTTGTCATGAAGGATTGGACGGAGGCGGAGATCGCTATTGTCGATGCTCCTCATGGTCATAACCTCTCTTTTGGACAATTTCGTTAGTCTAGTGGGAATTGGTTCCCTGCTAGTAGAAGTTGTTCCTTCCCTTTAGGCCATTCTTTTGCTGAAAGGAAAATAAATTTGTGTGAAAGACACAAAATATATTCCTAACATTTTTAAGATTTATGTCTTATCTGCTAGACATTATTTTCGAGTTTTCTTTTGATGGTTATACTATCAAGAAAATTTCTTCATTAGTGATTTGATGCATATATGTCGTATTCACATATGAATGTATAGACATATTTAATCATAACTAAATATTTAGTTTCCAAAAATCAACTATATATATATATATTTGAATTTAAACTATATAAAATCATATACAGTTGTTTTTAATCCAAATCTGAACTATATATAGAATGCATATATATATATATATAGTTCTAGATACATCAACAGAATTTTTTTTTTTTTTTTTTTAAGTAATATTTTATTTTTATTTTATTTTTTTTTTTTTTTTTTTTGAGAAATGAATTTTTTTTTTCGAATAATTATTTTGCGAAAAATAAAATCTTTTCAAATTTTTATTTTTTTTTCGAATAATTATTTTTCGAAAAATAAAAGCTTTTCGAGTTTTTTTTTTTTTCGAATAATTATTTTTCGAAATTTTTTTTTTTTTAATAATTATTTCTCGAAAAATAAAAATTTTTCGAATTTTTGTTTTTTTTTTTTATACGTACCTCATATACACTATGGTATATAGATACATATATTCAATAATAACTACACATATAGTTTCTAATAAACTATTACTATATGTATATTTAAATCAAACTATATAAAAATCATATAGTTCTCTAGATATATATATTTAATACAAATCTCAACTATATACAATTGACATATGTATATATAGTTCTAGAGATATACTCTAGAGAAATAATATGAATAGTGAGCAATGCTTCTAACTATTCTATTAGTCATAAACCATATACGTCCCTAGGTGGTGATATGTATGATGTCAATGCATGAACTGGTCTGGTCTTTTCTTGACATTTAGACTGACTTTGGCAACGTCTGGTGAACCTTATCAGGGTCGGTATCACGACGTGCAAAGTTAGGACATTCAGGTCATAAACATTATTGACATAATGCAGTGTAAATGAATAGTAAACATAATAATAATTGAATGTAAACTTTAATAAAAGTTATGAAACACGCAAACCTATGTTTCGTTCCCCACCTTCAGATAAAAACTTCTTCTTTTCGATCTGGCGCTTTCCTCCGGACAGAACTTCGTCGCACCGTACCGAGAGTCTCGATCAGAGAGTCTCAAAAACTAAAAACTTAGAATAAGTGGAAAGAGAAGGAAAATCATAAGGAGAGTGATTTTTGTGTGAGAAATGAGAATGAGGAGGGTTCCTTATATAGAGATTTTTGGCGCCTGAACGTTCTGGCACGCGCCTGAACGTTCTGGCACGCTTCTGAACGTTCTGGCATTGCGCCTGAACGTTCTGGCATTGCGCCTGAACGTTCTCGCATTGCGCCTGAACATTCTGGCATTGCGCCTGAACGTTCTGGCATTGCGCCTGAACGTTCTCGCATTGCGCCTGAACGTTCTGGCATTGCGCCTGAACGTTCTGGCATGCTCCTTAACGTTCGGGCGTTGCCCAAATAGTACATTTTTTTAATTTTTTTATTTTTTTTTTGTTGTGAAATACATAGTAGTTTTGAAAGCCGTTTCTCCGGAAAACGGTCCTTCCTTAAGTGCTACCAAACCCAATCTCCGGGTTCAAAAACTACCTTCTTGCGTCCCTTGTTGGCTTGTTGGACATATTGGTTAGTCCTCCTTTCAATGTTCAGCCGTGCCTTTTCATGAATCATCTTTACAAATTCTGCCTTCTTTTTGCCATCTAAGATTACACGGTCACTCAAAGGTAAAGAAGTTAAATCCAAAGGTGACAATGGGTTAAAACCATAAACCATTTCAAATGGTGAAAATTTAGTTGCAGAATGAATACTTCGATTATAAGCAAATTCAACATGTGACAAACAATCTTCCCATGTTTTCAAGTTCTTCGTAATGATAGCACGTAACAAAGAAGACAAAGTTCTATTTACTACTTCAGTTTGACCATCCGTTTGAGGATGACAAGTAGTAGAAAACAATAACTTGGTTCCCAACTTTCCCCACAAAGTCTTCCAAAAGTAACTCAAAAACCTTGCATCCCTATCAAAAACAATGATCCTAGGCATGCCATGTAACCTAACAATTTCTTTGAAGAACAAATCAGCTATATGTGATGCATCATCAGTTTTATGACATGCAATGAAGTGTGCCATCTTGGAAAATTTATCTACCACCGCAAAAACTGAATCTCTCCCCCTCTTAGTCCTAGGTAATCCCAAAACAAAATCCATAGAAATATCAGTCCAAGGTTCACTAGGTATTGGCAAAGGGGTGTACAAACCATGGGGTTTCAACTTAGACTTGGCCTGTTTACACGTGATACACTTCGCACAGATTCTTTCCACATCACGTTTCATATGAGGCCAAAAAAAATGATCATGCAAAATTCCTAATGTCTTAGCTATACCAAAATGACCCATCAAACCACCACCATGAGCTTCTCTCACAAACAATTCACGCAAAGAACACATAGGCACACACAGTTTATTTTCCCGAAACAAAAAACCATCATGCCTATAAAACTTACCAAACGCCACTTTTTCACATGCATTGAACACTTCACCAAAATCAGAATCTTGTGCATACAAATCCTTAATGTATTCAAAACCAAGCAATTTTGTATCTAAAATGGAAAGTAAAGCATACCATCGGGACAATGCATCAGCCACCACATTTTCCTTACCTTGCTTGTATCTGATCACATAAGGAAATGTTTCAATGAATTCCACCCACTTGGCATGGCGTCTGTTCAACTTTTGTTGTCCTTTCAAATGCTTCAAAGATTCATGATCTGTGTAAATCACGAATTCCTTTGGCCATAGATAGTGCTGCCAATTTTCCAAAGCCCTTATCAAGGCGTACATCTCCTTATCATAAGTAGGGTAATTGAGGGCTGCCCCACTCAACTTTTCACTGAAATAAGCAACTGGACGACCTTCTTGCATCAAAACAGCTCCAATACCTATACCTGAAGCATCACACTCAATTTCAAGAGTTTTAGCAAAGTTAGGTAAAACAAGCAAAGGTGCATTAGTTAACTTTTCTTTGATCAGATTAAATGCCTTTTCTTGTTCTTTCCCCCACTTAAACAGCACATTTTTCTTGATGACTTCAGTAAGAGGCGAGGCTAAGCTACTAAAATCATGCACAAACCGTCTATAGAAGCTAGCTAAGCCGTGAAAATTCCTCACTTGGCTGATTGCTGTAGGCGTTGGACACTCTTGGATTGCCTTAACCTTTTCCTCGTCCACCTCGATTCCTCCCTTACTAACAACAAAACCAAGAAACACAAGTTTATCTGTGCAAAAGGTGCACTTCTTGAGATTAGCAAACAACTTTTCTTTCCTTAGAATTTCCAAAACATATTTCAAATGCATTACATGTTCTTCCAAGTTTTTGCTATAAATTAGGATATCATCAAAATACACAACGACAAATCTGCCAATAAATGCACGCAAAACATGGTTCATTAAACGCATAAATGTGCTCGGAGCATTAGTTAAACCGAAAGGCATCACTAACCACTCATACAAACCATATTTAGTCTTAAAAGCAGTTTTCCATTCATCACCTTCCTTCATCCTAATCTGATGATATCCACTCTTAAGATCAATTTTTGTAAAGACACAAGAACCATGCAATTCATCCAGCATATCGTCTAATCTAGGAATGGGATGGCGATACTTTACCATTAAGTTGTTGATGGCTCGACAGTCAACACACATCCTCCATGTCCCATCCTTCTTAGGAACTAACAGCACCGGTACTGCATAAGGACTCATGCTTTCACGCACATACCCCTTCTCCAATAATTCACCAACTTGCCTTTGGAGTTCCTTTGTATCCTCGGGATTACTCCTATAAGCAGGTCGGTTTGGAATTGATGCACCTGGTATGAAATCAATTTGATGTTCAATCCCTCGGATTGGAGGTAATCCATAAGGTACTTCTTCGGGAAGGACATCTTCAAACTCCTGCAAAAGAGAAACAATAACGCTCGGCAAAGCACCGATGAGATCATTAGTACATAAAAGAGCCTCCTTGTACATGAGTACAATAAGGGGCTGGTGTGAAAATAACGCTATCTTGATATCACTTTTTTTGCAATTCAATTGAATTTTTCCTTTTTTGCTCTCACTATGGCTGAAATCCCCTCTTTTTTTTTTTCTCTCTGATCAATGTTTTTCTCTCTCTTTTTTTCTCAATTTCGGCCTTCATTTCTTTTTCTTTCTTTTTTTTTCATTTGAGCTTTGTAACTTTAATTGGTCCTCCCTGACTTGTTTTGGAGCCAATGGCACAAGAATAATAGGCTTCCCTTTATGAGTGAAAGAATGCCTATTTGTGAATCCATCATGCTTAGCCCTCTTATCATACTGCCATGGTCTTCCCAACAATAAATGGCATGTATGCATAGGAACCACATCACAAAGCACCTCATCCTCATAATTACCAATGGATAATGCCACCAACACTTGCCTTGTCACCTTGATTTCGCCACATTCATTCAGCCACTGAAGCCGATAAGGGTGAGGACGTTTCAAGGGAGTTAAGGCCAATTTCTCCACCAAATAAGTGTTGGCTACGTTTGTGCAACTTCCTCCATCGATAATGACACTGCAAACTTTGTTGTTTACAAAGCACCGAGTATGAAACAAGTTCTCCCTTTGGTTACTTTCTTCCTCCTTAACCTGCACATTGAGAACTCGCCTTGCTACCAATAAATCTCCAACCTCAACACTTTGCCCATCATCCTCGGCATCATCTACTTCTTCCTTATTCTCCGACTCAAGCTCTCCTTGGGCATTTATCACCATCACCCTTTTGTTTACATACTGGCTGGCTATGTGTCCCTGCCCCTGACATTTAAAACACTTAATATCACGTGTTTTAGAACTTGAAGTTTCAGTGTTACCTGAAGTAGCGGCGGTCGTTGGTTTGGCATTCTTAGAGGGTTCAAATTTTGGTTTATTTTGTAGCTGCTCATCCCTTTTTTGAGCTGTCTTCCACGGGCTGGTGGTAGCCATAGGTTGTCCCCTCCTAGCCAATCCTTTTCCTTTGAACTATTCCTCCACCTTTATGGCTTGATGCACCATATCTGTCAACTCAACATAGTGCTGCATCTCGACTATGTCCGCAATCTCATGATTTAAGCCGTGCAAAAACCTAGCCATGGTGGCTTCCCGACCCTCTTCTACATTAGCCCGGATCATAGTTACTTCCATCTCCTTGTAATATGCTTCCACACTCTTGGAACCTTGATATAACCTCTGCAACTTTTGATACAATCCCCTATAATAGTGGCTGGGTACAAAACGCTTCCTCATAAGCATTTTCATCTCCTCCCAAGTGTCCACGGGTGGCTCTCTATTCCTTCTCATATTAATCAGTAATTGATCCCACCAAACAATGCCATAATCGGTGAATTCAATTGCAGCCAACTTAACCTTCTTTATCTCCGAGTAGTTGTGACAATCAAACACCATCTTCATTTTAGTTTCCCACTCCAAATAAACTTCAGGATCACTTTTACCTTGAAAAGATGGGATTTTAATCTTTATGTTTCCTAAATCATTATCTCTCCAAGGCCTACCCATCCAAGCTTCTCGATTCCCATTCCCACGCTCAAACCTGCCCCGGTTCAAATATGGCTCATCAAACTGCTCCAACTCGGCCTCTTCCTCAACATTCCGCCACAGAACACGCCCTGCCTATTGCGGATGTCTTGTTGCTGTTCCCTAGGAGTTCCCGCTTCTACCCTGTCCAACCTCTCGTGAACAGGTTCTAATTTATCCCTCAACATACGCCTCATCTCCCCTAACAACGCTTGCATTTGGAGGTTCGGAACTGCATGTTGTCGAACTTCTTCGGTTGTATCTTCTTCTTGATTATTGGACATATTTAAAATCTGCAAAACAAGGTTAGAATCCTCACAAGCACTCCCTCACGTGTTTCACTCAAGAATTTGATACACTCGCACTCGTGTTTTCACTCTAAACGGCTTTTACCCTCTTATGGTCTCACACACTCTTGCCTTTTTCCACTCTTTTGTGTCTTCTTTTGTTCTTAATCAAACTTCAAGAAACTAATTCAAAATAATCTTAGCAGCAATTAAAAAATGAGAAACAACAAAAACTCATCAAAAGATCAAGAACATGAATAAGGTGAGAAACAAGATTGAAAAGAGGAAATTTTTTCTTACTGGAATCACTTTTTTTTTTTTTTCTACAACAGGATCAAGAACATGAATAAGGTGAGAAACCTGAAAAGAGGAAATTTTCTTACTGTAATCACTTTTCTTCTCTTTTTTTTTGACGATTTTCTTTTTCTCTACAGCAGGGAATAGGAAGTAAAAAAAATGAATATAAAATATAGTCAAACTTATCTTAGAACCAAAGCTCTGATACCAAATGATATGAACTTCACCAACAATTGTGATGAAACCCAATAACAATGATGGATTAGAACCCCAAGATCGTGTAGACAAGATTGGTTGAGCCTTGACCCGTCACCTAACCAGATGAAAACCAAGACTACGAAGGATTGAAAATGCCACACCAAGATTCAACAATCAAGGTGGTAAGTTTGGTTGTTTGAACGCCACAAGATTAACTTGATAAGTTCAAGAGTTCTTTTAAGAACAAAGAGGACACAAGACCTCACAAGATTAACTTGATCTGAAAACATAATATGCCATTCAAATTTGAGCTACCCATCTATATATACTTGGAATAACCCTCCAAGAATAGGAAGCCATAACTAAATTTAAAACAATACAAATATCAACATAAACAAGTTCAATGATGCTGGTCACATTTTGTGTGCTTGACTAAGTTCAATGATGCTAGTCACATTTTGTGTGCTTGACTAAGTTCAATGATGCTAGTCAAGTTTTGTGTGCTTGACTAAGTTCAATGATGCTAGTCAAGTTTTGTGTGCTTGACTAAGTTCAATGATGCTAGTCAAGTTTTGTGTGCTTGACTAAGTTCAATGGTGCTAGTCACATTTTGTGTGCTTGACTAAGTTCAATGATTCTAGTCAAGTTTTGTGTGCTTGACTAAGATGCTAGTCAAGTTTTGTGTGCTTGACTAAGTTCAATGATGCTAGTCAAGTTTTGTGTGCTTGACTAAGTTCAATTGCTTTGATGACATGGACTAAGCCTTGATTATTATTTGAGTCCATCTTGGTCTTTTTAGAATCAGCCCAATTCGCTTGGACTAGCCCATTTAGCGCTTCGTTGAAACGTTTGGCTCTAAGTCTTGTAATTGGACCACTTGGAAGTGACAATGGGTCTTGTCCATATTCAGCTCTGTGACGCCCCGAAAATTATTTCATCTAGCCCATAACCCAATTGCACTTTGCCCAAACTCTATGCGTTGCCTTGTTATGTTTGGTGTTTGTTTGATGGTTGTTTAATGTTTGTATAGTTGATGTTTCATAATGTATATAAATATGTGTATCATAAATTGTATATGGGTCATGTTAAATTAAATTATAATGCATATGTTATTATTTATGCATGGGCCCATTAAACCATGAATTGATATGAGTTAAGATTGATTGAATAAAAGGATAAATGAGAATGAAAATTTGGTGTATTAAATGGATTGGACATTTAAAATACATGGAAGCATGAGATTGGTTAAAGTACATGTGGTTGGTATGGGTAGTATGAGACCAACACATGTGAAGGTTGGTGCATGAAAGTGGACAAGTGTCCCATGCACACTTCTCTTCTTCAAGGAAGTGCTACAATGAGTGGAGGGAATCAAGGAGAGAATCAAGGAGGGAATCAAGGAAGTGCTAGAAAGAGGTGAGTGGAGAGAAAGGAAAAAAAGAAGAGAAAGAAAAGAAGAGAAAGGAAAGAAGAAGAGAAAGGAGGGAGTTGCAGGAGGAAGATCTCTGCGACGTTTTCATCAAAGAGCTGGATCTTCGCGATATATGGTCAGATTGAACTCAAAATTTGTCAGCAAGTTCGTAGCTTATGGTTATTCATTCTGGTCAGTGGAGATCTTGATCAGAAACAGCTCGAGGAGTTATTGGCTAAGGGCTTTATTTGCCCGAGCGTGTCACCCTAGGGAGCTCCAGCTCTTTTTGTGAAAAAAAAATATGGGAGCTTGCGGTTGCGCATTGATTATCGCCAATTGAACAGGGTGACCATCAAGAACAAATATCCTCTCCCAAGGATTGATGACTTGTTTGATCAGTTGAGGGGAGCGAGGTATTTTTCAAAGATTGATTTGCGCTCCGGGTATCATCAGCTGAGGATCAGGGAGGAGGATGTGCCTAAGACAGCATTCAGAACCCGCTATGGACATTATGAGTTCTTTGTGATGCCATTTGGTGTGACTAATGCACCGGCGATGTTCATGGACCTGATGCAGAGGGTCTTTAGGCAGTATCTGGATAAGTTTGTCATCGTCTTCATTGATGACATATTGGTGTATTCCAAGACTCAGGTTGAGCATGAAGAACACCTTAGAGTGACCTTGCAAACTCTGAGAGAGCATAGGCTATATGCAAAGCTGAGCAAGTGCGAGTTTTGGATCACCGAAGTGAAGTTCTTAGGTCATGTGGTGAGTTCTGAGGGGATTTCAGTTGATCCATCTAAGGTTGAAGCCATTATCAGTTGGCCTAGGCCTACCACAGTAACCGAGATCAGAAGCTTTCTTGGGTTAGCTGGTTACTATAGGAGATTCGTTCAGGGATTCTCCAAGATAGCTACGCCTATGACTAGGCTCACCCAGAAAGATGTGTCCTTTGTATGGACCGAGGAGTGTGAGAATGCCTTTTTAGAGCTGAAGAAAATATTGACATCTACGCCAGTGTTGATTTTGCCAGAGCCTGATCAGGAGTTGGTTATCTATACTGATGCCTCTCGTATTGGCTTGGGTTGCGTGTTGATGCAGAAGGATAGGGTTTTGCTTATGCATCGAGGCAGTTGAAGGTGCATGAAAAGAACTACCCTGTTCATGACTTAAAACTGGCCGCAGTGGTTTTTGCTTTGAAGATTTGGAGGCATTATCTCTATGGTGAGAGATTCACTTTGTATTCTGACCATAAGAGCCTCAAGTACTTGTTCTCTCAAAAGGAATTGAACATGAGGCAGAGAAGGTGGTTAGAGCTCCTCATAGACTATGATTTTACATTGGAATACCACCCAGGTAAAGCCAATGTAGTGGCTGATGCGTTGAGCAGGAAGCGAGTAGAGACAGTTATGGTAGCACGCCAGATGTCTCATGAGTGGAGACTACTTGAGGCGCTTACGGTTATGAGTATATGTGCTACCCCTTCAGATCAGATTGTGATATGTGCTCAAATGAGAGCTCAGCCTACACAAGTCCAGGAGGTAATTGACCAACAGAGACTTGACGTTGATTATGAGATGTACAAGTCTTGGACTGAGAGCAGTGATTTTACTGATTGGCACTTGTCATCTGATGGTGCCTTGAGATTTAGGGGACGTTTATAGGTTCCCGCAGATCCACGACTCAGACAGAGTGTTCTCCAAGAGGCTCACAGATCTCATTATGCTATTCATCTTGGCGGAACCAAGATGTATCATGATATGAAAAGAATGTATTGGTGGCCCAACATGAAGAGAGAGATAGCGCAGTTCATTCAGAGGTGTGAGATCTGTCAAAGAGTCAAAGCTGAGCATCAGAAGCCTGGAGGGCAGATGCAACCGCTTGCCATTCCTGAGTGGAAATGGGAGCACGCCACTATGGATTTTGTTGTGGGATTACCCAACACCCCGAGGAGACATAGTGTTGTTTGTGTTATTATTGATCGCTTGACCAAGTCCACTCACTTTCTACCGATGAACACTAGGGATTCTATGGACAAGCTGAGCAGACTCTATATGCGGGAGATAGTCAGATTACATGGAGTGCCAGTTTCGATTGTGTCAGATAGGGATCCAAGGTTTACATCGGTATCCTGGCAGGGGTTGCAGATGCAGCTCGGCACTAGACTAGATCTGAGTACCGCTTTTCACCCCCAGACGGATGGCCAGTCTGAGAGGTTGATATCGATTTTAGAGGATATGCTTCGAGCTTGTGTCCTTGAGTCCAGTGGTAAATGGGAGGAGTACATACATCTGTGTGAGTTCGCGTACAACAACAGCTATCAGTCCAGTATTGGCATGGCTCCTTTTGAGGCATTGTATGGTCGACCCTGTAGATCTTTGATCTGTTGGACAGAGGTAGGGGATGTTGCGGTGATGAGACCAGAGTTTGTACAAGAACACACAGAGAAGATTAAGAGGATCAAGCATAATATGAAAGTAGCCCAAGACAGGCAGAAGAGTTACACTGATGCCAAGCGGAAAACCGTAGAGTTCGAGGTGGGTGACCAAGTTTTATTGAGGGTCCACCTCAGAAGAGTCAAACTAGATTTGGGATAAAAGGCAAGCTCGCTCCTAGATTTATTGGGCCGCTCGAGGTTTTAGAACGAATTGGCCCCGTCGCTTACCGATTAGCCTTGCTACCTCAGTTAGCAGCAGTCCTGTAGCACCCGTGCCTTTAGGTGACGTCATTTTGACCCATAGTGTACCCTATATGTATTCGTATACGTATGTATATATGTATTTTGATGCTCGAAGTACGTAAGTTCGAGTGTCTTTGCATGATTTTAGATCATAAAGGGTGCGCATGAAATTTCGGAACCATCGAAGACCTGTTCGACGTCAAAACATTTCAAAAACGATGTTTTGGATCCAGTGGATTCTGTCACAACTTACATCAATAGTTTGATCTCCTAGATCCGTTGTCTGATTGAGCTGAAATTTTGTCAGCTCATTCTTATATGATAGATCCTCATTATGAACGGTGAAGATCTTGATTGGAGTCACCTACTTTGAGTTATAAGACCCAAAACACTGTTTCACGGATTCTGGGATTTTCTTATGCAGTTTTGATTAAACTGTTAGATCTCACAATCCCACCGTTGGATTGAGCCTAAAGTTTACCAGAATGTTGATAACTTACTCATTCAACGTTTGAACGGTTAAGATGTTAAAATCGTGCGTATTTTATAAGAAATGGACTATCTAAATGCAAGTATTGTAACAAGAAATCTGGGTTTTTGATAGTTTTGGCAACTTTTAGTTGTGGGCCTAAGCTTATCTATTTAAGCAACCAAAACGGGATTTTAGGCTCATTTGCTCATTTCTCAGCCAGGAAAGAGAGAAAGGAGCTGGAGAGGAGAAAAGGAGAGGAAAGTTAGGGTTTGGTGATTTCTTGCTCAAGAACACCTTAAGGTTTGTATTTTTCCTCCAATTCTTCCTTGAATCTCTCTATTAGTTGCATGATAGCTTTATTTTGAGCATGAGGGTTTCATTTTGATGCATGCATTGTGATGAACCTTCGATGGGTGGAAGACCAAAGTTGGAGTTGAGTCTTGCTTATCACATATGTGTGATTAGAGAGTGCAAGGAGTACACTAATGGTGAAAGCCCCAATTTCTAGCAAGAAATTGGGAGGTTTAGTTCAAATGACCTATACTTAGTTTATGGCCTTACACTTTTTCAAAATGTTTGCATGTCAACTATGTTGATCTAGTGGCCATTGTGGATGATTCCATGTTGCAAGATCAATAAAATCCATGGTTGAACATGGTGGCCTAGTGTAAAATTGGCAATAGGGCATATGTATGAAAATTTCCAGATTTGGGGCTTTTGATGCTCTTGACATAAAATCTGAAAAATTATGCAATGTAGGTCTAATTGGACATGATTAGGGTTGTTTGATGATTGAATTCAGTGGGTTCTCATAATGGACACCCTAAGGTTGACTAATTTTGATCTAGGCTAAGTATTTGACATTTTTAATGTACTTTGGCAATGTTGCATGTAATTTGGGGATTTTGCCCAAATTGGGACTTTTCACCCAAAGCAAGTCAATTTATGAAATTGACTTGGGGATTGTTTAATTGGACCCAAATTGAGTAGAATCATGGGTTTAAAATGTTAGAACCTATGTTAAATTGATATGACTTAGTTCATTTTGACCTTATGTTTTATATTGGCCTAATTGGGGATTTTGACCAAGACTTAGTCAATTGATGAAATTGACTTGATGTATAGTCTAATTGACCCTAATTATAATTGAATTTGATGTATATTAGTGGTTGGATCATGGGATCACCCTATTACATTCAATTTAGGTCAATCTTAGTTTAATTGAGTCTAAATGATCAAGTTGGGCAATATGGAAATTGGCTCAAGGGGGGTAATCAATTTAGAATCTAATTGACTTTAGATTGGGTTTGAACATGGGGTTTTGACACACTTTATGACTGATTTTCAGTTGTGTGAACCATGTTATTTCCAGGTCTTGTGATTGATCTTGAACCCGTTTAGTCAATTGGAGAGTTTTGGCAATTGGATTGGCTAGACTTAGCCAATCAAGAGTGAGTGTTCTTTTACTTTTGGATTATTTATATGTGGCATTGTAGTATAGAAATGTTTTAAATACTTATGTATGATGGTACGCATGTTTTAATATTCCATGAAATCCATTTGAGCATAATTCATTGGGATGACAATTTGGGTTGAGGCCCCTAGTTGGAATTTCATCTTTTTGGGAATTCTCGTAAGTCTAGATGCGATCCCAGTTGTGTACCTGGCAGAGGGTTTTATGCCTTGTGTATGGGTAGGTTTGTTTAAATTAATCCTACGTGCTGCACGACCCCACAAACCCTATTAGAATACGAGTATTGTGTGTGTGTTCGGGCGCTGTGTGTCGCGCACCAGGCCTTGAAACCCCCATACTCAGGAGGTGTTAGGATTACATGAGCATGACTACAAAATGTTATGCATCGTCTTATGTATGACTTGATGCATTATGTTAGCATGTATGTAATATATTTCATCATCATGACAATTTCAACTGTTTTATGATCTTACCATGTTTTATAAATGCACGTATATGCCACTTGTAAATAACATTCATTGAGCTGGCTGTAGCTCACACCTCACCATCTTCTTTCAGGATATGATAGAAAAGGAAAAGGGAAGGCTTGACTGCGGAGCGTCCCTTGTTTTTGTTTCATGTAGGTGTTGTACATTTAGTTTTGTATTTTGATAATTATGTACATGATAACACCTAGTAATTGTATATTTAACACATAGTTGGGATGTGTTGGGTTTTGCATCATTTTGAAGACTCTGGAATTTTATGTTTGTAAAACTTTGGAGAAGTAATATTTTATTTCATTATGATCATGATAGTTGGTTGTTAATGATGTACTTTTATTTCTTTTTGGGGATTCGTATATGTATTTTAGGCTGACGGGACGTCGGGTGTACCGACGGAGGGTATACTCGGAGGTTCCCGTGCCGGTCATGACGTCACGTATAGTGGGTCGTGACAAGTCCACAATGTCTTTCATGTGTCAATGTTGAGAGTGTACAAGAGTGATTTTGATCACGTCTTGGACTGGAGGAACATTGAACTGAGGCAGGATGGGACTTATGATGAGGAACCTATTCAGATACTTCACCGGAAGGTCCAGAGGTTACGTAACCGCGAGATTCTGATGGTTAAGGTGAGATGGCAGTTCCATGGCGAGGAGCAGGTTACTTGGGAGCGTGAGGACTACATGATGGAGCACTTTGCCGAGTTCATGGGCTTAGGTATTTCTTAGCCTTAAAACTTCGAGGACGAACTTCATTCTAAGGTGGGTGTGATGTGACGCCCCGAAAATTATTTCATCTAGCCCATAACCCAATTGCACTTTGCCCAAACTCTATGCGTTGCCTTGTTATGTTTGGTGTTTGTTTGATGGTTGTTTAATGTTTGTATAGTTGATGCTTGATAATGTATATAAATATGTGTATCATAAATTGTATATGGGTCATGTTAAATTAAATTATAATGCATATGTTATTATTTATGCATGGGCCCATTAAACCATGAATTGATATGAGTTAGGATTGATTGAATAAAAGGATAAATGAGAATGAAAATTTGGTGTATTAAATGGATTGGACATTTAAAATACATGGAAGCATGAGATTAGTTAAAGTACATGTGGTTGGTATGGGTAGTATGAGACCAACACATGTGAAGGTTGGTGCATGAAAGTGGACAAGTGTCCCATGCACACTTCTCTTCTTCAAGGAAGTGCTAGAATGAGTGGAGGGAATCAAGGAGAGAATCAAGGAGGGAATCAAGGAGGGAATCAAGGAGAGAATCAAGGAGGGAATCAAGGAAGTGCTAGAAAGAGGTGAGTGGAGAGAAAGGAAAAAAAGAAGAGAAATAAAAGAAGAGAAAGGAAAGAAGAAGAGAAAGGAGGGAGTTGCAGGAGGAAGATCTCTGCGACGTTTTCATCAAATAGCTGGATCTTTGCGATTATGGTCAGATTGAGCTCGAAATTTGTCAGCAAGTTCGTAGCTTATGGTTATTCATTCTGGTCGGTGGAGATCTTGATCAGAGGTTTCGTCTAAGAGATCTAACCTCTCAAACAAAGCTGGTCCGAAAGTCTGGATTTCTCGCGCCGTTTTGCTCAAACTTCTAGATCTTCTTAATCTACCGTTGGATGGATATAAAATTTGGGTATATAGTGTACAACTGATATTTCTGAATTCTTAACGGTGGAGATCCTGATTACAGGTTTCGTTTGAGAGATCTAACCTCTCAAACAAAGCTGGTCGGAAAGTGTAGATTTCTTGTGCCGTTTCGCTCAAACTTGTAGATCTCCTCAATCTACAGTTGGATGGATATCAAATTTGGGTATGTAGTTTATAACGGATATTTCTGTATTCTGAACGGTGGAGATGTTTATACATTTAGTATTTTGTGTGATATAGTCATCTGAGTTTGAGTATTTGCAGCAGGAAAGGAGAAATTGTCTAATTAGAGACTTGTTCATCAAATATACTTATCTTTTCAGTCCACCGTTGGATTGGGCTGATATTTGGACAGAAGGTTTGCTTCTTCACATACTTCAATCTGTATGGTTGATTTTGTGATTACATATTTCTGTTGGTAGATTGATACATATGAACTGAATATTAAATGAAGAATTGGTAGGGTTGCTTGTATTAGACCTAAATTTAGAATATGAACTTAGACCTTTCCAAATAGCTTGCATGTCAACTATGTTGACCTAGTTGCCATTGTTGATGAACCCATGATGCAAAATCAGTGATATACATGGCTGAACATGGGTGACCTAATGTAAATCGGCAATATGGCCTAAGTATGAAAAAATTCATATTTTAGGGCTTTTGATGCTTTTGGCCTAGAATCATTAAATTGATGCAACTTATGTTTAATTAAGCATGATTAGGGTTGATTATGCTACTGATTTGGTGGTTGTGACCATATCATGGGTTAGGCCTACTTGTGATCAAGTGACCCAATTTGGGCATGTTTATGCCTAAGGAATTGAAAATCAGTATTTTTGATTAATAGAATGGTTTATGAATGAGAACTATGCATTAGAGGCCTAAGTCATGTGATTTGAGTTGAATGATGGGATTAGATGGAATTTAGGCCTATTGTTTATATGTGGGCTGAGTTAGGGTTGATGTGTAATGTCTATGTGATTGAGCATAGAAATTGATGTATGGTAGGATATTGATGTATGTTTCAGGACCTTGATTGGGTTGATTCGGTTTGGTTGTCGTGTGTGGTTAAATACTCTGGCGAGGCTTGGTTGTGAGTAGACATCATTTATGATTATATCTTTTATGTCATCATATCACTTATATATATTGTATGTTGAAAGCATGAATGTGTTCAAATGTTTTGACTGATGCATTGATTTGAGAAAACCTTATGCCTTTGGTTGGGCCCATCTATCTGGCTAATAGGGGGACTTAACATTGTCATAGGAGGGTTTTAGGAAAGCAAATGATTGGGGTCAACGGTACGGTGAAATAGACGTGCACTAGTAACCCCAAATAAAACATGATTGGGATCAACGGTACGGTGAAATAGACGTGCACTAGTAACCCAATACATGTGGAATGTGGATCCAAATTGATAAGCTTTGACTTGCATCGAACTTATTATAAATGCTTGATATCTATATGTTATGAGCTTTTGATCATGCTACACATTGACATGCATACATGATATTTATTGATGAGTATTGATAGCATATTTGAATTCTATTCACTGGGCACCGTTGGCTCACCCTCATTTTCCTCTTTTAGGTCCTTCTGTCCCGAATAAGGGCAAAGGAGTAGTTATATCTTGATGGCCTTGCCTGCGAGAGAATCCAAGGCCTCGATGTGAGTTGAGAGGCATTTTGATTGAACTGTGTTTTAAATTATGAAGTATTACATTTTGGATTATGTAATTATAACACTTACCACATTGTAGTATGGGTGAGTTGGGACTTGTTAGATAGACCATGTGGGCATATGACGGTTTTTATTTGTACCCACAATTTTGGACTTTATGTGTATGTCAATTTTAATGGACTGTAGGGATTATGATTTTATTTGTGGTTCATTTTTATGGATTATCTCTTGTCTTTGATGATTAATACGGTGGGTAGTTTTGTTTAGTACCTTTTGATATTATGTCGTTGTTTGAGATAAGGCTCGTAGGGTCTCAACCACCTCACGGGAGTTGAGGAGTGGTCGGAGATGCCTACGCCGGGCGTCCCGCCCCGGCATTCCGCACGCCATTCCCTGCGGGGTTGGTGGTCTGGGGTGCGGGGTCGCCACAAGCTCCATTCCCAAGTGTATGATCAACTTGTCCAGCTCCTTGGTTTGCATCATTTGGTCCTTGGTTTGCATCAAATGGAGATGGTGTTTGATTGTCACAACTACTCAGAGATAAAGAATGTTAAGTTGGCTGCAATTGAATTCACCGATTATGCCATTGTTTGGTGGGATCAATTACTAATTAATAGGAGAAGGAATAGAGAGCCACCCGTGGACACTTGGAAGGAGATGAAAATGCTTATGAGGAAGCATTTTGTCCCCAGCCACTATTATAGGGGATTATATCAAAAGTTGCAGAGGTTAAATCAAGGTTCCAAGAGTGTGGAAGAATATTACAAGGAGATGGAAGTAGCTATGATCCGGGCTAATGTAGAAGAGGACCGGGAGGCCACCATGGCTAGGTTTTTGCATGGTTTAAATCGTGAGATTGCGGATATAGTCGAGATGAAGCACTATGTTGAGTTGACAGATATGGTGCATCAAGCCATAAGGTGGAGGAACAGTTCAAACGAAAGAGGTTGGCTAGGAAGGGACAACCTATGGCTACCACCAGCCCGTGGAAGACAGCTCAGCAAAGGGACGAGCAGCTACAAAATAAGCTAAAATTTGAACCCTCTCAGAATGCCAAACCAACGACCGCCGCTACTTTTGGTAACACTGAAACTTCAAATTCTAAAACACGTGATATTAAGTGTTTTAAATGTCAGGGGCGGGGACACATTGCCATCCAGTGTGTAAACAAAAGGGTGATGGTGATAAACGCCCAAGGAGAGTTTGAGTCAGAGAATGAGGAAGAAGTAGATGACGCTAACACGCCACCTTTGGAGGATGCCGATGATGAGCAAAGTGCTGTGGTTGGAGATTTATTGGTAGCAAGGCGAGTTCTCAATGTGCAGGTTAAGGAGGAAGAAAGTAACCAAATGGAAAACTTGTTTCATACTCGGTGCTTTGTAAACAACAAAGTTTGCAGTATCATTATCGATGGAGGGAGTTGCACAGAGGTAGCCAGCACTTATTTGGTGGAGAAATTGGCCTTAACTACCTTGAAACATCCTCACCCTTATCGGCTTCAGTGGCTGAATGAATGTAGCGAAATCAAGGTGACAAGGCAAGTGTTGGTGGCATTATCCATTAGTAAATATGAGGATGAGGTGCTTTGTGATGTGGTTCCTATGCATGCATGCCATTTATTGTTGGGAAGACCATGACAGTATGATAAGAGGGCTAGGCATGATGGAGTCACAAATAGGTATTCTTTCAGTCATAAAGGGCAGCCTATTATTCTTGTGCCATTGACTCCAAAACAAGTCAGGGAGGACCAATTAAAGTTACACAGCTCAAATAAAAAAAAGAAAGAAAAAGAAATGAAGGCCGACATTGAAAAAAAAAAAGAGAGAAAAACATTGATCAGAGCGAAAAAGAAAGAGGGGATTTCAGCCATAGTGAGAGCAAGAGAGAAAAAATTCAATTACATTGCAAAAAAAAGTGAGATCAAGAGAGCATTATTTTCACACCAGTCCCTTATTGTAGTCATGTACAAGGAGGCTCTTTTATGTACTAATGATCTCGTCAGTGCTTTGCCGAGCGTTATTGTTTCTCTTTTGCAGGAGTTTGAAGATGTCATTCCCGAAGAAGTACCTTATGGATTACCTCCAATCCGAGGTAGTGAACATCATTTGAACGGACAGCAAAGGTTGAACAGACGCCATGCCAAGTGGGTGGAATTCATTGAAACATTTCCTTATGTGATCAGATACAAGCAAGTGCTGATTTGAGGACAAATCCTTCTCAAGAGGGGAAGAATGATGCAAACGAAGGAGCAAATGATGCAAACCAAGAACCTGGACAAGTTGATCATACACTTGGGAATGGCGCTGAATATGCACACGACCCATTGTCACTTCCAAGTAGTCCAATTACAAGACTTAGAGCCAAACGTTTCAAGGAAGCGCGTTAAATGGGCTAATCCAAGAGAATTGGGCTGATGCTAAAAAGACCAAGATGGACTCAAATAATAATCAAGGCTTAGTCCATGTCATCAAAGCAATTGAAAAAGCTAATTAACACACAAAACGTGCCAGCATGGACTGACCATCAAAGGGCATGAATTTGTTGAGTTACAAGGATATTAAATAGGGGAATAAACTTGGTCCTGGCTGGTTATGTTTTAAATACATTGAACTTAGTCAATTAGTTATTTTGGTTACCTTTAGAAGTCCGAGAGGCCTAAAAACATGGGGACTTGTTCTTTAGAAGTCCAAGAGGCCAAAAAACGTGGGGACTTGTCCTTTAGAAGTCCAAAAGGCCTAAAAACATGGAGACTTGTTCTTTAGAAGTCCAAGAGGCCTAAAAACGTGGGGACTTGTCCTTTAGAATTCCAAGAGGCCTAAAAATGTGGGGACTTGTCCTTTAGAAGTCTAAGAGGCCTAAAAATGTGGGGACTTGTCCTTTAGAATTCCGAGAGGCCTAAAAACTTGGGAACTTGTCCTTCAGAAGTCCGAGAGGCCTAAAAACTTGGGGACTTGTCTATGTTGATGTTTGTGTTGTTTTATATTTAGTTATGTCTTTTCCTATTCTTGGAGGGTTGTTCCAAGTATATGTAGAGTGGTAGCTCGAATTTGAATGGTAGATTATGTTTTGAGATCAAGTTAATCTTGTGAGGTCTTGTGTCCTCTTTGTTCTTAAAAGAACTCTTTGAACTTATCAAGTTAATCTTGTGGCGTTCAAGCAACCAAACTTATCACCTTGATTGTTGAATCTTGGTGTGGCGTTTTCAATCCTTCGTAGTCTTGCTTTTCATATGGTTAGGTGACAGGTCAAGGCTGAACCAATCTTGTCTACACGATCTTGGGGTTTTAATCCATCATTGTAATTGGGTTTCATCACAATTGTTGGTGAAGTTCAAATCAAAACTGTGTAAGGATTAAAAAAATCGAGCAAGCAGAAGTGCCCACATTTTTCTCGTAAGAAATATCAGATTTTAGTCAAAACGTGGATAGCTTGCTATTGGGTTGTGTATCATGTTCTCTATTGAATGATAACAGGTTATAGCAGGACGATATACACAAGCCCGAGAGCTCGAGTTTTTTAGACTTTCCGAAAGCGTGTTGTTATCAAGGCCTATATCGCGCTATTGCCCATTTTACTAAAAATGGAAAGATCACGGCAACAGCTCTATAGCGAGTTATCAAAGGGGTTAGCGCGCTATAGATAATTTTCCAAAAAAATAAATGTTTTATTACTGAATCCTATCAGCGTGCTATCAACACTGATAGTGCGCTAGTGGCTTCTGAAAAATTTTGGCAAATTGCTGGATAGCCTTATTTTTGAAAAATTAATAATATAACACTCACGAACCATTCCATTGACTCAAAAAAAATTGATATAAGATTAAAAACTTTTAAATAATTCAAAACTCAATGACATTATGATTAAAACCTTTCAGAAAATTAAAACCCAAAGATCAAACTAATGCATTAGACATGAGATATGTCTTCGTTCTTCGAGCTTGATTTTCGTAGACTTCGAAAGCTATTGTTTGATGTGTTCTTAATGCAATACAGGTGATGTGTTCTTTTTTGATGTGCTATCTTAACGAGACCGCTTCATATAATTACAGTTTAAAACAATGGATAGCCTCTGCAAATCTAAGCACAAAAGGAATAAAATGAAGAACTTGCTGAACAATGATGTTACCTTCAAGACAGATTGCAATTTTGATTCAATTCAAAGCTTCTTTTGGCAAATGCAAGAATCATTACTTTTTTCTCCTGAAAAACTCTTTGGAAAGCTCAATCTAACTTGCAAAAATCGTGTGTGTTGTATTTTTGAAAATCAGAGAATGAGTGTTTTATAAAATTAGAAGTTGCAGGTTAAAGAGCAAGAGAGTACAAAATGATTTGGATTCAAAACATTGTTTAATCTAAAGTTTTTTTTGGGCGTGCGAGACAATGGGAATCATCTAGGTGTTAGTAGAGAATATTTCAATTAAGATAACCTGGCAAAACTGTGTAAGGAAAAGAAAAATCAAGCAAGCAAAAGTACACACATTTGCTCGTTAGAAATATCAGATTTTTGTCTCAGACGTGGATTGCGGGCTATTGGGTTGTGTATCATGTTCTCTATTGACAGATAGCAGGCTATAGCAGGTCGATATACACAAACCCGAGAGCTCGAGTTTTTCAGACATTCCGGTAGCATGTTATCAAGGCCTATAGCGCGTTATTGCCTATTTTACGAAAAATGGAAAGATAACTGCAACGACTTTATAGGGAGTTATCAAAGGGGATAGGGCGCCACAGACAATTTTCCTGAAAAACAATTGTTTTATTATAGAATCCAATCAACACTGATAGTGCGCTAGTGCCTTCTGGAAAATTTTGGCAAATTGCTGGATAGCCTTATTTTTGAAAAATTAATATTTTGACACTCAAGAACCATTCCATTGACTCAAAACATATTGATATAAGATTAAAAACTTATAAATAATTCAAAACTAATTGAAATTATGACTAAAACCTTTTAGAAAACATTTTTTCAAAATGAAATACTATATCGAAGTGATTATGAAGACTTTGCATTTTCAGAGTTTTAGTGCTGAGATTGATCGAGAGGTTACCATACAGACCAAAGATTAAACTAATGCATAAGACATGAGATATGTCTTCGTTCTTCGTGCTTGATCTTTGTAGACTTCGAAAGCTATTGTTTGATGTGTTCTTGATGCAATACAGGTGATGTGTTCTTTTTTGACCGCTTCATATACTTACAGTTTAAAACAATGGAGAGCCTCTGCAAATCTAAGCACAAAAAGAAAGAAAATGAAGAACTTGTTCAACAATGACGTTATCATCAAGACATATTGAAATTTTGATTCAATTCGAAGCTTGTTTTGGCAAATGCAAGAATCATTACTTTCTTCTCTTGAAAAACTCTTTGGAAAGCTCAATCTAACTTGCAAAAATCGTGTGTGTTGTATTTTTGAAAATCAGAGAATTAGTGTTTTATAAAATTAGAACTTGCAGGTTAAAGAGCAAGAGAGTACAAAATGATTTGAATTAAAAACATTGTTTATTCTAAAGTTGTTTTGGGCGTGCGAGACAATGGGAATCATCCAGGTGTTAATATCGAATATTTCAATTAAGATAACCTGCCAAAACTGTGTAAGGAATAAAAAATCGAGCAAGCAAAAGTGCACACATTTTTCTCGTTAGAACTATCAGATTTTTGTCTCAGACGTGGATAGCGCGCTATTGGGTTGTGTATCATGTTCTCTATCGACAGATAGTAGGCTATAGCTGGTCGATATACACAAACCCGAGAGCTCCAATTTTACAGACTTTCCGATATAGGGCGCTATTGCCCATTTTACTAAGATTGGAAAGATCACGGCAACAGCTCTATAGCGAGTTATCAAAGGGGATAGCGCGCTATAGAAAAGTTTCCAAAAAAATAAATGTTTTATTGTTGAACCCTATCAGCGTACTATCAATACTAATATTGCGTTAGTGGCTTCTGAAAACATTTGGCAAATTGCTGGATTGCCTTATTTTTGAAAAAGTAATATTTTAACATTCACGAACCATTCCATTGACTCAAAACATATTGATATAAGATTAAGAACTTTTAAATAATTCAAAACTCAATGAAATTATGATTAAAACCTTTCGGACAACATTTTTTCAAAATGAAATACTATATCGAAGTGATTATGAAGACTTTGCAATTTTCAGAGTTTTAGTTCATAGATTGATCGAGAGGTTACCATACACACCAAAGATCAAACTAATGCATTAGACATGAGATATGTCTTCGTTCTTCGTGCTTGACCTTTGTAGACTTCGAAAGCTATTGTTTGATGTGTTCTTGATGCAATCCAGGTGATGTGTTCTTTTTTGATGTGCTATCTTAACGAGACCACTTCATATACTTACAATTTAAAACAAAGGATAGCCTCTGAAAATCCAAGCACAAAAGGAATAAAATGAAGAACTTGCTGAACAATGACGTTATCATCAAGACAAATTGCAATTTTGATTCAATTCGAAGCTTGTTTTGGCAAATGCAAGAATCATTACTTTCTTCTCTTGAAAAACTCTTTGGAAAGCTCAATCTAACTTGCAAAAATCGTGTGTGTTGTATTTTTGAAAATGAGAGAATGAGGGTTTTATAAAATTAGAAGTTGCAGGTTAAAGAGCAAGAGAGTACAAAATGATTTGAATTCAAAACATTGTTTAATCTAAAGTTTTTTTTGGGCGTGCGAGACAATGGGAATCATCTAGGTGTTAGTAGAGAATATTTCAATTAAGATAACCTGGCAAAACTGTGTAAAGAATAGAAAAACCGAGCAAGCAAAAGTGCACACATTTTTCTCGTTAGAAATATCAGATTTTTGTCTTAGACGTGGATAGCGTTCTATTGGGTTGTGTATCATGTTCTCTTTTGACAGATAGCAGGCTATAACAGGTTGATATACACAAACCCGAGAGCTTGAGTTT
This sequence comes from Paratinospora sagittata, assembly GCA_035771175.1. Taxonomy (NCBI): domain Eukaryota; kingdom Viridiplantae; phylum Streptophyta; class Magnoliopsida; order Ranunculales; family Menispermaceae; genus Paratinospora; species Paratinospora sagittata. Next base: position 17,490,483 of record CM069592.1, read on the forward strand.
TTCAGACTTTCCGGTAGCATGTTATCAAGGAATATAGCGCGTTATTGCCCATTTTACAAAAAATGGAAAGATCTCTGCAACGGCTTTATAGCGAGTTATCAAAGGGGATAGGGCGCCACAGACAATTTTCCTGAAAAACAATTGTTTTATTATAGTATCCTATCAGCGTGCTATCAATACTGATAGTGCACTAGTGCCTTTTGGAAAATTTTGGCAAATTGCTGGATAGCCTTATTTTTGAAAAATTAATATTTTGACACTCAAGAACCATTCCATTGACTCAAAACATATTAATATAAGATTAAAAACTTTTAAATAATTCAAAACTAATTGAAATTATGATTAGAACCTTTTAGAAAACATTTTTTTCAAAATGAAATACTATATCGAAGTGATTATGAAGACTTTGCAATTTTCAGAGTTTTAGTGTTGAGATTGATCGAGAGGTTACCCTACACACCAAAGATCAAACTAATGCATTAGACATGAGATATGTCTTCGTTCTTCGAGCATGATCTTTGTAGACTTCGAAAGCTATTGTTTGATGTGTTATTGATGCAATACAGGTGATGTGTTTGTTTTTGATGTGTTATCTTACCGAGATCACTTCATATACTTACAGTTTGAAACAATGGATAGCCTCTGCAAATCTAAGTTGAAAAGGAATAAAATGAAGAACTCTTCAAAACAGATTGAAATTTTGATTCAATTCGAAGCTTGTTTTGGCAAATGAAAGAATCATTACTTTCTTCTCTTGAAAAACTCTTTGGAAAGTTCAATCTAACTTGCAAAAATCGTGTGTGTTGTATTTTTAAAAATTAGAGAATGAGTGTTTTATAAAATTAGAAGTTGCAGACTAAAGAGCAAGAGAACAAAATGATTTGAATTAAAAACATTGTTTAATCTAAAGTTTTTTTGGGCGTGCGAGACAATGGGAATCATCTAGGTGTTAGTAGAGAATATTTCAATTAAGATAACCTAGCAAAACTGTGTAAGGAATAGAAAAATGGAGCAAGCAAAAGTGCACACATTTTTCTCGTTAGAAATATCAGATTTTTGTCTCAGACGTGGATAGCGTGCTATTGGGTTGTGTATCATGTTCTCTATTGACAGATAGCAGGCTATAGCAGGTCGATATACACAAACCCGAGAGCTTGAGTTTTTCAGACTTTCCGGTAGCATGTTATCAAGGCCTATAGCGCGCTATTGCCTATTTTACGAAGAATGGAAAGATCTCTGCAACGGCTTTATAGCGAGTTATCAAAGGGGATAGCGCCACAGACAATTTTCCTGAAAAATAATTGTTTTATTATAGTATCCTATCAGCGTGCTATCAACACTGATAGTGCACTAGTGCCCTCTGAGAAATTTTGGCAAATTGCCGGATAGCCTTATTTTTGAAAAATTAATATTTTGACACTCAAGAACCATTCCATTGACTCAAAACATATTGATATAAGATTAAAAACTTTTAAATATTTCAAAACTCATTGAAACTATGATTAAAACCTTTCGGAAAACATTTTTTCAAAATGAAATACTATATCGAAGTAATTTTGAAGACTTTCCAATTTTTAGAGTTTTAGTGCTGAGATTGATCGAGAGGTTACCTACACACAAAAGATAAAACTAACGCATTAGACATGAGATATGTCTTCATTCTTCGTGCTTGATCTTTATAGACTTCGAAAGCTATTGTTTGATGTGTTCTTTATGCAACACAGTTGATATGTTCTTTTTTGATGTGTTATCTAACCGAGACCACTTCATATAATTTTATTCAAACCAAGGAGCTGGATAAGTTGATCATACACTTGGGAATGGAGCTGAATATGCACAAGACCCTTTGTCACGTCCAAGTGGTCCAATTACAAGACTTAGAGCCAAAACATTTCAAGGAAGCGCTAAATGGGCTAATCCAAGAGAATTGGGCTGATTCTAAAAAAACCAAGATGGGCTCAAATAATAATCAGGGCTTAGTCCATGTCATCAAAGCAATTGAAGAAGCTAATTAGCACACAAAACGTGCCAGCATGGACTGACCATCAAAGGGCATGAATTTGTTGAGTTTCAAGTATATTAAATAGGGGAATAAACTTGGTCCTGGTTGGTTATGTTTTAAATACATTGAACTTAGTCAATTAGCTATTTTGGTTCCCTTTAGAAGTCCATGTGGCCTAAAAACGTGGGGACTTGTTCTTTAGAAGTCGAAGAGGCCTAAAAATGTGGGGACTTGTCCTTTAGAAGTCCAAGAGGCCTAAAAACATGAGGACTTGTTCTTTAGAAGTCCAAGAGGCCTAAAAACGTGAGGACTTCTCCTGTAAAATTCCAAGTGGCCTAAAAACGTGGGGACTTGTCCTTTAGAATTCCAAGAGGCCTAAAAACGTGGGGACTTGTCCTTTTGAAGTCCAAGAGGCCTATAAATGTGGGGACTTGTTTATGTTGATGTTTGTGTTGTTTTAAATTTAGTTATGTCCTTTCCTATTCTTGGAGGGTTGTTCCAAGTATATATAGAGTGGTAGCTCGAATTTGAATGGTAGATCATGTTTTCAGATTAAGTTAATCTTGTGAGGTCTTGTGTCCTCTTTGTTCTTAAAAGAACTCTTTGAACTTATCAAGTTAATCTTGTGGCGTTCAAGCAACCGAAGTTCTCACCTTGATTGTTGAATCTTGGTGTGGGATTTTCAATCCTTCGTAGACTTGGTTTTCATCTGGTTAGGTGACGGGTCAAGGCTCAACCAATGTTGTCTACACGATCTTGGAGTTCTAATCCACCATTGTCATTGGGTTTCATCACAATTGTTGGTGAAGTTCATATCATACTTACAATTTAAAACAATGGATATCCTCTGCAAATCTAAGCACAAAAGGGATAAAATGAAGAACTTGCTGAACAATGACGTTATCATCAAGAAAGATTGCAATTTTGATTCAATTCGAAGCTTGTTTTGGCAAATGCAACAATCATTACTTTCTTCTTTTGAAAAAATCTTTGGAAAGCTCAAAAATCGTGTGTGTTGTATTTTTGAAAATCAGAGAATGAGTGTTTTATAAAATTAGAAGTTGTAGGTTAAAGAGCAATAGAGTACAAAATGATTTGAATTCAAAACATTGTTTAATCTAAAGTTGTTTTGGGCGTGCGAGACAATGTGAATCATCTAGGTGTTAGTAGAGAATATTTCAATTAAGATAACCTGGCAAAACTGTGTAAGGAATAAAAAAATCGAGCAAGCAAAAGTGCACACATTTTCCTCGTTAAAACTATCAGATTTTTGTCGTAGACGTGGATAGCGTGCTATTGGGTTGTGTTTCATGTTCCCTATTGACAGATAGCAGGCTATAGCAGGTCGATATATACAAACCCGAGAGCTTGAGTTTTTCAGACTTTCCGGTAGTGTGTTATCAAGGCCTATAGCGCGCTACGGCCCATTTTACAAAAAATGGAAAGATCACTGCAACAGCTTTATAATGAGTTATCAAAGGGGATAGCGTGCCACAGACAATTTTCCAGAAAAATAAATGTTTTATTATAGAATCCTGTCAGCGTGCTATCAACACTAATAGTCCGCTAGTGCCTTCTGAAAAATCTTGGCAAATTGCTGGATAGCCTTATTTTTGAAAAATTAATATTTTGACACTCAAGAACCATTCCATTGACTCAAAACATATTGATATAAGATTAAAAACTTTTAAATATTTCAAAACTCATTGAAATTATGATTAAAACCTTTCGGAAAACATTTTTTCAAAATGAAATACTATATCGAAGTGATTTTGAAGACTTTTCAATTTTCAGAGTTTTAGTGTTGAGATTGATCGAGAGGTTACCTACACACAAAAGATAAAACTAACGCATTAGACATGAGATATGTCTTCGTTCTTCGAGCTTGATCTTTGTAGACTTCGATAGCAATTGTTAGATGTGTTGTTGATGATTAGTTATATCAAAGGGGATAGCGCGCTATAGACAATTTTTCAAAAAAATAAATGTTTTATTATTGAACCCGATCAGCGTGCTATCAACACTGATAGTGCGCTAGTGGCTTCTGAAAAGTTTTGACAAATTGTTGGATAGCCTTATTTTTGAAAAATTAATATTTTAACACTCAAGAACCATTCCATTGACTCAAAACATATTGATATTGATATGAACTCCACCAACAATTGTGATGAAACCCAATAACAATGATGGATTAGAACCCCAAGATCATGTAGACAAGATTGGTTGAGCCTTGACTCGTCACCTAACCAGATGAAAACCAAGACTAAGAAGGATTGAAAATGTCACACCAAGATTCAACAATCAAGGTGATAAGTTTGGTTGCTTGAATGCCACAAGATTAACTTGATAAGCTCAAAGAGTTCTTTTAAGAACAAAGAGGAAGCAAGACCTCACAAGATTAACTTGATTTGAAAACATAATCTACCATTCAAATTCGAGCTACCACTCTATATATACTTGGAACCACCCTCCAAGAATAGAAAAAGACATAACTAAATTTAAAACAACACAAACATCAACATAAATAAGTCCCCATGTTTTTAGGCCTCTTGGACTTCTGAAGGACAAGTCCCCACATTTTTAGGCCTCTTGGAATTCTAAAGGACAAGTCCCCACGTTTTTAGGCCTCTTGGACTTCTAAAGGACAAGCCCCACGTTTTTAGGCCTCTTGGACTTGTAAAGGACAAGCCCCACGTTTTTAGGCCTCTTGGACTTGTAAAGGACAAGTCCTCACGTTTTTAGGCCTCTTGGACTTTTAAAGAACAAGTCCCCACGTTTTTAGGCCTCTTGGACTTCTAAAGGACAAGCCCCATGTTTTTAGGCCTCTTGGACTTGTAAAGGACAAGTCCCCACATTTTTAGGCCTCTTGGACTTCTAAAGAACAAGTCCCCATGTTTTTAGGCCTCTTGGACTTCTAAAGGACAAGTCCCCACGTTTTTAGGCCTCTTGGACTTCTAAATAACAAGTGCCCACGTTTTTAGGCCTCTTAGACTTCTAAAGGTAACCAAAATAGCTAATTGACTAAGTTCAATGTATTTAAAACATAACCAGCCATGACCAAATTTATTCTCCTAATTAATATCCTTGAAACTCAACAAATTCACCTCCTTTGATGGTCAGTCCATGCTGGCACGTTTTGTGTGCTAATTAGCTTCTTCAATTGCTTTGATGACATGGACTAAGCCTTGATTATTATTTGAGCCCATCTTGGTCTTTTTAGAATAAGCCCAATTCTCTTGGATTAGCCCATTTAGTGCTTTCTTGAAACGTTTGACTCTAAGTCTTGTAATTGGACCACTTGGAAGTAACAAAGGGTCTTGTGCATATTCAGCTCCATTCCCAAGTGTATGATCAACTTGTCCAGCTCCTTGGTTTGCATCATTCTCCCCCTCTTGAGAAGGATTTGTCCCCAAATCATCACCTACATCAAAAGGAGACATTAAAGCTTGCACTGACACCATACTCACCTGGTAAGTCAAGCTTGTAGGCACTGTCATTGATGCGTTCCACTATTTGAAATGGTCCGTCACCCCGAGGTAGGAGTTTTGAACGTCGTTTCTCCGAAAAACGGTCTTTCCTTAAGTGCAACCAAACCCAATCTCCGGGTTCAAACACTACCTTCTTGCGTCCCTTGTTGGCTTGTTGGACATATTATTTAGTTCTCCTTACAATGTTCAGCCGTGCCTTTTCATGAATCATCTTTACAAATTCTGCCTTCTTTTTGCCATCTAAGTTTACACGTTGACTCAAAGGTAAAGAAGTTAAATCCAAAGGTGACAATGGGTTAAAACCATAAACCATTTCAAATGGTGAAAATTTAGTTGCAGAATGAATACTTCGATTATAAGCAAATTCAACATGTGGCAAACAATCTTCCCATGTTTTCAAGTTCTTTTAATGATAGCACGTAACAAAGAAGACAAAGTTCTATTTACTACTTCAGTTTGACCATCCGTTTGTGGATGACAAGTAGTAGAAAATAATAACTTGGTTCCCAACTTTCCCCACAAAGTCTTCCAAAAGTAATTCAAAAACCTTGCATCCCTATCAGAAACAATGGTCGTAGGCATGCCATGTAGCCTAACAATTTCTTTGAAGAACAAATTAGCTATATGTGATGCATCATCAGTTTTATGACATGCAATGAAGTGTGCCATCTTGGAAAATCTATCTACCACCACAAAAACTGAATCTCTCCCCCTCTTAGTCCTAAGTAATCCCAAAACAAAATCCATAGAAATATCAGTCCAAGGTTCACTAGGTATTGGCAAAGGGGTGTACAAACCATAGGGTTTCAACTTAGACTTGGCCTGTTTACATGTGATACACTTCTCACAGATTCTTTCCACATCACGTTTCATATGAGGCCAAAAAAAATGATCATTCAAAATTCCTAATGTCTTAGCTACACCAAAATGACCCATCAAACCACCACCATGAGCTTCTCTCACAAACAATTCACGCAAAGAACACATAGGCACACACAGTTTATTTTCCCGAAACAAAAATCCATCATGCCTATAAAACTTACCAAACGGCACTTTTTCACATGCATTGAACACTTCACCAAAATCAGAAACTTGGGCATACAAATACTTAATGTATTCAAAACCAAGCAATTTTGTATCTAAAATGGAAAGTAAAGCATACTTTTGGGACAATGTGTCAGCCACCACATTTTCCATACCTTGCTTGTATTTGATCGCATAAGGGAATGTTTCAATGAATTCCACCCACTTGGCATGGCGTCTGTTCAACCTTTGCTATCCTTTCAAATGCTTCAAAGATTCATGATCTGTGTGAATCACGAATTCCTTTGGCCATAGATAGTGCTGCCAATTTTCCAAAGCCCTTATAAAGCCGTACATCTCCTTATCATAAGTAGGGTAATTTAGGGCTGCCCTACTCAACTTTTCACTAAAATAAGCAACTGGACGACCTTCTTGCATCAAAACAGCTCCAATGGAAAGATCACGGAAACAACTTTATAGCGAGTTATCAAAAGGAATAGCGCGCTATAGACAATTTTCTAGAAAAACAAATGTTTTCTTATAGAACCCTATCAGCGTGGTATCAACACAGATAGTGCGCTAGTGCCTTCTGGAAAATTTTGGCAAATTGCTGGATAGCCTTATTTTTGAAAAATTAATATTTTGACACTCAAGAACCATTCCATTGACTCAAAACATATTGATATAAGATTAAAAACTTTTAAATAATTCAAAACTCATAGAAATTATGATTAAAACCTTTAGAGAAACATTTTTTCAAAATGAAATACTATATCGAAGTGATTTTGAAGACTTTGCAATTTTTAGAGTTTTAGTGTTGAGATTGATCGAGAGGTTACCATACACACCAAAGATAAAACTAACGCATTAGACATGAGATATGTCTTTGTTCTTCGTGCTTGAGCTTTGAAGACTTCTATAGCAATTGTTTGATGTGTTGTTGATGATTAGTTATAGCTCTTAGAAAAAAAAACAGGTGATGTGTTCTCTTACCGAGAACACTTCATATACTTACAGTTTAAAACAATAGATAGCCTCTGGAAATCTCAGCAACAAAGGGATAAAATGAAGAACTTGCGAAATAATGAGGTTATCTTCAAGACAGTTTGCAATTTGGATTCAATTCGAAGGTTTTTTGGCCAAATGAAAGAATCACGACTTTCTTCTATGTAAACACTCTTTGGAAAGTTCAGTCCAACTTGCAAAAATCGTGTGTGTTCTATCTTTGAAAATTAGAGAATGAGGGTTTTATAAAATTAGCAGTTGCATGTTAAAGAGCAAGAGAGTACAAAATGATTTGAATTCAAAACGTTGTTTAATCTTAAGTTGTTTTGGGCGTGCGAGACAATGGGAATCATCAGGGTGTTAGTAGAGAATATTTCAATTAAGATAACCTCGCCAAATTGTGTAAGGAATAGAAAAATTGAGCATGCATAAGTGCCCACATTTTTCTCGTTAGAAATATCGGATTTCTATTGGGTTATGTATCATGTTCTCTTTTAGCAGGCTATGGGAGGTCGATATACACAAACACGAGAGCTCGAGTTTTTTAGACTTTCCCATAGCGTGTTGTTATGAAGGCATATAGCGCGTTATTGCCCATTTTACTAAAAATGGAAATATCACTGCAACAGCTCTATAGCGAGTTATCAAAAGGGATAGCGCGCTATACACAATTTTCCAGACAAATAAATGTTTTATTATAGAACCCTATCAGCGTGCTATCAACACTGACAGTGCGCTAGTGGCTTCTGAAAAATTTTGGAAAATTGCTGGATAGCCTAATTTTTTGAAAAATTAATATTTAACACTCACGAACCATTCCATTGACTCAAAACATATTGATATAAGATTAAAAACTTTTAAATAATTCGAAACTCAATGACATTATGATTAAAACCTTTCGAAAAACATTTTTTCAAAATGAAATACTCTATCGAAGTGATTATGAAGACTTTGCGATTTTCAGAGTTTTAGTGCTGAGATTGATCGAGAGGTTACCCCACACACCAAAGATCAAATAAATGCATTAGACATGAGATATGTCGTCGTTCTTCGGTCTTGATCTTTGTAGACTTCGAAAGCTATTGTTTGATGGGTTCTTGATGCAATACAGGTGATGTGTTCTTTTTTGATGATGTATCTTACCGAGACCACTTGATATACTTACAGTTTAAAACAATGGATAGCCTCTGCAAATCTAAGCACAAAAGGAATAAAATGAAGAACTTGCTGAACAATGACGTTATCATCAAGACAGATTGAAATTTTGATTCAATTCAAAGCTTGTTTTGGCAAATGCAAGAATCATTACTTTCTTCTCTTGAAAAACTCTTTGGAAAGCTCATTCTAACTTGCAAAAATTGTGTGTGTTGTATTTTTGAAAATCAGAGAATGAGTGTTTTATAAAATTAGAAGTTGCAGGTTAAAGAGCAAGTGAGTACAAAATGATTTGAATTAAAAACATTGTTTAATCTAAAGTTGTTTTGGGCGTGCGAGACAATGGGAATCATCTACGTGTTCATATAGAATATTTCAATTAAGATAACCTGGCAAAACTGTGTAAGGAATAGAAAAATCGAGCAAGGAAAAGTGCACACATTTTTCTCGTTAGAACTATCAGATTTTTGTCTCAGACGTGGATAGCTTGCTATTGGGTTGTGTATCATGTTCTCTATTGACAGATAGTAGGCTATAGCAGGTCGATATACACAAACCCGAGAGCTCCAATTTCTTAGACTTTTCGATAGCTTGTTATCAAGGCCCATAGCGCGTTATTGCCGATTTTACTAAAAATGGAAAGATCACGGCAACAGCTCTATAGCGAGTAATCAAAGGGGATAGCGCGATATAGACAATTTTCAAAAAAAATAAATGTTTTATTATTGAACCCTATCAACGTGCTATCAACATTGATATTGCGCTAGTGGCTTCTGAAAAATTTTGGCAAATTGCTGGATAGCCTTATTTTTGAAAAATTAATATTTTAACACTCAAGAACCATTCCATTGACTCAAAACATATTGATATAAGATTAAAAACTTTTAAATATTTCAAAACTCATTGAAATTATGATTAAAACCTTTCGAAAAACATTTTTTCAAAAATGAAATACTATATCGAAGTGATTTTGAAGACTTTGCAATTTTCAGAGTTTTAGTGTTGAGATTGATCGAGAGGTTACCTTACACACCAAAGATAAAACTAACACATTAGACAAGAGATATGTCTTCGTTCTTCGAGCTTGATCTTTGTAGACTTCGATAGCAATTGTTTGATGTGTTGTTGATAATTAGTTATAACTCTTAGAAAAAAAAATACAGGTGATGTGTTCTCTTTCCAAGAACACTTCATATACTTACAGTTTAAAACAATAGATAGCCTCTGGAAATCTCAGCACAAAAGGGATAAAATGTAGAGCTTGCGAAATAATGAGGTTATCTTCAAGACAGTTTGCAATTTTGATTCAGTTCGAAGGTTGTTTAGGCAAATGCAAGAATCACGACTTTCTTCTATTTAAACACTCTATGGAAAGCTCAGTCTAACTTACAAAAATCGTGTTTGTTCTATCTTTGAAAATCAGAGAATGAGGGTTTTATAAAATTAGCAATTGTAGGTTAAAGAGTAAGAGAGTACAAAATGATTTGAATTCAAAACGTTGTTTAATCTAAAGTTGTTTTGGGCGTGCGAGACAATGGGAATCATCAGGGTGTTAGCAGAGAATATTTCAATTAAGATAACCTGGCAAAACTGTGGAAGGAATAAAAAAATCGAGCAAGCAAAAGTGCACACATTTTTCTCTTAAGAAATATCAGATTTTAGTCTAAAACGTGGATAGCTTGCTATTGGGTTGTGTATCATGTTCTCTATTGACAGATAGTAGGCTATAGCTGGTCGATATACACAAACCCAAGAGCTCCAATTTTTTAGACTTTTCGATAGGGTGTTATCAAGACCCATAGCGCGCTATTTTCCATTTTCTTAAAAATGGAAATATCACGGCAACAGCTCTATAGCGAGTTATCAAAGGGGATAGCGCGCTATAGACAATTTTCCAAAAAAATAAAGGTTTTATTATTGAACCCTATCAGCGTGCTAGCAACACTGATAGTACGCTAGTGGCTTCTGAAAAATTTTGGCAAATTGCTGGATAGCCTTATTTTTTGGAAAATTAATATTTTAACACTCACGAACCATTTCATTGACTTAAAACATATTGATATAAGATTAAAAACTTTTAAATATTTCAAAACTCATTGAAATTATGATTAAAACCTTTCGGAAAACATTTTTTCAAAATGATATACTATATCGAAGTGATTTTGAAGACTTTGCAATTTTTAGAGTTTTAGTGTTGATATTGATCGAGTGGTTACCTTACACACCAAAGATAAAACTAACGCATTAGACGTGAGATATGTCTTTGTTCTTCGAGCTTGATCCTTGTAGACTTCGATAGCAGTTGTTTGATGTGTTGTTGATGATTAGTTATAGCTCTTAGAAAAAAAAATACAGGTGATGTGTTCTCTTACCGAGGACACTTCATATACTTACAGTTTAAAACAATGGATAGCCTCTGCAAATCTAAGCACAAAAGGAATAAAATGAAGAACTTGCTGAACAATGACGTTATCATCAAGATAGATTGAAATTTTGATTCAATTCGAAGCTTGTTTTGGCAAATGCAAAAATCATTACTTTTGTTCTCTTGAAAAACTCTTTGGAAAGCTCAATCTAACTTGCAAAAATCGTGTGGTTGTATTTTTGAAAATCAGAGAATGAGTGTTTTATAAAATTAGAAGTTGCAGGTTAAAGAGCAAGAGAGTACAAAATGATTTGAATTAAAAACATTGTTTAATCCAGAGTTGTTTTGGGCATGCGAGACAATGGCAATCATCTAGGTGTTAATATAGAATATTTCAATTAAGATAACCTGGGAAAACTGTGTAAGGAATAAAAAAATCTAGCAAGCAAAAGTGCACACATTTTTCTCGTTAGAACTATCAGATTTTTGTCTCAGACGTGGATAGCGTGCTATTGGGTTGTGTATCATGTTTTCCATCGACAGATAGTAGGCTATAACAGGTCGATATACACAAACCCGAGAGCTCCAATTTCTTAGACTTGTCGATAGCGTGTTATCAAGGCCCATAGCGCGCTATTGCCCATTTTACTAAAAATGGAAATATCACGGCAGCAGCTCTATAGCGAGTTATCAAAGGGGATAGCGCGCTATAGACAATTTTCCAAAAAAATAAAGGTTTTATTATTGAACCCTATCAGCGTGCTATCAACGCTGATAGTACGCTAGTGGCTTCTGAAAAATTTTGGCAAATTGCTGGATAGCCTTATTTTTGAAAAATTAATATTTTAACACTCAAGAACCATTCCATTGACTCAAAACATATTGATATAAGATTAAAAACTTTTAAATATTTCAAAACTCATTGAAATTATGATTAAAACCTTTCGAAAAACATTTTTTCAAAAATGAAATACTATATCGAAGTGATTTTGAAGACTTTGCAATTTTCAGAGTTTTAGTGTTGAGATTGATCGAGAGGTTACCTTACACACCAAAGATAAAACTAACGCATTAGACATGAGATATGTCTTCGTTCTTCGAGCTTGATCTTTGTAGACTTCGATAGCAATTGTTTGATGTGTTGTTGATGATTAGTTATAACTCTTAGAAAAAAAAATACAGGTGATGTGTTTTCTTTCCAAGAACACTTCTTATACTTATAGTTTAAAACAATAGATAGCCTCTGGAAATCTCAGCACAAAAGGGATAAAATGTAGAGCTTGCGAAATAATGAGGTTATCTTCAAGACAGTTTGCAATTTTGATTCAGTTCGAAGGTTGTTTAGGCAAATGCAAGAATCACGACTTTCTTCTATTTAAACACTCTATGGAAAGCTCAGTCTAACTTACAAAAATCGTGTTTGTTCTATCTTTGAAAATCAGAGAATGAGGGTTTTATAAAATTAGCAATTGTAGGTTAAAGAGTAAGAGAGTACAAAATGATTTAAATTCAAAACGTTGTTTAATCTAAAGTTGTTTTGGGCGTGCGAGACAATGGGAATCATCAGGGTGTTAGTAGAGAATATTTCAATTAAGATAACCTGGCAAAACTGTGGAAGGAATAGAAAAATCGAGCAAGCAAAAGTGCACACATTTTCCTGGTAAGAAATATTAGATTTTAGTCTAAGACGTGGATAGCTTGCTATTGGGTTGTGTATCATGTTCTCTATTGAATGATAGCAGGCTATAGCAGGTCGATATACACAAACACGAGAGCTCGAGGTTTTCAGACTTTCCGATAGCGTGTTGTTATCAAGGCCTATAGCGCGCTATTGCCCATTTTCTTAGACTTGTCAATAGCGTGTTATCAAGGCCCATAGCGCGCTATTGCCCATTTTACTAAAAATGGAAATATCACGGCAGCAGCTCTATAGCGAGTTATCAAAGGGGATAGCGCGCTATAGACAATTTTCCAAAAAAATAAAGGTTTTATTATTGAACCCTATCAGCGTGCTAGCAACACTGAAAGTACGCTAGTGGCTTCTGAAAAATTTTGTCAAATTGCTGGATAGCCTTATTTCTTGAAAAATTAATATTTTAACACTCACGAACCATTTTGTTGACTTAAAACATATTGATATAAGATTAAAAACTTTACATATTTCAAAACTCATTGAAATTATGATTAAAACCTTTCGGAAAACATTTTTTCAAAATGATATACTATATCGAAGTGATTTTGAAGACTTTGCAATTTTTAGAGTTTTAGTGTTGATATTGATCGAGAGGTTACCTTACACACCAAAGATAAAACTAACGCATTAGACGTGAGATATGTCTTCGTTCTTCGAGCTTGATCTTTGTAGACTTCGAAAGCTATTGTTTGATGTGTTCTTGATGCAATACAGGTGATGTGTTCTTTTTTGATGTGGTATCTTACCGAGACCACTTCATATACTTACAGTTTAAACCAATGGATAGCCTCTGCAAATCTAAGCACAAAAGGAATAAAATGAAGAACTTGCTGAACAATGACGTTATCATCAAGACAGATTGAAATTTTGATTCAATTCAAAGCTTGTTTTGGCAAACGCAAGAATCATTACTTTCTTCTCTTGAAAAACTCTTTGGAAAGCTCATTCTAACTTGCAAAAATTGTGTGTGTTGTATTTTTGAAAATCAGAAAATGTGTGTTTTATAAAATTAGAAGTTGCAGGTTAAAGAGCAAGTGAGTACAAAATGATTTGAATTAAAAACATTGTTTAATCTAAAGTTGTTTTGGGCGTGCGAGACAATGGGAATCATCTAGGTGTTAATATAAAATATTTCAATTAAGATAACCTGGCAAAACTGTGTAAAGAATAGAAAAATCGAGCAAGCAAAAGTGCACACATTTTTCTCATTAGAACTAGCAGATTTTTGTCTCAGACGTGGATAGCGTGCTATTGGGTTGTGTATCATGTTCTCTATTGACAGATAGTAGGCTATAGCAGGTCGATATACACAAACTCGAGATATCCAATTTTTTAGACGTTTCGATAGCGTGTTATCAAGACCCATAGCGCGCTATTTCCCATTTTACTAAAAATGGAAAGATCACGGCAACAGCTCTATAACGAGTTACCAAAGGGGATAGCGCGCTATAAACAGTTTTCAAAAAAAAATAAATGTTTTATTGTTGGACCCTATGAACGTGCTATCAACACTGATATTGCGCTAGTGGCTTCTGAAAAATTTTGGCAAATTGCTAGATAGCCTTATGTTTGAAAAATTAATATTTTAACACTCAAGAACCATTCCATTGACTCAAAACATATTGATATAAGATTAAAAACTTTTAAATATTTGAAAACTCATTGAAATTATGATTAAAACCTTTCGGAAAACTTTTTTTCAAAATGAAATACTATATTGAAGCGATTTTGAAGACTTTCTAATTTTCAGAGTTTTAGTGTTGAGATTGATCGAGAGGTTACCTTACACACCAAAGATAAAACTAACGCATTAGACATGAGATATGTCTTCGTTCTTCGAGCTTGATCTTTATAGACTTCGATAGCAATTGTTTGATGTGTTGTTGATGATTCGTTATAACTCTTAGAAAAAAAATACAGGTGATGTGTTCTCTTACCGAGAACGCTTTATATACTTACAATTTAAAACAATAGATAGCCTCTGGAAATCTCAGCACAAAAGGGATAAATGTAGAGCTTACGAAATAATGAGGTTACCTTCAAGACAGTTTGCAATTTTGATTCAGTTTGAAGGTTGTTTAGGCAAATGCAAGAATCACGACTTTCTTCTATTTAAACACTCTATGGAAAGCTCAGTCTAACTTGCAAAATTCTTGTTTGTTCTATCTTTGAAAATCATAGAATGAGGGTTTTATAAAATTAGCAGTTGTAGGTTAAAGAGCAAGAGAGTACAAAATGATTTGAATTCAAAACGTTGTTTAATCTAAAGCTGTTTTCGGTGTGCGAGACAATGGGAATCATCAGGGTGTTAGTAGAGAATATTTCAATTAAGATAACCTGGCAAAACTGTGTAAAGAATAAAAAAATCAAGCAAGCAAAAGTGCACACATTTTTCACGTAAGAAATATCAGATTTTAGCCTAAGACGTGGATTGCTTGCTATTGGGTTGTGTATCATGTTCTATATTGAATAATAGCAGGCTTTAGCAGGTCGATATACACAAACCCGAGAGCTCGAGTTTTTTAGACCTTCCGATAGCGTGTTGTTATCAAGGCCTATAGCGCACTATTGCCCATTTTACTAAAAACGGAAAGATCACAGCAACAGCTCTATAGCGAGTTATCAAAGGGGATAGCGCGCTATAGACAATTTTCAAAAAAAATAAAGGTTTTATTATTGAACCCTATCAGCGTGCTATCAACACTGACAGTGCGCTAGTGGCTTCTGAATAATTTTGGAAAATTGCTGGATAGCCTTATTTTTTGAAAAATTAATATTTTAACACTCACGAACCATTCCATTGACTCAAAACATATTGATATAAGATTAAAAACTTTTAAATAATTCAAAACTCAATGACATTATGATTAAAACCTTTCGAAAAACATTTTTTCAAAATGAAATACTCTATCGAAGTGATTATGAAGACTTTGCGATTTTCAGAGTTTTAGTGCTGAGATTGATCGAGAGGTTACCCTACACACCAAAGATCAAATTAATGCATTAGACATGAGATATGTCGTCGTTCTTCGGGCTTGATCTTTGTAGACTTCGAAAGCTATTGTTTGATGTGTTCTTGATGCAATACAGGTGATGTGTTCTTTTTTGATGATGTATCTTACCGAGACCACTTGATATACTTACAGTTTAAAACAATGGATAGCCTCTGCAAATCTAAGCACAAAAGGAGTAAAATGAAGAACTTGCTGAACAATGACGTTATCATCAAGACAGATTGAAATTTTGATTCAATTCGAAGCTTG
Source organism: Paratinospora sagittata (assembly GCA_035771175.1). Classification (NCBI taxonomy): domain Eukaryota; kingdom Viridiplantae; phylum Streptophyta; class Magnoliopsida; order Ranunculales; family Menispermaceae; genus Paratinospora; species Paratinospora sagittata. The sequence goes on from CM069592.1 coordinate 17,506,477, forward strand.
TTTTGGCAAATGCAAGAATCATTACTTTCTTCTCTTGAAAAACTCTTTGGAAAGCTCATTCTAACTTGCAAAAATTGTGTGTTGTATTTTTGAAAATCAGAGAATGAGTGTTTTATAAAATTAGAAGTTGCAGGTTAAAGAGCAAGTGAGTACAAAATGATTTGAATTAAAAACATTGTTTAATCTAAAGTTATTTTGGGCATGCGAGACAATGGGAATCATCTACGCGTTAATATAGAATATTTCAATTAAGATAACCTGGCAAAACTGTGTAAGGAATAGAAAAATTGAGCAAGCAAAAGTGCACACATTTTTCTCATTAGAACTATCAGATTTTTGTCTCAGACGTGGATAGCGTGCTATTGGGTTGTGTATCATGTTCTCTTTTGACAGATGGTAGGCTATAGCAGGTCGATATACACAAACCCGAGAGCTCCAATTTTTTAGACTTTCCGATAGGCTGTTATCAAGACCCATAGCGCTATTTCCCATTTTTCTTAAAAAGGGAAAGATCACGGCAACAACTCTATAGCAAGTTATCAAAGGGGATAGCGCTATAGACAATTTTATAAGAAAATAAATGTTTTATTATTGAGCCCTATCAACATGCTATTAACACTGATATTGCGCTAGTGGCTTCTGAAAATTTTTGGCAAATTGCTAGATAGCCTTATTTTTGAAAAATTAATATTTTAACACTCAAGAACCATTCCATTGACTCAAAACATATTGATATAAGATTAAAAACTTTTAAATATTTCAAAACTCATTGAAATTATGATTAAAACCTTTCGAAAAACATTTTTTCAAAATGATATACTATATCGAAGTGATTTTGAAGGCTTTGCAATTTTTAGAGTTTTAGTGTTGATATTGATCGAGAGGTTACCTTACACACCAAAGATAAAACTAACGCATTAGACGTGAGATATGTCTTCGTTCTTCGAGCTTGATCCTTGTAGACTTCGATAGCAGTTGTTTGATGTGTTGTTGATGATTAGTTATAGCTCTTAGAAAAAAAGTACAGGTGACGTGTTCTCTTAACGAGGACACTTCATATACTTACAGTTTCAAACAATGGATAGCCTCTGCAAATCTAAGCACAAAAGGAATAAAATGAAGAACTTGCTGAACAATGACGTTATCATCAAGATAGATTGAAATTTTGATTCAATTCGAAGCTTGTTTTGGCAAAAGCTAGAATCATTACTTTTGTTCTCTTGAAAAACTCTTTGGAAAGCTCAATCTAACTTGCAAAAATCGTGTGGCTGTATTTTTGAAAATCAGAGAATGAGTGTTTTATAAAATTAGAAGTTGGAGGTTAAAGTGCAAGAGAGTACAAAATGATTTGAAAAAAACACATTGTTTAAACTAAAGTTGTTTTGGGCGTGCGAGACAATGGCAATCATCTAGGTGTTAATATAGAATATTTCAATTAAGATAACCTGGCAAAACTGTGTAAGGAATAGAAAAATCGAGCAAGCAAAAGTGCACACATTTTTCTCGTTAGAACTATCAGATTTTTGTCTCAGACGTGGATAGCGTGCTATTGGGTTGTCTATCATGTTTTCTATCGACAGATAGTAGGCTATAACAGGTCGATATACACAAACCCGAGAGATCAAATTTTTTAGATTTGTCGATAGAGTGTTATCAAGGCCCATAGCGCGTTATTGCCCATTTTACTAAAAATGGAAAGATCACGGCAACAGCTCTATAGCGAGTTATCAAAGGGGATAGCGCGCTATAGACAATTTTCAAAAAAAATAAATGTTTTATTTTTGAACACTTATATTGCTCTAATGGCTTCTGAAAAATTTTGGCACATTGTTGGATAGCCTTATTTTTGAAAAAATTAATACTTTAACACTCAAGAACCATTCCATTGACTCAAAACATATTGATATAAGATTAAAACTTTTAAATATTTCAAAACTAATTGAAATTATGATTAAAACCTTTCGAAAAAGATTTTTTCAAAAATGAAATACTATATCGAAGTGATTTTGAAGACTTTGCAATTTTCATTGTTTTAGTATTGAGATTGATCGAGAGGTTACCTTACACACCAAAGATAAAACTAACGCATTAGACATGAGATATGTCTTCGTTCTTCGAGCTTGATCTTTGTAGACTTCGATAGCAATTGTTTGATGTGTTGTTGATGATTAGTTATAACTATTAGAAAAATAAATACAAGTGATGTGTTCTCTTACCAAGAACACTTCATATACTTACAGTTTAAAACAATAGATAGCCTCTGGAAATCTCAGCACAAAAGGGATAAAATGTAGAGCTTGCGAAATAATGAGGTTATCTTCAAGACAGTTTGCAATTTTGATTCAGTTCGAAGGTTGTTTAGGCAAATGCAAGAATCACGACTTTCTTCTATTTAAACACTATATGGAAAGCTCAGTCTAACTTACAAAAATCGTGTTTGTTCTATCTTTGAAAATCAGAGAATGAGGGTTTTATAAAATTAGCAGTTGTAGGTTAAAGAGCAAGAGAGTACAAAATGATTTGAATTCATAACGTTGTTTAATCTAAAGTTGTTTTGGGCGTGCGAGACAATGGGAATCATCAGGGTGTTAGTAGAGAATATTTCTATTAAGATAACCTAGCAAAACTGTGGAAGGAATAAAAAAATCGAGCAAGCAAAAGTGCACACATTTTCCCCGTAAGAAATATCAGATTTTAGTCTAAGACGCGGATAGCTTGCTATTGGGTTGTGTATCATGTTCTCTATTGAATGATAGCAGGCTATAGCAGGTCGATATACACAAACACGAGAGCTCGAGGTTTTTAGACTTTCCGATAGCGTGTTGTTATCAAGGCCTATAGCGCGCTATTGCCCATTTTCTTAAAAATGGAAATATCACGGCAACAGCTTTATAGCGAGTTATCAAAAGGGATAGCGCGCTATAGACAATTTTCCAAAAAAATAAAGGTTTTATTATTGAACCCTATCAGCGTGCTAGCAACACTGATAGTACGCTAGTGGCTTCTGAAAAATTTTGGCAAATTGCTGGATAGCCTTATTTTTTGAAAAATTAATATTTTAACACTCACGAACCATTCCATTGACTTAAAACATATTGATATAAGATTAAAAACTTTTAAATATTTCAAAACTCATTGAAATTATGATTAAAACCTTTCGAAAAACATTTTTTCAAAATGATATACTATATCGAAGTGATTTTGAAGACTTTGCAATTTTTAGAGTTTTAGTGTTGATATTCATCGAGAGGTTACCTTACACACCAGAGATAAAAGTAACGCATTAGACGTGAGATATGTCTTCGTTCTTCGAGCTTGATCTTTGTAGACTTCGAAAGCTATTGTTTGATGTGTTCTTGATGCAATACAGGGGATGTGTTCTTTTTTGATGTGGTATCTTACCGAGACCACTCCATATACTTACAGTTTAAAACAATGGATAGCCTCTCCAAATCTAAGCACAAAAGGAATAAAATGAAGAACTTGCTGAACAATGACGTTATCATCAAGGCAGATTGAAATTTTGGTTCAATTCGAAGCTTGTTTTGGCAAACGCAAGAATCATTACTTTCTTCTCTTGAAAAACTCTTTGGAAAGCTCATTCTAACTTGCAAAAATTGTGTGTGTTGTATTTTTGAAAATCAGAGAATGTGTGTTTTATAAAATTAGAAGTTGCAGGTTAAAGAGCAAGGGAGTACAAAATGATTTGAATTAAAAACATTGTTTAATCTAAAGTTGTTTTGGGCGTGCGAGACAATGGGAATCATCTATGTGTTAATATAGAATATTTCAATTAAGATAACCTGGCAAAACTGTGTAAAGAATAGAAAAATCGAGCAAGCAAAAGTGCACACATTTTTCTCATTAGAACTATCAGATTTTTGTCTCAGACGTGGATAGCGTGCTATTGGGTTGTGTATCATGTTCTCTATTGACAGATAGTAGGCTATAGCAGGTCGATATACACAAACTCGAGATATCCAATTTTTTAGACTTTTCGATAGCCTGTTATCAAGACCCATAGCGCGTTATTTCCCATTTTACTAAAAATGGAAAGATCACGGCAACAGCTCTATAGCGAGTTACCAAAGGGGATAGCGTGCTATAAACAGTTTTCAAAAAAAATAAAATGTTTTATTATTGGACCCTATGAACGTGCTATCAGCACTGATATTGCGCTAGTGGCTTCTGAAAAATTTTGGCAAATTGCTGGATAGCGTTATTTTTGAAAAATTGATATTTTAACACTCAAGAACAATTCCATTGACTCAAAACATATTGATATAAGATTAAAAACTTTTAAATATTTCAAAACTCATTGAAATTATGATTAAAACCTTTCGGAAAACATTTTTTCAAACTGAAATACTATATTGAAGTGATTTTGAAGACTTTCCAATTTTCAGAGTTTTAGTGTTGAGATTGATCGAGAGGTTACCTTACACACCAAAGATAAAACTAACGCATTAGACATGAGATATGTCTTCGTTCTTCGAGCTTGATCTTTGTAGACTTCGATAGCAATTGTTTGATGTGTTGTTGATGATTAGTTATAGCTCTTAGAAAAAAAAATACAGGTGATGTGTTCTCTTACCGAGAACACTTTATATACTTACAGTTTAAAACAATAGATAGCCTCTAGAAATCTCAGCACAAAAGGGATAAAATGAAGAACATGCGAAATAATGAGGCTATCTTCAAGACAGTTTGCAATTTTGATTCAGTTCAAAGGTTGTTTGGGCAAATGTAAGAATCACGACTTTCTTCAATTTAAACACTCTATGGAAAGCTCAGCCTAACTTACAAAAATCGTGTTTGTTCTATCTTTGAAAATCGGAGAATGAGGGTTTTATAAAATTAGCAGTTGTAGGTTAAAGAGGAAGAGAGTACAAAATGATTTGAATTCAAAACGTTGTTTATTCTAAAGTTGTTTTGGGCGTGCGAGATAATGGGAATCATCAGGGTGTGAGTAGAGAATATTTCAATTAAGATAACCTGGCAAAACTGTGTAAGGAATAAAAACAACGAGCAAGCAAAAGTGCACACCTTTTCCTCGTAAGAAATATCAGATTTTAGTCTAAGACGTGGATAGCTTGCTATTGAGTTGTGTATCATGTTCTCTATTGAATGATAGCAGCCTATGGCAGGTCGATATACACAAACCCGAGAGCTTGAGCTTTTCAAACTTTTCGGTAGCGTGTTATCAAGGCCTATAGCGCGTTATTGCCCATTTTACTAAAAATGGAAAGATCACTGCAACAGCTTTATAGCGAGTTATCAAAGGGGATAGCGCCACAGACAATTTTCCAGAAAAACAAATGTTTTATTATAGAATCCTATCAGCGTGCAATCAACACTGATAGTGAGCTAGTGGCTTCTGGAAAATTTTGGCAAATTGCTAGATAGCCTTATTTTTGAAGAATTAATATTTTAACACTCAAGAACCATTCCATTGACTCAAAACATATTGATATAAGATTAAAAACTTTTAAATATTTCAAAACTCATTGAAATTATGATTAAAACCTTTCGGAACACATTTTTTCAAAATGAAATACTATATCGAAGTGCTTTTGAAGACTTTGTAATTTTTAGTGTTTTAGTGTTGAGATTGATCGAGAGGTTACCTTACACACCAAAGATAAAACTAACGCATTAGACATGAGATATGTCTTCGTTTTTCGAGCTTAATCTTTGTAGACTTCGATATAAATTGTGTGATCTGTTGTTGATGATTAGTTATAGCTCTTTGAAAAAAAAAATACAGGTGATGTGTTTTCTTACCGAGAACACTTCATATACTTACAGTTTAAAACAATAGATATAGCCTCTCGAAATCTCAAGACAAAAGGGATAAAATGAAGAACATGCGAAATAATGAGGTTATCTTCGAGACAGTTTGCAATTTTGATTCAGTTCGAAGGTTGTTTGGGCAAATGCAAGAATCACGACTTTCTTCTATTTAAACACTCTATGGAAAGCTCAGTCTAACTTGCAAAAATCGTGTTTGTTCTATCTTTGAAAATCAGAGAATGAGGGTTTTATAAAATTAGCAGTTGTAGGTTAAAGAGCAAGAGAGTACAAAATGATTTGAATTCCAAACGTTGTTTAATCTAAAGTTGTTTTGGGCGTGTGAGGCAATGGGAGTCATCATGGTGTTAGTAGAGAATATTTCAATTAAGATAACCTGGCAAAACTGTGTAAGGAATAAAAAAATCGAGCAAGCAAAAGTGCACACATTTTCCTCGTAAGAAGTATCAGATTTTAGTCTAAGACGTGGATAGCTTGCTATTGGGTTGTGTATCATGTTCTCTATTGACAGATAGTAGGCTATAGCAGGTCGGTATACACAAACTCGAGATATCCAATTTTTTAGACTTTTCGATAGCGTGTTATCAAGACCCATAGCGCGTTATTTCCCATTTTACTAAAAATGGAAAGATCACGGCAACAGCTCTATAGCGAGTTACCAAAGGGGATAGCGTGCTATAAACAGTTTTAAAAAAAAATAAAATGTTTTATTATTGGACCCTATGAACGTGCTATCAACACTGATATTGCGCTAGTGGCTTCTGAAAAATTTTGGCAAATTGCTGGATAGCGTTATTTTTGAAAAATTGATATTTTAACACTCAAGAACAATTCCATTGACTCAAAACATATTGATATAAGATTAAAAACTTTTAAGTATTTCAAAACTCATTGAAATTATGATTAAAACCTTTCGGAAAACATTTTTTCAAACTGAAATACTATATTGAAGCGATTTTGAAGACTTTCCAATTTTCAGAGTTTTAGTGTTGAGATTGATCGAGAGGTTACCTTACACACCAAAGATAAAACTAACGCATTAGACATGAGATATGTCTTCGTTCTTCGAGCTTGATCTTTGTAGACTTCGATAGCAATTGTTTGATGTGTTGTTGATGATTAGTTATAGCTCTTACAAAAAAAAATAGAGGTGATGTGTTCTCTTACCGAGAACACTTTATATACTTACAGTTTAAAACAATAGATAGCCTCTAGAAATCTCAGCATAAAAGGGATAAAATGAAGAACATGCGAAATAATGAGGCTATCTTCAAGACAGTTTGCAATTTTGATTCAGTTCAAAGGTTGTTTGGGCAAATGTAAGAATCACGACTTTCTTCAATTTAAACACTCTATGGAAAGCTCAGCCTAACTTACAAAAATCGTGTTTGTTCTATCTTTGAAAATCGGAGAATGGGGGTTTTATAAAATTAGCAGTTGTAGGTTAAAGAGGAAGAGAGTACAAAATGATTTGAATTCAAAACGTTGTTTAATCTAAAGTTGTTTTGGGCGTGCGAGATAATGGGAATCATCAGGGTGTTAGTAGAGAATATTTCAATTAAGATAACCTGGCAAAACTGTGTAAGGAATAAAAACAACGAGAAAGCAAAAGTGCACACCTTTTCCTCGTAAGAAATATCAGATTTTAGTCTAAGACGTGGATAGCTTGCTATTGAGTTGTGTATCATGTTCTCTATTGAATGATAGCAGCCTATGGCAGGTCGATATACACAAACCCGAGAGCTTGAGCTTTTCAAACTTTTCGGTAGCGTGTTATCAAGGCCTATAGCGCGTTATTGCCCATTTTACTAAAAATGGAAAGATCACTGCAACAGCTTTATAGCGAGTTATCAAAGGGGATAGCGCCACAGACAATTTTCCAGAAAAACAAATGTTTTATTATAGAATCCTATCAGCGTGCAATCAACACTGATAGTGAGCTAGTGGCTTCTGGAAAATTTTGGCAAATTGCTAGATAGCCTTATTTTTGAAGAATTAATATTTTAACACTCAAGAACCATTCCATTGACTCAAAACATATTGATATAAGATTAAAAACTTTTAAATATTTCAAAACTCATTGAAATTATGATTAAAACCTTTCGGAACACATTTTTTCAAAATGAAATACTATATCGAAGTGCTTTTGAAGACTTTGTAATTTTTAGTGTTTTAGTGTTGAGATTGATCGAGAGGTTACCTTACACACCAAAGATAAAACTAACGCATTAGACATGAGATATGTCTTCGTTTTTCGAGCTTAATCTTTGTAGACTTCGATATAAATTGTGTGATCTGTTGTTGATGATTAGTTATAGCTCTTTGAAAAAAAAAATACAGGTGATGTGTTTTCTTACCGAGAACACTTCATATACTTACAGTTTAAAACAATAGATATAGCCTCTCGAAATCTCAAGACAAAAGGGATAAAATGAAGAACATGCGAAATAATGAGGTTATCTTCGAGACAGTTTGCAATTTTGATTCAGTTCGAAGGTTGTTTGGGCAAATGCAAGAATCACGACTTTCTTCTATTTAAACACTCTATGGAAAGCTCAGTCTAACTTGCAAAAATCGTGTTTGTTCTATCTTTGAAAATCAGAGAATGAGGGTTTTATAAAATTAGCAGTTGTAGGTTAAAGAGCAAGAGAGTACAAAATGATTTGAATTCCAAACGTTGTTTAATCTAAAGTTGTTTTGGGCGTGTGAGGCAATGGGAGTCATCATGGTGTTAGTAGAGAATATTTCAATTAAGATAACCTGGCAAAACTGTGTAAGGAATAAAAAAATCGAGCAAGCAAAAGTGCACACATTTTCCTCGTAAGAAATATCAGATTTTAGTCTAAGACGTGGATAGCTTGCTATTGGGTTGTGTATCATGTTCTCTATTGACAGATAGTAGGCTATAGCAGGTCGGTATACACAAACTCGAGATATCCAATTTTTTAGACTTTTCGATAGCGTGTTATCAAGACCCATAGCGCGTTATTTCCCATTTTACTAAAAATGGAAAGATCACGGCAACAGCTCTATAGCGAGTTACCAAAGGGGATAGCGTGCTATAAACAGTTTTAAAAAAAAATAAAATGTTTTATTATTGGACCCTATGAACGTGCTATCAACACTGATATTGCGCTAGTGGCTTCTGAAAAATTTTGGCAAATTGCTGGATAGCGTTATTTTTGAAAAATTGATATTTTAACACTCAAGAACAATTCCATTGACTCAAAACATATTGATATAAGATTAAAAACTTTTAAGTATTTCAAAACTCATTGAAATTATGATTAAAACCTTTCGGAAAACATTTTTTCAAACTGAAATACTATATTGAAGTGATTTTGAAGACTTTCCAATTTTCAGAGTTTTAGTGTTGAGATTGATCGAGAGGTTACCTTACACACCAAAGATAAAACTAACGCATTAGACATCAGATATGTCTTCGTTCTTCGAGCTTGATCTTTGTAGACTTCGATAGCAATTGTTTGATGTGTTGTTGATGATTAGTTATAGCTCATAGAAAAAAAAATACAGGTGATGTGTTCTCTTACCGAGAACACTTTATATACTTACAGTTTAAAACAATAGATAGCCTCTAGAAATCTCAGCATAAAAGGGATAAAATGAAGAACATGCGAAATAATGAGGCTATCTTCAAGACAGTTTGCAATTTTGATTCAGTTCAAAGGTTGTTTGGGCAAATGTAAGAATCACGACTTTCTTCAATTTAAACACTCTATGGAAAGCTCAGCCTAACTTACAAAAATCGTGTTTGTTCTATCTTTGAAAATCGGAGAATGAGGGTTTTATAAAATTAGCAGTTGTAGGTTAAAGAGGAAGAGAGTACAAAATGATTTGAATTCAAAACGTTGTTTAATCTAAAGTTGTTTTGGGCGTGCGAGATAATGGGAATCATCAGGGTGTTAGTAGAGAATATTTCAATTAAGATAACCTGGCAAAACTGTGTAAGGAATAAAAACAACGAGCAAGCAAAAGTGCACACCTTTTCCTCGTAAGAAATATCAGATTTTAGTCTAAGACGTGGATAGCTTGCTATTGAGTTGTGTATCATGTTCTCTATTGAATGATAGCAGCCTATGGCAGGTCGATATACACAAACCCGAGAGCTTGAGCTTTTCAAACTTTTCGGTAGCGTGTTATCAAGGCCTATAGCGCGTTATTGCCCATTTTACTAAAAATGGAAAGATCACTGCAACAGCTTTATAGCGAGTTATCAAAGGGGATAGCGCCACAGACAATTTTCCAGAAAAACAAATGTTTTATTATAGAATCCTATCAGCGTGCAATCAACACTGATAGTGAGCTAGTGGCTTCTGGAAAATTTTGGCAAATTGCTAGATAGCCTTATTTTTGAAGAATTAATATTTTAACACTCAAGAACCATTCCATTGACTCAAAACATATTGATATAAGATTAAAAACTTTTAAATATTTCAAAACTCATTGAAATTATGATTAAAACCTTTCGGAACACATTTTTTCAAAATGAAATACTATATCGAAGTGCTTTTGAAGACTTTGTAATTTTTAGTGTTTTAGTGTTGAGATTGATCGAGAGGTTACCTTACACACCAAAGATAAAACTAACGCATTAGACATGAGATATGTCTTCGTTTTTCGAGCTTAATCTTTGTAGACTTCGATATAAATTGTGTGATCTGTTGTTGATGATTAGTTATAGCTCTTTGAAAAAAAAAATACAGGTGATGTGTTTTCTTACCGAGAACACTTCATATACTTACAGTTTAAAACAATAGATATAGCCTCTCGAAATCTCAAGACAAAAGGGATAAAATGAAGAACATGCGAAATAATGAGGTTATCTTCGAGACAGTTTGCAATTTTGATTCAGTTCGAAGGTTGTTTGGGCAAATGCAAGAATCACGACTTTCTTCTATTTAAACACTCTATGGAAAGCTCAGTCTAACTTGCAAAAATCGTGTTTGTTCTATCTTTGAAAATCAGAGAATGAGGGTTTTATAAAATTAGCAGTTGTAGGTTAAAGAGCAAGAGAGTACAAAATGATTTGAATTCCAAACGTTGTTTAATCTAAAGTTGTTTTGGGCGTGTGAGGCAATGGGAGTCATCATGGTGTTAGTGGAGAATATTTCAATTAAGATAACCTGGCAAAACTGTGTAAGGAATAAAAAAATCGAGCAAGCAAAAGTGCACACATTTTCCTCGTAAGAAGTATCAGATTTTAGTCTAAGACGTGGATAGCTTGCTATTGGGTTGTGTATCATGTTCTCTATTGACAGATAGTAGGCTATAGCAGGTCGGTATACACAAACTCGAGATATCCAATTTTTTAGACTTTTCGATAGCGTGTTATCAAGACCCATAGCGCGTTATTTCCCATTTTACTAAAAATGGAAAGATCACGGCAACAGCTCTATAGCGAGTTACCAAAGGGGATAGCGTGCTATAAACAGTTTTCAAAAAAAATAAAATGTTTTATTATTGGACCCTATGAACGTGCTATCAACACTGATATTGCGCTAGTGGCTTCTGAAAAATTTTGGCAAATTGCTGGATAGCGTTATTTTTGAAAAATTGATATTTTAACACTCAAGAACAATTCCATTGACTCAAAACATATTGATATAAGATTAAAAACTTTTAAGTATTTCAAAACTCATTGAAATTATGATTAAAACCTTTCGGAAAACATTTTTTCAAACTGAAATACTATATTGAAGTGATTTTGAAGACTTTCCAATTTTCAGAGTTTTAGTGTTGAGATTGATCGAGAGGTTACCTTACACACCAAAGATAAAACTAACGCATTAGACATGAGATATGTCTTCGTTCTTCGAGCTTGATCTTTGTAGACTTCGATAGCAATTGTTTGATGTGTTGTTGATGATTAGTTATAGCTCTTACAAAAAAAAATACAGGTGATGTGTTCTCTTACCGAGAACACTTTATATACTTACAGTTTAAAACAATAGATAGCCTCTAGAAATCTCAGCATAAAAGGGATAAAATGAAGAACATGCGAAATAATGAGGCTATCTTCAAGACAGTTTGCAATTTTGATTCAGTTCAAAGGTTGTTTGGGCAAATGTAAGAATCACGACTTTCTTCAATTTAAACACTCTATGGAAAGCTCAGCCTAACTTACAAAAATCGTGTTTGTTCTATCTTTGAAAATCGGAGAATGAGGGTTTTATAAAATTAGCAGTTGTAGGTTAAAAAGGAAGAGAGTACAAAATGATTTGAATTCAAAACGTTGTTTAATCTAAAGTTGTTTTGGGCGTGCGAGATAATGGGAATCATCAGGGTGTTAGTAGAGAATATTTCAATTAAGATAACCTGGCAAAACTGTGTAAGGAATAAAAACAACGAGAAAGCAAAAGTGCACACCTTTTCCTCGTAAGAAATATCAGATTTTAGTCTAAGACGTGGATAGCTTGCTATTGAGTTGTGTATCATGTTCTCTATTGAATGATAGCAGCCTATGGCAGGTCGATATACACAAACCCGAGAGCTTGAGCTTTTCAAACTTTTCGGTAGCGTGTTATCAAGGCCTATAGCGCGTTATTGCCCATTTTACTAAAAATGGAAAGATCACTGCAACAGCTTTATAGCGAGTTATCAAAGGGGATAGCGCCACAGACAATTTTCCAGAAAAACAAATGTTTTATTATAGAATCCTATCAGCGTGCAATCAACACTGATAGTGAGCTAGTGGCTTCTGGAAAATTTTGGCAAATTGCTAGATAGCCTTATTTTTGAAGAATTAATATTTTAACACTCAAGAACCATTCCATTGACTCAAAACATATTGATATAAGATTAAAAACTTTTAAATATTTCAAAACTCATTGAAATTATGATTAAAACCTTTCGGAACACATTTTTTCAAAATGAAATACTATATCGAAGTGCTTTTGAAGACTTTGTAATTTTTAGTGTTTTAGTGTTGAGATTGATCGAGAGGTTACCTTACACACCAAAGATAAAACTAACGCATTAGACATGAGATATGTCTTCGTTTTTCGAGCTTAATCTTTGTAGACTTCGATATAAATTGTGTGATCTGTTGTTGATGATCAGTTATAGCTCTTTGAAAAAAAAAAATACAGGTGATGTGTTTTCTTACCGAGAACACTTCATATACTTACAGTTTAAAACAATAGATATAGCCTCTCGAAATCTCAAGACAAAAGGGATAAAATGAAGAACATGCGAAATAATGAGGCTATCTTCGAGACAGTTTGCAATTTTGATTCAGTTCGAAGGTTGTTTGGGCAAATGCAAGAATCACGACTTTCTTCTATTTAAACACTCTATGGAAAGCTCAGTCTAACTTGCAAAAATCGTGTTTGTTCTATCTTTGAAAATCAGAGAATGAGGGTTTTATAAAATTAGCAGTTGTAGGTTAAAGAGCAAGAGAGTACAAAATGATTTGAATTCCAAACGTTGTTTATTCTAAAGTTGTTTTGGGCGTGTGAGGCAATGGGAATCATCATGGTGTTAGTAGAGAATATTTCAATTAAGATAACCTGGCAAAACTGTGTAAGGAATAAAAAAATCGAGCAAGCAAAAGTGCACACATTTTCCTCGTAAGAAATATCAGATTTTAGTCTAAGACGTGGATAGCTTGCTATTGGGTTGTGTATCATGTTCTCTATTGAATGATAGCAGCCTATGGCAGGTCGATATACACAAACCCGAGAACTTGAGCTTTTCAGACTTTTGGGTAGCGTGTTATCAAGGCCTATAGTGCGTTATTGCCCATTTTACTAAAAATGGAAAGATCACTGCAATAGCTTTATTGCGAGTTATCAAAGGGGATAGCGCCACAGACAATTTTTCAGAAAAACAAATGTTTTATTAAGGAATCCTATCAGCGTGCTATCAACACTGATAGTGTCTAGTGGCTTCTGAAAAATTTTGGCAAATTGCTGAATAGCCTTATTTTTGAAAAATTTATATTTTAACACTCAAGAACCATTCCATTGACTGAAAACATATTGATATAAGATTATAAACTTTTAAATATTTCAAAACTCATTGAAATTATGATTAAAACCTTTCGAAAAATATTTTTTCAAAATGAAATACTATATCGAAGTGATTTTGGAGACTTTGTAATTTTTAGTGTTTTAGTGTTGAGATTGATCGAGAGGTTACCGTACACACCAAAAAAAAAACTAACGCATTAGACATAAGATATGTTTTCATTCTTCGAGCTTGATCTTTGTAGACTTCGATAGCAATTGTTTGATGTGTCGTTGATGATTAGTTATAGCTCTTAGAAAAAAAAATACAGGTGATGTGTTCTCTTACCGAGAACACTTCATATACTTACAGTTTAAAACAATAGATAGCCTCTGGAAATCTCAGCACAAAAGGGATAAAATGAAGAACTTGCGAAATAATGAGGTTATCTTCAAGACAGTTTGCAATTTTGTTTCAGTTCCAAGGTTGTTTGGGCAAATGCAAGAATCACGACTTTCTTCTATTTAAACACTCTATGGAAAGCTCAGTCTAACTTGCAAAAATCGTGTTTGTTCTATCTTTGAAAATCAGAGAATGAGGGTTTTACAAAATTAGCAGTTGTAGGTTAAAGAGCAAGAGAGTACATAATGGTTTCAATTCAAAACGTTGCTTAATCTAAAGTTGTTTTGGGCGTGCGAGACAATGGGAATCATCAGGGTGTTAGTAGAGAATATTTGTAATACCCAGTATTTCACAAAAAAAAAAAAAAATTTACTATTTGGGCAACGCCCGAACGTTCAGGCGCATGCCAGAACTTTCAGGCGCAAGGCATGCCAGAACGTTCAGGCGCATGCCAGAACGTACAGGCGCATGCTAGAACGTACAGACGCATGCCAGAACGTTCAGGCGCAAAAATCTCTATATAAGAAACATCCTCATTTCTCATTCCTCACACCGAATCACCTTCTCTTGTGAATTTCTTCTCCTTTCCACGCATTCTAAGTTTTTGAGACTCTCTGTCCGAGACTCTCGGTGCGATGCAACAAAGTTCTGTTCGGAGGAAAGCGCCAGATCTGAAAGCGGTGCAACGTAGTTCTGTCCGGAGGAAAGTGCCAGATCTGAAAGAAGAAATTTTTATCTGAAGGTGGGGAACGAAACATAGGTTTGCGTGTTTCATAACTTTTATTAAAGTTTACATTCAATTTTTATTATGTCTACTATTCATTTACACTGCATTATGTCATATACTGTTTATACTGCCGCACTTATGCCTGTATATTTTGAATTCATGTATTGCACTGTTATAATGCCGGATTTGTGGTCAATCTGACTCAACTAGACTCGGTCTTGTCCTCAGTAACTTTAAATAGTAAACGGGAGGCAGCGGGCTGCTCTAGGCGATTGGTATTTAAGCAGACCTTGTGTCTCACCTCTCAACTGGGGACTGATCTAGTTGGTCTTATTGAAAGCTATCAGCTTATAGAGTAATACTGAATGTCCTAATCTTGCACGTCGTGATACCGACCCTAATAAGGATCACCAGACGTTGCCAAAGTCAGTCTAAATGTCAAGAAAGACTAGACCAGTAGACTAGACCAATTCATGCATTGGCATCATACATATCACCACCTAGGGACGTATATGGTTTATGACTCATAGAATAGTTAGGAGCATTGCTCACTATTCTTTACATTTCTCTGGAGAGGGACGTACATGAGAACCCGGCTACACCCGAGAAGGGACATCAGTACGTGAATCCAGAGCATCGTTCCTGTACGTGAATTCAGGCGATGTACGTTCATCAAACCATTACGAGACGGTGTCATGCAGACATTCATATTGATTGATTATGATGCTCACATGCGTATTTAAGATATTTGATATTGAAGTATGCTTTATTAATTGTTATACTCATGCATTATTTACCCACTGAGCGCGTTAAGCTCACTCCATTATTATCCAATCTTTCACAAGAAATTAGGGTGGACTGGGTGCAGGTTATGGGGCCCACATTTTGTACCCTTTGTATGATTCATTGGGGATTTTGGGAGTATGTTCCCTTGACCGTTTCATGTACAAAAGTATTCTGAATTAAATGAAATCAGATTTGTACTGTGTACCGTATTTCCGCTGCGCACTCTATTGTTACCATTATAATTGTCCCAAATGCGCGCCACGTCCGTGAGTGTACCGCCGGTTTAGGCGCGTCCGGGCGGGGTGTGACATTTAATGGTATCAGAGCGTACGGTCCACAGCCCGCCCAAGTCCACCAAATTAGGGGAAGAAAAATTTTCTTAGATATATATATCTCTAGAACTATATATACATATGTCAATTATATATAGTTGAGATTTGTATTAAATATATATCTAGAAAACTATATGATTTTTATATAGTTTGATTTAAATATACATATAGTCATGATTTATTAGAAACTATATGTGTAGGTATGATTGAATATATATATCTATATACCTTAGTGTATATGAGGCATATAAAAAAAAAAAAAAATTTGGAAAAAAAAAAATTTATTTTTCAAAAAAAAAACAAAAAAAAAATTCGAAAAAAAAATTTATTCGATAAAAAAAAAAAATTCGAAAAAAATTTTATTTTTCGAAAAAAAAAAAAAATTCCAAAATTTTTTTTTTTAAAAAAAAAGAAAAAAATTGAAAATTTTTTTATTTGATATATCTAAAACTATATATATATGAATTATATATATAGTTAAGATTTGGATTAAAAACAACTATATATGATTTTTATATCGTTTAATTTCAAATATATATATATATATAGTTGATTTATGGAAACTATAGTTATCATTAAATATGTCTATACATTCATATGTGAATACGACATATATACATATTTCAAATAGTTGATTTTTGGAAACTATATATAGTTATGATTAAATATGTCTATACATTCATATGTGAATACGACATATATACATCAAATCACTAATGCAGAAAATTTCATGATGGTATAAACATCAAAAGAAAACTCGAAAATAATGTCTAGCAGACAAGGCATAAATCTTAAAAATATTAGGAATATATTTTGTGTCTTTCACACAAATTTATTTTCCTTTCCGCAAAAGAATGGCCTCAAGGGAAGGAACAACTTCCACTAGCTGGGAACCAATTCCCACTAGACTAACAAAATTGTCTAAAAGAGAGGTTATGACCATGAGGAGTATCGACAATAAAGATCTCCGCCGCCGCTCAATCCTTCACGACAAAGTCGCAACATTGGATTGGTTAAATATAACCAAAGTCAAGGGACAAGTCTCTTACAACTTGGTCAGATCCTTCTACGAAGCCATGAATTACGTAGGCCTTCTAGAAGAGGGAATCAGCCCTGCATTGGAGACAACAGTTATGGGGATAAAAATTTCTATCAACGTCGAACTTATTGCTCGACTTTTGGAGATTCCGATTGAGGAAAGGATTATTGATCCACATGAACCCCAGACAGTTGCAGAGATCGCAGAATCTAATGAACAATTGTTCAATTCCCTCGTCAAAGAGCCATACACTCAATCAACATACACCAACCACCCAACCAATCATCTTAAGCCATCTCTTGTCGGCCTCGGAAAGATTGTCTACGGCAACATCTTGCCAGAAAGGGGGACTAGAGGCACTATGTCAAGGGCTCAACTTCTGATGTTATACTGCATAGAGAAGAAAATTAAGGTCTCCCTACCTCATATTATTATCCAACAAATGTTGAGGGTAATACAACACCCTTTAAGAAAAGAATTCCTCGGCTACTGAGTCTTGATTATGAGGATACTATTCGAGGCAAACGTCTTTCGATGGAACGTCAAAGCTGATCACTGAACCAGTTACAACATCCTCTATCTTCAAGACATATGGCACAAGTGGAGGGGTAACTGATGAAGATGTATTCGGCACGAGGATAAGAAATGCCGAAAGAATGAGAGACAAGCATGGACGTTTCCTTCGCAAAAGTCGACGCAAGATGCCCGTCCAAGAAGGCCCAAATAATGATTCAAACCCAAATCCTACATCAGACCCAGCCCTGAATAGTGCTCCAACCGATCGTCCATTCACTGACGAAGAGTTATATACCACACTAAATCAACCTACACAAAGTCATGATAGACAAGGTACGCCAGCAAATCCACCAACTTGGAACGTACCCACTCAAGGCACCACTTCGTACCAACGACTTCCAACTCCTACGGTACAGTATCAGCCAGTTCCACAAGTTGTTATGAACCAACAACAACAATATTGGGCGTCGCCAAATCTTGGAGGACAAAACATCCCAATAAGCCCATTGTTTCAAACTTTTTCACCACAAACAAATCAAAATATCCAAGGAGTTCCAGTTACGGGATCCCCGCACAATCAAAACAACTACCTTCCACCTATGAACCCATACTTTCCCCCAATGTCTATGGCCTACCCTTCTCCTACGGGACAAACGACCCATCAACCACCAATGGGACAACCGACTAACCTACTTGAACGGTTAGATGAAATGGCATCCAATATTATTGCACTGAAAGAGAGCCACACTAATATATTAACTCGTTTGCACAACTCCGACGCAGAGCGTGCAAACTCTCAGCCTTCTGTTAGTAGTCGTTCTCTACGTAGCAGTAGATCTCGAAGGAGCGGTAGTAGACACGAAAGTCACAATTAATTACTGGCATTGTAAACTTTTCTTTGATATATATGAATGAAATTGTTTTGTTTAAAGACTATCTTTGGTGGGCCGACTTACAACCATTTTTTCTTTTGTATCACTAACTTTGGAGTGGTATGGGACACAACAAAATTGGAGGATACTAAATAAAATGTGGAAGTAAGAAAACCCATGACCTTGTGTGAAAAAAAACATTTGAGAAAGTTGCATTACTAATATTATCACTAAGTTTACACGGTATGGGACGAGTAAATTTGGACGATACTATTAGTGAACTTCTATTCAGCCAATGTTTTTAGAGACCGTGTTCATACAACTTAACTTGGTTGACACCCTTATTACTAAATTCATGTGGTATGGGACACATGAACTTGGATAATAATCGAAAAGACTATGAGTAAGCATCTGAATGCATAAGATTGCGATAGAACTTTACACTCTACTTAGAAAAATAGGTGATTTTAATATTGCAGTACTCTCGAAATTGTTGCTGAGCATACTATAACATTATACTTGCCTACAGTTTCTTAATCTTGGTTTTATTTTCTCCTTGCCAGTGAGAAAATGCAAACAAGAAAGAGAGGAAGGCAACGTACTGTTCGTCCCGCAGTTGAGGCACCTCCTGAGATTCAGGAACCGCCGCCTCCAACAACAGCACAGGCCACACCCGACACTGCCACTCCATCTGGGCAGGCAATCCGACCCCCACCCGCACCCTTTGCCATACCTTCAAGCATTGAAACCTTCTTCGCTGGATTTATTGAGGCGATGAAGGCCACTGTTCAAACTGCCGTTCGTGAGACTGCAGCCAGTCAGGTTGCCACGGTTCAAGCACCTGTAAAATTTGGGTCGGAAGCTCAAACCGATCAGATTACTAAATACAAGCGGCTACAACCTCTTACTTTCGATGGCACCATTGATCCTGATGAGGTGCAAAAGTGGCTGGATGAGTCAAAGAAGGCTCTTGATGCAATGGGAGTCGATGTGACTCGCAAAATTCCACTAGCGACCTACCAACTTGTTGGTGGAGCAAACAAATGGTGGCTCACAGTGAAAGAAGACCCACGGGTCAACATAGCATATATGACTTGGCAACAGTTCGAGTCAATGTTTATTGATGAATATTTTCCCAGTGCGGTGACGAAGCACAAGCGATAGGAATTCGCTAAGTTATACCAAGGCACCATGACCGTCAGAGAATATGCTGGAAAATTTAAAGAATTTTCCGTCTACTCTCTCTCCACCATCTCAACGGAGCGAGATAAGACTGAGAAATTTTATAATGGCCTTCGCCATGACATTCGGCAAGCCTTATCAATCTTGAATCTCAAGATTTACAAAGAGGTTGTTGACAAGGCCATGAGCTTTGAACAAGAAAAGCTCTTACAGGAACAGCGAATGAATAAGGGCAAACGGCCTGCAACGTTTTCCCAATAAGGCTTGCACCAGGGCAACAAGAAAAAGCCCTACTACAATCAAAACCCAGCCCTCCCAGCCCCGGTTTCGAAGAATGAGGCCACAACACCTGCGGCTGAACTTTCTAACCCTAACCATCAGGGTTTCGGAAATCATGGCCGTGGAGGTCGTTATGGAGGAGGTGGTCGTCGAAAGGGCAATGGCAGAGGTGGCGGTCGACACCACATTCAGCATTGCCAGCAGAACAATCAGCAGGGCCAATAGAACCATCCGCAGTATCATCCGACAGTAAAACAACACCTTCAGCAACCTATTCCGGCTATTCCAGTCCAACAAGCACCACCTGCTGCTAATGCCCAACCCAGGCAGAACCAGCAGAACCAGGTTCAACGGAATCAGGGCCGAGCATTCGCCATCCCTCAACATCCCCTACCAGACAACAATGTCGTCGAAGGTACCTTTCCTTTGTTCAATACAATGGTGCATGTTTTGTTTGATTCAGGTGCTACGCATTCTTTTATATCATCAGCATTGGTAAGACATTTAGGCCTGCATCCTGAACCCACAAACATCACACTCCATGTCACATCACCGTTCGGATCTGGTGCTGACGTCAACTTGCAGTGTTATCGATGCGAGCTTCGAATGTCAGAACATATAATATATGCCGATCTGTTTGTGATGGATTTTGAAGACTTCGACATCATCCTTGGCATGGACTGGTTAACACCACTGAATGCAAAGATCGAATGTATGAAGAAGCAAGTTCAGTTAACCTTGCCTACAGGAGAGTTGGTCAAGCTTCAGGGAACGAAGCAATGGATACACAAATCAACCGTTGCCTTTCTCAAGGCACAACTTCGAGCTCTATCCCTTGGCAATGAAACCAACTCACCAGCACTATACCCTCTCGAAGTACATGATGTTCCAGTCATATCTGAATTCCCAACGGTTTTTCTTAATGACCTTCCTGGTCTACCTCCAGTTAGGGAATTCGATTTTGTGATCAACCTCATACCAGGGACAGGGCCTATCTCCATTCCACCATACAGAATGTCAAATGTCGAACTGGTCGAATTAGACAAACAACTTAAGGAATTAGAGAGTAATGGCTTCATCCAGTTCTCTTTGTTCGCAAAAAGGATGGTTCGTTACGACTTTGCATCGATTATCGCAAGTTGAATAACGTCACCATCAAGAACAGATATCCGTTGCCCAGGATCGATGACTTGTTCGACCAACTTAGAGATGCCAAATACTTCTCTAAGATTGATTTACGGTGCAGTTATTACCAACTCCGGATCCGAGAGTCGGACATCACCAAGACGACGTTCAGAACTCGGTACGGTCATTACGAGTTCTTAGTTATGCCGTTCGGTCTAACAAATGCACCTGTTGCATTCATGGATTTGATGAATCGCATATTCAGGTTATACTTAGACCGATTTGTTGTGGTTTTTGTGGACGACATCTTGATATATTCCTCAACCGAGGAAGACCATAAAATACATTTGAAGATAGTCCTCCAGACCTTGAGAAGCCACCAACTGTATGCAAAGTTGCGTAAGTATGAATTTTGGGCAAAGAAAGTTCAACTCCTAGGCCATGTGGTTTCAGGCAATGGCATTGAGGTAGATCCTTCTCAGGTTGAAGCAGTTTTAAACTGGAAGCAGCCTACCACTGATACTCAAATTATGAGTTTTCTTGGTTTGGCTGGCTATTACAGACGCTTCATCAAGGACTTCTCAAAGATTGCTGAACCTATGACCAAGCTCACTCGAAAAGACGTGCGATTTATCTGGAGTCCCACCTGTGAAGCATCATTTCAGGAATTGGAGAAACGCCTCACGACAACACCAGTACTTATCACTCCAAGAAATGCAATTGGCTTTTCATTATACACCGACGCCTCTCTCCTAGGCTTAGGTGCCGTGCTAATGCAAGAAGGCCAAGTGGTTGCATATGCATCCAGACAACTGAAGATTCATGAGGGTAATTACCCAACGCATGACTTGGAACTTGCAGCTATCGTATTTGCACTAAAGTTATGGCCTCATTACCTATATGGCGAACGGTTTGAGGTATTCTCGGATCACAAGAGTCTTAAGTACATATACACTCAGCGAGACCTTAACCTCCGCCAAAGACGATGGTTGGATTTCTTGAAAGATTATGACGTTCAACTCCAGTACCATCCCGAAAAGGCTAATGTTGTGGCCGATGCCCTGAGTAGAAAATCTTATGTTGCTTGCACTCTTAACTACGAAATGGGGAAGTTGGCTACAGAGTTGGAGCACTTTAACCTACAGCTGAACGTCGAAGGACCAAGACCACGACTCTCTCAATTATCAGTCAACCTAGTATCGGCATGGCACCATACGAGGCTCTCTATGGTCGGCCTTGCAGATCTTCGGTATGCTGGTTAGATATGGCAGATCGACCGCAGTTAGGCCCTGAACTAGTTCAAGAGACTTCTGAGAAGATCACACTAGTAAAGGAACGACTTCGCGTTGCACAAAGTCGACAGAAGAGCTACGCTGACAAGCGGAGACAAGCTCTAGAATTTGATAAGGGGGACTTTGTTTTTTTGAAAGTCCAGCCCACAAGAGGTGTCAACCGCTTTGGCATCAAAGGCAAGCTCTCCCCGCGATATATCGGTCCATTTCAGATCATTGAACGTATTGGCAAACTTGCTTATCGTCTGTCCCTTCCATCGTCTATGCCTAAGGTTCATGACGTTTTTCACGTATCTATGCTTCGCAAGTATCGTCCTGATCCTTCGCATATCATCCCTTTAGTCAAGGTTCGGGTTGAGGAAGGAAATACGTATCAGGAGAAAGCAATCCAGATTTTAGATCGAAAAACTCAAGAACTACGGCGACGTAGCATACCACTTGTGAAAGTGCTCTGGGATCACCACGGCGTAGAGGAAGCAACATGGGAACTAGAAGCAACAATTAAACAGAAATACCCTGAATTGTTTTCTAGTACCAACTGATGATGTGATACATTGTATTATTTTCACTTATCAATCACAAGATGAAACATTGTTTACACCTATCTTGATCCATTGTTTCACTTCAATAACTACGCAGATGTCTGAAAATAATATCAATGGATATAGTCATGCACACATGCAGTGGCCTCCTTATCAACCTGTGGCTACTTCTCAAGCCGATAACCCTCATCACTATTTGACTTGATTTCGAGGGCGAAATCCCTTTAAGGGGGGTAGAGTGTAATACCCTGTATTTCACAAAAAAAAAAAAAAATTACTATTTGGGCAAAGCCCGAACGTTCAGGCGCATGCCAGAACGTTGGGGCGCATGCCAGAACGTTGGGGCCCATGCCAGAACGTTCAGGCGCATGACAGAACGTTCAGGCGCATGCCCGAACGTTCAGGCGCAAGCCAGAACATTCAGGCGCAAGGCATGCCAGAACGTTCAGGCGCATGCCAGATCGTACAGGCGCATGCCAGAACGTACAGGCGCATGCCAGAACGTACAGGCGCATGCCAGAACGTTCAGGCGCATGCCAGAACGTTCAGGCGCATGCCAGAACGTACAGACGCATGCCAGAACGTTCAGGCGCAAAAATCTCTATATAAGAAACCTCCTCATTTCTCATTCCTCACACTGAATCACCTTCTCTGGTGAATTTCTTCTCCTTTCCACGCATTCTAAGTTTTTGAGACTCTCTGTCCGAGACTCTCGGTGCGGTGCAACAAAGTTCTGTCCGGAGGAAAGCGCCAGATCTGAAAGCGGTGCAACGAAGTTCTGTCCGGAGGAAAGCCCCAAATCTGAATCAAGAAATTTTTATCTGAAGGTGGGGAACGAAACATAGGTTTTCGTGTTCCATAACTTTTATTAAAGTTTACATTCAATTATTATTATGTCTACTATTCATTTACACTGCATTATGTCATATACTATTTATACTGCCGCACTTATGCCTGTATATTTTGAATTCATGTATTGCACTATTATAATGCCTGATTTGTGGTCAATCTGACTCAACTAGACTCGGTCTTGTCCTCAGTAACTTTAAATAGTAAACGAGAGGCAGCGGGCTGCTCTAGGCGATTGGTATTTAAGCAGACCTTGTGTCTCACCTATCAACTAGGGACTGATCTAGTTGGTCTTATTGAAAGCTATCAGCTTATACAGTAATACTGAATGTCATAATCTTCCACGTCGTGATACCGACCCTAATAAGGATCACCAGACGTTGCTAAAGTCAGTCTAAATGTCAAGAAAGACTAGACCAGTAGACTAGACCAGTTCATGCATTGGCATCATACATATCACCACCTAAGGACGTATATGGTTCATGACTCAGAATAGTTATGAGCATTGCTCACTATTCATTACATTTCTCTGGAGAGGGACGTACATGAGAACCCGGCTACACCCGGGGAGGGACATCAGTACGTGAATCCAGAGCATCGTTCTTGTACGTGAATTCAGGCGATGTACGTTCATCAAACCATTAAGAGACGGTGTCATGCATACATTCATATTGATTGATTATGATGCTCACATGTGTATTTAAGATATTTTAAATTGAAGTATGCTTTATTAATTGTTATACTCATGCACTATTTACCCACTGAGCGCATTAATCTCACTCCATTATTATCCAATCTTTCAAAGGAAATTAGGGTAGACTGGGTGCAGGTTATGGGGCCCACATTTTGTAGCCTTTGTATGATTCATTGGGCATTTTGGGAGTATGTTCCCTTGACCGTTTCATGTACAAAAGTATTCTGAATTAAATAAATCAGATTTGTACTGTGTGTACCGCATTTCTGCTGCGCACTCTGTTGTTACCATTATAATTGTTCCATGTGTACCGTCGGTTTAGGCGCGTCCGGGCGGGGTGTGACAATATTTCAATTATGATAACCTGGCAAAACTGTGTAAGGAATAAAAAAATCGAGCAAGCAAAAGTGCACACATTTTTCTCGTAAGAAATATCACATTTCAGTCCAAGACATGGATAGCTTGCTATTGGGTTGTGGATCATGTTTTCTATTGAATGATAGCACGCTATAGCAGGTCGATATACACAAACCCGAGAGCTCGAGTTTTTTAGGCTTTTCGATAGCGTGTTTTGATCAAGGCCTATAGCGCGCTATTGCCCATTTTAATAAAAATGGAAAGATCACGGTAACAACTCTATAGCGAGTTATCAAAGGGGATAGCGCGCTATAGACAATTTTCCAAAAAAATAAATGTTTTTTTATTTAACCCTATCAGCGTGCTATCAACACTGATATTGCGCTAGTGGCTTCTGAAAAATTTTGGCAAATTGCTGGATAGCCTTATTTTTGAAAAATTAATATTTTAACACTCAAGAACCATTCCATTGACTCAAAACATATTGATATAAGATTAAAAACTTTTAAATATTTCAAAACTCATTGAAATTATGATTAAAACCTTTCGGAAAACATTTTTTCAAAATGAAATACTATATCGAAGTGCTTTTGAAGACTTTGTAATTCTTAGTGTTTTAGTGTTTAGATTGATCGAGAGGTTACCTTACACACCAAAGATAAAACTAACGCATTAGACATGAGATTTGTCTTCCTTCTTCGAGCTTAATCTTTGTAGACTTCGATAGCAATTGTGTGATCTGTTGTTGATGATTAGTTATAGCTCTTAGAAAAAAAATACAAGTGATGTGTTTTTTTACCGAGAACACTTCATATAGTTATAGTTTAAAATAATAGATAGCCTCTGGAAAAATCTCAACACAAAAGGGATAAAATGAAGAACTTGCGAAATAATGAGGTTATCTTCAAGACAGTTTGCAATTTTGATTCAGTTCGAAAGTTGTTTGGGCAAATGCAAGAATCACAACTTTCTTCTATTTAAACACTCTATGGAAAGCTCAGACTAACTCACAAAAATCGTGTTTGTTCTATCTTTGAAAATCAGAGAATGAGGGTTTTAAAAAATTAGCAGTTGTAGGCTAAAGAGCAAGAGAGTACAAAATGCTTTGAATTCAAAACGTTGTTTAATCTAAAGTTGTTTTGGGCGTCCGAGGCAATGGGAATCATCAGGGTGTTAGTAGAGAATATTTCAATTAAGATAACCTGGCAAAACTGTGTAAGGAATAAAAAAATTGAGCAAGCAAAAGTGCACACATTTTTCTCGTAAGAAATATCACATTTTAGTCTAAGACGTGGATAGCTTGCTATTGGGTTGTGTATCATGTTCTCTATTGAATGATAGCAAGCTATTGCAAGACGTTATACACAAACCCGAGAGCTCGAGTTTTTTAGGCTATCCGATAGCGTGTTTTTATCAAGGCCTATAGCGCGCTATTGCCCATTTTACTAAAAATGGAAAGATCACGGCAACAGCTCTATAGCGAGTTATCAAAGAGGATAGCGCGCTATAGACAATTTTCCATAAAAATAAATGTTTTTTTATTTAACCCTATCAGCGTGCTATCAACACTGATATTGCGCTAGTGGCTTCTGAAAAATTTTGGCAAATTGCTGGATAGCCTTATTTTTGAAAAATTAATATTTTAACACTCAAGAACCATTCCATTGACTCAAAACATATTGATATAAGATTAAAAACTTTTAAATATTTCAAAACTCATTGAAATTATGATTAAAACCTTTCGAAAAACATTTTTTCAAAATGAAATACTATATCGAAGTGATTTTGAAGACTTTGTAATTTTTAGCGTTTTAGTGTCGAGATTGATCGAGAGGTTACCTTACATACCAAAGATAAAACTAACGCATTAGACATGAGATATGTCTTCGTTTTTCGAGCTTAATCTTTGTAGACTTCGATAGCAATTGTTTGATCTGTTGTTAATGATTAGTTATAGCTCTTAGAAAAAAAAATACAGGTGATGTGTTTTCTTACCGAGAACACTTCATATACTTACAGTTTAAAATAATAGATAGCCTTTGGAAATCTCAACACAAAAGGGATAAAATGAAGAACTTGCGAAATAATGAGGTTATCTTCAAGACAGTTTGCAATTTTGATTCAGTTCGAAGGTTGTTTGGACAAATGGAAGAATCACGACTTTCTTCTATTTAAATACTCTATGGAAAGCTCAGTCTAACTTGCAAAAATTGTGTTTGTTCTATCTTTGAAAATCAGAGAATGAGGGTTTTATAAAATTAGCAGTAGTATGTTAAAGAGCAAGAGAGTACAAAATGATTTGCATTCAACACGTTGTTTAATCTAAAGTTGTTTTGGGCGTGCGAGGCAATGGGAATCATCAGGGTGTTAGTAGAGAATATTTCAATTAAGATAACCTGGCAAAACTGTGTAAGGAATAAAAAGATCGAGCAAGCAAAAGTGCACACATTTTCCTTGTAAGAAATATCAGATTTTTGTAATACCCTGTATTTCACAAAAAAAAAAAAAAAAAAAAAAAAATTGACTATATGAAATTTTTACTATTTGGGCAACGCCAGAACGTTCAGGCGCATGACCGAACGTTCAGGCGCAATGCCAGAACGTTCAGGCATGCCAGAACGTTCAGGCGCCATGCCAGAACGTTCAGGCGCAAAAATCTCTATATAAGAAACCTCCTCATTTCTCATTCCTCACACCAAATCACCTTCTCTTGTGATTTTTCTTCTCCTTTCCACGCATTCTAAGTTTTTAGTCTTTGAGACTCCCGGTGCGGTGCAACAAAGTTCTTTCCGAAGGAAAGCGCCAGATCTGAAAGCGGTGCAACGAAGTTCTGTCTGGAGAAAAGCACCAGATCTGAAGGTGGGGAACGAAACATAGGTTTGCGTGTTTCATAACTTTTATTAAAGTTTACATTCAATTATTATTATGTCTACTATTCATTTACACTGCATTATGTCAATAATGTTTATGACCTGAATGTCCTAACTTTGCACGTCGTGATACCGACCCTGATAAGGATCACTAGACGTTGACAAAGTCAGTATAAATGTCAAGAAAAGACCAGACTAGTAGACTAAACTAGTTCATGCATTGGCATCATACATATCACCACCTAGGGACGTATATGGTTTATGACTCATAGAATAGTTAGAAGCATTGCTCACTATTCATATTATTTCTCTGGAGAGGGACGTACAAGAGCATCGTTCCTGAGGAGGGACGTACAGTGAGAACCTGGCTACGCCCGGGGAAGGACACCTGTACGTGAACTCAGGCGATGTACGCTCATCAAACCATTAATACGTGACGGTGTCATGCATACATACATATTGATTGATTATGATGCTTACATGTGTATTTAAGATATTTGATATTGAAGTATACTTTATTAATTGTTATACTCATGCACTATTTACCCACTGAGCGCGTTAAGCTCACTCCAATATTATCAAATCTTTCACAGGAAATTAGGGTGGACTAGGTGCAGGTTATGGGGCCCACATTTTGTACCCTTTGTATGAATCATTGGGGATTTTGGGAGTATGTTCCCTTGACCATTTTATGTACAAAAGTATTCTGAATTATATGAAATCAGATTTGTACTGTATATTGTATTTCTGCTGCGCACTCTCTTGTTACCATTATGATTGTTCCAAATGCGCGCCCCGTCCGCGAGTGTACCGCCGGTTTAGGCGCGTCCGGGCGGGGTGTGACATTTAATGGTATCAGAGCGTACGGTCCACGGCCCGCCCAAGTCCACCAAATTAGGGGAAGAAAAATGTTATTAGATATATATATCTCTAGAACTATATATACATACGTCAATTATATATAGTTGAGATTTGTATTAAATATATATCTAGAAAACTATATGATTTTTATATAGTTTGATTTAAATATACATATAGTCAAAATTTATTAGAAACTATATGTGTAGTTATTATTGAATATATGTATCTATATACATTAGTGTATATGAGGTAGTATAAAATAAAATAAAATAAAAAAAACAAAAAAAAAAAAATTATTTTTTGAATAATATATATTCGAAAAAAAAAAAAAAAAAAAAATAAATAAATAAATACAAATTTCGAAAAATTTTTATTTTTCGAAAAAAAAATAAAAAATAATAATAATATTCGAAAAAAAAAAAAAATTATTTTTCGAAAAAAAAAAAAAAAAAAAATTTTGAAAAAAAAAAATTTATTTTTTGAAAAAAAAAAAAAAAAAAAAAAAAAATTTCGAACAAATTTATTTTTCGAAATTAAGATTTGGATTAAAAAAATAACTATATATGATTTTTATAGTTTCAATTTTAATATAGTTGATTTATGGAAACTATATATATATAGTTATGATTAAATATGTCTATACATTTATATGTGAATACGACATATATGCATCAAATCACTAATGAAGAAATTTTCTTGATGGCATAAACATCAAAAACTCGAAAATAATGTCTACGAGACAAGGCATAAATCTTAAAAATGTTAGGAATATATTTTGTGTCTTTCACAAAAAATTATTTTCCTTTCAGCAAAAGAATGGCCTCAAGGGAAGGACCAACTTCTACTAGCAGGGAACCAATTCCCACTAGACTAACCGAATTGTCCAAAAGAGAGGTTGTGACCATGAGGAGCATCGACAATAACGATCTCCGCCTCCGTCCAATCCTTCATGACAAACTCGCAACACTGGATTGGTTAAATATAACCAAAGTCGAGGGTCAAGTCTCATACAACTTGGTCAGATCCTTCTATGAAGCCATGAATTACGTAGGACTTCACGGAGATGAGATCAACCCTAATTTGGAGACAACAATCATGGGAACAAAAATTCCTGTCAATATCGAAATTATTGCTCGCCTTTTGGAGATTCCAATTGAGGAAAAGATTATTGATCCACATGACCCCCAGACAGTTGCAGAGATCGCAGAATCTAATGCACAATTATTCAATTTCCTCGCCAAAGAGCCATACACTCCATCAACATACACCAACCTCCCAAACAATCATCTTAAGCCATCTCTTGTCGGCCTCGGAAAGATTGTATACGGCAACATCTTGCCAGAAAGGGGCACTATGTCAAGGACCCAACTCCTTGTGTTGTATTGCATAGAGAAGAAAATAAAGGTCTCCCTACCACACATCATCATCCAACAAATGTTACGGGTAATTCAAAACCCTTTAAAGAAGGAATTCCTCGGCTACGGAGTCTTGATTATGAGGCTACTTCACGAGGCAAACGTTGACACTTTCGATGGAACGTCAAAGCTGATCACTGAACCAGTTACAACATCCTCTATCTTCAAGACATATGGCACAAGTGGAGGGGTAACTGACGAAGAGGTATTCGGCACTACAATAAGAACTGCCGAAAGAATGAGAGACAAGCACGGGCGTTGCCTTCCCAAATGTCGACGCAAGATGCCTGTCAGAGAAGGCCCAAATAATGATTCCAATCCACATCCTACATCAGACCCAGCCGGTAATCCAACCGATCGACCACTTACTGACGAAGAATTATATGCCACACTCAATCCACCTATACAAAGTCATGATAGACAAGGTACACAAGCAAATCCACCAACTTGGGACGTGCCAACTTAAGGCAACACTTCGTACCAACGATTTCCAACTCCTGCGGTACAGTATCAGCCAGTTCCACAAGTTGCTGTAAACCAACAACAACAGTACTGGGCGTCACCAAATCTTGGAGGGCCAAACATCCCAATGAGCCCATTGTTTCAAACTTTTTCATCTCAAACAAACCAAATTATCCAAGGGGTTCCGGTTAGGGGATCCCCGCGCAATCAATACAACTACGTTCCACCTATGAATCACCCATACAACCAATACTTTCCTCCAATGCCTATGGCCTACCCTTCACCTACAAGACAAACGACCCATCAACCACCAATGGGACAACCAACTAACCTACTTGAACGGTTGGATGAAATGGCATCAAATATTGCTGCACTCAAAGAAAGCCACAATAATATATTAACTCGTTTGCCAAACTCCAACGCAGAGCGTGCACACTCTCAACCTTCTGTTAGTAGTCATTCTGTACATAACAGTAGATCTCGAAGAAACGGTAGTAGGCAAGAAAGTCAAAATTAATTTCTGGCATTGTAAACATTTTCTTTGACATATATGAATGAAATTGTTTTTTTAAAGACTATCTTTGGTGGGCCGACTTACAACCATTCTTTCTTTTGTATCACTAACTTTGGAGTGGTATGGGACACAACAAATTTGGAGGATACTAAATAAAATGTGGAAGTAAGAAAACCCATGACCTTGTGTGAAAAGAGACATTTGGAGAAAGTTGCATTACTAATATTATCACTAAGTTTACACGGTATGGGACGAGTAAATTTGGACGATACTATTAGTGAACTTCTATTCAGCCAATGTTTTTAGAGACCGTGTTCATACAACTTAACTTGGTTGACACCCTTATTACTAAATTCATGTGGTATGGGACATATGAACTTGGATAATAATCGAACAGACTAAGAGTAAGCGTATGAATGCATAAGATTGCGATAGAACGTTAGATCGGGTTATTTACCGAGGCAAATCTTAGACTTTTTATGACTCGTATGACTTTTCAATAAAATATATGTATGTTCACAAAGACCACAACCAAATCATTTTTAATACTTGCAAAGATTTGTACTTATTATATAAACGTTCTAACCTTGTTTTTACACCATGGCCAAACATACGAGTTATATAAGCTGTTTGATTCCTCAACAAAAAAACCTTCCACTATACTTAGAAAAATAGGTGATTTTATATTGCAGTACTCTCGAAATTGTTGCTGAGCATATTATAACATTATCCTTGGCTACAGTTCCTAAATCTTGGTTTTCCTTTTCTCTTTGCCAGTGCGACAATGCAAACCAGGAAGAGAGGAAGGCCACGTGTTGTTCGTCCAGCAGTGGAGGCACCTCCTGAGATTCAGGAACCGCCGCCTCAGACAACAGCACAGGCCACACCCAACACTGCCACTACATCTGGGCAGGCAATACCACCACCACCCATACCCTTTGCCATGCCTTCAAGCATTGAAACCTTCTTTGCTGGATTTATTGAGGCAATGAAGGTCACTGTTCAAACTGCCGTTCGTGAGACCGGAGCCAGTCAGGTTGCCACGGTTCAAGCACCTGTAAAATTAGGGTCCGAAGCTCAAACCGATCAGATTACTAAATACAAGCGGCTACAACCTCTTACTTTCGATGGCACCATTGATCCTGATGAGGTGCAAAAGTGGTTGGATGAGTCAAAGAAGGCTCTTGATGCAATGGGAGTCGATGAGACTCGCAAAATTCCCCTAGCAACCTACCAACTTGTTGGTGCCGCAAACACATGGTGGATCACAGTGAAAGAAGACCCAAGGGTCAATATAGCCGATATGACTTGGCAACAGTTTGAGTCCATGTTCATTGATGAGTATTTTCCCAGCGCGGTGACAAAGCAGAAGCGCCAGGAATTTGCTAAGTTATATCAGGGAACCATGACAGTCAGAGAATATGCTGGAAAATTTAAAGAATTGTCAGTCTACTCTCTCTCTACCATCTCAACGGAGCGAGATAAGAGTGAGAAATTTTATAATGGTCTTCGCCATGACATTCGACAAGCCTTATCGATCTTGGATCTCAAGATTTACAAGGAGGTTGTTGACAAGGCCATGAGCTTTGAACAAGAAAAGCTCTTACAGGAACAGCGAATGAATAAGGGCAAACGACCTGCCACATTTTCCCAACAGGGCTCGAAACAGGGCAACAAGAAGAAGCCCTACTACAATCAAAACCCACCCTCCCAGCCCCGATTTCGAAGAATGAAGCCATAACACCTGCGACTGACCCTTCTAACTCTAACCACCAGGGTTTCCGAAATCATGGCCGTGGCGGTCGTTATGGACGAGGTGGCTGTAGCAACGGCAATGGCAGAGGTGGTGGTCGACACCACAATCAACAAGGCCAGCAGAATTATCAGAATGGCCAGCAACACAATCAGCAGTACAGGCCGACTTGTTACAATTGCGGCCAGAAGGGCCATGTCAAACATCTTTGTCCGCACCTTCCGCAACCTATTCCGGCTATTCCAGTCCAACAAGCACCACCTGCTACTAATGCCCAACCCAGGCAGACCCAGCAGAACCAGGGTCACCAAAATCAGGGCAGAGCATATGCCATCGCTCACCAACCCCTCCCAGATAATAATGTCGTCGAAGGTACCTTTCCTTTGTTCAATACATTGGTGCATGTTTTGTTTGATTCAGGTGCTACGCATTCTTTTATATCATCAACATTGGTAAGACATTTAGGCCTGCATCCTGAACCCACAAACATCACACTCCATGTCACATCACCGTTCGGATCGGGTACTGACGTGAATTTGCAGTGTTCTCAATGTGAGCTTCGAATGTCCGAATAGATAATATATGCCGATCTTTTTGTGATGGATTTTGATGACTTCGACATCATCCTCGGCATGGACTGGCTCGCACCACTGAATGCAAAGATCGACTGTATGAACAAACACGTTCAGTTAACTTTGCCTACAGGCGAGTTTGTCAAGATTCAGGGAACAAAGAAATGGATACACAAATCAACAGTTGCCCTTCTCAAGTCACAACTTCGAGCGTTGTCTCTTGGCGACGACAATGAATCACCAACTCTGTACCCTCCTGAAGTACGCGATGTTCCCGTCGTATCTGAATTCCCAACAGTTTTTCTTAATGACCTTCCGGGTCTACCTCCAGTTAGGGAATTCGATTTTGAGATCAACCTCATACCTGGGATAGGGCCTATCTCAATTCCACCATACAGAATGTCAAATGTTGAACTGGTCGAATTAGCACCAACTCCGGATCCGGGAGTCAGACATCACCAAGACGGCGTTCAGAACTCGGTACGGTCATTACGAATTCTTAGTTATGCCGTTCGGCCTAACAAATGCACCTGCTGCATTCATGGATTTGATGAATCGCATATTCAGGTTATACTTAGACCGGTTCGTGGTGGTTTTTGTCGACGACATCTTGATATATTCCTCAACCGAGGAAGACCATAAACTACATTTGAAGATCGTCCTCCAGACCTTACAAAGACACCAACTGTATGCAAAGTTGAGTAAGTGCGAATTTTGGGCCCAGAGAGTTCAATTCCTCGGCCATGTGGTTTCAGGCAATGGCATTGAGGTCGATCCTTCTAAGGTTGAAGCAGTCTTAAACTGGAAGCAGCCTACCACTGTTACTCAGATTAGGAGTTTTCTTGGTTTGGCTGGCTATTATAGATGCTTCATTAAGGACTTCTCAAAGATTGCTGAACCTATGACCAAGCTCACTCGAAAAGACGTGCGCTTCATCTGGAATCCCGCCTGTGAAGCATCATTTCAGGAATTGAAGAAACGCCTCACGACGGCACCTGTACTTATCACTCCAAGAAATGGAATTGGTTTTTCATTATACACCGATGCCTCTCTCCAAGGGTTAGGTGC
Organism: Paratinospora sagittata; assembly: GCA_035771175.1. Classification (NCBI taxonomy): domain Eukaryota; kingdom Viridiplantae; phylum Streptophyta; class Magnoliopsida; order Ranunculales; family Menispermaceae; genus Paratinospora; species Paratinospora sagittata. The sequence goes on from CM069592.1 coordinate 17,540,765, forward strand.
CGTACTAATGCAAGAAGGCCAAGTTGTTGCATATGCCTCCAGGCAACTGAAGATTCATGAGGGTAATTACCCAACCCATGACTTGGAACTTGCAGCTGTTGTGTTTGCACTTAAATTATGGCGTCATTACCTATACGGTGAACGGTTCGAGGTCTTCTCAGATCACAAGAGTCTTAAGTACATATACACTCAGAGAGACCTAAACCTCCGCCAAAGAAGATGGTTGGAATTCTTGAAAGATTATGACTTCCAACTCCAGTACCATCCCGAAAAGGCCAATGTTGTGGCCGATGCTTTGAATAGAAAATCTTATGTTGCTTGCACTCTTAACTATAAAATGGGGAAGTTGGCTACAGAGATGGACAACTTTAACCTCCAGCTGAACGAAGAGGGACCACGCCCACGACTCTCTCAATTGTCCGCTACCTCTGACCTCGTTCGCCAGATTTCAGCTACTCAAGCCAATGACCCTATGTTAATGGAGAAACGAGAACTTCTACTCAGCGGGCAACACTTTCCTCATTGGTTAGTCTCTGACGACGGAGCCGTTTTCTATAAAAAACGTCTTTGTCTTCCGAACGATCCCGAGGTTCGGAACGACGTGCTTACTGAGATGCACTGTTCGAGATACGCTATGCATCCTGGGGGTGACAAGATGTACCAGGATGTCAAGCGACAATTTTGGTTTTCTGGAATGAAGAAGGCAATTGCCGACTTCGTTGCTCGATGTCTTGTTTGCCAGAAAGTTAAGGCAGAACGCAGACTTCCCTCTGGCCTTCTCCAGCCGTTACCTATTAGAGAATGGAAATGGGAGAACATCGCAATGGATTTTGTTACAGCCTTACCTCGAAATAATAAAGGGCAAGATGCTATCTGGGTTATCATTGACAGACTTACCAAGTCTGCACACTTCTTGCCAATAAAGTTCACGGATAATCCCGCCAAACTTGCAGAACTATATGAAAGAGAGATCGTACGCCTTCATGGCATCCCACTCACGATCGTCTCTGATCGAGACCCTCGATTCACCTCAAACTTTTGGAAAAGCTTCCAGAATAGAATGGGTTCTAAGATCACTATGAGCACAACTTTTCACCCTCAGACTGATGGGTAGTCAGAACGGCTTATCCAAATCTTAGAAGACATGCTACGATGCTGCATTTTGGACTTTAATGACGGTTGGGCAAAGTATTTGCATCTAGCTGAGTTTGCATACAACAACAGCTACCAAACTAGTATCGGCATGGCACCATACGAGGCTCTTTATGGTCGGCCTTGCAGATCTCCGGTATGCTGGTTAGATATGGCCGATCGACCGCAGTTAGGCCCTGAACTAGTTCAAGAGACTTCTGACAAGATCACACTAGTAAAGGAACGACTTCGTGTTGCACAAAGTCGATAGAAGAGCTATGCTGACAAACGGCGACAGCCTCTGGAATTCGATAAGGGGGACTTTGTTTTTATACAAGTCCAGCCCACCCGAGGTGTCAAACGCTTTGGGCTCAAAGGAAAGCTCTCCCCGCGGTATATCGGTCCATTTCCGATCATTGAACGTATTGGCAAACTTGCTTATCGTCTGTCCCTTCCCTCGTCCATGCCTAAGGTTCATGACGTTTTTCATGTATCTATGCTTCGCAAGTATCGTCCTGATTCTTCGCATATCATCCCTTTAGTCGAGGTTCGGGTTGAAGAAGGAAATAAGTATCAAGAGAAAGCAATACAGATTTTAGATAGAAAAACTCAAGACCTACGGAGACGTAGCATACCACTTGTGAAAGTGCTCTGGGATAACCACGGCATAGAGGAAGCTACATGGGAACTAGAATCAACAATTAAACAGAAATACCCTGAATTGTTTTCTAGTACCACCTGATGTTGTGATACATTGTATTATTTTCACTTATAAATACCAGGATGAAAAATTGTTTACCCCTATCTTCATACATTGTTTCACTTGAATAACTACGCAGATGTCGGCAAATCATATCAATGGATATAGTGATGCACACACGCAGCGGCTCCTTAGCAACCTGCGGTTACTTCGCAAGCAATACCCCTCATCCATACTTGACTTGATTTCGAGGGCGAAATCCCTTTAAGGGGGGTAGAGTGTAATACCCTGTATTTCACAAAAAAAAAAAAAAAAAAAAATTTACTATTTGAAATTTTTACTATTTGGGCAATGCCCGAACGTTCAGGCGCATGACAGAACGTTCAGGCGCAATGTCAGAACGTTCAGGGGCCTGCCAGACCTGCCAGAACGTTCAGGCGCATGCCAGAACGTTCAGGCGCATGCTAGAACGTTCAGGCGCAAAAATCTCTATATAAGAAACCTCCTCATTTCTCATTCCTCACACCAAATCACCTTCTCTTGTGATTTTTCTTCTCCTTTCCACGCATTCTAAGTTTTTAGTCTTTGAGACTCCCGGTGCGGTTCAACAAAGTTCTGTCCGGAGGAAAGCGCCAGATCTGAAAGCGGTGCAACGAAGTTCTGTCCGGAGAAAAGCACCAGATCTGAAGGTGGGGAACGAAACATAGGTTTGCGTGTTTCATAACTTTTATTAAAGTTTACATTCAATTATTATTATGTCTACTATTCATTTACACTGCATTATGTCAATAATGTTTATGACCTGAATGTCCTAACTTTGCACGTCGTGACACCGACCCTGATAAGGATCACTAGACGTTGACAAAGTCAGTATAAATGTCAAGAAAAGACCAGACTAGTAGACTAAACTAGTTCATGCATTGGCATCATACATATCACCACCTAGGGACGTATATGGTTTATGACTCATAGAATAGTTAGAAGCATTGCTTACTATTCATATTATTTCTCTGGAGAGGGACGTACATGAGAACTCGGCTACGCTGGGGAGGGACATCAGTACGTGAATCCAGAGCATCGTTCCTGAGGAGGGACGTACAGTGAGAACCTGGCTACGCCTGGGGAAGGACACCTGTACGTGAACTCAGGCGATGTACGCTCATCAAACCATTAATACGTGACGGTGTCATGCATACATACATATTGATTGATTATGATGCTTACATGTGTATTTAAGATATTTGATATTGAAGTATGCTTTATTAATTGTTATACTCATGCACTATTTACCCACTGAGCGCGTTAAGCTCACTCCAATATTATCAAATCTTTCACAGGAAATTAGGGTGGACTGGGTGCAGGTTATGGGGCCCACATTTTCTACCCTTTGTATGAATCATTGGAGATTTTGGGAGTATGTTCCCTTGACCATTTTATGTACAAAAGTATTCTGAATTATATGAAATCAGATTTGTACTGTATATTGTATTTCCGCTGCGCACTCTGTTATTACCATTGTGATTGTTCCAAATGCGCGCCCCGTCCGAGGGTGTACCGCCGGTTTAGGCGCGTCCGGGCGGGGTGTGACATTTTAGTCTAAGACGTGGATAGCTTGCTATTGGGTTGTGTATCATGTTCTCTATTGAATGATAGCAGCCTATGGCAGGTCGATATACACAAACCCGAGAACTTGAGCTTTTCAGACTCTTCGGTAGCGTGTTATCAAGGCCTATAGCGCGTTATTGCCCGTTTTACTAAAAATGGAAAGACCACTGCAACAGCTTTATGGCGAGTTATCAAAGGGGATAGCGCCCCAGACAATTTTCCAGAAAAACAAATGTTTTATTATAGAATCCTATCAGCATGCCATCAACACTGATAGTGCGCTAGTGGCTTCTGGAAAATTTTGGCAAATTGCTGGATAGCCTTATTTTTTAAAAATTAATATTTTAACACTCAAGAACCGTTCCATTGACTCAAAACATATTGATATAAGATTAAAAACTTTTAAATATTTCAAAACTCAATGAAATTATGATTAAAACCTTTCGAAAACATTTTTTCAAAATGAAATACTATATCGAAGTGATTTTGAAGACTTTGTAATTTTTAGTGTTTTAGTGTTGAGATTGATCGAGAGGTTACCTTACACACCAAAGATAAAACTAACGCATTAGACATGAGATATGTCTTTGTTCTTCGAGCTTCATCTTTGTAGACTTCGATAGCAATTGTGTGATTTGTTGTTGAGGATTAGTTATAGCTCTTAGAAAAAAAAATACTGGTGATGTGTTGTCTTATCGAGAACACTTCATATACTTACAGTTTAAAACAATAGATAGCCTCTGGAAATCTCAACACAATGGGATAAAATGAAGAACTTGCGAAATAATGAGGTTATCTTCAAGACAGTTTGCAATTTTGATTCAGTTCGAAGGTTGTTTGGGCAAATGCAAGAATCACGACTTTCTTCTATTTAAACACTCTATGGAAAGCTCAGTTTAACTTGCAAAAATCATGTTTGTTCTATCTTTGAAAATCAGAGAATGAGGGTTTTATAAAATTAGCAGTAGTATGTTAAAGAGCAAGAGAGTACAAAATGCTTTGCATTCAAAACGTCGTTTAATCTAAAGTTGTTTTGGGCGTGCAAGCCAATGGGAATCATCAGGGTGTTAGTAGAGAATATTTCAATTAAAATAACCTGGCAAAACTGTGTAAGGAATAAAAAAATCGAGCAAGCAAAAGTGCACACATTTTCCTCGTAAGAAATATCAGATTTTAGTCTAAGACGTGGATAGCTTGCTATTGGGTTGTGTATCATGTTTTCTATTGAATGATAGCAGCCTATGGCAGGTCGATATACACAAACTCGAGAGCTTGAGCTTTTCAGACTTTTCGGTAGCGTGTTATCAAGGCCTATTTTACTAAAAATGGAAAGATCACTACAACTGCTTTATAGCGAGTTATCAAAGGGGATAGCGCCACAGACAATTTTTCAGAAAACTAATATTTTATTATAGAATCCTATCAGCATGCCATCAACACTAATAGTGCGCTAGTGGCTTCTGGAAAATTTTGGCAAATTGCTAGATAGCTTTATTTTTGAAAAATTAACATTTTAACACTCAAGAACCATTCCGTTGACTCAAAACATATTGATATTAGATTAAAAACTTTTAAATATTTCAAAACTCATTGAAATTATGATGAAAACCATTTGGAAAACATTTTTTCAAAATGAAATACTATATCGAAGTGCTTTCGAAGACTTTGTAATTTTTAGTGTTTTAGTGTTGATATTGATCGAGAGGTTACCTTACACACTAAAGATAAAACTAACGCATTAGACAAGAGATATGTCTTCGTTTCTCGAGCTTAATCTTTGTAGACTTCGATAGCAATTGTTTGATCTGTTGTTGATGATTAGTTATAGCTCTTAGAAAAAAAAATACAGGTGATGTGTTTTCTTACCGAAAACACTTCATATACTTACAGTTTAAAACAATAGATAGCCTCTGAAAATCTCACCAGAAAACGGATAAAATGAAGAACTTGCGAAATAATGAGGTTATCTTCAAGACAGTTTGCAATTTTGATTCAGTTCGAAGGTTGTTTGGGCAAATGCAAGAATCACGACTTTCTTCTATTTAAACACTCTATGGAAAGCTCAGACTAACTTACAAAAATCGTGTTTGTTCTATCTTTGAAAATTAGAGAATGAGGGTTTTAAAAAATTAGCAGTTGTAGGTTAAAGAGCAAGAGAGTACAAAATGCTTTGAATTCAAAACGTTGTTTAATCAAAAGTTGTTTTGGGCGTGCGAGACAATGGGAATCATCAGGGTGTTAGTATAGAATATTTCAATTAAGATAACCTGGCAAAACTGTGTAAGGAATAAAAAAATTGAGCAAGCAAAAGTGCACACATTTTTCTCGTAAGAAATATCACATTTTAGTCTAAGACGTGGATAGCTTGCTATTGGGTTCTGTATCATGTTCTCTATTGAATGATACCAAGCTATTGCAAGTCGTTATACACAAACCCGAGAGGTCGTGTTTTTTAGGCTATCCGATAGCGTGTTTTTATCAAGGCCTATAGCGCACTATTGCCCATTTTACTAAAAATGAAAAGATCACGGCAACAGCTCTATAGCGAGTTATCAAAGAGGATGGCGCGCTATAGACAATTTTCCAAAAAAATAAATGTTTTTTTATTTAACCCTATCAGCGTGCTATCAACACTGATATTGCGCTAGTGGCTTCTGAAAAATTTTGGCAAATTGCTGGATAGCCTTATTTTTGAAAAATTAATATTTTAACACTCAAGAACCATTCCATTGACTCAAAACATATTGATATAAGATTAAAAACTTTTAAATATTTCAAAACTCATTGAAATTATGATTAAAACCTTTCGGAAAACATTTTTTCATAATGAAATACTATATCGAAGTGATTTTGAAGACTTTGTAATTTTTAGCGTTTTAGTGTCGAGATTGATCGAGAGGTTACCTTACATACCAAAGATAAAACTAACGCATTAGACATGAGATATGTCTTCGTTTTTCGAGCTTAATCTTTGTAGACTTCGATAGCAATTGTTTGATCTGTTGTTGATGATTAGTTATAGCTCTTAGAAAAAAAAATACAGGTGATGTGTTTTCTTACCGAGAACACTTCATATACTTATAGTTTAAAATAATAGATAGCCTCTGGAAAAATCTCAACACAAAAAGGATAAAATGAAGAACTTGCGAAATAATGAGGTTATCTTCAAGACAGTTTGCAATTTTGATTCAGTTCGAAGGTTGTTTGGGCAAATGCAAGAATCACGACTTTCTTCTATTTAAACACTCTATGGAAAGCTCAGTCTAACTTGCAAAAATCGTGTTTGTTCTATCTTTGAAAATCAGATAATGAGGGTTTTATAAAATTAGCAGTAGTATGTTAAAGAGCAAGAGAGTACAAAATGCTTTGCATTCATAACGTTGTTTAATCTAAAGTTGTTTTGGGCGCACAAGCCAATGGGAATCATCAGGGTGTTAGTAGAGAGTATTTCAATTAAAATAACCTGGCAAAACTGTGTAAGGAATAAAAAAATCGAGCAAGCAAAAGTGCACACATTTTCCTCGTAAGAAATATCAGATTTTAGTCTAAGACGTGGATAGCTTGCTATTGGGTTGTGTATCATGTTTTCTATTGAATGATACCAGCCTATGGCAGGTCGATATACACAAACCCGAGAGCTTGAGCTTTTCAGACTTTTCGGTAGCGTGTTATCAAGGCCTATAGCGCGTTATTGCCCATTTTACTAAAAATGGAAAGATCACTGCAACTGCTTTATAGCGAGTTATCAAAGGGGATAGCGCCACAGACAATTTTTCAGAAAACTAATATTTTATTATAGAATCCTATCAGCATGCCATCAACACTGATAGTGCGCTAGTGGCTTCTGAAAAATTTTGGCAAATTGCTAGATAGCCTTATTTTTGAAAAATTAATATTTTAACACTCAAGAACCATTCCGTTGACTCAAAAGATATTGATATAAGATTAAAAACTTTTAAATATTTCAAAACTCATTGAAATTATGATTAAAACCTTGCGGAAAAGATTTTTTCAAAATGAAATACTATATCGAAGTGATTTTGAAGACTTTGTAATTTTTAGCGTTTTAGTGTCGAGATTGATCGAGAGGTTACCTTACATACCAAAGATAAAACTAACGCATTAGACATGAGATATGTCTTCGTTTTTCGAGCTTAATCTTTGTAGACTTCGATAGCAATTGTTTGATCTGTTGTTGATGATTAGTTATAGCTCTTAGAAAAAAAAATACAGGTGATGTGTTTTCTTACCGAGAACACTTCATATACTTATAGTTTAAAATAATAGATAGCCTCTGGAAAAATCTCAACACAAAAAGGATAAAATGAAGAACTTGCGAAATAATGAGGTTATCTTCAAGACAGTTTGCAATTTTGATTCAGTTCGAAGGTTGTTTGGGCAAATGCAAGAATCACGACTTTCTTCTATTTAAACACTCTATGGAAAGCTCAGTCTAACTTGCAAATATCGTGTTTGTTCTATCTTTGAAAATCAGATAATGAGGGTTTTATAAAATTAGCAGTAGTATGTTAAAGAGCAAGAGAGTACAAAATGCTTTGCATTCATAACGTTGTTTAATCTAAAGTTGTTTTGGGCGTACAAGCCAATGGGAATCATCAGGGTGTTAGTTAGGAGTATTTCAATTAAAATAACCTGGCAAAACTGTGTAAGGAATAAAAAAATCGAGCAAGCAAAAGTGCACACATTTTCCTCGTAAGAAATATCAGATTTTAGTCTAAGACGTGGATAGCTTGCTATTGGGTTGTGTATCATGTTTTCTATTGAATGATACCAGCCTATGGCAGGTCGATATACACAAACCCGAGAGCTTGAGCTTTTCAGACTTTTCGGTAGCGTGTTATCAAGGCCTATAGCGCGTTATTGCCCATTTTACTAAAAATGGAAAGATCACTGCAACTGCTTTATAGCGAGTTATCAAAGGGGATAGCGCCACAGACAATTTTTCAGAAAACTAATATTTTATTATAGAATCCTATCAGCATGCCATCAACACTGATAGTGCGCTAGTGGCTTCTGAAAAATTTTGGCAAATTGCTAGATAGCCTTATTTTTGAAAAATTAATATTTTAACACTCAAGAACCATTCCGTTGACTCAAAACATATTGATATAAGATTAAAAACTTTTAAATATTTCAAAACTCATTGAAATTATGATTAAAACCTTGCGGAAAAGATTTTTTCAAAATGAAATACTATATCGAAGTGATTTTGAAGACTTTGCAATTTTTAGCGTTTTAGTGTCGAGATTGATCGAGAGGTTACCTTACACACCAAAGATAAAACTAACGCATTAGACATGAGATATGTCTTCGTTTTTCGAGCTTAATCTTTGTAGACTTCGATAGCAATTGTTTGATCTGTTGTTGATGATTAGTTATTGCTCTTAGAAAAAAAAATACAGGTGATGGGTTTTCTTATCGGGAACACTTCATATACTTACAGTTTAAAACAATAGATAGCCTCTGGAAATCTCAACACAATGGGATAAAATGAAGAACTTGCGAAATAATGAGGTTATCTTCAAGACAATTTGCAATTTTGATTCAGTTCGAAGGTTGTTTGGGCAAATGCAAGAATCACGACTTTCTTCTATTTAAACACTCTATGGAAAGCTCAGTCTAACTTGCAAAAATCGTGTTTGTTCTATCTTTGAAAATCAGAGAATGAGGGTTTTATAAAATTAGCAGTAGTATGTTAAAGAGCAAGAGAGTACAAAATGCTTTGCATTAAAAACGTTGTTTAATCTAAAGTTGTTTTGGGCGTGCAAGCCAATGGGAATCATCAGGGTGTTAGTAGAGAATACTTCAATTAAGATAACCTGGCAAAATTGTACAAGGAATAAAAAAATCGAGCAAGTAAAAGTGCACACATTTTCCTCATAAGAAATATCATATTTTAGTCTAAGACGTGGATAGCTTGCTATTGGGTTGTGTATCATGTTCTCTATTGAATGATAGCAGCCTATGGCAGGTCGATATACACAAACCCGAGAGCTTGAGCTTTTCAGACTTTTCGGTAGCGTGTTATCAAGGCCTATAGCGTGTTATTGCCCATTTTACTAAAAATGGAAAGATCACTGCAACAACTTTATAGCGAGTTATGAAAGGGGATAGCGCCACAGACAATTTTCCAGGAAAACAAATGTTTTATTATAGAATCCTATCAGCGTGCTATCAACACTGATAGTGCGCTGGTGGCTTCTGGAAAATTTTGGCAAATTTCTGGATAGCCTTATTTTTTAAAAATTAATATTTTAACACTCAAGAACCGTTCCATTGACTCAAAACATATTGATATAAGATTAAAAACTTTTAAATATTTCAAAACTCATTGAAATTATGATTAAAACCTTTCGAAAACATTTTTTCAAAATGAAATACTATATCGAAGTGATTTTGAAGACTTTGTAATTTTTAGTGTTTTAGTGTTGAGATTGATCGAGAGGTTACCTTACACACCAAAGATAAAACTAACGCATTAGACATGAGATATGTCTTCGTTCTTCGAGCTTCATATTTGTAGACTTCGATAGCAATTGTGTGATTTGTTGTTGATGATTAGTTATAGCTCTTAGAAAAAAAAATATTGGTGATGTGTTGTCTCATCGAGAACACTTCATATACTTACAGTTTAAAACAATAGATAGCCTCAGGAAATCTCAACACAATGGGATAAAATGAAGAACTTGCGAAATAATGAGGTTATCTTCAAGACAGTTTGCAATTTTGATTCAGTTCGAAGGTTGTTTGGGCAAATGCAAGAATCACGACTTTCTTCTATTTAAACACTCTATGGAAAGCTCAGTCTAACTTGCAAAAATCGTGTTTGTTCTATCTTTGAAAATCAGAGAATGAGGGTTTTATAAAATTAGCAGTAGTATGTTAAAGAGCAAGAGAGTACAAAATGCTATGCATTCAAAACGTTGTTTAATCTAAAGTTGTTTTGGGCGTGCGAGGCAATGGGAATCATCAGGGTGTTAGTAGAGAATACTTCAATTAAGATAACCTGACAAAATTGTGTAAGGAATAAAAAAATCGAGCAAGTAAAAGTGCACACATTTTCCTCATAAGAAATATCAGATTTTAGTCTAAGACGTGGATAGCTTGCTATTGGGTTGTGTATCATGTTCTCTATTGAATGATAGCAGCCTATGGCAGGTCGATATACACAAACCCGAGAGCTTGAGTTTTTCAGACTTTTCGGTAGCGTGTTATCAAGGCCTATAGCGCGCTATTGCCCATTTTACTAAAAATGGAAAGATCACTGGAACAACTTTATAGCGAGTTACGAAAGGGGATAGCGCCACAGACAATTTTCCAGGAAAACAAATGTTTTATTATAGAATCCTATCAGCGTGCTATCAGCACTGATAGTGCGCTAGTGGCTTCTGGAAAATTTTGGCAAATTTTTGGATAGCCTTATTTTTTAAAAATTAATATTTTAACACTCAAGAACCGTTCCATTGACTCAAAACATATTGATATAAGATTAAAAACTTTTAAATATTTCAAAACTCATTGAAATTATGATTAGAACCTTTCGAAAACATTTTTTCAAAATGAAATACTATATCGAAGTGATTTTGAAGATTTTGTAATTTTTAGTGTTTTAGTGTTGAGATTGATCGAGAGGTTACCTTACACACCAAAGATAAAACTAACGCATTAGACATGAGATATGTCTTCGTTCTTCGAGCTTCATATTTGTAGACTTCGATAGCAATTGTGTGATTTGTTGTTGATGATTAGTTATAGCTCTTAGAAAAAAAATACTGGTGATGTGTTGTCTTATCGAGAACACTTCATATACTTACAGTTTAAAACAATAGATAGCCTCTGGAAATCTCAACACAATGGGATAAAATGAAGAACTTGCGAAATAATGAGGTTATCTTGAAGACAATTTGCAATTTTGATTCAGTTCGAAGGTTGTTTGGGCAAATGCAAGAATCACGACTTTCTTCTATTTAAACACTCTATGGAAAGCTCAGTCTAACTTGCAAAAATCGTGTTTGTTCTATCTTTGAAAATCAGAGAATGAGGGTTTTATAAAATTAGCAGTAGTATGTTAAAGAGCAAGAGAGTACAAAATGCTATGCATTCAAAACGTTGTTTAATCTAAAGTTGTTTTGGGCGTGCGAGGCAATGGGAATCATCAGGGTGTTAGTAGAGAATACTTCAATTAAGATAACCTGACAAAATTGTGTAAGGAATAAAAAAATCGAGCAAGTAAAAGTGCACACATTTTCCTCCTAAGAAATATCAGATTTTAGTCTAAGACGTGGATAGCTTGCTATTGGGTTGTGTATCATGTTTTCTATTGAATTATACCAGCCTATGGCAGGTCGATATACACAAACCCGAGAGCTTGAGCTTTTCAGACTTTTCGGTAGCGTGTTATCAAGGCCTATAGCGCGTTATTGCCCATTTTACTAAAAATGGAAAGATCACTGCAACTGCTTTATAGCGAGTTATCAAAGGGGATAGCGCCACAGACAATTTTTCAGAAAACTAATATTTTATTATAGAATCCTATCAGCATGCCATCAACACTGATAGTGCGCTAGTGGCTTCTGAAAAATTTTGGCAAATTGCTAGATAGCCTTATTTTTGAAAAATTAATATTTTAACACTCAAGAACCATTCCGTTGACTCAAAAGATATTGATATAAGATTAAAAACTTTTAAATATTTCAAAACTCATTGAAATTATGATTAAAACCTTGCGGAAAAGATTTTTTCAAAATGAAATACTATATCGAAGTGATTTTGAAGACTTTGTAATTTTTAGCGTTTTAGTGTCGAGATTGATCGAGAGGTTACCTTACATACCAAAGATAAAACTAACGCATTAGACATGAGATATGTCTTCGTTTTTCGAGCTTAATCTTTGTAGACTTCGATAGCAATTGTTTGATCTGTTGTTGATGATTAGTTATAGCTCTTAGAAAAAAAAATACAGGTGATGTGTTTTCTTACCGAGAACACTTCATATACTTATAGTTTAAAATAATAGATAGCCTCTGGAAAAATCTCAACACAAAAAGGATAAAATGAAGAACTTGCGAAATAATGAGGTTATCTTCAAGACAGTTTGCAATTTTGATTCAGTTCGAAGGTTGTTTGGGCAAATGCAAGAATCACGACTTTCTTCTATTTAAACACTCTATGGAAAGCTCAGTCTAACTTGCAAATATCGTGTTTGTTCTATCTTTGAAAATCAGATAATGAGGGTTTTATAAAATTAGCAGTAGTATGTTAAAGAGCAAGAGAGTACAAAATGCTTTGCATTCATAACGTTGTTTAATCTAAAGTTGTTTTGGGCGTACAAGCCAATGGGAATCATCAGGGTGTTAGTTAGGAGTATTTCAATTAAAATAACCTGGCAAAACTGTGTAAGGAATAAAAAAATCGAGCAAGCAAAAGTGCACACATTTTCCTCGTAAGAAATATCAGATTTTAGTCTAAGACGTGGATAGCTTGCTATTGGGTTGTGTATCATGTTTTCTATTGAATGATACCAGCCTATGGCAGGTCGATATACACAAACCCGAGAGCTTGAGCTTTTCAGACTTTTCGGTAGCGTGTTATCAAGGCCTATAGCGCGTTATTGCCCATTTTACTAAAAATGGAAAGATCACTGCAACTGCTTTATAGCGAGTTATCAAAGGGGATAGCGCCACAGACAATTTTTCAGAAAACTAATATTTTATTATAGAATCCTATCAGCATGCCATCAACACTGATAGTGCGCTAGTGGCTTCTGAAAAATTTTGGCAAATTGCTAGATAGCCTTATTTTTGAAAAATTAATATTTTAACACTCAAGAACCATTCCGTTGACTCAAAACATATTGATATAAGATTAAAAACTTTTAAATATTTCAAAACTCATTGAAATTATGATTAAAACCTTGCGGAAAAGATTTTTTCAAAATGAAATACTATATCGAAGTGATTTTGAAGACTTTGCAATTTTTAGCGTTTTAGTGTCGAGATTGATCGAGAGGTTACCTTACACACCAAAGATAAAACTAACGCATTAGACATGAGATATGTCTTCGTTTTTCGAGCTTAATCTTTGTAGACTTCGATAGCAATTGTTTGATCTGTTGTTGATGATTAGTTATTGCTCTTAGAAAAAAAAATACAGGTGATGGGTTTTCTTATCGGGAACACTTCATATACTTACAGTTTAAAACAATAGATAGCCTCTGGAAATCTCAACACAATGGGATAAAATGAAGAACTTGCGAAATAATGAGGTTATCTTCAAGACAATTTGCAATTTTGATTCAGTTCGAAGGTTGTTTGGGCAAATGCAAGAATCACGACTTTCTTCTATTTAAACACTCTATGGAAAGCTCAGTCTAACTTGCAAAAATCGTGTTTGTTCTATCTTTGAAAATCAGAGAATGAGGGTTTTATAAAATTAGCAGTAGTATGTTAAAGAGCAAGAGAGTACAAAATGCTTTGCATTCAAAACGTTGTTTAATCTAAAGTTGTTTTGGGCGTGCAAGCCAATGGGAATCATCAGGGTGTTAGTAGAGAATACTTCAATTAAGATAACCTGGCAAAATTGTACAAGGAATAAAAAAATCGAGCAAGTAAAAGTGCACACATTTTCCTCATAAGAAATATCATATTTTAGTCTAAGACGTGGATAGCTTGCTATTGGGTTGTGTATCATGTTCTCTATTGAATGATAGCAGCCTATGGCAGGTCGATATACACAAACCCGAGAGCTTGAGCTTTTCAGACTTTTCGGTAGCGTGTTATCAAGGCCTATAGCGTGTTATTGCCCATTTTACTAAAAATGGAAAGATCACTGCAACAACTTTATAGCGAGTTATGAAAGGGGATAGCGCCACAGACAATTTTCCAGGAAAACAAATGTTTTATTATAGAATCCTATCAGCGTGCTATCAACACTGATAGTGCGCTGGTGGCTTCTGGAAAATTTTGGCAAATTTCTGGATAGCCTTATTTTTTAAAAATTAATATTTTAACACTCAAGAACCTTTCCATTGACTCAAAACATATTGATATAAGATTAAAAACTTTTAAATATTTCAAAACTCATTGAAATTATGATTAAAACCTTTCGAAAACATTTTTTCAAAATGAAATACTATATCGAAGTGATTTTGAAGACTTTGTAATTTTTAGTGTTTTAGTGTTGAGATTGATCGAGAGGTTACCTTACACACCAAAGATAAAACTAACGCATTAGACATGAGATATGTCTTCGTTCTTCGAGCTTCATATTTGTAGACTTCGATAGCAATTGTGTGATTTGTTGTTGATGATTAGTTATAGCTCTTAGAAAAAAAAATATTGGTGATGTGTTGTCTCATCGAGAACACTTCATATACTTACAGTTTAAAACAATAGATAGCCTCAGGAAATCTCAACACAATGGGATAAAATGAAGAACTTGCGAAATAATGAGGTTATCTTCAAGACAGTTTGCAATTTTGATTCAGTTCGAAGGTTGTTTGGGCAAATGCAAGAATCACGACTTTCTTCTATTTAAACACTCTATGGAAAGCTCAGTCTAACTTGCAAAAATCGTGTTTGTTCTATCTTTGAAAATCAGAGAATGAGGGTTTTATAAAATTAGCAGTAGTATGTTAAAGAGCAAGAGAGTACAAAATGCTATGCATTCAAAACGTTGTTTAATCTAAAGTTGTTTTGGGCGTGCGAGGCAATGGGAATCATCAGGGTGTTAGTAGAGAATACTTCAATTAAGATAACCTGACAAAATTGTGTAAGGAATAAAAAAATCGAGCAAGTAAAAGTGCACACATTTTCCTCATAAGAAATATCAGATTTTAGTCTAAGACGTGGATAGCTTGCTATTGGGTTGTGTATCATGTTCTCTATTGAATGATAGCAGCCTATGGCAGGTCGATATACACAAACCCGAGAGCTTGAGTTTTTCAGACTTTTCGGTAGCGTGTTATCAAGGCCTATAGCGCGCTATTGCCCATTTTACTAAAAATGGAAAGATCACTGGAACAACTTTATAGCGAGTTACGAAAGGGGATAGCGCCACAGACAATTTTCCAGGAAAACAAATGTTTTATTATAGAATCCTATCAGCGTGCTATCAGCACTGATAGTGCGCTAGTGGCTTCTGGAAAATTTTGGCAAATTTTTGGATAGCCTTATTTTTTAAAAATTAATATTTTAACACTCAAGAACCGTTCCATTGACTCAAAACATATTGATATAAGATTAAAAACTTTTAAATATTTCAAAACTCATTGAAATTATGATTAGAACCTTTCGAAAACATTTTTTCAAAATGAAATACTATATCGAAGTGATTTTGAAGATTTTGTAATTTTTAGTGTTTTAGTGTTGAGATTGATCGAGAGGTTACCTTACACACCAAAGATAAAACTAACGCATTAGAGATGAGATATGTCTTCGTTCTTCGAGCTTCATATTTGTAGACTTCGATAGCAATTGTGTGATTTGTTGTTGATGATTAGTTATAGCTCTTAGAAAAAAAATACTGGTGATGTGTTGTCTTATCGAGAACACTTCATATACTTACAGTTTAAAACAATAGATAGCCTCTGGAAATCTCAACACAATGGGATAAAATGAAGAACTTGCGAAATAATGAGGTTATCTTGAAGACAATTTGCAATTTTGATTCAGTTCGAAGGTTGTTTGGGCAAATGCAAGAATCACGACTTTCTTCTATTTAAACACTCTATGGAAAGCTCAGTCTAACTTGCAAAAATCGTGTTTGTTCTATCTTTGAAAATCAGAGAATGAGGGTTTTATAAAATTAGCAGTAGTATGTTAAAGAGCAAGAGAGTACAAAATGCTATGCATTCAAAACGTTGTTTAATCTAAAGTTGTTTTGGGCGTGCGAGGCAATGGGAATCATCAGGGTGTTAGTAGAGAATACTTCAATTAAGATAACCTGACAAAATTGTGTAAGGAATAAAAAAATCGAGCAAGTAAAAGTGCACACATTTTCCTCATAAGAAATATCAGATTTTAGTCTAAGACGTGGATAGCTTGCTATTGGGTTGTGTATCATGTTCTCTATTGAATGATAGCAGCCTATGGCAGGTCGATATACACAAACCCGAGAGCTTGAGTTTTTCAGACTTTTCGGTAGCGTGTTATCAAGGCCTATAGCGCGCTATTGCCCATTTTACTAAAAATGGAAAGATCACTGGAACAACTTTATAGCGAGTTACGAAAGGGGATAGCGCCACAGACAATTTTCCAGGAAAACAAATGTTTTATTATAGAATCCTATCAGCGTGCTATCAGCACTGATAGTGCGCTAGTGGCTTCTGGAAAATTTTGGCAAATTTTTGGATAGCCTTATTTTTTAAAAATTAATATTTTACCACTCGAGAACCGTTCCATTGACTCAAAACATATTGATATAAGATTAAAAACTTTTAAATATTTCAAAACGCATAGAAATTATGATTAGAACCTTTCGAAAACATTTTTTCAAAATGAAATACTATATCGAAGTGATTTTGAAGATTTTGTAATATTTAGTGTTTTAGTGTTGAGATTGATCGAGAGGTTACCTTACACACCAAAGATAAAACTAACGCATTAGACATGAGATATGTCTTCGTTCTTCGAGCTTCATATTTGTAGACTTCGATAGCAATTGTGTGATTTGTTGTTGATGATTAGTTATAGCTCTTAGAAAAAAAATACTGGTGATGTGTTGTCTTATCGAGAACACTTCATATACTTACAGTTTAAAACAATAGATAGCCTCTGGAAATCTCAACACAATGGGATAAAATGAAGAACTTGCGAAATAATGAGGTTATCTTGAAGACAATTTGCAATTTTGATTCAGTTCGAAGGTTGTTTGGGCAAATGCAAGAATCACGACTTTCTTCTATTTAAACACTCTATGGAAAGCTCAGTCTAACTTGCAAAAATCGTGTTTGTTCTATCTTTGAAAATCAGAGAATGAGGATTTTATAAAATTAGCAGTAGTATGTTAAAGAGCAAGAGAGTACAAAATGCTTTGCATTCAAAACGTTGTTTAATCTAAAGTTTTTTTGGGCGTGCGAGGCAATGGGAATCATCAGGGTGTTAGTAGAGAATACTTCAATTAAGATAACCTGGCAAAATTGTGTAAGGAATAAAAAAATCGAGCAAGTAAAAGTGCACACATTTTCCTCATAAGAAATATCAGATTTTAGTCTAAGACGTGGATAGCTTGCTATTGGGTTGTGTATCATGTTCTCTATTGAATGATAGCAGCCTATGGCAGGTTGATATACACAAACCCGAGAGCTTGAGTTTTTCAGACTTTTCGGTAGCGTGTTATCAAGGCCTATAGCGCGTTATTGCCCATTTTACTAAAAATGGAAAGATCTCTGCAACAGCTTTATAGCGAGTTATCAAAGGGGATAGCGCCACAGACAATTTTTCAGAAAAACTAATATTTTTTTATAGAATCCTATCAGCATGCCATCAACACTGATAGTGCGCTAGTGGCTTCTGGAAAATTTTGGCAAATTGCTAGATAGCCTTATTTTTGAAAAATTAATATTTTAACACTCAAGAACCATTCCATTTACTCAAAACATATTGATATAAGATTAAAAACTTTTAAATATTTCAAAACTCATTGAAATTATGATTAAAACCTTTTAGAAAACATTTTTTCAAAATGAAATACTACATCGAAGTGCTTTCGAAGACTTTGTAATTTTTAGTGTTTTAGTGTTGAGATTGATCGAGAGGTTACCTTACACACTAAAGATAAAACTAACGCATTAGACATGAGATATGTCTTCGTTTTTTGAGCTTAATCTTTGTAGACTTCGATAGCAATTGTTTGATCTGTTGTTGATGATTAGTTATAGCTATTAGAAAAAAAAATACAGGTGATGTGTTTTCTTACCGAGAACACTTCATATACTTACAGTTTAAAATAATAGATAGCCTCTGGAAAAATCTCAACACAAAAGGGATAAAATGAAGAACTTGCGAAATAATGAGTTTATCTTCAAGACAGTTTGCAATTTTGATTCAGTTCGAAGGTTGTTTGGGCAAATGCAAGAATCACGACTTTCTTCTATTTAAACACTCTATGGAAAGCTCAGTCTAACTTGCAAAAATCGTGTTTGTTCTATATTAGAAAATCAGAGAATGAGGGTTTTATAAAATTAGCAGTAGTATGTTAAAGAGCAAGAGAGTACAAAATGCTTTGCATTCAAAACGTTGTTTAATCTAAAGTTGTTTTGGGCGTGCGAGGCAATGGGAATCATCAGGGTGTTAGTAGAGAATACTTCAATTAAGATAACCTGGCAAAATTGTGTAAGGAATAAAAAAATCGAGCAAGTAAAAGTGCACACATTTTCCTCATAAGAAATATCAGATTTTAGTCTAAGACGTGGATAGCTTGCTATTGGGTTGTGTATCATGTTCTCTATTGAATGATAGAAGCCTATGGCAGGTCGATATTCACAAACCCGAGAGCTTGAGCTTTTCAGACTTTTCGGTAGCGTGTTATCAAGGCCTATAGCGCGTTATTGCCCATTTTACTAAAAATGGGAAGATCACTGCAACAGCTTTATAGCGAGTTATCAAAGGGGATAGCGCAACAGACAATTTTCCAGAAAAACAAATGTTTTATTATAGAATCCTATCAGCATGCCATCAACACTGATAGTGCGCTAGTGGCTTCTGGAAAATTTTGGCAAATTGCTAGATAGCTTTATTTTTGAAAAAGTAATATTTTAACACTCAAGAACCATTCCATTGACTCAAAACATATTGATATAAGATTAAAAACTTTTAAATATTTCAAAACTCATTGAAATTATGATGAAAACCTTTTGGAAAACATTTTTTCAAAATGAAATACTATATCGAAGTGCTTTCGAAGACTTTGTGATTTTTAGTGTTTTAGTGTTGAGATTGATCGAGAGGTTACCTTACACACCAAAGATAAAACTAACGCATTAGACATGAGATATGTGTTCGTTCTTCGAGCTTCATCTTTGTAGACTTCGATAGCAATTGTGTGATCTGCTGTTGATGATTAGTTACAGCTCTTAGAAAAAAAAAATACAGGTGATGTGTTAACTTACCGATAACACTTCATATACTTACAGTTTAAAACAATAGATAGCCTCTGGAAATCTCAACACAATGGTATAAAATGAAGAACTTGCGAAATAATGAGGTTATCTTCAAGACAGTTTGCAATTTTGATTTAGTTCGAAGGTTGTTTGGGCAAATGCGAGAATCACGACTTTCTTCTATTTAAACACTCTATGGAAAGCTCAGTCTAACTTGCAAAAATCGTGTTTGTTCTATCGTTGAAAATCAGAGAATGAGGGTTTTATAAAATTAGCAGTTGTAGGTTAAAGAGCAAGAGAGTACAAAATGCTTTGAATTCAAAACGTTGTTTAATCTAAAGTTGTTTTGGGCGTGTGAGGCAATGGGAATCATCAGGGTGTTAGTAAAGAATATTTCAATTAAGATAACCTGGCAAAACTGTGTAAGGAATAAAAAAATCGAGCAAGTAAAAGTGCACACATTTTCCTCATAAGAAATATCAGATTTTAGTCTAAGACGTGGATAGCTTGCTATTGGGTTGTATATCATGTTCTCTATTGAATGATAGCAGCCTATGGCAGGTCGATATACACAAACACGAGAGCTTGAGTTTTTCAGACTTTTCGGTTGCGTGTTATCAAGGCATATAGCGCGCTATTGCCCATTTTACTAAAAATGGAAAGATCACTGCAACAGCTTTATAGCGAGTTATCAAAGGGGATAGCGCAACAGACAATTTTCCAGAAAAACAAATGTTTTATTATAGAATCCTATCAGCGTGCTACCAACACTGATAGTGTCCTAGTGCCTTCTGGAAAATTTTGGCAAATTGTTGCATAGCCTTTTTTTTAAAAAATTAATATTTTAACACTCAAGAACCATTCTATTGAGTCAAAACATATTGATATAAGATTAAAAACTTTTAAATACTTTAAAACTTATTGAAATTA
The DNA here is from genome assembly GCA_035771175.1 of Paratinospora sagittata. NCBI lineage: Eukaryota > Viridiplantae > Streptophyta > Magnoliopsida > Ranunculales > Menispermaceae > Paratinospora > Paratinospora sagittata. The sequence continues at coordinate 17,561,251 of CM069592.1, forward strand.
TGATTAAAACCTTTAAGAAAACAATTTTTCAAAATGAAATACTATATCGAAGTGATTTTGAAGACTTTGTAATTTTTAGTGTTTTAGTGTTGAGATTGATCGAGAGGTTACCTTACACACCAAAGATAAAACTAATGCATTAGACATGAGATATGTCTTCGTTCTTCGAGCCTCATCTTTGTAGACTTCGATAGCAATTGTGTGATCTGTTGTTGATGATTAGTTATAGTCTTAGAAAAAAAAGTACATGTGATGTGTTTTCTTACCGAGAACACTTCATATACTTACAGTTTAAAACAGTAGATAGCCTCTGGAAATCTCAGCACAAAAGGGATAAAATGAAGAACTTGCGAAATACTGAGGTTATCTTCAAGACAGTTTCCAATTTTGATTCAGTTCGAAGGTTGTTTGGGCAAATGCAAGAATCTTGACTTTCTTCTATTTAAACACTCTATGGAAAGCTCAGTCTAACTTGCAAAAATCGTGTTTGTTCTATCTTTGAAAATCAGAGAATGAGAGTTTTGTAAAATTAGCAGTTGTAGGTTAAAGAGCAAGAGAGTACAAAATGATTTGAATTCAAAACGTTGTTTAATCTAAAGTTGTTTTGGGCGTGTGAGGCAATGGGAATCATCAGGGTGTTAGTAGAGAATATTTCAATTAAGATAACCTGGCAAAACTGTGTAAGGAATAAAAAACCGAGCAAGCAAAAGTGCACACATTATCCTCGTAAGAAATATCAGATTTTAGTCTAAGACGTGGATAGCTTGCTATTGGGTTGTGTATCATGTTCTCGATTAAATGATAGCAGCCTATGGCAGGTCGATATACACAAATACGAGAGCTTAAGTTTTTCAGACTTTTCGGTAGCGTGTTATCAAGGCCTATAGAGCGCTATTGCCCATTTTACTAAAAATGGAAAGATCACGGCAACAGCTCTTTAGTGAGTTATCAAAGGGGATAGCGCGCTACAGACAATTTTCCAAAAAAAATAAATGTTTTTTTATTGAACCCTATCAGCGTGCTATCAACACTGATATTACGCTAGTGGCTTCTGAAAAATTTTGGCAAATTGCTGGATAGCCCTATTTTTAAAATATTAATATTTTAACACTTAAAAACCATTCCATTGGCTCAAAACATATTGATATAAGATTAAAAACTTTTTTATATTTTAAAACTCATTGACATTATGATTAAAACCTTTCGGAAAACATTTTTTCAAAATGAAATACTATATCGAAGTGATTTTGAAGACTTTGCAATTTTAAGAGTTTTAGTGCTGAGATTGATCGAGAGGTTACCTTACACACCAAAGATGAAACTAACGCATTAGACATGAGATATGTCTTCGTTCTTCGAGCTTGATCTTTGTAGACTTCGATAGCTATTGTTTCATGTGTTGTTGATGATTAGTTATAGCTCTTAGAATAAAATACGGGTGATGTGTTCTCTTACCGAGGACACTTCATATACTTACAGTTTAAAACATTAGATAGCCTCTGGAAATCTCAGCACAAAAGGGATAAAATGAAGAACTTGCAAAATAATGAGGTTATCTTCAAGATAGTTTGCAGATTTGATTCAATTTGAAGGTTTTTTGGCCAAATGAAAGAATCACGAATTCTTCTATTTAAAAACTCTATGGAAAGCTCAGTCTAACTTGCAAAAATCGTGTTTGTTCTATCTTTGAAAATCAGAGAATGAGGGTTGTATAAAATTAGCAGTTGTAGGTTAAAGAGCAAGAGAGTACAAAATGATTTGAATTCAAAACGTTGTTTAATCTAAAGTTGTTTTGGGCGTGGGAGGCAATGGGAATCATTAGGGTGTTAGTAGAGAATATTTCACTTAAGATAACCTGGCAAAACTGTGTAAGGAATAAAAAAATCGAGCAAGCAAAAGTGCACACATTTTTCTCATAAGAAATATCAGATTTTAGTCTAAGACGTGGATAGCTTGCTATTGGGTTGTGTATCATGTTCTCTATTGAATGATAGCAGGCTATCGCAGGTCGATATGCACAAACCCGAGAGCTTGAGTTTTTCAAACTTTTCGGTAGCGTGTTATCAAGGCCTATAGCGCGCTATTGCCCATTTTACTAAAAATGGAAAGATCACGGCAACAACTCTATAGCGAGTTATCAAAGGGGATAGCGCGCTATAAACAAATTTTCCAAAAAAATAAATGTGTTTTTATTGAACCCTATCAGTGTGCTATCAACACTGATATTGCGCTAGTGGCTTCTGAAAAATTTTCGCAAATTGCTGGATAGCCTTATATTTGAAAAACTAATATTTTAACACTCAAGAACCATTCCATTGACTCAAAACATATTGATATAAGATTAAATACTTTTAAATATTTGAAAACCCATTGAAATTATGATTAAAACTTTCGAAAAATAGCTTTTCAAAATGAAATACTATATCGAAGTGATTTTGAAGACTTTGCAATTTTTAGAGTTTTACTGTTGAGATTGATCGAGAGGTTACCTTACACACCAAAGATAAAACTAACGCATTAGACATGAGATATGTCTTCGTTATTCGAGCTTGATTTTTGTAGACTTCGATAGCAATTATTTGATCTGTTTTTTATGATTAGTTATAGCTCTTAGAAAAAAAAATACAGGTGATGTGTTAACTTACCGATAACACTTCATATACTTACAGTTTAAAACAATAGATAGCCTCTAGAAATCTCAGCACAAAAGGGACAAAATGAAGAACTTGCGAAATAATTAGGTTATCTTCAAGACAGTTTGCAATTTTGATTCAGTTCAAAGGTTGTTTGGGCAAATGCAAGAATCACGACTTTCTTCTATTTAAACACTCTATGGAAAGCTCAGTCTAGCTTGAAAAAATCATGTTTGTTCTATCTTTGAAAATCAGAGAATGAGGGTTTTAAAAAATTAGCAGTTGTAGGTTAAAGAGCAAGAGAGTACAAAATGATTTAAATTCAAAACGTTGTTTAATCTAAAGTTGTTTTGGGCGTGCGAGGCAATGGGAATCATCAGGGTGTTAGTAGAGAATATTTCACTTAAGATAACCTGGCAAAACTGTGTAAGAAATAAAATAATCGAGCAAGCAAAAGTGCACACATTTTTCTCATAAGAAATATCAGATTTTAGTCTAAGATGTGGATAGCTTGCTATTGGGTTGTGCATCATGTTCTCTATTGAATGATAGCAGGCTATAGCAGGTCGATATAACAAACCCGAGAGCTTGAGTTTTTCAGACTTTTCGGTAGCGTGTTATCAAGGCCTATAGCGCGCTATTGCCCATTTTATTAAAAATGGAAAGATCACGGCAACAGCTCTATAGCGAGTTATTAAAGGGGATAGCGCGCTATAGACAATTTTCCAAAAAAAACAAATGTTTTTTTATTGAACCCTATCAGCGTGCTATCACCACTGATGTTGCGCTAGTGGCTTCTGAATAATTTTGGCAAATTGCTGGATAGCGTTATTTTTGAAAAATTGATATTTTAACACTTAAGAACAATTCCATTGACTCAAAACATATTGATATAACATTAAAAACTTTTAAATATTTGAAAACTCATTGAAATTATGATTAAAACCTTTCGGAAAATATTTTTTCAAAATGAAATACTATATCGAAGTGATTTTGAAGACTTTGCAATTTTTAGTGTTTTACTGTTGAGATTGATCGAGAGGTTACCTTACACACCAAAGATAAAACTAACGCATTAGAAATGAGATATGTCTTCGTTATTCGAGCTTTATCTTTGTAGACTTCGATAGCAATTGTTTGTTCTGTTGTTGATGATTAGTTATAGCTCTTAGAAAAAAAATACAAGTGATGTGTTCACTTACCGATAACACTTCATACACTTACAGTTTAGAACAATAGATAGCCTCTGGAAATCTCAACACAAAAGGGATAAAAAGAAGAACTTGCGAAATAATGAGGTTATCTTCAAGACAGTTTGCAATTTTGATTCAGTTCGAAGGTTGTTTGGGCAAATGCAAGAATCACGACTTTCTTCTATTTAAACACTCTATGGAAAGCTCAGTCTAACTTGCAAAAATCGTGTTTGTTCTATCTTTGAAAATCAGAGAATGAGGGTTGTATAAAATTAGCGGTTGTAGGTTAAAGAGCAAGAGAGTACAAAATGATTTGAATTCAAAACGTTGTTTAATCTAAAGTTGTTTTGGGCGTGTGAGGCAATGGGAATCATCAGGGTGTTAGTAGAGAATATTTCACTTAAGATAACCTGGCAAAACTGTGTAAGGAATAAAAAAATCGAGCAAGCAAAAGTGCACACATTTTTCTCATAAGAAATATCAGATTTTAGTCTATGACGTCGATAGCTTGCTATTGGGTTGTGTATCATGTTCTCTATTGAATGATAGCAGGCTATAGCAGGTCGATATAACAAACCCGAGAGCTTGAGTTTTTAAGACTTTTCGGTAGCGTGTTATCAAGGCCTACAGCGCGCTATTGCCCATTTTACTAAAAATGGAAAGATCACGGCAACAGCTCTATAGCGAGTTATTAAAGGGGATAGAGCGCTATAGACAATTTTCCAAAAAAATAAATATTTTTTTATTGTACCCTATCAGTGTGCTATCACCACCGATATTGCGCTAGTGGCTTCTGAAAAATTTTGGCAAATTGCTGGATAGCGTTATTTTTGAAAAATTAATATTTTAACACTCAAGAACTGTCACACCCCGCCCAGACGCGCGTAAACCGGCGGTACACTCTCGGACGGGGCGCGCATTTGGAACAATCACAATGGTAATAACAGAGTGCGCAGCGGAAATACAATATACAGTACAAATCTTATTTCATATAATTCAGAATACTTTTGTACATAAATTGGTCAAGGGAACATACTCCCAAAATCCCCAATGATTCATACAAAGGGTACAAAATGTGGGCCCCATAACATGCACCCAGTCCACCCTAATTTCCTGTGAAAGATTTGATAATATTGGGGTGAGCTTAACGCGCTCAGTGGGTAAATAGTGCATGAGTATAACAATTAATAAAGCATACTTCAATATCAAATATCTTAAATACACATGTAAGCATCATAATCAATCAATATGTATGTATGCATGACACCGTCACGTATTAATGGTTTGATGAGCGTACATCGCCTGAGTTCACGTACAGGTGTCCTTCCCCGGGCGTAGCCAGGTTCTCACTGTACGTCCCTCCTCAGGAACGATGCTATGGATTCACGTACTGATGTCCCTCCCCGGCGTAACTGAGTTCTCATGTACGTCCCTCTCCAGAGAAATAATATGAATAGTGAGCAATGCTTCTAACTATTCTATGAGTCATAAACCATATACGTCCCTAGGTGGTGATATGTATGATGCCAATGCATGAACTAGTCTAGTCTACTGGTCAGGTCTTTTCTTGACATTTAGACTGACTTTGGCAACGTCTGGTGATCCTTATCAGGGTCGGTATCACGACGTGCAAAGTTAGGACATTCAGGTCATAAACATTATTGACATAATGCAGTGTAAATGAATAGTAGACATAATAATAATTGAATGTAAACTTTAATAAAAGTTATGAAACACGCAAACCTATGTTTCGTTCCCCACCTTCAGATAAAAACTTCTTCTTTCCGATTTGGCGCTTTCCTCCGGACAGAACTTCGTCGCACCGTACCAAGAGTCTCGATCAGAGAGTCTCAAAAACTAAAAACTTAGAATGAGTGGAAAAAGAAGGAAAATCATAAGGAGAGTGATTTTGGTGTGAGAAATGAGAATGAGGAGGGTTCCTTATATAGAGATTTTTGGCGCCTGAACGTTCTGGCATGCGTCTGAACGTTCTGGCATGCGCCTGAACGTTCTGGCATGGGCCTGAACGTTCTGGCATGGGCCTGAACGTTCTGGCATTGCGCCTGAACGTTCTGTCATGCGCCTGAACGTTCTGGCAGTTGCCCAAATAGTAATTTTTTTTTTTTTTTTTTTTTTTTTGTGAAATCTAACCTTATGAGGAAGAGGTTGCGAGTTCGAACTTGGGGGAGGCCCTATATTATTCATGGGAGTGTGAATAATATGGATAAATGATCTCGATGTCCGGCGTCCTTGCATGGCGTGGCTGGCCGAGATGGGACAATATTATGTGGTACTATGGCTAGGCGTTCGCTCCGAGGGGGTGCGCCCGCACCTGGGTAGGGGGCACGCTGTGCAACCCAGGGTGTGACAAGAACGTTCAGGCGCAATGCATGCCCAAACGTTCAGGCGCATGACAGAACGTTCAGGCGCATGCCAGAACGTTCAGACGCGTGGCATGCCAGAACGTTCAGGCGTATGCCCGAACGTTTAGGCGCAAAAATCTCTATATAAGAAATCTCCTCATTCCTCATTCCTCACACCAAATCACCTTCTCTTGTGAATTTCTTCTCCTTTCCACGCATTCTAAGTTTTTGAGACTCTCTGTCCGAGACTCTCGGTGCGGTGCAACAAAGTTCTATCCGGAGGAAAGCGCCAGATCTGAAAACGGTGCAATAAAGTTCTGTCCGGAGGAAAGCGCCAGATCTGAAAGAAGAAGTTAAATCTGAAAGTGGGGAACAAAACATAGGTTTGCGTGTTTCATAACTTTTATTAAAGTTTACATTCAAGTATTATTATGTCTACTATTCATTTACACTGCATTATGTCATATACTGTTTATACTGCCGCACATATGCCTGTATATTTGGAATTCATGTATTGCACTGTTATAATGCCGGATTTGTGGTCAATCTGACTCAACTAGACTCGGTCTTGTCCTCGGTAACTTTAAATAATGAACGGGAGGCAGCGGGCTGCTCTAGGCGATTGGTATTTAAGCAGACCTTGTGTCTCACCTCTCAACTGGGAACTGATCTAGTTGGTCTTATTGAAAGCTATCAGCTTATACAGTAATACTGAATGTCCTAATCTTGCACGTCGTGATACCGACCCTAATAAGGATCACCAGACGTTACCAATGTCAGTCTAAATGTCAAGAAAGACTAGACCAGTAGACTAGACCAGTTCATGCATTGGCATCATATATATCACCACCTAGGGACGTATATGGTTTATGACTCATAGAATAGTTAGGAGCATTGCTCACTATTCATTATATTTCTCTGGAGAGGGATGTACATGAGAACCCGGCTACACCCGGGAAGGGACATCAGTACGTGAATTCAGAGCATCGTTCCTGTACGTGAATTCAGGCGATGTACGTTCATCAAACCATTACGAGACGGTGTCATGCATACATTCATATTGATTGATTATGATGCTCACATGTGTATTTAAGATATTTGATATTGAAGTATGCTTTATTAATTGTTATACTCATGCACTATTTACCCACTGAGCGCGTTAAGCTCACTCCATTATTATCCAATCTTTCACAGGAAATTAGAGTGGACTGGGTGCAGGTTATGGGGCCCACATTTTGTACCCTTTGTATGATTCATTGGGGATTTTGGGAGTATGTTCCCTTGACCAATTTATGTACAAAAGTATTCTGAATTAAATGAAATCAGATTTGTACTGTGTGTACCGTATTTCCGCTGCGCACTCTGTTGTTACCATTATTATTGTTCCAAATGCGCGCCCCGTCCGTGAGTGTACCGCCGGTTTAGGAGCGTCTGGGCAGGGTGTGACACAAGAACAATTCCATTGACTCAAAACATATTGATATAAGATTAAAAACTTTTAAATATTTCAAAACTCATTGAAATTATGATTAAAACCTTTCGGAAAACATTTTTTGAAAATGAAATACTATATCGAAGTGATTTTGAAGACTTTGCAATTTTTAGAGTTTTAGTGTTGAGATTGATGGAGAGGTTACCTTACACACCAAAGATAAAACTAACGCATTAGACATAAGATATGTTTTCGTTCTTCGAGCTTGATCTTTGTAGACTTCGATAGCAATTGTTTGATGTGTTGTTGATGATTAGTTAAAGCTGTTAGAAAAAAAAATACAGGTGATGTGTTCTCTTACCGAGAACACTTCATATACTTAAAGTTTAAAATAATAGATAGCCTATGGAAATCTCAGCACAAAAGGGATAAAATGAAGAACTTGCAAAATAATGAGGTTATCTTCAAGACAGTTCGCAATTTTGATTCAGTTTGAAGGTTGTTTGGGCAAATGCAAGAATCATGACTTTCTTCTATTTAAACACTCTATGGAAAGCTCAGTCTAACTTGCAAAAATTGTGTTTGTTCTATCTTTGAAAATCAGAGAATGAGGGTTTTAAAAAATTAGCAGTTGTAGGTTAAAGAGCAAGAGAGTACAAAATGATTTGAATTCAAAACGTTGTTTAATCTAAAGTTGTTTTTGGCGTGCGAGGCAATGGGAATCATCAGGGTGTTAGTAGAGAATATTTCACTTAAGATAACCTGGAAAAACTGTGTGAGGAATAAAAAAATCGAGCAAGCAAAAGTGCACACATTTTTCTCGTAGGAAATATCAGATTTTAGTCTAAGACGTGGATAGCTTGCTATTGGGTTGTGTATCATGTTCTCTATTGAATGATAACAGGCTATAGCAGGTCGATATAGACAAACCCGAGAGCTCGAGTTTTTTAGGCTTTCCGATAGCATGTTTTTATCAAGGCCTATAGCGCTCTATTGCCCATTTTACTAAAAATGGAAAGATCACGGCAACAGCTCCATAGCGAGTTATCAAAGGGGATAGCGCGCTATAAACAATTTTCTAAAAAATTAAATGTTTTTTTATTGAACCCTATCAGCGTGCTATCAACATTGATATTGCGCTAGTGGCTTACGAAAAATTTGGGCACATTGCTGGATAGCCTTATTTTTGAAAAATTAATATTTTAACACTCAAGAACCATTCCATTGACTCAAAACATATTGATATAAGATTAAAAACTTTTAAATATTTCAAAACTCATTGAAATTATGATTAAAACCTTCCGGAAAACATTTTTTCAAAATGAAATACTATATCGAAGTGATTTTGAAGACTTTGCAATTTTTAAAGTTTTATTGTTGAGATTGATCGAGAGGTTACCTTACACACCAAAGATAAAACTAACGCATTAGAAATGTGATATGTCTTCGGTATTCGAGCTTTATCTTTGTAGACTTCGATAGCAATTGTTTGATCTGTTGTTGATGATTAGTTATAGCTCTTAGAAAAAAAATACAGGTGATGTGTTCTCTTACCGATAATACTTCATATACTTACAGTTTAAAACAATAGATAGCCTCTGGGAATCTCAGCACAAAAGGGATAAAATGAAGAACTTGCGAAATAATGAGGTTATCTTCAAGACAGTTTGCAATTTTGATTCAGTTCGGAGGTTGTTTGGGCAAATGCAAGAATCATGACTTTCTTCTATTTAAACACTCTATGGAAAGCTCAGTCTAACTTGCAAAAATTGTGTTTGTTCTATCTTTGAAAATCAGAGAATGAGGGTTTTAAAAAATTAGCAGTTGTAGGTCAAAGAGCAAGAGAGACAAAATGATTTGAATTCAAAACGTTGTTTAATCTAAAGTTGTTTTGGGCGTGCGAGGCAATGGGAATCATCAGGGTGTTAGTAGAGAATATTTCACTTAAGATAACCTGGAAAAACTGTGTGAGGAATAAAAAAATCGAGCAAGCAAAAGTGCACACATTTTTCTCGTAAGAAATATCAGATTTTAGTCTAAGACGTGGATAGCTTGCTATTGGGTTGTGTATCATGTTCTCTATTGAATGATAACAGGCTATAGCAGGTCGATATACACAAACCCGAGAGCTCGAGTTTTTTAGGCTTTCCGATATCATGTTTTTATCAAGGCCTATAGCGCTCTATTGCCCATTTTACTAAAAATGGAAAGATCACGGCAACTGCTCTATAGCGAGTTATCAAAGGGGATAGCGCGCTATAAACAATTTTCCAAAAAAATAAATTTTTTTTTATTGAACCCTATCAGCGTGCTATCAACATTGATATTGCGCTAGTGGCTTCTGAAAAATTTTGGCAAATTGCTGGATAGCCTTATTTTTGAAAAATTAATATTTTAACACTCAAGAACCATTCCATTGACTCAAAACATATTGATACAAGATTAAAAACTTTTAAATATTTCAAAACTCATTGAAATTATGATTAAAACCTTTCGAAAAACATTTTTTCAAAATGAAATACTATATCGAAGTGATTTTGAAGACTTTGCAATTTTTAGAGTTTTACTGTTGAGATTGATCGAGAGGTTACCTTACACACCAAAGATAAAACTAACGCATTAGAAATGAGATATGTCTTCGTTATTTGAGCTTTATCTTTGTAGACTTCGATAGCAATTGTTTGATCTGTTGTTGATGATTAGTTATAGCTCTTAGAAAAAAAATGCAGGTGACGTGTTCTCTTACCGATAACACTTCATATACTTACGGTTTAAAACAATAGATAGCCTCTGGAAATCTTAGCACAAAAGGGATAAAATGAAGAACTTGCGAAATAATGAGGTTATCTTCAAGACAGTTTGCAATTTTGATTTAGTTCGAAGGTTGTTTGGGGAAATGCAAGAATCACGACTTTCTTCTATTTAAACACTCTGTGGAAAGCTCAGTCTAACTTGCAAAAATCGTGTTTGTTCTATCTTTGAAAGTCAGAGAATGAGGGTTGTATAAAATTAGCAGTTGTAGGTTAAAGAGCAAGAGCGTACAAAATGATTTGAATTCAAAACGTTGTTTAATCTAAAGTTGTTTTGGGCGTGTGAGGCAATGGGAATCATCAGGGTGTTAGTAGAGAATATTTCACTTAAGATAACCTGGCAAAACTATGTAAGGAATAAAAAAATCGAGCAAGCAAAAGTGAACACATTTTTCTCATAAGAAATATCAGATTTTAGTCTAAGACGTGGATGGCTAGCTATTGGGTTGTGTATCATGTTCTCCATTGAATGATAGCAGGCTATAGCAGGTCGATATAACAAACCCGAGAGCTTGTGTCACAACCCACTATACGTGACGTCATGACCGGCACGGGAACCTCCGAGTATACCCTCAATCGGTACACCCGACGTCCCGTCAGCCTAAAATACATATACGAATCCCCAAAAAAGAAATGAAAGTACATCATTAACAACCAACTATCATGATCATAATGAAATAAAATATTACTTCTCCATAGTTTTACAAACATAAAATTCTAGAGTCTTCAAAATGATGCAAAACCCAACACATCCCAACTATGTGTTAAATATACAATTACTAGGTGTTATAATGTACATAATTATCAAAATACAAAACTAAATGTACAACACCTACATGAAACAAAAACAAGGGACGGTCCGCAGTCAAGCCTTCCCTTTTCCTTTTCTATAAGATCCTGAAAGAATATGGTGAGGTGTGAGCTACAGCCAGCTCAGTGAATGTTATTTACAAGTGGCATATACGTGCATTTATAAAACATGGTAAGATCATAAAATAGTTGAAATATCATGATGAAGAAATATATTACATACATGCTAACATAATGCATCAAGTCATACATAAGACGATGCATAACATTTTGTAGTCATGCTCATGCAATCCTAACACCTCCTGAGTATGGGGGTTTCAAGGCCTGGTACGAGACACACAGCGCCCGAACACACACACAATACTCGTATTCTAATAGGGTTTATGGGGTCGTGCAGCACGTAGGATTAATTTAAACTAACCTACCCATACACAAGGCATAAAACCCTCTGCCAGGTACACAACTGGGATCGCCGCTAGACTTACGAGAATTCTCAAAAAGAGGAAATTCCAACTAGGAGCCTCAACCCAAATTGTCATCCCAATGAATTATGCTCAAATGTATTTCATGGAATATTAAAACATGCATACCATTATACATAAGCATTTAAAACATTTCTATAATACAATGCCACATATAAATAATCCAAAAGTAAAAGAACACTCACCCTTGATTGGCTAAGTCTAGCCAATCCAATTGCCAAAACTCTCCAATTGACTAAATGGGTTCAAGATCAATCACAAGACCTAGAAATAACATGGTTCACACAACTGAAAATCAGTCATAAAGTGTGTCAAAACCCCATGTTCAAACCCAATCTAAAGTCAATTAGATTCTAAATTGATTACCCCCTTGAGCCAATTTCCATATTGCCCAACTTGATCATTTAGACTCAATTAAACTAAGATTGACCTAAATTGAATGTAATAGGGTGATCCCATGATCCAACCACTAATATACATGAAATTCAATTATAATTAGGGTCAATTAGACTATACATCAAGTCAATTTCATCAATTGACTAAGTCTTGGTCAAAATCCCCAATTAGGCCAATATAAAACATAAGGTCAAAATGAACTATGTCATATCAATTTAACATAGGTTCTAACATTTTAAACCCATGATTCTACTCAATTTGGGTCCAATTAAACAATCTCCAAGTCAATTTCATAAATTGACTTGCTTTGGGTGAAACGTCCCAATTTGGGCAAAATCCCCAAATTACATGCAACATTGCCAAAGTACATGAAAAATGTCAAATACTTAGCTTAGATCAAAATTAGTCAACCTTAGGGTGTCCATTATGAGAACCCACTGAATTCAATCATCAAACAACCCTAATCATGTCCAATTAGACCTACATTGCATAATTTTCCAGGTTTTATATCAAGAGCATCAAAAGCCCCAAATCTGGAAATTTTCACACATATGCCCTATTACCAATTTTACACTAGGCCACCATGTTCAACCATGAATTTTACTGATCTTGCAACATGGAATCATCCACAATGGCCACTAGATCAACATAGTTGACATGCAAACATTTTGAAAAAGTCTAAGGCCATAAACTAAGTATAGGTCATTTGAACTAAACCTTCCAATTTCTTGCTAGAAATTGGGGCTTTCACCATTAGTGTACTCCTTACACTCTCTAATCACACATATGTGACATGCAAGACTCAACTCCAACTTTGGTCTTCCACCCATCCAAGGTTCATCACAATGCATGCATCAAAATGAAACCCTCATGCTCAAAATAAAGCTATCATGCAACTAATAGAGAGATTCAAGGAAGAAATGGAGGAAAAATACAAACCTTAAGGTGTTCTTGAGCAAGAAACCACCAAACCCTAACTTTCCTCTCCTTTTCTCCTCTCCAGCTCCTTTCTCTCTTTTCTGGCTGAGAAATGAGCAAATGAGCCTAAAATCACGTTTTGGTTGTTTTAATAGATAAGCTTAGGCTCACAACTAAAAGTTGTCAAAACTATCAAAAACCCAGTTTTCCAGTTACAATACTTGCATTTAGATAGTCCATTTCTTGCAAAATACGAACGACTTTAACATCTTAACCTTCCAACGTTGAATGAGTAAGTTATCAACATTCTGGTAAACGTTAGGCTCAATCCAACGGTGGAATTCCGAGATCTATAAGCTTGATCAAAACTGCGTAAGAAAATCCCAGAATCCGTGAAACAATGTTTGGGGTCTTATAACTCAAAATAGGTAACTCCAATCAAGATCTTCACCGTTCATAATGAAAATCTATCATATAAGAATGATCTGACAAAATTTCTGCCCAATCAGACAACGGATCTAGGAGATCAAACCATTGATGTAAGTTGTGACAAAAATTTCTTCCTCCATGGAGAAAGCTCCACTGGATCCAAAACACCGTTTTTGAAATGTTTTGACGTCGAACGGGTCTCCGATGATTCTGAAATTTCATGCGCACCCTTCATGACCTAAAATCATGCAAAGACCCTCGAACTTACGTACTTCGAGCATCAAAATACATATACACATACGTATATGAATACGTATACGGGTACACTATGGGTCAAAATGACGTCACCTAAAGGAATGGGTGCTACAGCTTGAGTTTTTCACACTTTTCGGTAGCGTGTTATCAAGGCCTATAGCGCGCTATTCCCATTTTACTAAAAATGGAAAGATCACGGCAACAGCTCTATAGCGAGTTATCAAAGGGGATAGTGCGCTACAGACAATTTTCCAAAAAAATAAATATTTTTTTATTGAACCCTATCAGCGTGCTATCACCACTGATCAAGCGCTAGTCGCTTCTGAGAAATTTTGGACAATTGCTGGATAGCGTTATTTTTGAAAAATTGACATTTTAACACTCAAGAACAATTCCATTGACTCAAAACATATTGATATAACATTAAAAACTTTTAAATATTTGAAAACTCATTGAAATTATGATTAAAACCTTTCGAAAAATATTTTTTCAAAATAAAATACTATATCGAAGTTATTTTGAAGACTTTGAAATTTTTAGAGTTTTAGTGTTGAGATTGATCGAGAGGTTACCTTACACATAAAAGATAAAACTAACGCATTAGAAATGAGACATGTCTTCGTTATTCGAGCTTTATCTTTGTAGACTTCGATAGCAATTGTTTGATCTGTTGTTGATGATTAGTTATAGCTCTTAGAAAAAAAATACAGGTGATGTGTTCTCTTACCGATAACACTTCATATACTTACAGTTTAAAACAATAGATAGCCTCTGGAAATCTCAGCACAAAAGGGATAAAATGAAGAACTTGCGAAATAATGAGGTTATCTTCAAGACAGTTTGCAATTTTGATTCAGTTCGAAGGTTGTTTGGGCAAATGCAAGAATCATGACTTTCTTCTATTTAAACACTCTATGGAAAGCTCAGTCTAACTTGCAAAAATCGTGTTTGTTCTATCTTTGAAAATCAAAGAATGAGGGTTTTAAAAAATTAGCAGTTGTAGGTTAAAGAGCAAGAGAATACAAAATGATTTGAATTCAAAACGTTGTTTAATCTAAAGTTGTTTTTGGCGTGCGAGGCAATGGGAATCATCAGGGTGTTAGTATAGAATATTTCACTTAAGATAACCTGGAAAAACTGTGTGAGAAATAAAAAAATCGAGCAAGCAAAAGTGCACACATTTTTCTCGTAAGAAATATCCGATTTTAGTCTAAGACGTGGATAGCTCGCTATTGGGTTGTGTATCATGTTCTCTATTGAATGATAACAGGCTATAGCAGGTCGATATACACAAACTCGAGAGCTCGAGTTTTTTAGGCTTTCCGATAGCATGTTTTTATCAAGGCCTATAGTGCTCTATTGCCCATTTTACTAAAAATGGAAAGATCACGGCAACAGCTCTATAGCGAGTTATCGAAGGGGATAGCGCGCTATAAACAATTTTCCAAAAAAATAAATGTTTTTTTATTGAACCCTATCAGCATGCTATCAACATTGATATTGCACTAGTGGCTTCTGAAAAATTTTGGGAAATTGCTGGATAGCCTTATTTTTGAAAAATTGATATTTTGACACTCAAGAACCATTCCATTGACTCAAAACATATTGATATAAGATTAAAAACTTTTAAATATTTCAAAAGTCATTGAAATTATGATTAAAACCTTTCGGAAAATATTTTTTCAAAATGAAATACTATATCGTATCAAAGGGGATAGCGCGCTATAAACAATTTTCCAAAAAAATAAATGTTTTTTTATTGAACGCTATCAGCGTGCTATCAACATTGATATTGCGCTAGTGGCTTCTGAAAATTTTTGGCAAATTGCTGGATAGCCTTATTTTTGAAAAATTAATATTTTAACACTCAAGACATATTGATATAACATTAAAAACTTTTAAATATTTCAAAACTCATTGAAATTATGATTAAAAACTTTCGGAAAACATTTTTTCAAAATGAACAACTATATCGAAGTGGTTTTGAAGACTTTGCAATTTTTAGAGTTTTAGTCTTGAGATTGATGGAGAGGTTATCTTACACACCAAAGATAAAACTAACGCATTAGAAATGAGATATGTCTTCGTTATTCGTGCTTTATCTTTGTAGACTTCGATAGCAATTGTTTGATCTGTTGTTGATGATTAGTTATAGCTCTTAGAAAAAAAAAATACAGGTGATGTGTTCTCTTACCGAGAACACTTCATATACTTACAGTTTAAAACAATAGATAGCCTCTGGAAATCTTAACACAAAAGGCATAAAATGAAGAACTTGCGAAATAATGAGGTTATCTTCAAGACAGTTTGCAATTTTGATTCAGTTCGAATGTTGTTTGGGCAAATGCAAGAATCATGACTTTCTTCTATTTAAACACTCTATGGAAAGCTCAGTCTAACTTGCAAAAATCGTGTTTGTTGTATCTTTGAAAATCAAAGAATGAGGGTTTTAAAAAATTAGCTGTTGTAGCTTAAAGAGCAAGAGAGTACAAAATGATTTGAATTCAAAACGTTGTTTAATCTAAAGTTGTTTTGGGCGTGTGTGGCAATGGGAATCATCAGAGTGTTAGTAGAGAATATTTCACTTAAGATAACCTGGAAAAACTGTGTAAAGAATAAAAAAATCGAGCAAGCAAAAGTGCACACATTTTTCTCGTAAGAAATATCAGATTTTAGTCTAAGACGTGGATAACTTGCTATTGGGTTGTGTATCACGTTCTCTATTGAATGATAGCAGGCTATAGGAGGTCGATATAACAAACTCGAGAGCTTCAGTTTTTCAGACTTTTCGGAAGCGTGTTATCAAGGCCTATAGAGCGCAATTGCCCATTTTACTAAAAATGGAAAGGTCCCGGCAACAGCTCTATAGCAAGTTATCAAAGGGGATAGCGTGCTATAGACAATTTTCCAAAAAAATAAATGTTTTTTTATTGAACCCTATCAGCGTTCTATCACCACTGATATTGCGCTAGCGGCTTCTGAAAAATTTTGGCAAATTGCTGGATTGCGTTATTTTTGAAAAATTAATATTTTATCACTCAGGAACCATTCCATTGACTCAAAACATATTGATATAACATTAAAAACTTTTAAATATTTGAAAACTCATTGAAATTATGATTAAAACCTTTCGGAAACCATTTTTTCAAAATGAAATACTTTATCGAAGTGATTTTGAAGACTTTGCAATTTTTAAAGTTTTACTGTTGAGATTGATCGAGAGGTTACCTTACACACCAAAGATAAAACTAACGCATTAGACATAAGATAGGTTTTCCTTCTTCGAGCTTGATCTTTGTAGACTTCGATAGCAATTGTTTGATGTGTTGTTGATGATTAGTTAAAGCTCTTAGAAAAAAAAATACAGGTGATGTGTTATCTTACCGAGAACACTTCATATACTTACAGTTTAAAACAATAGATAGCCTCTGGAAATCTTAGCACAAAACGGATAAAATGAAGAACTTGCGAAATAATGAGGTTATCTTCAAGACAGTTTGTAATTTTGATTCAGTTCGAAGGTTGTTTGGGCAAATGCAAGAATCACGACTTTCTTCTATTTAAACACTCTATGAAAAGTTCAGTCTAACTTGCAAAAATCGTGTTTGTTGTATCTTTGAAAATCAGAGAATGAGGGTTTTAAAAAATTAGCTGTCGTAGCTTAAAGAGCAAGCGAGTACAAAATGATTTGAATTCAAAACATTGTTTAATCTAAAGTTGTTTTGGGCGTGTGTGGCAATGGGAATCATCAGGGTGTTAGTAGAGAATATTTCACTTAAGATAACCTGGAAAAACTGTGTGACGAATAAAAAAATCGAGCAAGCAAAAGTGCACCCATTTTTCTCTAAAGAACTATCAGATTTTAGTCTAAGACGTAGATAGCTTGCTATTGGGTTGTGTATCATGTTCTCTATTGAATGATAGCAGGCTATAGGAGGTCGATATAACAAACTCGAGAGCTTCAGTTTTTCAGACTTTTCGGAAGCGTGTTATCAAGGCCTATAGAGCGCAATTGCCCATTCTACTAAAAATGGAAAGGTCCCGGCAACAGCTCTATAGCGAGTTATCAAAGGGGATAGCGTGCTATAGACAATTTTCCAAACAAAGAAATGTTTTTTTATTGAACCATATCAGCGTTCTATCACCACTGATATTGCGCTAGCGGCTTCTGAAATATTTTGGCAAATTGCTGGATTGCGTTATTTTTGAAAAATTAATAGTTTATCACTCAGGAACCATTCCATTGACTCAAAACATATTGATATAACATTAAAAACTTTTAAATATTTGAAAACTCATTGAAATTATGATTAAATCCTTTCGGAAACCATTTTTTCAAAATGAAATACTTTAGAAATGAGATATGTCTTCGTTATTCGAGCTTTATCTTTGTAGACTTCGATAGCAATTGTTTGATCTGTTGTTGATGATTAGATATAGCTCTAAGAAAAAAATAATACAGGTGATGTGTTCTCTTACCGAGAACACTTCATATACTTACGGTTTAAAACAATAGATAGCCTCTGGAAATCTCAACACAAAAGGGATAAAATGAAGAACTTGCGAAATAATGAGGTTATCTTCAAGACAGTTTGCAATTTTGATTCAGTTCGAAGGTTGTTTGGGCAAATGCAAGAATCATGACTTTCTTCTATTTAAACACTCCATGGAAAGCTCAGTCTAACTTGCAAAAATCGTGTTTGTTCTATCTTTGAAAATGAGAGAAAGAGGGTTTTAAAAAATTAGCAGTTGTAGGTTAAAGAGCACGAGAGTACAAAATCATTTGAATTCAAAACGTTGTTTAATCTAAAGTTGTTTTGGGCGTGTGAGGCAATGGGGATCATCAGGGTGTTAGTAGAGAATATTTCTCTTAAGATAACCTGGCAAAACTGTGTCAGGAATAAAAAAATCGAGCAAGCAAAAGTGCACACTTTTTCCTCGTAAGAAATACCACATTTTAGTCTAAGACGTGGATAGGTTGCTATTGGGTTGTGTATCATGTTCTCTATTGAATGATAACAGACTATAGCAGGTCGATATAACAAACCCGAGAGCTTGAGTTTTTCAGACTTTTCGTAAACGTGTTATCAAGGCCTATAGGGCGCTATTGCCCATTTTACTAAAAATGGAAAAATCACGGCAACAGCTCTATAGCGAGTTATCAAAGGGGATAGCGCTATAGACAATTTTCCAAAAACATAAATGTTTTTTTATGGAACCCTATCAGCGTGCTATCAACACTGATATTGCGCTAGTGGCTTCTAAAAAATTTTGGCAAATTGCTGGATAGCCTTATATTTGAAAAATTAATATTTTAACACTTAAGAACCATTCCATTGACTCAAATCATATTGATATAAGATTAAAAACTTTTAAATATTTCAAAACTCATTCAAATTATGATTAAAACCTTTCGGAATACATTTTTTTAAAATGAAATACTATATCGAAGTGATTTTGAAGACTTTGCAATTTTTATAGTTTTAGTGTGAGATTGATCGAGAGGTTACCTTACACACCAAAGATAAAACTAACGCATTAGACATGAGATATGTCTTCGTTATTCAGGCTTGATCTTTGTAGACTTCGATAGCAATTGTTTGATCTGTTGTTGATTATTAGTTATAGCTCTTAGAAAAAAAATACAGGTGATGTGTTCTCTTACCGATAACACTTCATATACTGACAGTTTAAAACAATAGATAGCCTCCGAAAATCTCAGCACAAAAGGGATAAAATGAAGAACTTGAGAAATAATGAGGTTTTCTTCAAGACAGTCTACAATTTTGATTTAGTTCGAAAGTTGTTTCGGCAAATGCAAGAATCACGACTTTCTTCTATTTAAACACTCTATGAAAGTTCAGTCTAACTTGCAAAAATCGTGTTTGTTCTATCTTTGAAAATAAAAGAATGAGGGTTTTAAAAAATTAGCAGTTGTAGGTTAAAGAGTAAGAGAGTACAAAATGATTTGGATTCAAAACGTTGTTTAATCTAAAGTTGTTTTGGGAGTGCGAGATAATGGGAATCATCAGGGTGTTAGTAGAAAATATTTCAATTAAGATAACCTGGCAAAACTGTGTAAGGAATAAAAAAATCGAGCAAGCAAAAGTGCACACATTTTTCTCGTAAGAAATATCACATTTTAGTCTAAGACGTGGATAGTTTGCTATTGGGTTGTGTATCATGTTCTCTATTGAATGATAGCAGGCTATAGCAGGTCGATATACACAAACCCGAGAGCTCGAGTTTTTTAGGCTTTCCGATAGCGTGTTTTTATCAAGGCTTATAGGGCGCTATTGCCCATTTTACTAAAAATGGAAAGATCACGGCAACAGCTCTATAGCGAGTTATCAAAGGGGATAACGCGCTAGAGACAATTTTTCAAAAAAATAAATGTTTTTTTATTGAACCCTATCAGCGTGCTATCACCACTGATATTGCGCTAGTGGCTTCTGAAAAATTTTGGCAAATTGCTGGATAGCGTTATTTTTGAAAAATTAATATTTTAACACTCAAGAACCATTCCATTGACTCAAAACATATTGATATAACATTAAAAACTTTTAAATATTTGAAAACTCATTGAAATTATGATTAAAACCTTTCGAAAACCATTTTTTCAAAATGAAATACTATATCGAAGTGATTTTGAAAACTTTGCAATTTTTTGAGTTTTAGTGTTGAGATTGATCGAGAGGTTACCTTACACACCAAAGATAAAACTAACGCATTAGACATAAGATATGTTTTCGTTCTTCGAGCTTGATCTTTGTAGACTTCGATAGCAATTGTTTGATGTGTTGTTTTATGATTAGTTAAAGCTCTTAGAAAAAAAAATACAGGTGATGTGTTCTCTTACCCAGAACACTTCATATACTTACAGTTTAAAACAATAGATAGCCTCTGGAAATCTCAGCACAAAAGGGATAAAATGAAGAACTTGCGAAATAATGAGGTTATCTTCAAGATAGTTTGCAATTTTGATTCAGTTCGAAGGTTGTTTGGGAAAATGCAAGAATCACGACTTTCTTCTATTTAAACACACTATGGAAAGCTCAGTTTAACTTGCAAAAATCGTGTTTGTTCTATCTTTGAAAATAAAAGAATGAGGGTTTTAAAAAATTAGCAGTTGTAGGTTGAAGAGCAAGAGTACAAAATGATTTGTATTCAAAACGTTGTTTAATCTAAAGTTGTTTTGGGCGTGCGAGACAATGGGAATCATCAGGGTGTTAGTAGAGAATATTTCAATTAAGATAACCTGGCAAAACTGTGTAAGGAATAAAAAAATCGAGCAAGCAAAAGTGCACACATTTTTCTCGTAAGAAATATCACATTTTAGTCTAAGACGTGGATAGCTTGCTATTGGGTTGTGTGTCATGTTCTCTATTGAATGATAGCAGGCTATAGCAGGTCGATATACACAAACCCGAGAGCTCGAGTTTTTTAGGCTTTCCGATAGCGTGTTTTTATCGAGGCCTATAGGGCGCTATTGCCCATTTTACTAAAAATGTAAAGATCACGGCAATAGCTCTATAGCAAGTTATCAAAGGGGATAGCGCGCTATAGACAATTTTCCTAAAAAATAAATGTTTTTTTATTGAACCCTATCAGCGTGCTATCACCACTGATATTGCGCTAGTGGCTTCCGAAAAATTTTGCAAATTGCTGGATAGCGTTGTTTTTGAAAAATTAATATTTTAACACTCAAGAACCATTCCATTGACTCAAAACATATTGATATAACATTAAAAACTTTTAAATATTTGAAAACTCATTGAAGTTATGATTAAAACCTTTTGTAAACCATTTTTTCAAAATGAAATACTATATCGAAGTGATTTTGAAGACTTTGCAATTTTTAGAGTTTTAGTGTTGAGATTGTTCGAGAGGTTACCTTACAAACCAAAGATAAAACTAACGCATTAGACATAAGATATGTTTTCGTTCTTCGAGCTTGATCTTTGTAGACTTCGATAGCAATTGTTTGATGTGTTGTTGATGATTAGTTAAAGCTCTTAGAAAAAAAAAATACAAGTGATGTGTTCTCTTACCCAGAACACTTCATATACTTACAGTTTAAAACAATAGATAGGCTCTAGAAATCTCAGCACAAAAGGGATAAAATGAAGAACTTGCGAAATAATGAGGTTATCTTCAAGACAATTTGCAATTTTGATTCAGTTCGAAGGTTGTTTGGGCAAATGCAAGAATCATGACTTTCTTCTATTTAAACACTCTATGGAAAGCTCAGTATAACTTGCAAAAATCGTGTTTGTTCTATTTTTGAAAATCAGAGAATGAGGGATTTAAAAAATTAGCAGTTGTAGGTTAAAGAGCAAGAGAGTAAAAAATGACTTGAATTCAAAACGTTGTTTAATCTAAAGTTGTTTTGGTCGTGCGAGACAATGGGAATCATCAGGGTGTTAGTAGAGAATATTTCAATTAAGATAACCTAGCAAAACTGTGTAAGGAATAAAAAAATCGAGCAAGCAAAAGTGCGCACATTTTTCTCGTAAGAAATACCACATTTTAGTCTAAGACGTGGATAGCTTGCTATTTGGTTGTGTATCATGTTCTCTATTGAATGATAGCAGGCTATAGCAGGTCAATATACACAAACGCAAGAGCTCGAGTTTTTTAGGCTTTCCGATAGCGTGTTTTTATCAAGGCCTATAGGGCGCTATTGCCCATTTTACTCAAAATGGAAAGGTCACGGCAACAGCTCTATAGCGAGTTATCAAAGGGGATAGCGCGCCATAGACAATTTTCCAAAAAAATAAATGTTTTTTTATTGAACCATATCAGCGTTCTATCACCACTGATTTTGCGCTAGTGGCTTCTGAAAAATTTTGGCAAATTGCTGGATAGCGTTATTTTTGAAAAATTAATATTTTAACACTCAAGAACCATTCCATTGACTCACAACCTATTTATATAAGATTAAAAACTTTTAAATATTTCAAAACTCATTGAAATTATGATTAAAACGTTTCGGAAACCATTTTTTCAAAATGAAATACTATATCGAAGTGATTTTGAAGACTTTGCAATTTTTTGAGTTTTAGTGTTGAGATTGATCGAGAGGTTACCTTACACACCAAAGATAAAACTAACGCATTAGACATAAGATATGTTTTCGTTCTTCGAGCTTGATCTTTGTAGACTTCGATAGCAATTGTTTGATGTGTTGTTGATGATTAGTTATAGCTCTTAGAAAAAAAATACAGGTGATGTGTTCTCTTACCGATAACACTTCATATACTTACAGTTTAAAACAATAGATAGCCTCTGGAAATCTCAGCACAAAAGGGATAAAATGAAGAACTTGCGAAATAATGAGGTTATCTTCAAGACAGTTTGCAATTTTGATTCAGTTAGAAGGTTGTTTGGCCAAATGCAAGAATCATGACTTTCTTCTATTTAAACACTCTATGGAGAGCTCAGTCTAACTTACAAAAATCGTGTTTGTTCTATCTTTGAAAATCAGAGAATGAGGGTTTTAAAAAATTAGCAGTTGTCGGTTAAAGAGCACGAGAGTACGAAATGATTTGAATTCAAAACGTTGTTTAATCTAAAGTTGTTTTGGGCGTGTGAGGCAATGGGAATCATCAGGGTGTTAGTAGAGAATATTTCACTTAAGCTAACCTGGAAAAACTGTGTAAGGAATAAAAAAATCGAGCAAGCAAAAGTGCACACATTTTTCTCGTAAGAAATATCACATTTTAGTGTAAGACGTGGATAGCTTGCTGTTGGGTTGTGTATCATGTTCTCTATTGAATGATAGCAGGTCGATATAACAAACCTGAGAGCTCGAGTTTTTTAGGCTTTCCGATAGCGTGTTTTTATCAAGGCCTATAGCGCGCTATTGCCCATTTTTCTAAAAATTGAAAGCTCACGGCAACAGCTATATAGCGAGTTATCAAAGGGGATAGCGCGCTATAGACAATTTTCCAAAAAAATAAATGTTTTTTTATTGAACCCTATCAGCGTGCTATCACCACTAATATTGGCAAATTGCTGGATAGCTTTATTTTTGAAAAATTAATATTTTAACACTCAAGAACCATTCCATTGACTCAAAACATATTGATATAACATTAAAAACTTTTAAATATTTGAAAACTTATTGAAATTATGATTAAAACGTTTCGGAAACCATTTTTTCAAAATGAAATACTATATCGAAGTGATTTTGAAGACTTTGCAAATTTTTGAGTTTTTGTGTTGAGATTGATCGAGAGGTTACCTTAAACACCGTAGATAAAACTAACGCATTAGACATAACATATGTTTTCGTTCTTCGAGCTTGATCTTTGTAGACTTCGATAGCAATTGTTTGATGTGTTGTTGATGATTAGTTAAGGCTCTTAGAAAAAAAATACAGGTGATGTGTTCTCTTACCGAGAACACTTCATATACTTACAGTTTAAAACAATAGATAGCCTCTGGAAATCTCAGCACAAAAGGGATAAAATGAAGAACTTGCGAAATAATGAGGTTATCTTCAAGACAGTTTGAAATTTTGAATCAGTTCCAAGGTTGTTTGGGCAAATGCAAGAATCAGGACTTTCTTCTATTTAAACACTCTATGGAAAGCTCAGTCTAACTTGCAAAAATCGTGTTTGTTCTATCTTTGAAAATAAAAGAATGAGGGTTTTAAAAAATTAGCAGTTGTAGGTTAAAGAGCAAGAGAGTACAAAATGATTTGAATTCAAAACGTTGTTTAATCTAAAGTTGTTTTGGGCGTGCGAGACAATGGGATTCATCTGGGTGTTGGTAGAGAATATTTAAATTAAGATAACCTGGCAAAACTGTGTAAGGAATAAAAAAATCGAGCAAGCAAAAGTGCACACATTTTTCTCGTAAGAAATATCAGATTTTAGTCTAAGACGTGGATAGCTTGCTATTGGGTTGTGTATCATGTTCTCAATTTAATGATAGCAGGCTATAGCAGGTCGATATACACAAACCCGAGAGCTCGAGTTTTTTAGGCTTTTCGATAGCGTGTTTTTATCAAGGCCTATAGGGCGCTATTGCCCATTTTACTAAAAATGGAAAGATCACGGCAACTGCTCTATAGCGAGTTATCAAAGGGGATAGCGCGCTATAGACAATTTTCCAAAAAAATAAATGTTTTTTTATTGAACCCTATCGGCGTGCTATCCCCACTGATATTGCACTAGTGGCTTCTGAAAATTTTTGGCAAATTGCTGGATAGTGTTATTTTTGAAAAATTAATATTTAAACACTCAAGAACCATTCCATTGGCTCAAAACATATTGATATAACATTAAAAACTTTAAATATTTGAAAACTCAATGAAATTATGATTAAAACCTTTTGGAAACCATTTTTTCAAAATGAAATACTATATCGAAGTGATTTTGAAGACTTTGCAATTTTTTGAGTTTTAGTGTTGAGATTGATCGAAAGGTTACCTTAAACACCAAAGATAAAACTAACGCATTAGACATAAGATATGTTTTCGTTCTTCGAGCTTGATCTTTGTAGACTTGGATAGCAGTTGTTTGATGTGTTGTCGATGATTAGTTAAAGCTCTTAGAAAAAAAAATACAAGTGATGTGTTCTCTTACCGAGAACACTTCATATACTTACAGTTTAAAAGAATATATAGCCTCGGGAAATCTCAGCACAAAAGGGATAAAATGAAGAACTTGCGAAATAATGAGGTTATCTTCATGACAGCTTGCAATTTTGATTCAGTTCGAAGGTTGTTTGGGCAAATGCAAGAATCATGACTTTCTTCTATTTAAACACTCTATGGAAAGCTCAGTCTAACTTGCAAAATTCGTGTTTGTTGTATCTTTGAAAATCAGAGAATGAGGGTTTTAAAAAATTAGCAGTTGTAGGTTAAAGAGCAAGAGAGTACAAAATGATTTGAATTCAAAACGTTGTTTAATCTAAAGTTGTTTTGGGCGTGCGAGACAATGGGAATCATCACGGTGTTGGTAGAGAATATTCCACTTAAGATAACCTGGCAAAAATGTGTAAGGAATAAAACAATCGAGCAAGCAAAAGTGCACACATTTTTCTCGTAAGAAATATCACATTTTAGTCTAAGACGTGGATAGCTTGCTATTGGGTTGTGTATCATGTTCTCAATTTAATGATAGCAGGCTATAGCAGGTCGATATACACAAACCTGAGAGCTCGAGTTTTTTAGGCTCTCCGATAGCGTGTTTTTATCAAGGCCTATAGGGTGCTATTGCCCATTTTACTAAAAATGGAAAGATCACGGCAACTGCTCTATAGCGAGTTATCAAAGGTGATAGCGCTATAGACAATTTTCAAAAAAAATAAATGTTTTTTTATTGAACCCTATCAGCGTGCTATCACCACTGATATTGCGCTAGTGGCTTCTGAAAAATTTTGGAAAATTGCTGGATAGCCTTATTTTTTAAAAATTAATATTTTAACACTCAAGAACCATTCCATTGGCTCAAAACATATTGATATAACATTAAAAACTTTAAATATTTGAAAACTCATTGAAATTATGATTAAAACCTTTTGGAAACCATTTTTTTCAAAATGAAATACTATATCGAAGTGATTTTGAAGACTTTGCAATTTTTTGAGTTTTAGTGTTGAGATTGATCGAGAGGTTACCTTAAACACCAAAGATAAAACTAACGCACTAGACATAAGATATGTTTTCGTTCTTCAAGCTTGATCTTTGTAGACTTGGATAGCAGTTGTTTGATGTGTTGTCGATGGTTAGCTAAAGCTCTTAGAAAAAAAAAATACAAGGGATGTGTTATCTTACCGAGAACACTTCATATACTTACAGTTTAAAAGAATATATAGCCTCGGGAAATCTCAGCACAAAAGGGATAAAATGAAGAACTTGCGAAATAATGAGGTTATCTTCAAGACAGTTGGCAATTTTGATTCAGTTCGAAGGTTGTATGGGCAAATGCAAGAATCATGACTTTCTTCTATTTAAACACTCTATGGAAAGCTCAGTCTAACTTGCAAAAATCGTGTTTGTTTTATCTTTGAAAACCAAAGAATGAGGGTTTTAAAAAATTAGCAGTTGCAGGTTAAAGAGCAAGAGAGTACAAAATGATTTGAATTCAAAACGTTGTTTAATCTAAAGTTGTTTTGGGCGTGCGAGACAATGGGAATCATCAGGGTGTTAGTAGAGAATATTTCAATTAAGATAACCTGGCAAAACTGTGTAAGGAATAAAAAAATCGAGCAAGCAAAAGTGCACACATTTTTCTCTTAAGAAATATCAGATTTTAGTCTAAGACGTGGATAGCTTGCTATTGGGTTGTGTATCATGTTCTCTATTGGATGATAGCAGGCTATAGCAGGTCGATATACACAAACCCGAGAGCTCGAGTTTTTTAGGCTTTCCGATAGCGTGTTTTTATCAAGGCCTATAGGGCGCTATTGCCCATTTTACTTAAAATTGAAAGATAACGGCAACTGCTCTATAGCGAGTTATCAAAGGGAATAGCGCGCTATAGACAATTTTCAAAAAAAATAAATGTTTTTTTATTAAACCCTATCAGCGTGCTATCACCACTAATATGGCGCTAGTGGCTTCTGAAAAATTTTGGCAAATTGCTGGATAGCCTTATTTTTTAAAAATTAATATTTTAACACTCAAGAACCATTCCATTGGCTCAAAACATATTGATATAACATTAAAAACTTTAAATATTTGAAAACTCATTGAAATTATGATTAAAACCTTTTGGAAACCATTTTTTCAAAATGAAATACTATATCGAAGTGATTTTGAAGACTTTGCAATTTTTTGAGTTTTAGTGTTGAGATTGATCGAGAGGTTACCTTAAACACCAAAGATAAAACTAACGCACTAGACATAAGATATGTTTTCGTTCTTCAAGCTTGATCTTTGTAGACTTGGATAGCAGTTGTTTGATGTGTTGTCGATGGTTAGCTAAAGCTCTTAGAAAAAAAAAATACAAGGGATGTGTTATCTTACCGAGAACACTTCATATACTTACAGTTTAAAAGAATATATAGCCTCGGGAAATCTCAGCACAAAAGGGATAAAATGAAGAACTTGCGAAATAATGAGGTTATCTTCAAGACAGTTGGCAATTTTGATTCAGTTCGAAGGTTGTATGGGCAAATGCAAGAATCATGACTTTCTTCTATTTAAACACTCTATGGAAAGCTCAGTCTAACTTGCAAAAATCGTGTTTGTTTTATCTTTGAAAACCAAAGAATGAGGGTTTTAAAAAATTAGCAGTTGCAGGTTAAAGAGCAAGAGAGTACAAAATGATTTGAATTCAAAACGTTGTTTAATCTAAAGTTGTTTTGGGCGTGCGAGACAATGGGAATCATCAGGGTGTTAGTAGAGAATATTTCAATTAAGATAACCTGGCAAAACTGTGTAAGGAATAAAAAAATCGAGCAAGCAAAAGTGCACACATTTTTCTCTTAAGAAATATCAGATTTTAGTCTAAGACGTGGATAGCTTGCTATTGGGTTGTGTATCATGTTCTCTATTGGATGATAGCAGGCTATAGCAGGTCGATATACACAAACCCGAGAGCTCGAGTTTTTTAGGCTTTCCGATAGCGTGTTTTTATCAAGGCCTATAGGGCGCTATTGCCCATTTTACTTAAAATTGAAAGATAACGGCAACTGCTCTATAGCGAGTTATCAAAGGGAATAGCGCGCTATAGACAATTTTCAAAAAAAATAAATGTTTTTTTATTAAACCCTATCAGCGTGCTATCACCACTAATATGGCGCTAGTGGCTTCTGAAAAATTTTGGCAAATTGCTGGATAGCCTTATTTTTTAAAAATTAATATTTTAACACTCAAGAACCATTCCATTGGCTCAAAACATATTGATATAACATTAAAAACTTTAAATATTTGAAAACTCATTGAAATTATGATTAAAACCTTTTGGAAACCATTTTTTCAAAATGAAATACTATATCGAAGTGATTTTGAAGACTTTGCAATTTTTTGAGTTTTAGTGTTGAGATTGATCGAGAGGTTACCTTAAACACCAAAGATAAAACTAACGCATTAGACATAAGATATGTTTTCGTTCTTCGAGCTTGATCTTTGTAGACTTGGATAGCAGTTGTTTGATGTGTTGTCGATGGTTAGCTAAAGCTCTTAGAAAAAAAAAATACAAGGGATGTGTTTTCTTACCGAGAACACTTCATATACTTACAGTTTAAAAGAATATATAGCCTCGGGAAATCTCAGCACAAAAGGGATAAAATGAAGAACTTGCGAAATAATGAGGTTATCTTCAAGACAGCTTGCAATTTTGATTCAGTTCGAAGGTTGTTTGGGCAATTGCAAGAATCATGACTTTCTTCTATTTAAACACTCTATGGAAAGCTCAGTCTAACTTGCAAAAATCGTGTTTGTTCTATCTTTGAAAATCAAAGAATGAGGGTTTTAAAAAATTAGAAGTTGTAGGTTAAAGAGCAAGAGAGTACAAAATGATTTGAATTCAAAATGTTGTTTAATCTAAAGTTGTTTTGGGCGTGTGAGGCAATGGGAATCATCAGGGTGTTAGTAGAGAATATTCCACTTAAGATAACCTGGCAAAACTGTGTAAGGAATTAAAAAATTGAGCAAGCAAAAGTGCACACATTTTTCTCGTAAGAAATATCAGATTTTAGTCTAAGACGTGGATAGCTTGCTATTGGGTTGTGTATCATGTTCTCTATTGAATGATAGCAGGCTATAGCAGGTCGATATACACAAACACGAGAGCTCGAGTTTTTTAGGCTTTCCGATAGCGTGTTTTTATCAAGGCCTATAGGGCGCTATTGCCCATTTTACTTAAAATTGAAAGATAACGGCAACTGCTTTATAGCGAGTTATCAAAGGGAATAGCGCGCTATAGACAATTTTCAAAAAAAATAACTGTTTTTTTATTAAACCCTATCAGCGTGCTATCACCACTAATATGGCGCTAGTGGCTTCTGAAAAATTTTGGCAAATTGCTGGATAGCCTTATTTTTTAAAAATTAATATTTTAACACTCAAGAACCATTCCATCGACTCAAATCATATTGATATAAGATTAAAAACTTTTAAATATTTGAAAACTCATTGAAATTAAGATTAAAACCTTTCGGAAAACATTTTTTCAAAATGAAATACTATATCGAAGTGATTTTGAAGACTTTGCAATTTTTTAAGTTTTAGTGTTGAGATTGATCGAGAGGTTACCTTAAACACCAAAGATAAAACTAACGCATTAGACATAAGATATGTTTTCGTTCTTCGAGCTTGATCTTTGTAGACTTGGATAGCAGTTGTTTGATGTGTTGTCAATGGTTAGCTAAAGCTCTTAGAAAAAAAAAATACAAGGGATGTGTTCTCTTACCGAGAACACTTCATATACTTACAGTTTAAAAGAATATATAGCCTCGGGAAATCTCAGCACAAAAGGGATAAAATGAAGAACTTGCGAAATAATGAGGTTATCTTCAAGACAGCTTGCAATTTTGATTCAGTTCGAAGGTTGTTTGGGCAATTGCAAGAATCATGACTTTCTTCTATTTAAACACTCTATGGAAAGCTCAGTCTAACTTGCAAAAATCGTGTTTGTTCTATCTTTGAAAATCAAAGAATGAGGGTTTTAAAAAATTAGAAGTTGTAGGTTAAAGAGCAAGAGAGTACAAAATGATTTGAATTCAAAATGTTGTTTAATCTAAAGTTGTTTTGGGCGTGTGAGGCAATGGGAATCATCAGGGTGTTAGTAGAGAATATTCCACTTAAGATAACCTGGCAAAACTGTGTAAGGAATTAAAAAATTGAGCAAGCAAAAGTGCACACATTTTTCTCGTAAGAAATATCAGATTTTAGTCTAAGACGTGGATAGCTTGCTATTGGGTTGTGTATCATGTTCTCTATTGAATGATAGCAGGCTATAGCAGGTCGATATACACAAACCCGAGAGCTTGAGTTTTTCAGACTTTTCGATAGCGTGTTATCAAGGCCTATATCGCACTATTTCCCATTTTACTAAAAATGGAAAGATCACTGAAACAGCTTTATAGCGTGTTATCAAAGTGGATAGTGCGCCAAAGACCATTTTCCAGAAAAACAAATGTTTTATTATAGAATCCTATCAACGTGCTATCAACACTGATAGTGCGCTAGTGGCTTCTTTAAAATTTTGGCAAATTGTCGGATAGCCTTATTTTTTAAAAATTAATTTTTTAACACTCAAGAACCATTCCATTGACTCAAATCATATTGATATAAGATTAAAAACTTTTAAATATTTGAAAACTCATTGAAATTAAGATTAAAACCCGTCGGAAAACATTTTTTCAAAATGAAATACTATATCGAAGTGATTTTGAAGACTTTGCAATTTTTTGAGTTTTAGTGTTGAGTTTGATCGAGAGGTTACCTTACACACCAAAGATAAAACTAACGCATTAGACATAAGAGATGTTTTCGTTCTTCGAGCTTGATCTTTGTAGACTTCGATAGCAATTGTTTGATGTGTTGTTGATGATTAGTTAAACCTCTTAGAAAAAAAAATATAGGTGATGTGTTCTCTTACCGAGAACACTTTATATACTAACTGTTTCAAAGAATAGATAGCTTCTGGAAATCTCAGCACAAAAGGGATAAAATGAAGAACTTGCGAAATAATGAGGTTATCTTCAAGACAGTTGGCAATTTTGATTCAGTTCGAAGGTTGTTTGGGCAAATGCAAGAATCATGACTTTCTTCTATTTAAACACTCTATGGAAAGCTCAGTCTAACTTGCAAAAATCGTGTTTGTTTTATCTTTGAAAACCAAAGAATGAGGGTTTTAAAAAATTAGCAGTTGCAGGTTAAAGAGCAAGAGAGTACAAAATGATTTGAATTCAAAACGTTGTTTAATCTAAAGTTGTTTTGGGCGTGCGAGACAATGGGAATCATCAGGGTGTTAGTAGAGAATATTTCAATTAAGATAACCTGGCAAAACTGTGTAAGGAATAAAAAAATCGAGCAAGCAAAAGTGCACACATTTTTCTCGTAAGAAATATCAGATTTTAGTCTAAGACGTGGATAGCTTGCTATTGGGTTGTGTATCATGTTCTCTATTGGATGATAACAGGCTATAGCAGGTCGATATACACAAACCCGAGAGCTCGAGTTTTTTAGGCTTTCCGATAGCGTGTTTTTATCAAGGCCTATAGGGCGCTATTGCCCATTTTACTTAAAATTGAAAGATAACGGCAACTGCTCTATAGCGAGTTATCAAAGGGAATAGCGCGCTATAGACAATTTTCAAAAAAAATAAATGTTTTTTTATTAAACCCTATCAGCGTGCTATCACCACTAATATTGCGCTAGTGGCTTCTGAAAAATTTTGGCAAATTGCTGGATAGCCTTATTTTTTAAAAATTAATATTTTAACACTCAAGAACCATTCCATTGACTCAAATCATATTGATATAAGATTAAAAACTTTTAAATATTTGAAAACTCATTGAAATTAAGATTAAAACCTTTCGGAAAACATTTTTTCAAAATGAAATACTATATCGAAGTGATTTTGAAGACTTTGCAATTTTTTGAGTTTTAGTGTTGAGATTGATCGAGAGGTTACCTTACACACCAAAGGTAAAACTAACGCATTAGACATAAGATGTGTTTTCGTTCTTCGAGCTTGATCATTGTAGACTTCTACAGCAATTGTTTGATGTGTTGTTGATGATTAGTTAAAGCTCTTAGAAAAAAAAAATACAGGTGATATGTTCTCCTACCGAGAACACTTCATATACTTACAGTTTAAAACAATAGATAGCCTCTGGAAATCTCAACACAAAAGGGATAAAATGAAGAACTTGCGAAATAATGAGGTTATCTTCAAGACAGCTTGCGATTTTGATTCAGTTCGAAGGTTGTTTGGGCAAATGCAAGAATCACGACTTTCTTCTATTTAAACACTCTATGGAAAGCTCAGTCTAACTTGCAAAAATCGTGTTTGTTCTATCTTTGAAAATCAGAGAATGAGGGTTTTAGAAAATTAGCTGTTGTAGGTTAAAGAGCAAGAGAGTACAAAATGATTTGAATTCAAAATGTTGTTTAATCTAAAGTTGTTTTGGGCGTGCGAGACAATGGGAATCATCAGGGTGTTAGTAGAGAATATTTCAATTAAGATAACCTGGCAAAACTGTGTAAGGAATAAAAAAATCGAGCAAGCAAAAGTGCACACATTTTTCTCGTAAGAAATATCAGATTTTAGTCTAAGACGTGGATAGCTTGCTATTGGGTTGTGTATCATGTTCTCTATTGAATGATAGCAGGCTATAGCAGGTCGATATACACGAACCCGAGAGCTCGAGTTTTTTAGGCTTTCCGATAGCGTGTTTTTATCAAGGCCTATGGCCGCTATTGCCCATTTTACTTAAAATTGAAGGATCACGGCAATAGCTCTATAGCGAGTTATCAAAGGGGATAGCGCGCTATAGACAATTTTCAAAAAAAATAAATGTTTTTTTATTGAACCCTATCAGCGTGTTATCACCACTGATAGTGCGCTAGTTGCTTTTGAAAAATTTTGGCAAATTGTAGGATAGCCTTATTTTTGAAAAATTAATATTTTAACACTCAAGCACCATTCCATTGACTCAAAACAAATTGATATAAGATTAAAATCTTTTACATATTTCAACACTCATTGAAATTATGATTAAAACCTTTCGAAAAACATTTTTTCAAAATGAAATACTGTATCGAACGGATTTTGAAGACTTTGTAATTTTTAGTGTTTTAGTGTTGAGATTGATCGGGAGGTTATCTTACACACCAAAGATAAAACTAACGCATTAGACGTGAGATATGTCTTCGTTCTTCGAGCTTAATCTTTGTAGACTTCGATAGCACTTGTTTGATCTGTTGTTGATGATTAGTTATAGCTCTTAGAAAAGAAAATACAGGTGATGCGTTCTCTTACCGAGAACACTTTATATACTTACAGTTTAAAACAATAGATAGCCTCTGGAAATCTCAGCACAAAAGGGATAAAATGAAGAACTTGTGGAATAATGAGGTTATCTTCAAGACAGTTTGCAATTTTGATTCAGTTCGAAGGTTGTTTGGGCAATTGCAAGAATCATGACTTTGTTCTATTTAAACACTCTATGGAAAGCTCAGTCTAACTTGCAAAAATCGTGTTTGTTCTATCTTTGAAAATCAAAGAATGAGGGTTTTAAAAAATTAGCAGTTGCAGGTTAAAGAGCAAGAGAGTACAAAATGATTTGAATTCAAAACGTTGTTTAATCTAAAGTTGTTTTGGGCGTGCGAGACAATGGGAATCATCAGGGTGTTAGTAGAGAATATTTCAATTTAGATAACCTGGCAAAACTGTGTAAGGAATAAAAAAATCGAGCAAGCAAAAGGGCAAACCTTTTTCTCGTAAGAAATATCACATTTTAGTCTAAGACGTGGATAGCTTGCTATTGGGTTGTGTATCATGTTCTCTATTGAATGATAGCAGGTCGATATACACAAACCCGAGAGCTCGAGTTTTTTAGGCTTTCCGATAGCGTGTTTTTATCAAGGCCTATATTGTCACACCCCGCCCGGACGCGCCTTAAACCGGCGGTACACTCTCGGACGGGGCGCGCATTTGGAACAATCACAATGGTAATAACAGAGTGCGCAGCGGAAATACAATATACAGTACAAATCTGATTTCATATAATTCAGAATACTTTTGTACATAAAATGGTCAAGGGAATATACTCCCAAAATCCCCAATGATTCATACAAAGGGTACAAAATGTGGGCCCCATAACCTGCACCCAGTCCACCCTAATTTCCTGTGAAAGATTTGATAATATTGGAGTGAGCTTAACGCGCTCAGTGGGTAAATAGTGCATGAGTATAACAATTAATAAAGCATACTTCAATATCAAATATCTTAAATACACATGTAAGCATCATAATCAATCAATATGTATGTATGCATGACACCGTCACGTATTAATGGTTTGATGAGCGTACATCGCCTGAGTTCACGTACAGGTGTCCTTCCCCGGGCGTAGCCAGGTTCTCACTGTACGTCCCTCCTCAGGAACGATGCTCTGGATTCACGTACTGATGTCCCTCCCCGGCGTAGCCGAGTTCTTATGTACGTCCCTCTCCTGAGAAATAATATGAATAGTGAGCAATGCTTCTAACTATTCTATGAGTCATAAACCATATACGTCCCTAGGTGGTGATATGTATGATGCCAATGCATGAACTAGTTTAGTCTACTAGTCTGGTCTTTTCTTGTCATTTATACTGACTTTGTCAACGTCTAGTGATCCTTATCAGGGTCGGTATCACGACGTGCAAAGTTAGGACATTCAGGTCATAAACATTATTGACATAATGCAGTGTAAATGAATAGTAGACATAATAATAATTGAATGTAAACTTTAATAAAAGTTATGAAACACGCAAACCTATGTTTCGTTCCCCACCTTCAGATCTGGTGCTTTTCTCCGGACAGAACTTCGTTGCACCGCTTTCAGATCTGGCGCTTTCCTCCGGACAGAACTTTGTTGCACCGCACCGGGAGTCTCAAAGAGTAAAAACTTAGACTGCGTGGAAAGGAGAAGGAAAATCACAAGAGAAGGTGATTTGGTGTGAGGAATGAGAAATGAGGAGGTTTCTTATATAGAGATTTTTGTGCCTGAACGTTCTGGCATGCGCCTGAACGTTCTGGCATGGCGCCTGAACGTTCTGGCAGGCGCCTGAACGTTCTGGCATTGCGCCTGAACGTTCTGGCATTGCGCCTGAACGTTCTGTCACGCGCCTGAACGTTCGGGCGTTGCCCAAATAGTAAAAATTTCAAATAGTATTTTTTTTTTTTTTTTTTTTTTTGTGAAATACAGGGTATTACACTCTACCCCCCTTAAAGGGATTTCACCCTCGAAATCAAGTCAAGTATGGATGAGGGGTATTGCTTGCGAAGTAGCCGCAGGTTGCTAAGGAGTCACGGCGTGTGTGCATCACGATATCCATTGATATGATTTTCAGATATCTGCGTAGTTATTCAAGTGAAACAATGTATGAAGATAAGTGTAAACAATGTTTCATCCTGGTATTTATAAGTGAAAATAATACAATGTATCAGAGAGTACGGTCCACGGCCCGCCCAAGTCCACCAAATTAGGGGAAGAAAAATGTTATTAGATATATATATCTCTAGAACTATATATACATACATCAATTATATATAGTTGAGATTTGTATTAAATATATATCTAGAAAACTATATGATTTTTATATAGTTTGACTTAAATATACATATAGTCAAAATTTAGTAGAAACTATATGTGTAGTTATTATTGAATATATGTATCTATATACATTAGTGTATATGAGGTACGTATAAAAAATAAATAAATAAATAAATAAATAAAAATTGAATTTTTTTTTTTTCGAAAAATAAATATTCGGAAACAAAAAAAAAAAAATTGAAATTATTTTTTTTTCGAAAAATAAATATTCGAAAAAAAAAAAAAAATTGAAATTTTTTTTCAAAAAATAAATATTCGAAAAAAAAAAATAATAATAATAATAATAATTTATCACTCTATATATATATGACTTTTATATATAGTTAAGATTTGGATTAAAAACACCTATATATGATTTTATATATATATAGTTGCTTTATGGAAACTATATAGTTATGATTAAATATGCCAATACATTTCTATGTGAATACGACATATATGCATCAACTCACTAATGAAAAAAATTTCATGATGGCATAAACATCAACAGAAACTATATAGTTATGATTAAATATGTCAATACATTTCTATGTGAATACGACATATA
This sequence comes from Paratinospora sagittata, assembly GCA_035771175.1. Lineage (NCBI taxonomy): Eukaryota > Viridiplantae > Streptophyta > Magnoliopsida > Ranunculales > Menispermaceae > Paratinospora > Paratinospora sagittata. The sequence goes on from CM069592.1 coordinate 17,597,806, forward strand.
TGCATCAACTCACTAATGAAGAAAATTTCATGATGGCATAAACATCAACAGAAAACTCGAAACTAATGTCTAGCAGACAAGGCATAAATCTTAAAAATATTAGGAATATATTTTGTGTCTTTCACACAAATTTATTTTCCTTTCAGCAAAAGAATGACCTCAAGGGAGGGAACAACTTCTACTAGCAGGGAACTAATTCTCACTAGACTAACGGAATTGTCCAAAAGAGAGATTGTGACCATGAGGAGCATCGACAATAACGAACTCCGCCTCCGTCCAATCCTTCATGACAAACTCGCAACACTGGATTGGTTAAATATAACCAACGTTGAGGGTCAAGTATCTTACAACTTGGTCAGATCCTTCTATGAAGCCATGACTTACGTGGGACTTCACGGAGATGAGTTCAGCCCTCATTTAGAGACAACAATCATGGGAACGACAATTCCTATCAATATCGAGATTATTGCTCGCCTCTTGGAGATTCCGATTGAGGAGATGATTATTGAACCACATGACCCCCAGACAGTTGCAGAGATCGCAGAATCTAATGCACAACTGTTCAATTCCCTCGCCAAAGAGCCATACACTCAATCAACATACACCAACCTCCCAAACAATCATCTTAAGCCATCTCTTGTCGGCCTCGAAAAGATTGTATACGGCAACATCTCGCCAGAGAGGGGCACTAGGGGCACTATGTCAAGGGCCCAACTCCTTGTGCTGTATTGCATAGAGAAGAACATAAAAGTCTCTCTACCACACATCATCATCCAACAAATGTTGAGGGTGATTCAAAACCCTTTAAAGAAGAAATTCCTCGGATACGGAGTCTTGATTATGAGGATACTTCACGAGGCCAACGTTGACACTTTCGATGGAACGTCAAAGCTGATCACTGAACCAGTTACAGCATCCTCTATCTTCAAGACCTATGGCACAAGTGGAGGGGTAACTGACGAAGAGGTATTCGGCACGACAATAAGAACTGTCGAAAGAATGAGAGACAAGCACGGGCGTTGCCTTCGCAAATGTCGACGCAAGATGTCTATCAGAGACGACCCAAATAATGATTCAAATCCAAATCCTACATCAGACCCAGCCCTGAATACTGATCCAATTGATCCACCACTTACTGACGAAGAATTATATGCCACACTAAATTCGCCAATACAAAGTCATGATAGACAAGGTCCACAAGCAAATCCACCAACTTGGAACGTGCCAACTCAAGGCAACACTTCGTACCAAAGATTTCAAACTTCTGCGGTACAGTATCAGCCAGTTCCACAAGTTGCTGTAAACCAACAACAACAGTACTGGGCCTCACCAAATCTTGGAGGACCACACATTCCAATGAGCCCATTGTTTCCAACTTTTTCATCTCAAACAAACCAAATTATCCAAGGGGTTCCGGTTAGGGGATCCCCGCACAATCAATACAACTACGTTCCACCTATGAATCACCCATACAACCAATACTTTCCTCCAATGCCTATGGCCTACCCTTCACCTACGAGACAACCAACCCATCAACCACCAATGGGACAACCGACTAACCTACTTGAACGGTTAGATGAAATGGCATCCAATATTGCTGCACTGAAAGATAGCCACAATCTTGTATTAACTCGTTTGCAAAACTCCAACGCAGAGCGCGCACTGTCTCAACCTTCTGTTAGTAGTCATTCTGTAGATAACAGTAGATCTCGAAGAAATGGTAGTAGGCAAGAAGGTCAACATTAATTTCTGGCATTGTACAAATTTTCTTTGACATATATGAATAAAATTGTTTTGTTTAAAGACTATCTTTGGTGGGCTGACTTACAACCATTCTTTCTTTTGTATCACTAACTTTGGAGTGGTATGGGACACAACAAAATTGGAGGATACTAAATAAAATGTGGAAGTAAGAAAACCCATGACCTTGTGTGAAAAGAAACATTTGGAGAAAGTTGCATTACTAATATTATCACTAAGTTTACACGGTATGGGACGAGTAAATTTGGACGATACTATTAGTGAACTTCTATTCAGCCAATGTTTTTAGAGACCGTGTTCATACAACTTAACTTGGTTTCCACCCTTATTACTGAATTCATGTGGTATGGGACATATGAACTTGGATAATAATTGAACAGACTAAGAGTAAGCGTATGAATGCATACGATTGCGATAGAACGTTCGATCAGGATATTTACCGAGGCAAATCTTAGATTTCTTTTGACTCGTATGGGTTTTCAATAAAACATATATGTATGTTCACAAAGACCACAACAAAATCATTTTTAAATTCTTGCAACGGTTTGTACTTATTATATAAACATTCTAACCTTGTTTTTTTTACACCATGGCCAAACATACGAGTTATATAAGATTCTTTGATTCCTCAACAACACCCTTACACTATACTTAGAAAAATAGGTGATTTTACTATTGCAGTACTCTCGAAATTGTTGCTGAGCATATTCTAACATTATACTTGGCTACAGTTCCTAAATCTTGGTTTTCCTTTTCTCTTTGCCAGTGAGACAATGCAAATCAGGAAGAGAGGAAGGCCACGTGCTGTTCGTCCAGCAGTGGAGGCACCTCCTGAGATTCAGGAACCGCCGCCTCCGACAACAGCACAGGCCCAACCCACCACTGCCACTACATCTGGGCAGGCAATACCACCCCCACCTGCACCCTTTGTCATGCCTTCAAGCATTGAAACTTTTTTCGCTGGATTTATTGAGGCGATTAAGGTTACTGTTCAAACTGCCGTTCTTGAGACCGCTGCCAGTCAAGTTGCCACAGTTCAACCATCTATAAAATTTGGCTCAGAAGCTCAAACCGATCAGATTACTAAATACAAGCGGCTACAACCTCTTACTTTCGATGGCACCATTGATCCTGATGAGGTGCAAAAGTGGTTGGATGAGTCCAAGAAGGCTCTTGATGCAATGGGAGTCGATGAGACTCGTAAAATTCCACTAGCAACCTACCAACTTGTTGGTGCCGCAAACACATGGTGGATTACAGTGAAAGAAGACCCAAGGGTCAATATAGCCGATATGACTTGGCAACAGTTTGAGTCAATGTTTATTGATGAATATTTTCCAAGCGCGGTGACAAAGCAGAAGCGCCAGGAATTTGCTAAGTTATATCAGGGCACCATGACCGTCAGAGAATATGCTGGAAAATTTAAAGAATTGTCAGTCTACTCTCTCTCCACAATCTCAACGGAGCGAGATAAGGCTGAGAAATTTTATAATGGTCTTCGCCATGACATTCGACAAGCCTTATCGATCTTGGATCTGCAGATTTACAAGGAGGTTGTTGACAAGGCCATGAGCTTTGAACAAGAGAAGCTCTTACAGGAACAGAGAATGAATAAGGGCAAACGGCCTGCAACGTTTTTCCAACAAGGCTCGCAACAGGGCAACAAGAAGAAGCCCTACTACAATCAAAACCAAGCCCTCCCAGCCCCAGTTTCAAAGAATGTGGCCACAACACCTGCGGCTGAACCTTTTAACCCTAACCATCAGGGTTTCCGAATTCATGGCCGTGGCGGTCGTTCTGGACGCTGTGGCCGTAGCAACGGCAATGGCAGAGGTGGTGGTCGACACCACAGTCAACAAGGCCCGCAGAATCATCAGAATGGCCAGCAACACAATCAGCAGTACAGGCCGACTTGTTACAACTGCGGCCAGAAGGGCCATGTCAAACATCTTTGTCCGCACCTTCAGCACCCAATTCCTGCTATTCCAGTCCAACAAGCACCACCTGCTGCTAATGCCCAACCCAGGCCGACCCAGCAGAACCAGGGTCAACGGAACCAGGGCAGAGCATATGCCATCGCTCACCAACCCCTCCCAGACAATAATGTCGTCGAAGGTACCTTTCCTTTGTTCAATACATTGGTGCATGTTTTGTTTGATTCAGGTGCTACGCATTCTTTTATATCATCAACATTGGTAAGACATTTAGGCCTGCATCCTGAACCCACAAACATCACACTCCATGTCACATCACCGTTCGGATCGGGTACTGACGTGAATTTGCAGTGTTCTCGATGTGAGCTTCGAATGTCCGAACAGATAATATATGCCGATCTTTTTGTGATGGATTTTGATGACTTCGACATCATCCTCGGCATGGACTGGCTCGCACCACTGAATGCAAAGATCGACTGTATGAACAAGCACGTTCAGTTAACTTTGCCTACAGGTGAGTTTGTCAAGATTCAGGGAACAAGGAAATGGATACACAAATCCACAGTTGCCCTTCTCAAGTCACAACTTCGAGCGTTGTCTCTTGGCGACGGCAATGAATCACCAGCTCTGTACCCTCCTGAAGTACGCGATGTTCCAGTCGTATCTGAATTCCCAACCGTTTTTCTTAATGACCTTCCTGGTCTACCTCCAGTTAGGGAATTTGATTTTGAGATCAACCTCATACCTGGGACAGGGCCTATCTCCATTCCACCATACAGAATGTCAAATGTTGAACTGGTCGAATTAGACAAACAACTTAAGGAATTAGAGCGTAATGGCTTCATCCGAAAGAGTTCATCACCCTGGGGCGCTCCAGTTCTGTTTGTTCGCAAAAAGGATGGTTCGTTACGACTTTGCATCGATTATCGCAAGTTGAATAACGTCACCATCAAGAACAGATATCCGTTGCCCAGGATCGATGACTTATTCGACCAACTTCGAGAAGCCAAATACTTCTCTAAGATTGATTTACGGTCCGGTTATCACCAACTCCGGATCCGGGAGTCAGACATCACCAAGACGGCATTCAGAACTCGGTACGGTCATTACGAATTCTTAGTTATGCCGTTCGGCCTAACAAATGCACCTGCTGCATTCATGGATTTGATGAATCGCATATTCAGGTTATACTTAGACCGGTTCGTGGTGGTTTTTGTCGACGACATCTTGATATATTCCTCAACCGAGGAAGACCATAAACTACATTTGAAGATCGTCCTCCAGACCTTACAAAGACACCAACTGTATGCAAAGTTGAGTAAGTGCAAATTTTGGGCGCAGAGAGTTCAATTCCTCGGCCATGTAGTTTCAGGCAATGGCATTGAGGTCGATCCTTCTAAGGTTGAAGCAGTCTTAAACTGGAAGCAGCCTACCACTGTTACTCAGATTAGGAGTTTTCTTGGTTTGGCTGGCTATTACAGACGATTCATTAAGGACTTCTCAAAGATTGCTGAACCTATGACCAAGCTTACTCGAAAAGACGTGCGCTTCATCTGGAATCCCGCCTGTGAAGCATCATTTCAGGAATTGAAGAAACGCCTCACGACGGCACCTGTACTTATCACTCCAAGAAATGGAATTGGTTTTTCATTATACACCGATGCCTCTCTCCAAGGCTTAGGTGCCGTACTAATGCAAGACGGCCAAGTTGTTGCATATGCCTCCAGGCAACTGAAGATTCTCTGACGGTCATGGTCCCTTATATAACTTAGCAAATTCCTGGCGCTTCTGCTTTGTCACCGCGCTTGGAAAATATTCATCAATAAACATTGACTCAAACTGTTGCCAAGTCATATCGGCTATATTGACCCTTGGGTCTTCTTTCACTGTAATCCACCATGTGTTTGCGGCACCAACAAGTTGGTAGGTTGCTAGTGGAATTTTACGAGTCTCATCGACTCCCATTGCATCAAGAGCCTTCTTGGACTCATCCAACCACTTTTGCACCTCATCAGGATCAATGGTGCCATCGAAAGTAAGAGGTTGTAGCCGCTTGTATTTAGTAATCTGATCGGTTTGAGCTGCTGAGCCAAATTTTATAGATGGTTGAACTGTGGCAACTTGACTGGCAGCGGTCTCAAGAACGGCAGTTTGAACAGTAACCTTCATCGCCTCAATAAATCCAGCGAAAAAAGTTTCAATGCTTGAAGGCATGACAAAGGGTGCGGGTGGGGGTGGTATTGCCTGCCCAGATGTAGTGGCAGTGGTGGGTTGGGCCTGTGTTGTTGTCGGAGGCGGCGGTTCCTGAATCTCAGGAGGTGCCTCCACTGCTGGACGAACAGCACGTGGCCTTCCTCTCTTCCTGATTTGCATTGTCTCACTGGCAAAGAGAAAAGGAAAACCAAGATTTAGGAACTGTAGCCAAGTATAATGTTAGAATATGCTCAGCAACAATTTCGAGAGTACTGCAATAGTAAAATCACCTATTTTTCTAAGTATAGTGTAAGGGTGTTGTTGAGGAATCAAAGAATCTTATATAACTCGTATGTTTGGCCATGGTGTAAAAAAAACAAGGTTAGAATGTTTATATAATAAGTACAAACCGTTGCAAGTATTTAAAAATGATTTTGTTGTGGTCTTTGTGAACATACATATATGTTTTATTGAAAAGCCATACGAGTCATAAGAAATCTAAGATTTGCCTCGGTAAATATCCTGATCGAACGTTCTATCGCAATCTTATGCATTCATACGCTTACTCTTAGTCTGTTCAATTATTATCCAAGTTCATATGTCCCATACCACATGAATTCAGTAATAAGGGTGGAAACCAAGTTAAGTTGTATGAACACGGTCTCTAAAAACATTGGCTGAATAGAAGTTCACTAATAGTATCGTCCAAATTTACTCGTCCCATACCGTGTAAACTTAGTGATAATATTAGTAATGCAACTTTCTCCAAATGTTTCTTTTCACACAAGGTCATGGGTTTTCTTACTTCCACATTTTATTTAGTATCCTCCAATTTTGTTGTGTCCCATACCACTCCAAAGTTAGTGATACAAAAGAAAGAATGGTTGTAAGTCAGCCCACCAAAGATAGTCTTTAAACAAAACAATTTTATTCATATATGTCAAAGAAAATTTGTACAATGCCAGAAATTAATGTTGACCTTCTTGCCTACTACCATTTCTTCGAGATCTACTGTTATCTACAGAATGACTACTAACAGAAGGTTGAGAGTGTGCGCGCTCTGCGTTGGAGTTTTGCAAACGAGTTAATACAAGATTGTGGCTCTCTTTCAGTGCAGCAATATTGGATGCCATTTCATCTAACCGTTCAAGTAGGTTAGTCGGTTGTCCCATTGGTGGTTGATGGGTTGGTTGTCTCGTAGGTGAAGGGTAGGCCATAGGCATTGGAGGAAAGTATTGGTTGTATGGGTGATTCATAGGTGGAACGTAGTTGTATTGATTGTGCGGGGATCCCCTAACCGGAACCCCTTGGATAATTTGGTTTGTTTGAGATGAAAAAGTTGGAAACAATGGGCTTATTGGAATGTGTGGTCCTCCAAGATTTGGTGAGGCCCAGTACTGTTGTTGTTGGTTTACAGCAACTTGTGGAACTGGCTGATACTGTACCGCAGAAGTTTGAAATCTTTGGTACGAAGTGTTGCCTTGAGTTGGCACGTTCCAAGTTGGTGGATTTGCTTGTGGACCTTGTCTATCATGACTTTGTATTGGCGAATTTAGTGTGGCATATAATTCTTCGTCAGTAAGTGGTGGATCAATTGGATCAGTATTCAGGGCTGGGTCTGATGTAGGATTTGGATTTGAATCATTATTTGGGCCGTCTCTGATGCCTATCTTGCGTCGACATTTGCGAAGGCAACGCCCGTGCTTGTCTCTCATTCTTTCGACAGTTCTTATTGTCGTGCCGAATACCTCTTCGTCAGTTACCCCTCCACTTGTGCCATAGGTCTTGAAGATAGAGGATGCTGTAACTGGTTCAGTGATCAGCTTTGACGTTCCATCGAAAGTGTCAACGTTGGCCTCGTGAAGTATCCTCATAATCAAGACTCCGTAGCCGAGGAATTCCTTCTTTAAAAGGGTTTTGAATCACCCTCAACATTTGTTGGATGATGATGTGTGGTAGAGAGACTTTTATGTTCTTCTCTATGCAATACAGCACAAGGAGTTGGGCCCTTGACATAGTGCCCCTAGTGCCCCTCTCTGGCAAGATGTTGCCGTATACAATCTTTCCGAGGCCGACAAGAGATGGCTTAAGATGATTGTTTGGGAGGTTGGTGTATGTTGATTGAGTATATGGCTCTTTGGCGAGGGAATTGAACAGTTGTGCATTAGATTCTGCGATCTCTGCAACTGTCTGGGGGTCATGTGGTTCAATAATCCTCTCCTCAATCGGAATCTCCAAGAGGCGAGCAATAATCTCGATATTGATAGGAATTGTCGTTCCCATGATTGTTGTCTCTAAATGAGGGCTGAACTCATCTCCGTGAAGTCCCACGTAAGTCATGGCTTCATAGAAGCATCTGACCAAGTTGTAAGAGACTTGACCCTCAACGTTGGTTATATTTAACCAATCCAGTGTTGCGAGTTTGTCATGAAGGATTGGACGGAGGCGGAGATCGTTATTGTCGATGCTCCTCATGCTCACAATCTCTCTTTTGGACAATTCCGTTAGTCTAGTGGGAATTGGTTCCCTGCTAGTAGAAGTTGTTCCCTCCCTTGAGGTCATTCTTTTGCTGAAAGGAAAATAAATTTGTGTGAAAGACACAAAATATATTCCTAATATTTTTTTTTAAGATTTATGCCTTGTCTGCTAGACATTAGTTTCGAGTTTTCTGTTGATGTTTATGCCATCATGAAATTTTCTTCATTAGTGAGTTGATGCATATATGTCGTATTCACATAGAAATGTATTGACATATTTAATCATAACTATATAGTTTCTGTTGATGTTTATGCCATCATGAAATTTTCTTCATTAGTGAGTTGATGCATATATGTCGTATTCACATAAAAATGTATTGGCATATTTAATCATAACTATATAGTTACCATAAAGCAACTATATATATATAAAATCATATATAGGTGTTTTTAATTCAAATCTTAACTATATATAAAAGTCATATATATATAGAGTGATAAATTATTATTATTATTTTTATTTTTATTTTTATTTTTATTTTTCAAATTTTCATGAGGATTTTGGTTTGGTAATAAATTGTTTTCAAAAAAAATTTCATTTTTCATATTTTTTTTTTTCCGAATATTTATTTTTAGAAAAAAAAAATTTTAAAGTTTTTTTTTTTTTTTTTTTTCGAATATTGATTTTTCGAAAAAAAAAATTTCAATTTTTATTTATTTATTTATTTTTTATACGTACCTCATATACACTAATGTATATAGATACATATATTCAATAATAACTACACATATAGTTTCTACTAAATTTTGACTATATGTATATTTAAGTCAAACTATATAAAAATCATATAGTTTTCTAGATATATATTTAATACAAATCTCAACTATATATAATTAATGTATGTATATATTGTTCTAGAGATATATATATCTAATAACATTTTTCTTCCCCTAATTTGGTGGACTTGGGCGGGCCGTGGACCGTACGCTCTGATACCATTAAATGTCACACCCCGCCCGGACGCGCCTTAAACCGGCGGTACACTCTCAGACGGGGCGCGCATTTGGAACAATCACAATGGTAATAACAGAGTGCGCAGCGAAAATACAATATACAGTACAAATCTGATTTCATATAATTCAGAATACTTTTGTACATAAAATGGTCAAGGGAACATACTCCCAAAATCCCCAATGATTCATACAAAGGGTACAAAATGTGGGCCCCATAACCTGCACCCAGTCCACCCTAATTTCCTGTGAAAGATTTGATAATATTGGAGTGAGCTTAACGCGCTCAGTGGGTAAATAGTGCATGAGTATAACAATTAATAAAGCATACTTCAATATCAAATATCTTAAATACACATGTAAGCATCATAATCAATCAATATGTATGTATGCATGACACCGTCACGTATTAATGGTTTGATGAGCGTACATCGCCTGAGTTCACGTACAGTGTCCTTCCCCGGGCGTAGCCAGGTTCTCACTGTACGTCCCTCCTCAGGAACGATGCTCTGGATTCACGTACTGATGTCCCTCCCCGTCGTAGCCGAGTTCTCATGTACGTCCCTCTCCAGAGAAATAATATGAATAGTGAGCAATGCTTCTAACTATTCTATGAGTCATAAACCATATACGTCCCTAGGTGGTGATATGTATGATGCCAATGCATGAACTAGTTTAGTCTACTAGTCTGGTCTTTTCTTGACATTTATACTGACTTTGTCAACGTCTAGTGATCCTTATCAGGGTCGGTATCACGACGTGCAAAGTTAGGACATTCAGGTCATAAACATTATTGACATAATGCAGTGTAAATGAATAGTAGACATAATAATAATTGAATGTAAACTTTAATAAAAGTTATGAAACACGCAAACCTATGTTTCGTTCCCCACCTTCAGATCTGGTGCTTTTCTCCGGACAGAACTTCGTTGCACCGCTTTCAGATCTGGCACTTTCCTCCGGACAGAACTTTGTTGCACCGCACCGGGAGTCTCAAAGACTAAAAACTTAGAATGCGTGGAAAGGAGAAGAAAAATCACAAGAGAAGGTGATTTGGTGTGAGGAATGAGAAATGAGGAGGTTTCTTATATAGAGATTTTTGCGCCTGAACGTTCTGGCATGCGCCTGAACGTTCTGCATGCGCCTGAACGTTCTGGCATGGCGCCTGTACGTTCTGGCATGCGCCTGAACGTTCTGGCATTGCGCCTGAACGTTCTGGCATTGCGCCTGAACGTTCTGGCATGGCGCCTGAACGTTCTGGCATGGCGCCTGAACGTTCTGGCATGGCGCCTGAACGTTCTGGCATGCGCCTGAACGGTCTGGCATGGCGCCTGAACGTTCTGGCAGGCGCCTGAACGTTCTGGCATGCCTGAACGTTCTGGCATGCGACTGAACGTTCTGGCATTGCGACTGAACGTTCTGGCATGCGCCTGAACGTTCTGGCATTGCGCCTGAACGTTCTGGCACGCGCCTGAACGTTCTGTCACGCGCCTGAACGTTCGGGCGTTGCCCAAATAGTAAAAATTTCAAATAGTTTTTTTTTTTTTTTTTTGTGAAATACAGGGTATTACATATATGGCGCTCTTGCCCTTTTTACTTAAAATTGAAAGATAACGGCAACAGCTCTATAGCGAGTTATCAAAGGGAATAGCGCGCTATAGCCAATTTTCAAAAAAAATAAATGTTTTTTTATTGAACCCTATCAGCGTGCTATCACCACTAATATTGCGCTAGTGGCTTCTGAAAATTTTTGGCAAATTGCTGGATAGCCTTATTTTTTAAAAAATTAATATTTTAACACCTAAGAACCATTCCATTGACTCAAAACATAGTGATATAACATTAAAAACTTTTAAATATTTGAAAACTTATTGAAATTATGATTAAAACCTTTCGGAAAACATTTTTTCAAAATGAAATACTATATCGAAGTGATTTTGAAGACTTTGCAATTTTTTGAGTTTTAGTGTTGAGATTGATCGAGAGGTTACCTTACACACCAAAGATAAAACTAACGCATTAGACATAAGATATGTTTTCGTTCTTCGAGCTTGATATTTGTAGACTTCGATAGCAATTGTTTGATGTGTTGTTGATGATTAGTTAAAGCTCTTAGAAAAAAAAATACAGGTGATGTGTTCTCTTACCGATAACACTTCATATACTTGCAGTTTAAAACAATAGATAGCCTCTGGAAATCTCAGCACAAAAGGGATAAAATGAAGAACTTTCGAAATAATGAGGTTATCTTCAAGACAGTTTGCAATTTCGATTCAGTTCGAAGGTTGTTTGGGCAAATGCAAGAATCATGACTTTCTTCTATTGAAACACTCTATGGAAAGCTCAGTCTAACTTGCAAAAATCGTGTTCGTTCTATCTTTGAAAATCAGAGAATGAGGGTTTTATAAAATTAGCAGTTGTAGGTTAAGGATCAAGAGAGTACAAAATGATTTGAATTCAAAACCTTGTGTAATCTAAAGTTGTTTTGGGCATGCGAGACAATGGGAGTCATCAGGGTGTTAGTAGAGAATATTTCAATTATGATAAACTGGCAAAACTGTGTAAGGAATAAAAAAATCGAGCAAGCAAAAGTGCACACATTTTTCTCGTAAGAAATATCGGATTTTCGTCTAAGACGTGGATAGCTTGCTATTGGGTTGTGTATCATGTTCTCTATTGAATGATAGCAGCCTATAGCAGGTCGATATACACAAACCCGAGAGCTTGAGTTTTTCAGACTTTTCGGTAGCGTGTTATCAAGGCCAATAGCGCGTTATTGCCCATTTTACTAAAAATGGAAAGATCACTACAACAGCTTTATAGCGAATTATCAAAGGGGATAGCGCCACAGACAATTTTCTCGAAAAACAAATGTTTTATTATAGAATCCTATCAGCGTGCTATCAACACTGATAGTGCGCTAGTTGCTTATGGAAAATTTTGGCAAATTGCAGGATAGCCTTATTTTTGAAAAATTAATATTTTAACACTCAAGAACCATTCCATTGACTCATTACATATTGATATAAGATTAAAAACTTTTAAATATTTCAACACTCATTGAAATTATGATTAAAACCTTTCGGAAAACATTTTTTCAAAATGAAATACTATATCGAAGGGATTTTGAAGACTTTGTGATTTCGTGTTTTAGTGTTGAGATTGATCGAGAGGTTACCTTACACACCAAAGATAAAACTAACGCATTAAACATGAGATATGTCTTCGTTCTTCGAGCTTAATCTTTGTAGACTTCGATAGCAATTGTTTGATCTGTTGTCGATGATTAGTTATAGGTCTTAGAAAAAAAAATACAGGGGATGTGTTTTCTTACCGAGAACACTTGATATATACTTACAGTTTAAAGCAATAGATAGCCTCTGGAAATCTCAACACAAAAGGGATAAAATGAAGCACTTGCGAAATAATGAGGTTATCTTCAAGACAGTTTGCAATTTTGATTTAGTTCGAAGGTTGTTTGGACCAATGCAAGAATCACGAATTTCTTCTATTTAAACACTCTATGGAAAGCTCAGTCTAACTTGCAAAAATCGTGTTTGTTCTATATTTGAAAATCAGAGAAAGAGGGTTTTATAAAATTAGCAGTTGTAGGTTAAAGAGCAAGAGAGTACAAAATGATTTGAATTCAAAACGTTGTTTAATCTAAAGTTGTTTTGGGCGTGCGAGACAATGGGAGTCATCAGGGTGTTAGTAGAGAATATTTCAATTACGATAACCTGGCAAAACTGTGTAAGGAATAAAAAAATCGAGCAAGCAAAAGTGCACACATTTTTCTTATAAGAAATATCGGATTTTAGTCTAAGACGTGGATAGCTTGCTATTGGGTTGTGTATCATGTTCTCTATTGAATGATAGCAGCCTATAGCAGGTCGATATACACAAACCCGAGAGCTTGAGTTTTTCAGACTTTTCAATAGCGTGTTATCAAGGCCTATAGCGCGCTATTGCCCATTTTACTAAAAATGGAAAGATCACTGCAACAGCTTTATAGTGAGTTATCAAAGGGGATAGCGCCACAGACAATTTTCTCGAAAAACAAATGTTTTATTATAGAATCCTATCAGCGTGCTATCAACACTGATAGTACGCTAGTTGCTTCTGGAAAATTTTGGCAAATTGCAGGATAGCCTTATTTTTGAAAAATTAATATTTTAACACTCAAGAACCAATCCATTGACTCAAAACATATTGATATAAGATTAAAAACTTTTAAATATTTCAACACTCATTGAAATTTTGATTAAAACCTTTCGGAAAAGATTTTTTCAAAATGAAATACTATATCGAAGGGATTTTGAAGACTTTGTAATTTTTAGTGTTTTAGTGTTGAGATTGATCGAGAGGTTACCTTACACACCAAAGATAAAACTAACGCATTAAACATGAGATATGTCTTCGTTCTTCGAGCTTACTCTTTGTAAACTTCGATAGCAATTGTTTGATCTATTGTCGATGATTAGTTATAGCTCTTAGAAAAAAAAATCAAGTGATGTGTTTTCTTACCGAGAACACTTCATATACTTACAGTTTAAAACAATAGATAGCCTCTGGAAATCTCAACACAAAAGGGATAAAATGAAGAACTTGCGAAATAATGAGGTTATCTTCAAGACAGTTTGCAATTTTGATTCAGTTCGAAGGTTGTTTGGACAAATGCAAGAATCACGAATTTCTTCTATTTAAACATTCCACGGAAAGCTCAGTCTAACTTGCAAAAATCGTGTTTGTTCTATCTTTGAAAAGTAGAGAATGAGGGTTTTATAAAATTAGCAGTTGTAGGTTAAAAGGCGAGAGAGTACAAATTGATTTGAATTCAAAACGTTGTTTAATCTAAAGTTGTTTTGGGGGTGCGAGACAATGGGAATCATCAGGGTGTTACTAGAGAATATTTCAATTAAGATAACCTAGCAAAACTGTGTAAGGAATAAAAAAATCGAGCAAGCAAAAGTGCACACATTTTTCTCGTAAGAAATATCAGATTTTAGTCTAAGACGTGGATAGCTTGCTATTGGGTTGTGTATCTTGTTCTCTATTGAATGATAGCAGGCTATAGCAGATACACAACCCCGAGAGCTCGAGTATTTTAGACTTTCCGATAGACTGTTGTTATCAAGGTCTATACCGCACTATTGCCCATTTTTCTAAAAATGGAAAGATCACGGCAACAGTTCTATAGCGAGTTATCAAAGGGATAATGCGCTATAGACAATTTTCCAAAAAAATAAATGTTTTTTTATTGAACCCTATCAGCGTGCTATCAACACAGATAGTGCGCTAGTGGCTTCTGAAAAATTTCGGCAAATTGCTGGATAGCCTTATTTTTGAAAAATTAATATTTTAACACTCACGAACCCTTCCATTGACTCAAAACATATTGATATAAGATTAAAAACTTCCAAATAATTCAAAACTCAATGACATTATGATTAAAACCTTTCGGAAAACATTTTTTCAAAATGAAATACTATATCGAAGTGATTATGAAGCCTTTGGAATTTTGAGAGTTTTAGTGCTGATATTGATCGAGAGGTTACCTTACACACCAAAGATCAAACTAATGGTTTGAATTCAAATCATTGTTTAATCTAAAGTTGTTTTGGGCGTGCGAGGCAATGGGAATCATCTAGGTGTTAGTAGAGAATATTTCAATTAAAATAACCAGGCAAAACTGTGTAAGGAATAGGAAAATTGAGCAAGCAAAAGTGCACACATTTTTCTCGTTAGAAATATCATATTTTATTCTTAACCGTGGATAGCGTGCTATTGGGTTGTGTATCATGTTCTCTATTGACAGATAGCAGACTAAAGCAGGTCGATATACACAAACCCGAGAGCTTGAGTTTTTCAGACTTTCTGGTACCATGTTATCAAGGCCTATAGCGCGCTATTGCCCATTTTACGAAAAATTGAAAGATCACTGCAACAGCTTTATAGCGAGTTATCAACACGGGATAGCACGCCGCACACAATTTTCCAGAAAAACAAATGTTTTATTATAGAATCCTATAAGCGTGCTATCAACACTGATAGTGCGCTAGTGCCTTTTGAAAAATTTTGGCAAATTGCTGGATAGCCTTATTTTTGAAAAATTAATATTTTGACACTCAAGAACCATTCCATTGACTCCAAACATATTGATATAAGATTAAAAACTTTTAAATATTTCAAAACTCATTGAAATTATGATTAAAACCTTTCGGAAAACATTTTTTCAAAATGAAATACTATATCGAAGTGATTTTGAAGACTTTGCAATTTTCAGAGTTTTAGTGTTCAGATTGATCGAGAGGTTACCTTACACACCAAAGATAAAACTAACGCATTAAACATGAGATATGTCTTCGTTCTTCGAGCTTAATCTTTGTAGACTTCGATTGCAATTGTTTGATCTGTTGTCGATGATTAGTTATAGGTCTTAGAAAAAAAATACAGGTGATGTGTTTTCTTACCGAGAACACTTCATATACTTACAGTTTAAAGCAATAGATAGCCTCTGGAAATCTCAACACAAAAGGGATAAAATGAAGAACTTGCGAAATAATGAGGTTGTCTCCGAGACAGTTTGCAATTTTGATTTAGTTCGAAGGTTGTTTGGACAAATGCAAGAATCACGAATTTCTTCTATTCAAAAACTCTATGGAAAGCTCAGTCTAACTTGCAAAAATCGTGTTTGTTCTATCTTTGAAAATCAGAGAATGAGGGTTTTATAAAATTAGCAGTTGTAGGTTAAAGAGCAAGAGAGTACAAAATGATTTGAATTCAAAACCTTGTTTAATCTAAAGTTTTTTTGGGCGTGCGAGACAATGGGAGTCATCAGGGTGTTAGTAGAGAATATTTCAATTATGAGAACCTGGCAAAACTGTGTAAGGAATAAACAAATCGAGCAAGCAAAAGTGCACACATTTTTCTCGTACGAAATATCGGATTTTAGTCTAAGACGTGGATAGCTTGCTATTGGGTTGTGTATCATGTTCTCTATTGAATGATAGCAGCCTATAGCAGGTCGATATACACAAACCCGAGAGCTTGAGTTTTTCAGACTTTTCGGTAGCGTGTTATGAAGGCCTATAGCGCGCTATTGCCCATTTTACTAAAAATGGAAAGATCACTGCAACAGCTTTATTGTGAGTTATCAAAGGGGATAGCGCCACAGACAATTTTCTCGAAAAACAAATGTTTTATTATAAAATCCTATCAGCGTGCTATCAACACTGATAGTGCGCTAGTTGCTTTTGGAAAATTTTGGCAAATTGCAGGATAGCCTTATTTTTGAAAAATTAATATTTTAACACTCAAGAACCATTTCATTTACTCAAAACATATTGATATAAGATTAAAAACTTTTAAATATTTCAACACTCATTGAAATTATGATTAAAACCTTTCGGAAAACATTTTTTCAAAATGAAATACTATATCGAAGGGATTTTGAAGACTTTGTAATTTTTAGTGTTTTAGTGTTGAGATTGATCGAGAGGTTACCTTACACACCAAAGATAAAACTAACGCATTAAACATGAGATATGTCTTCGTTCTTCGAGCTTAATCTTTGTAGACTTCGATAGCAATTGTTTGATCTGTTGTCGATGATTAGTTATAGCTCTTAGAAAAAAAAATCAAGTGATGTGTTTTCATACCGAGAACACTTCATATACTTACAGTTTAAAACAATAGATAGCCTCTGGAAATCTCAACACAAAAGGGATAAAATGAAGAACTTGCGAAATAATGAGGTTATCTTCAAGACAGTTTGCAATTTTGATTCAGTTCGAAGGTTGTTTGGACAAATGCAAGAATCACGAATTTCTTCTATTAAACACTCCATGGAAAGCTCAGTCTAACTTGCAAAAATCGTGTTTGTTCTATCTTTGAAAAGTAGAGAATGAGGGTTTTATAAAATTAGCAGTTGTAGGTTAAAAAGCAAGAGAGTACAAAATGATTTGAATTCAAAACGTTGTTTAATCTAAAGTTGTTTTGGGCGTGCGAGACAATGGGAATCATCAGGGGGTTAGTAGAGAATATTTCAATTTTGATAACCAGGCAAAACTGTGTAAGGAATAAAAAAATCGAGCAAGCAAAAGTCCACACATTTTTTTCATAAGAAATATCGGATTTTAGTCTAAGACGTGGATAGCTTGCTATTGGGTTGTATATCATGTTCTCTATTGAATGATAGTAGGCTATAGCAGATACACAACCCCGAGAGCTCGAGTATTTTAGACTTTTCGATAGCCTGTTGTTATCAAGGTCTATACCGCACTATTGCCCATTTTTCTAAAAATGGAAAGATCACGGCAACAGCTCTATAGCGAGTTATCAAAGGGGATAATGCACTATAGAAAATTTTTCAAAAAAATAAATGTTTTATTATTGAACCATATCAGCGTGCTATCAACACTGATAGTGCGCTAGTGGCTTCTGAAAAATTTCGGCAAATTGCTGGATAGCCTTATTTTTGAAAAATTAATATTTTAACACTCACGAACCCTTCCATTGACTCAAAACATATTGATATAAGATTAAAAACTTCCAAATAATTCAAAACTCAATGACATTATGATTAAAACCTTTCGGAAAACATTTTTTCAAAATGAAATACTATATCGAAGTGATTATGAAGTCTTTGGAATTTTGAGAGTTTTAGTGTCAGGATTGATCGAGAGGTTACCTTACACACCAAAGATCAAACTAATGATTTGAATTCAAATCATTGTTTAATCTAAAGTTGTTTTGGGCGTGCGAGGCAATGGGAATCATCTAGGTGTTAGTAGAGAATATTTCAATTAAAATAACCAGGCAAAACTGTGTAAGGAATAGGAAAATTGAGCAAGCAAAAGTGCACACATTTTTCTCGTTAGAAATATCAGATTTTAATCTTAACCGTGGATAGCGTGCTATTGGGTTGTGTATCATGATCTCTATTGACAGATAGCAGACTAAAGCAGGTCGATATACACAAACCCGAGAGCTTGAGTTTTTCAGACTTTCCGATAGCATGTTATCAAGGCCTATAGCGCGCTCTTGGCTATTTTACGAAAAATTGAAAGATCACTGCAACAGCTTTATAGCGAGTTATCAACATGGGATAGCGCGCCACAGACAATTTTCCAGAAAAACAAATGTTTTATTATAAAATCCTATCAGCGTGCTATCAACACTGATAGTGCGCTAGTGCCTTTTGAAAAATTTTGGCAAATTGCTGGATAGCCTTATTTTTGAAAAATTAATATTTTGACACTCAAGAACCATTCCATTGACTCCAAACATATTGAAATACTATAACGCATTAGACATGAGATATGTCTTCGTTCTTCGAGCTTGATCTTTGTAGACTTCTATAGCAATTGTTTGATGTGTTGTTGATGATTAGTTATAGCTCTTAGAAAAAAAAATATAGGTGATGTGTTCTCTTACCTAGAACACTTCATGTACTTACAGTTTAAAACAATAGATAGCCTCTGGAAATCTCAGCACAAAATGGATAAAATGAAGAACTTGCGAAATAATGAGGTTATCTTCAAGACAGTTTGCAATTTTGATTCAGTTCGAAGGTTGTTTGGGCAAATGCAAGAATCACAACTTTCTTTTATTTAAACACTCTTTGGAAAGCTCAGTATAACTTGCAAAAATCGTGGTTGTTCTATCTTTGAAAATCAGAGAACGAGGGTTTGATAAAATTAGCAGTTGTAGGTTAAAGAGCAAGATAATACAAAATGATTTGAATTCAAAACGTTGTTAATCTAAAGTTGTTTTGGGCGTGCGAGACAATGAGAATCATCAAGGTGTTAGTCTAGAATATTTCAATTAAGATAACTTGGCAAACCTGTGTAAGGAATAAAAAAATCGAGCAACCAGAAGTGCCCACATTTTTCTCTTTAGAAATAACAGAATTGGGTTGTGTATCATATTCTCTATTGACAGATAGCAGGCTATAGTAGGTCGATATACACAAACTCGAGAGCTCGAGTTTTTAAGACTTTCCGATAGCGTGTTGTTATCAAGGCTTATAGCGCGCTATTGCCCATTTTACTAAAAATGGAACGATCACAACAACAGCTCTATCGCGAGTTATCAAAGGGTACTACAAGGAAAAAGACTTTTAGTTGCGAAATTTTTTCGTAAGTAAAAGTTCAGAATTCGTAAGTAAAAGTATTGCTTACGATGTTTAGGCTTATTCTTACAAATCCAATTTCGTGAGGAAAACACCGTAAGTAAAGGTTTTAGTCACGACATAGTTCCGTGAGTAAAAGTATCATTTTTACTTACGACTCCATTTTCGTAAGTAAAACGTTTCTTTCGCGACTAAAGGTTGACAAAATTTACAACAAATGTAACCTTTTACTTACAATGAAATTCGTAAGTAAATGTAATTAATTCGTTACTAAATGTTATACAAAGCTATAAAATAAAAAAAATAGCAAAATAAAAACATTTTTTTGTAATATTTTTAGAATTTTAATTTTGACTAATAATAAAATTTAACACTAGAAGGAATGAAGATTTTCATTTATCAAATCTATAATTTCTACAACCATAAAGTTCTGAAGTAGTATGTATACAAAAATTAAAATTTGCACAAGGCAAAATTTACAAAAGTAACAAAATATAGAAACATGACTATCATGGAAGCGAAAGATAACTAAGATGTGGTCTCCGTAGAAGTAGATGATGATGGTGGCAAGATATTCTCTTAGATCTGACGAACGTCATCCTCAATATTTGTGACCCTATCTATTAGTTTTGCCACTAAACTCTCCATTTCTGTGTTGTTCTGACCACCATATGAAAATTCATGTGTTCTTGAGGAAGCTTGTGACATCTCTTTTGATAAGCCATTTGCCTTCTTAGCCCATCCCTTTTGAAAACTGGAGCGATAACTAAGAACACGTTTTGTAATACCTTGTATTTCACAAAAAAAAAAAAAAAATTTAAAAAAAAAAAAATTTACTATTTGGGCAACGCCCGAACGTTCAGGCGCACGCCAGAACGTTCAGGCGCACGACAGAACGTTCAGGCGCACGACAGAACGTTCAGGCGCACGACAGAACGTTCAGGAGCACGACAGAACTTTCAGGCGCACGACAGAACCTTCAGGCGCACGACAGAACCTTCAGGCGCATGACAGAACGTTCAGGCGCATGACAGAACGTTCAGGCGCAATGCATGCCCGAACGTTCAGGCGCAATGCATGCCCGAACGTTCAGGCGCATGCTAGAACGTTCTGGCGCAATACATGCCCGAACATTCAGGCGCATGGCAGAACGTTCAGGCACATGCCCTAATGCTTAGGCGCATGCGAGAATGTTCAGGCGCATGCCCGAACGTACAGACGCATGCCGGAACGTTCAGGCGCATGCCAGAACGTTCCGGCGCAAAAATCCCGATATAAGAAACCTCCTCATTTCTCATTCCTCACACCAAATCACCTTCTCTTGTGAATTTCTTCTCATTTCTCATTCCTCACACCAAATCACCTTCTGGCATGCGCCTGAACGTTCTGGCATTGCGCCTGAACGTTCTGGCATTTGCCCAAATAGTAATTTTTTTTTTTTTTGTGAAATACAGAGTATTACACTATATATACATATGTCAATTATATATAGTTGAGATTTGTATTAAATATATATATCTAGAAAATTATATGATTTTTATATAGTTTGATTTAAATATACATATAGTCATGATTTATTAGAAACTATATGTGTAGTTATGATTGAATATATGTATCTATATACCTTAGTGTATATGAGGTACGTTATAAAAAAAAAAAAAAAAAAAAATCGAAAATTTCGACAAAAAAAAAAAAAAAATTTGAAAAAAAAAAAAAAAAAATTGAAAAATTTTATTTGATATATCTAGAACTATATATATGTGAATTATATATATAGTTAAGATTTGGATTAAAAACAACTATATATGATTTATATATAGTTTAATTTCAAATATTTCAAATAGTTGATTTTTGGAAACTATATATATAGTTATGATTAAATATGTATATACATTCATATGTGAATACGATATATATACATATTTCAAATAGTTGATTTTTGGAAACTATATATATAGTTATGATTAAATATGTCTATACCTTCATATGTGAATACAACATATATACATATTTCAAATAGTTGTTTTTGGACACTATATCTAGTTATGATTAAATATGTCTATACATTCATATGTGAATACGACATATATACATCAAATCACTAATGAAGAAAATTTCATGACGGCATAAACATCAAAAGAAAACTCGAAAATAATGTCTAAGCAGACAAGACATAAATCTTAAAAATATTAGGAATATATTTTGTGTCTTTCACACAAATTTATTTTCCTTTCAGCAAAAGAATGGCCTCAAGGGAAGGAAAAACTTCCACTAGCCGAGAACCAATTCCCACTAGACTAACGGAATTGTCCAAAAGAGAGGTTATGACCATGAGGAGCATCGACAATAAAGATTTCCGCCTCCGCCCAATCCTTCACAACAAACTCACAACATTGGATTGGTTAAATATAACAAAAGTCGAGGGACAAGTCTCTTACAACTTGGTCAGATCCTTCTACGAAGCCATGAATTACGTAGGACTTCCAGAAGAGAGAATCAACCCTGTATTGGAGACAACAGTTATGAGGATACAAATTTCTATCAACGTCGAACTTATTGCTCGACTTTTGGAGATTCCGATTGAGGAGAGGATTATTGATCCACATGAACCCCAGACAGTTGCAGAGATAGCAGAATCTAATGAACAATTGTTTAATTCCCTCGCCAAAGAGCCATACACTCAATCAACATACAACACCCTCCCAAACAATCATCTTAAGCCATCTCTTGCCGGCCTCGGAAAGATTGTATACGGCAACATCTTGCCAGAAAGGGGGACTAGAAACACTATGTCAAGGGCTCAACTTCTTATGTTATACTGCATAGAGAAGAAAATTACGGTCTCCCTACCTCACATTATTATCCAACAAATGTTGAGGGTGATACAACACCCTTTAAGAAAAGAATTCCTCGGCTATGGAGTCTTGATTATGAGGATACTATACGAGGAAAATGTTGCCACTTTCGATGGAACGTCAAAGCTCAATAGCCTGCTATCTGTCAATATAGAACCTGATACACAACCCAATAGGACGCCATCCACGTCTGAGACAAAAATCTGATATTTCTAACGAGAAAAATGTGTGCACTTTTGCTTGCTCGTTTTTTCTTTTCGTTACACAGTTTTGCCATGTTATCTTAATTGAAATATTCTATACTAACACCTAGATGATTCCCATTGTCTCGCACGCCCAAAACAACTTTAGATTAAACAATGTTTATAATTCAAATCAATTTGTACTCTCTTGCTCTTTAACCTGCAACTTCTAATTTTATAAAACACTCATTCTCTGATTTTCAAAAATACGACACACACGATTTTTGCAAGTTAGATTGAACTTTCCAAAGAGTTTTTCAAGAGAAGAAAGTAATGATTCTTGCATTTGCCAAAACAAGCTTCGAATTGAATTAAAATTGCAATCTGTCTTGATGATAACGTCATTGTTCAGCAAGTTCTTCATTTTATTCCTTTTGTGCTTAGATTTGCAGAGGCTATCCATTGTTTTAAACTGTAAGTATATGAAGTGGTCTCGTTAAGATAGCACATCAAAAAAGAACACATCACCTGTATTGCATCAAGAACACATGAAACAATAGCTTTCGAACTCTACAAAGATCAGGCTCGAAGAATGAAGACATATCTCATGTCTAATGCATTAGTTTGATCTTTGGTGTGTAGGGTAACTTCTTGATCAATCTTAGCACTAAGACTCTGAAAATTGCAAAGTCTTCATAATCACTTCGATATAGTATTTCATTTTGAAAAAATGTTTTCTGAAAGGTTTTAATCATAATTTCAATGAGTTTTGAATTATTTAAAAGTTTTTAATCTTATATCAAAATGTTTTGAGTCAATGGAATGGTTCTTGAGTGTCAAAATATTAATTTTTCAAAAATAAGGCTATCCAGCAATTTGCCAAAATTTTTCCAGAAGGCACTAGCGCACTATCAGTGTTGATAGCACGCTGATAGGATTCTATACTAAAACATTTATTTTTTTGGAAAATTGTCTATAGCGCGCTATCCCATTCGATAACTCACCATAAAGTTGTTGCCGTGATTTTCCATTTTTAGTAAAATGGGCAATAGCGTGCTATGGGCATTGATAACACGCTATCGAAAAGTCTCAAAAATTGGAGCTCTCGGCTTTGTGTATATCGACCTGCTGTAGCCTACTATCTGTCAATAGAGAACATGATACACAACCCAATAGCAAGCTATCCACGTCTGAGACAAAAATCTGATAGTTCTAACGAGAAAAATGTGTGCACTTTTGCTTGCTCGATTTTTCTGTTCCTTACACAGTTTTGCCAAGTTATCTGAATTGAAATATTCTAAATCAACACCTAGATGATTCTCATTGTCTCGCACGTCCAAAAAAACTTTAGATTAAACAATGTTTTAAATTCAAATCAATTTGTACTCGCTTGCTCTTTAACCTGCAACTTCTAATTTTATAAAACAATCATTCTCTGATTTTCAAAAATACAACACACACAATTTTTGCAAGTTGGATTGAGCTTTCCAAAGAGTTTTTTAAGAAAAGAAAGTAGTGATTCTTCCATTTGCCAAAACATGCTTCGAATTGAAACAAAATTGCAATATGTCCTGATGATAAAGTCATTGTTCAGCAAGTTCTTCATTTTATTCCTTTTGTGCTTAGATTTGCAGAGGCTATCCATTGTTTTAAACTGTAAGTGTATGAAGTTGTCTCGGTAAGATAACACATCAAAAAAGAACACATCACCTGTATTGCATCAAGAACACATCAAACAATAGCTTTCGAAGTCTACAAAGATCAAGCTCGAAGAACGAAGACACATCTCATGTCTAATGCATTAGTTTGATCTTTGGTGTGTTGGGTAACCTCTTGATCAATCTCAGCACTAAAACTCTAAAAATTGCAAAGTCTTCATAATCACTTCAATATAGTATTTCATTTTGAAAAATTGTTTTCTGAATGGTTTTAATCAAAACTTCAATGAGTTTTGAATTATTTAAAAGTTTTTAATCTTATATCAATATGTTTTGAGTCAATGGAATGGTTCTTGAGTGTCAAAATATTAATTTTTCAAAAATAAGGCAATCCAGCAATTTGCCAAAATTTTCCAGAAGGCACAAGCGCACAATCAGTGTTGATAGCACGCTGAAAAGGATTCTATAATAAAACATTTGTTTTTCTGAAAAATTGCCTGTGGCGCGCTATCCCCATTGATAACTCGCTATAAAGCCGTTGCATCTTTCCATTTTTCGTAAAATGGGCAATAACGCGTTTTAGGCCTTGATAGCATGCTATCGGAAAGTTTGAAAAACTCAAGCTCCCAGGTTTGTGTATATCGACCTGATATAGCCTGCTATCTGTCAATATAGAACCTGATACACAACCCAATAGGACGATATCCACGTCTGAGACAAAAATCTAATATTTCTAACGAGAAAAATGTGTGCACTTTTGCTTGCTCGATTTTTCTATTCGTTACACAGTTTTGCCAGGTTATCTTAATTGAAATATTCTATACTAACACCTAGATGATTCCCATTGTCTCGCACGCCCAAAATGACTTTAGATTAAACATTGTTTATAATTCAAATCAATTTGTACTCTCTTGCTCTTTAACCTGCAACTTCTAATTTTATAAAACACTCATTCTCTGATTTTCAAAAATACAACACACACGATTTTTGCAAGTTAGATTGAACTTTCCAAAGAGTTTTTCAAGAGAAGAAAGTAATGATTCTTGCATTTGCCAAAACAAGCTTCGAATTGAATTAAAATTGCAATCTGTCTTGATGATAACGTCATTGTTCAGCAAGTTCTTCATTTTATTCCTTTTGTGCTTAGATTTGCAGAGGCTATCCATTGTTTTAAACTGTAAGTATATGAAGTGGTCTCGTTAAGATAGCACATCAAAAAAGAACACATCACCTGTATTGCATCAAGAACACATGAAACAATAGCTTTCGAAGTCTACAAAGATCAGGCTCGAAGAATGAAGACATATCTCATGTCTAATGCATTAGTTTGATCTTTGGTGTGTAGGGTAACTTCTTGATCAATCTTAGCACTAAGACTCTAAAAATTGCAAAGTCTTCATAATCACTTGGATATAGTATTTCATTTTCAAAAAATGTTTTCTGAAAGGTTTTAATCATAATTTCAATGAGTTTTGAATTATTTAAAAGTTTTTAATCTTATATCAATATGTTTTGAGTCAATGGAATGGTTCTTGAGTGTCAAAATATTAATTTTTCAAAAATAAGGCTATCCAGCAATTTGCCAAAATTTTTCCAGAAGGCACTAGCGCACTATCAGTGTTGATAGCACGCTGACAGGATTCTATACTAAAACATTTATTTTTTTGGAAAATTGTCTATAGCGCGCTATCCCCTTCGATAACTCACCATAAAGTTGTT
Organism: Paratinospora sagittata; assembly: GCA_035771175.1. Taxonomy (NCBI): domain Eukaryota; kingdom Viridiplantae; phylum Streptophyta; class Magnoliopsida; order Ranunculales; family Menispermaceae; genus Paratinospora; species Paratinospora sagittata. Next base: position 17,623,728 of record CM069592.1, read on the forward strand.
GCCGTGATTTTCCATTTTTAGTAAAATGGGCAATAGCGTGCTATGGGCATTGATAACACGCTATCGGAAAGTCTCAAAAATTGGAGCTCTCGGCTTTGTGTATATCGACCTGCTGTAGCCTACTATCTGTCAATAGAGAACATGATACACAACCCAATAGCAAGCTATCCACGTCTGAGACAAAAATCCGATAGTTCTAACGAGAAAAATGTGTGCACTTTTGGTTGCTCTATTTTTCTATTCCTTACACAGTTTTGCCAAGTTATCTGAATTGAAATATTCTATATCAACACCTAGATGATTCTCATTGTCTCGCACGTCCAAAAAAACTTTAGATTAAACAATGTTTTTAATTCAAATCAATTTGTACTCGCTTGCTCTTTAACCTGCAACTTCTAATTTTATAAAACAATCATTCTCTGATTTTCAAAAATACAACACACACAATTTTTGCAAGTTGGATTGAGCTTTCCAAAGAGTTTTTTAAGAGAAGAAAGTAGTGATTCTTCCATTTGCCAAAACAAGCTTCGAATTGAAACAAAATTGCAATCTGTCCTGATGATAAAGTCATTGTTCAGCAAGTTCTTCATTTTATTCCTTTTGTGCTTAGATTTGCAGAGGCTATCCATTGTTTTAAACTGTAAGTGTATGAAGTTGTCTCGGTAAGATAACACATCAAAAAAGAACTCATCACCTGTATTGCATCAAGAACACATCAAACAATAGCTTTCGAAATCTACAAAGATCAAGCTCGAAGAACGAAGACACATCTCATGTCTAATGCATTAGTTTGATCTTTGGTGTGTTGGGTAACCTCTTGATCAATCTCAGCACTAAAACTCTGAAAATTGCAAAGTCTTCATAATCACTTCAATATAGTATTTCATTTTGAAAAAATGGTTTCTGAATGGTTTTAATCAAAACTTTAATGAGTTTTGAATTATTTAAAAGTTTTTAATCTTATATCAATATGTTTTGAGTCAATGGAATGGTTCTTGAGTGTCAAAATATTAATTTTTCAAAAATAAGGCTATCCAGCAATTTGCCAAAATTTTCCAGAAGGCACAACCGCACAATCAGTGTTGATAGCATGCTGAAAAGGATTCCATAATAAAACATTTGTTTTTCTGAAAAATTGCCTGTGGCGCGCTATCCCCATTGATAACTCGCTATAAAGCCGTTGCATCTTTCCATTTTTAGTAAAATGGGCAATAACGCGTTTTAGGCCTTGATAGCATGCTATCGGAAAGTTTGAAAAACTCAAGCTCTCGGGTTTGTGTATATCGACCTGATATAGCCTACTATCTGTCAATATAGAACCTGATACACAACCCAATAGGACGATATCCACGTCTGAGACAAAAATCTGATATTTCTAACGAGAAAAATGTGTGCACTTTTGCTTGCTCGATTTTTCTATTCGTTACACAGTTTTGCCAGGTTATCTTAATTGAAATATTCTATACTAACACCTAGATGATTCCCATTGTCTCGCACGCCCAAAACAACTTTGGATTAAACATTGTTTATAATTCAAATCAATTTGTACTCTCTTGCTCTTTAACCTGCAACTTCTAATTTTATAAAACACTCATTCTCTGATTTTCAAAAATACAACACACACGATTTTTGCAAGTTAGATTGAGCTTTCCAAAGAGTTTTTCAAGAGAAGAAAGTAATGATTCTTGCATTTGCCAAAACAAGCTTCGAATTGAATTAAAATTGCATTCTGTCTTGATGATAACGTCATTGTTCAGCAGGTTCTTCATTTTATTCCTTTTGTGCTTAGATTTGCAGAGGCTATCCATTGTTTTAAACTGTAAGTATATGAAGTGGTCTCGTTAAGATAGGACATCAAAAAAGAACACATCACCTGTATTGCATCAAGAACACATGAAACAATAGCTTTCGAAGTCTACAAAGATCAGGCTCGAAGAATGAAGACATATCTCATGTCTAATGCATTAGTTTGATCTTTGGTGTGTAGGGTAACCTCTTGATCAATCTTAGCACTAAGACTCTGAAAATTGCAAAGTCTTCATAATCACTTGGATATAGTATTTCATTTTCAAAAAATGTTTTCTGAAAGGTTTTAATCATAATTTCAATGAGTTTTGAATTATTTAAAAGTTTTTAATCTTATATCAATATGTTTTGAGTCAATGGAATGGTTCTTGAGTGTCAAAATATTAATTTTTCAAAAATAAGGCTATCCAGCAATTTGCCAAAATTTTTCCAGAAGGCACTAGCGCACTATCAGTGTTGATAGCACGCTGACAGGATTCTATACTAAAACATTTATTTTTTTGGAAAATTGTCTATAGCGCGCTATCCCCTTCGATAACTCACCATAAAGTTGTTGCCGTGATTTTCCATTTTTAGTAAAATGGGCAATAGCGTGCTATGGGCATTGATAACACGCTATCGGAAAGTCTCAAAAATTGGAGCTCTCGGCTTTGTGTATATCGACCTGCTGTAGCCTACTATCTGTCAATAGAGAACATGATACACAACCCAATAGCAAGCTATCCACGTCTGAGACAAAAATCCGATAGTTCTAACGAGAAAAATGTGTGCACTTTTGCTTGCTCTATTTTTCTATTCCTTACACAGTTTTGCCAAGTTATCTGAATTGAAATATTCTATATCAACACCTAGATGATTCTCATTGTCTCGCACGTCCAAAAAAACTTTAGATTAAACAATGTTTTTAATTCAAATCAATTTGTACTCGCTTGCTCTTTAACCTGCAACTTCTAATTTTATAAAACAATCATTCTCTGATTTTCAAAAATACAACACACACAATTTTTGCAAGTTGGATTGAGCTTTCCAAAGAGTTTTTTAAGAGAAGAAAGTAGTGATTCTTCCATTTGCCAAAACAAGCTTCGAATTGAAACAAAATTGCAATCTGTCCTGATGATAAAGTCATTGTTCAGCAAGTTCTTCATTTTATTCCTTTTGTGCTTAGATTTGCAGAGGCTATCCATTGTTTTAAACTGTAAGTGTATGAAGTTGTCTCGGTAAGATAACACATCAAAAAAGAACACATCACCTGTATTGCATCAAGAACACATCAAACAATAGCTTTTGAAATCTACAAAGATCAAGCTCGAAGAACGAAGACACATCTCATGTCTAATGCATTAGTTTGATCTTTGGTGTGTTGGGTAACCTCTTGATCAATCTCAGCACTAAAACTCTGAAAATTGCAAAGTCTTCATAATCACTTCAATATAGTATTTCATTTTGAAAAAATGGTTTCTGAATGGTTTTAATCAAAACTTTAATGAGTTTTGAATTATTTAAAAGTTTTTAATCTTATATCAATATGTTTTGAGTCAATGGAATGGTTCTTGAGTGTCAAAATATTAATTTTTCAAAAATAAGGCTATCCAGCAATTTGCCAAAATTTTCCAGAAGGCACAACCGCACAATCAGTGTTGATAGCACGCTGAAAAGGATTCTATAATAAAACATTTGTTTTTCTGAAAAATTGCTTGTGGCGCGCTATCCCCATTGATAACTCGCTATAAAGCCGTTGCATCTTTCCATTTTTCGTAAAATGGGCAATAACGCGTTTTAGGCCTTGATAGCATGCTATCGGAAAGTTTGAAAAACTCAAGCTCTCGGGTTTGTGTATATCGACCTGATATAGCCTGCTATCTGTCAATATAGAACCTGATACACAACCCAATAGGACGATATCCACGTCTGAGACAAAAATCTGATATTTCTAACGAGAAAAATGTGTGCACTTTTGCTTGCTCGATTTTTCTATTCGTTACACAGTTTTGCCAGGTTATCTTAATTGAAATATTCTATACTAACACCTAGATGATTCCCATTGTCTCGCACGCCCAAAACAACTTTGGATTAAACATTGTTTATAATTCAAATCAATTTGTACTCTCTTGCTCTTTAACCTGCAACTTCTAATTTTATAAAACACTCATTCTCTGATTTTCAAAAATACAACACACACGATTTTTGCAAGTTAGATTGAGCTTTCCAAAGAGTTTTTCAAGAGAAGAAAGTAATGATTCTTGCATTTGCCAAAACAAGCATCGAATTGAATTAAAATTGCATTCTGTCTTGATGATAACGTCATTGTTCAGCAGGTTCTTCATTTTATTCCTTTTGTGCTTAGATTTGCAGAGGCTATCCATTGTTTTAAACTGTAAGTATATGAAGTGGTCTCGTTAAGATAGCACATCAAAAAAGAACACATCACCTGTATTGCATCAAGAACACATGAAACAATAGCTTTCGAAGTCTACAAAGATCAGGCTCGAAGAATGAAGACATATCTCATGTCTAATGCATTAGTTTGATCTTTGGTGTGTAGGGTAACCTCTTGATCAATCTTAGCACTAAGACTCTGAAAATTGCAAAGCCTTCATAATCACTTCGATATAGTATTTCATTTTCAAAAAATGTTTTCTGAAAGGTTTTAATCATAATTTCAATGAGTTTTGAATTATTTAAAAGTTTTTAATCTTATATCAATATGTTTTGAGTCAATGGAATGGTTCTTGAGTGTCAAAATATTAATTTTTCAAAAATAAGGCTATCCAGCAATTTGCCAAAATTTTTCCAGAAGGCACTAGCGCACTATCAGTGTTGATAGCACGCTGATAGGATTCTATACTAAAACATTTATTTTTTTGGAAAATTGTCTATAGCGCGCTATCCCCTTCGATAACTCACCATAGAGTTGTTGCCGTGATTTTCCATTTTTAGTAAAATGGGCAATAGCGTGCTATGGTCATTGATAACACGCTATCGGAAAGTCTCAAAAATTGGAGCTCTCGGCTTTGTGTATATCGACCTGCTGTAGCCTACTATCTGTCAATAGAGAACATGATACACAACCCAATAGCAAGCTATCCACGTCTGAGACAAAAATCTGATAGTTCTAACGAGAAAAATGTGTGCACTTTTGCTTGCTCGATTTTTCTATTCCTTACACGGTTTTGCCAAGTTATCTTAATTGAAATATTCTATATCAACACCTAGATGATTCTCATTGTCTCGCACGTCCAAAAAAACTTTAGATTAAACAATGTTTTTAATTCAAATCAATTCGTACTCGCTTGCTCTTTAACCTGCAACTTCTAATTTTATAAAACAATCATTCTCTGATTTTCAAAAATACAACACACACAATTTTTGCAAGTTGGATTGAGCTTTCCAAAGAGTTTTTTAAGAGAAGAAAGTAGTGATTCTTCCATTTGCCAAAACAACCTTCGAATTGAACCAAAATTGCAATCTGTCCTGATGATAAAGTCATTGTTCAGCAAGTTCTTCATTTTATTCCTTTTGTGCTTAGATTTGCAGAGGCTATCCAATGTTTTAAACTGTAAGTGTATGAAGTGGTCTCGTTAAGATAGCACATCAAAAAAGGACACATCACCTGTATTGCATCAAGAACACATGAAACAATAGCTTTCGAAGTCTACAAAGATCAGGCTCGAAGAATGAAGACATATCTCATGTCTAATGCATTAGTTTGATCTTTGGTGTGTAGGGTAACCTCTTGATCAATCTTAGCACTAAGACTCTGAAAATTGCAAAGTCTTCATAATCACTTCGATATAGTATTTCATTTTCAAAAAATGTTTTCTGAAAGGTTTTAATCATAATTTCAATGAGTTTTGAATTATTTAAAAGTTTTTAATCTTATATCAATATGTTTTGAGTCAATGGAATGGTTCTTGAGTGTCAAAATATTAATTTTTCAAAAATAAGGCTATCCAGCAATTTGCCAAAATTTTTCCAGAAGGCACTAGCGCACTATCAGTGTTGATAGCACGCTGATAGGATTCTATACTAAAACATTTATTTTTTTGGAAAATTGTCTATAGCGCGCTATCCCCTTCGATAACTCACCATAGAGTTGTTGCCGTGATTTTCCATTTTTAGTAAAATGGGCAATAGCGTGCTATGGGCATTGATAACACGCTATCGGAAAGTCTCAAAAATTGGAGCTCTCGGCTTTGTGTATATCGACCTGCTGTAGCCTACTATCTGTCAATAGAGAACATGATACACAACCCAATAGCAAGCTATCCACGTCTGAGACAAAAATCTGATAGTTCTAATGAGAAAAATGTGTGCACTTTTGCTTGCTCGATTTTTCTATTCCTTACACGGTTTTGCCAAGTTATCTTAATTGAAATATTCTATATCAACACCTAGATGATTCTCATTGTCTCGCACGTCCAAAAAAACTTTAGATTAAACAATGTTTTTAATTCAAATCAATTCGTACTCGCTTGCTCTTTAACCTGCAACTTCTAATTTTATAAAACAATCATTCTCTGATTTTCAAAAATACAACACACACAATTTTTGCAAGTTCGATTGAGCTTTCCAAAGAGTTTTTTAAGAGAAGAAAGTAGTGATTCTTCCATTTGCCAAAACAAGCTTCGAATTGAAACAAAATTGCAATCTGTCCTGATGATAAAGTCATTGTTCAGCAAGTTCTTCATTTTATTCCTTTTGTGCTTAGATTTGCAGAGGCTATCCATTGTTTTAAACTGTGAGTGTATGAAGTTGTCTCGGTAAGATAACACATCACCTGTATTGCATCAAGAACACATCAAACAATAGCTTTCGAAGTCTACAAAGATGAAGCTCGAAGAACGAAGACACATCTCATGTCTAATGCATTAGTTTGATCTTTGGTGTGTAGGGTAACCTCTTGATCAATCTCAGCACTAAAACTCTAAAAATTGCAAAGTCTTCATAATCACTTCAATATAGTATTTCATTTTGAAAAAATGTTTTATGAATGGCTTTAATCATAATTTCAATGAGTTTTGAATTATTTAAAAGTTTTTAATCTTATATCAATATGTTTTGAGTCAATGGAATGGTTCGTGAGTGTTAAAATATTAATTTTTTCAAAAATAAGGCTATCCAGCAATTTGCCAAAATTTTTTAGAAGCCACTAGTGCAATATCAGTGTTGATAGCACGCTGATAGGGTTTAATATTAAAACATTTAATTTTTTTGAAAATTGTCTATAGAGCGCTATCCCCTTTGATAACTCGCTATAGAGTTGTTGTCGTGATCTTTCCATTGTTAGTGAAATGGGCAATAACGCGTTGTGGTCCTTGTTAACACGCTATCAAAAAGTCTGAAAAATCTGGGCTCTCGGGTTTGTGTATATCGACCTGCTATAGCCTACTATCTGTCAATAGAGAACATGATACACAACCCAATAGCAAGCTATCCACGTCTAAGAAAAAATCTGATAGTTCTAACGAGAAAAATGTGTGCACTTTTGCTTGCTCGATTTTTGTATTCCTTACACAGTTTTGCCAAGTTATCTTAATTGAAATATTCTAGATGATTCCCATTATCTCGCACGCCCAAAAAAACTTTAGATTAAATAATGTTCTGAATTCAAATCATTTTGTACTCGCTTGCTCTTTAACTTGCAACTTCTAATTTCATAAAACACACATTCTCTGATTTTCAAAAATACAACACACGATTTTTGCAAGTTAGATTGAGCTTTCCGAAGAGTTTTTCAAGAGAAGAAAGTAATGATTCTTGCATTTGCCAAAACATGCTTCGAATTGAATCAAAATTGCAATCTGTCTTGATGATAATGTCATTGTTCAGCAAGTTCTTCATTTTATTCCTTTTGTGCTTGGATTTGCAGAAGCTATCCATTGTTTTATACTGTAAGTATATGAAGTGGTCTCGTTAAGATAGCACATAAAAAAAGAACACATCACCTGTATTGCATCAAGAACAAATCGAACAATAGCTTTCGAAGTCTACAAAGATCAAGCTCGAAGAACGAAGACATATCTCATGACTAATGCATTAGTTTGATCTTTGGTGTGTAGGGTAACCTCTCCATCAATCTCAGCACTAAAACTCTGAAAATTGCAAAGTCTTCATAATCACTTCGATATAGTATTTCATTTTGAAAAAATGTTTTCTGAATGGTTTTAATCATAATTTCAATGAGTTTTGAATTATTTAAAAGTTTTTAATCTTATATCAATATGTTTTGAGTCAATGGAATGGTTCTTGAGTGTCAAAATATTAATTTTTCAAAAATAAGGCTATCCAGCAATTTGCCAAAATTTTCCAGAAGGCACTAGCGCACTATCAGTGTTGATAGCACGCTGATAGGATTCTATAATAAAAAATTTATTTTTTTGAAAAATTGTCTTTAGGGCGTTATCCCCTTTGATAACTCGCTACAGAGTTGTTGCCGTGATTTTCCATTTTTAGTAAAATGGGCAATAGCGTGCTATGGGCCTTGATAACACGCTATCGGAAAGTCTCAAAAACTGGAGCTCTCGAGTTAGTGTATATCGACCTGCTATAGCCTACTATCTATCAATAGAGAACACGATAGACAACCCAATAGCAAGCTATCCACGTCTGAGACAAAAATCTGATAGTTCTGACGAGAAAAATGTGTGCACTTTTGCTTGCTCAATTTTTCTTTTCCTTACACAGTTTAACCAAGTTATCTCAACTGAAAAATTCTATATTAACACCTACATGATTCCCATTGTCTCGCACGCCCAAAACAACTTTAGATTAAACAATGTTTTTAATTCAAATCATTTTGTACTCTTTTGCTCTTTAACCTGCAACATCTAATTTTATAAAACACTCATTCTCTAATTTTCAAAAACACAACACACACGATTTTTGCAAGTTAGATTGAGCTTTCGAAAGAGTTTTTCAAGTGAAGAAAGTAATGATTCTTGCATTTGCCAAAACAAGCTTCGAATTGAATCAAAATTTCAATCTGTCGTGATGATAACGTCATTGTTCAGCAAGTTCTTCATTTTATTCCTTTTGTGCTTAGATTTACAGAGGCTATCAATTGTTTAAAACTGTAAGTATATAAAGTGGTCTCGGTAAAATAACACATCAAAAACGGACACATCACCTGTATTTCATCAAGAACACATGAAACAATAGCTTTCGAAGTCTACAAAGATCAAGCTCGAAGAACGAAGACATATCTCATGACTAATGCATTAGTTTGATCTTTGGTGTGTAGGGTAACTTCTTAATCAATCTTAGCACTAAGACTCTGAAAATTGCAAAGTCTTCATAATCACTTCGATATAGTATTTCATTTTGAAAAAATGTTTTCTGAAAGGTTTTAATCATAATTTCAATGAGTTTTGAATTATTTAAAAGTTTTTAATCTTATATCAAAATGTTTTGAGTCAATGGAATGGTTCTTGAGTGTCAAAATATTAATTTTTCAAAAATAAGGCTATCCAGCAATTTGCCAAAATTTTTCCAGAAGGCACTAGCGCACTATCAGTGTTGATAGCACGCTGATAGGATTCTATACTAAAACATTTATTTTTTTGGAAAATTGTCTATAGCGCGCTATCCCCTTCGATAACTCACCATAAAGTTGTTGCCGTGATTTTCCATTTTTAGTAAAATGGGCAATAGCGTGCTATGGGCATTGATAACACGCTATCGGAAAGTCTCAAAAATTGGAGCTCTCGGCTTTGTGTATATCGACCTGCTGTAGCCTACTATCTGTCAATAGAGAACATGATACACAACCCAATAGCAAGCTATCCACGTCTGAGACAAAAATCCGATAGTTCTAACGAGAAAAATGTGTGCACTTTTGCTTGCTCGATTTTTCTATTCCTTACACAGTTTTGCCAAGTTATCTGAATTGAAATATTCTATATCAACACCTAGATGATTCTCATTGTCTCGCACGTCCAAAAAAACTTTAGATTAAACAATGTTTTTAATTCAAATCAATTTGTACTCGCTTGCTCTTTAACCTGCAACTTCTAATTTTATAAAACAATCATTCTCTGATTTTCAAAAATACAACACACACAATTTTTGCAAGTTGGATTGAGCTTTCCAAAGAGTTTTTTAAGAGAAGAAAGTAGTGATTCTTCCATTTGCCAAAACAAGCTTCGAATTGAAACAAAATTGCAATCTGTCCTGATGATAAAGTCATTGTTCAGCAAGTTCTTCATTTTATTCCTTTTGTGCTTAGATTTGCAGAGGCTATCCATTGTTTTAAACTGTAAGTGTATGAAGTTGTCTCGGTAAGATAACACATCAAAAAAGAACACATCACCTGTATTGCATCAAGAACACATCAAACAATAGCTTTCGAAGTCTACAAAGATCAAGCTCGAAGAACGAAGACACATCTCATGTCTAATGCATTAGTTTGATCTTTGGTGTGTTGGGTACCCTCTTGATCAACCTCAGCACTAAAACTCTGAAAATTGCAAAGTCTTCATAATCACTTCAATATAGTATTTCATTTTGAAAAAATGTTTTCTGAATGGTTTTAATCAAAACTTCAATGAGTTTTGAATTATTTAAAAGTTTTTAATCTTATATCAATATGTTTTGAGTCAATGGAATGGTTCTTGAGTGTCAAAATATTAATTTTTCAAAAATAAGGCTATCCAGCAATTTGCCAAAATTTTCCAGAAGGCACAAGCGCACAATCAGTGTTGATAGCACGCTGAAAAGGATTCTATAATAAAACATTTGTTTTTCTGAAAAATTGCCTGTGGCGCGCTATCCCCATTGATAACTCGCTATAAAGCCGTTGCATCTTTCCATTTTTCGTAAAATGGGCAATAACGCGTTTTAGGCCTTGATAGCATGCTATCGGAAAGTTTGAAAAACTCAAGCTCTCGGGTTTATGTATATCGACCTGATATAGCCTGCTATCTGTCAATATAGAACCTGATACACAACCCAATAGGACGATATCCACGTCTGAGACAAAAATCTGATATTTCTAACGAGAAAAATGTGTGCACTTTTGCTTGCTCGATTTTTCTATTCGTTACACAGTTTTGCCAGGTTATCTTAATTGAAATATTCTATACTAACACCTAGATGATTCCCATTGTCTCGCACGCCCAAAACAACTTTAGATTAAACATTATTTATAATTCAAATCAATTTGTACTCTCTTGCTCTTTAACCTGCAACTTCTAATTTTATAAAACACTCATTCTCTAATTTTCAAAAATACAACACACACGATTTTTGCAAGTTAGATTGAGCTTTCCAAAGAGTTTTTCAAGAGAAGAAAGTAATGATTCTTGCATTTGCCAAAACAAGCTTCGAATTGAATTAAAATTGCAATCTGTCTTGATGATAACGTCATTGTTCAGCAAGTTCTTCATTTTATTCCTTTTGTGCTTAGATTTGCAGAGGCTATCCATTGTTTTAAACTGTAAGTATATGAAGTGGTCTCGTTAAGATAGCACATCAAAAAAGAACACATCACCTGTATTGCATCAAGAACACATGAAACAATAGCTTTCGAAGTCTACAAAGATCAGGCTCGAAGAATGAAGACATATCTCATGTCTAATGCATTAGTTTGATCTTTGGTGTGTAGGGTAACCTCTTGATCAATCTTAGCACTAAGACTCTGAAAATTGCAAAGTCTTCATAATCACTTCGATATAGTATTTCATTTTCAAAAAATGTTTTCTGAAAGGTTTTAATCATAATTTCAATGAGTTTTGAATTATTTAAAAGTTTTTAATCTTATATCAATATGTTTTGAGTCAATGGAATGGTTCTTGAGTGTCAAAATATTAATTTTTCAAAAATAAGGCTATCCAGCAATTTGCCAAAATTTTTCCAGAAGGCACTAGCGCACTATCAGTGTTGATAGCACGCTGATAGGATTCTATACTAAAACATTTATTTTTTTGGAAAATTGTCTATAGCGCGCTATCCCCTTCGATAACTCACCATAGAGTTGTTGCCGTGATTTTCCATTTTTAGTAAAATGGGCAATAGTGTGTTATGGGCATTGATAACACGCTATCGGAAAGTCTCAAAAATTGGAGCTCTCGGCTTTGTGTATATCGACCTGCTGTAGCCTACTATCTGTCAATAGAGAACATGATACACAACCCAATAGCAAGCTATCCACGTCTGAGACAAAAATCTGATAGTTCTAACGAGAAAAATGTGTGCACTTTTGCTTGCTCGATTTTTCTATTCCTTACACGGTTTTGCCAAGTTATCTTAATTGAAATATTCTATATCAACACCTAGATGATTCTCATTGTCTCGCACGTCCCAAAAAACTTTAGATTAAACAATGTTTTTAATTCAAATCAATTCGTACTCGCTTGCTCTTTAACCTGCAACTTCTAATTTTATAAAACAATCATTCTCTGATTTTCAAAAATACAACACACACAATTTTTGCAAGTTGGATTGAGCTTTCCAAAGAGTTTTTTAAGAGAAGAAAGTGGTGATTCTTCCATTTGCCAAAACAAGCTTCGAATTGAAACAAAATTGCAATCTGTCCTGATGATAAAGTCATTGTTCAGCAAGTTCTTCATTTTATTCCTTTTGTGCTTAGATTTGCAGAGGCTATCCATTGTTTTAAACTGTGAGTGTATGAAGTTGTCTCGGTAAGATAACACATCACCTGTATTGCATCAAGAACACATCAAACAATAGCTTTCGAAGTCTACAAAGATGAAGCTCGAAGAACGAAGACACATCTCATGTCTAATGCATTAGTTTGATCTTTGGTGTGTAGGGTAACCTCTTGATCAATCTCAGCACTAAAACTCTAAAAATTGCAAAGTCTTCATAATCACTTCAATATAGTATTTCATTTTGAAAAAATGTTTTATGAATGGCTTTAATCATAATTTCAATGAGTTTTGAATTATTTAAAAGTTTTTAATCTTATATCAATATGTTTTGAGTCAATGGAATGGTTCGTGAGTGTTAAAATATTAATTTTTTCAAAAATAAGGCTATCCAGCAATTTGCCAAAATTTTTTAGAAGCCACTAGTGCAATATCAGTGTTGATAGCACGCTGATAGGGTTTAATATTAAAACATTTAATTTTTTTGAAAATTGTCTATAGAGCGCTATCCCCTTTGATAACTCGCTATAGAGTTGTTGTCGTGATCTTTCCATTGTTAGTGAAATGGGCAATAACGCGTTGTGGTCCTTGATAACACGCTATCAAAAAGTCTGAAAAATTTGGGCTCTCGGGTTTGTGTATATCGACCTGCTATAGCCTACTATCTGTCAATAGAGAACATGATACACAACCCAATAGCAAGCTATCCACGTCTGAGAAAAAATCTGATAGTTCTAACGAGAAAAATGTGTGCACTTTTGCTTGCTCGATTTTTGTATTCCTTACACAGTTTTGCCAAGTTATCTTAATTGAAATATTCTATATTAACACCCAGATGATTCCCATTATCTCGCACGCCCAAAAAAACTTTAGATTAAATAATGTTCTGAATTCAAATCATTTTGTACTCGCTTGCTCTTTAACTTGCAACTTCTAATTTCATAAAACACACATTCTCTGATTTTCAAAAATACAACACACGATTTTTGCAAGTTAGATTGAGCTTCCCGAAGAGTTTTTCAAGAGAAGAAAGTAATGATTCTTGCATTTTCCAAAACATGCTTCGAATTGAATCAAAATTGCAATCTGTCTTGATGATAATGTCATTGTTCAGCAAGTTCTTCATTTTATTCCTTTTGTGCTTGGATTTGCAGAAGCTATCCATTGTTTTATACTGTAAGTATATGAAGTGGTCTCGTTAAGATAGCACATAAAAAAAGAACACATCACCTGTATTGCATCAAGAACAAATCGAACAATAGCTTTCGAAGTCTACAAAGATCAAGCTCGAAGAACGAAGACATATCTCATGACTAATGCATTAGTTTGATCTTTGGTGTGTAGGGTAACCTCTCCATCAATCTCAGCACTAAAACTCTGAAAATTGCAAAGTCTTCATAATCACTTCGATATAGTATTTCATTTTGAAAAAATGTTTTCTGAATGGTTTTAATCATAATTTCAATGAGTTTTGAATTATTTAAAAGTTTTTAATCTTATATCAATATGTTTTGAGTCAATGGAATGGTTCTTGAGTGTCAAAATATTAATTCTTCAAAAATAAGGCTATCCAGCAATTTGCCAAAATTTTCCAGAAGGCACTAGCGCACTATCAGTGTTGATAGCACGCTGATAGGATTCTATAATAAAAAATTTATTTTTTTGAAAAATTGTCTTTAGGGCGTTATCCCCTTTGATAACTCGCTACAGAGTTGTTGCCGTGATTTTCCATTTTTAGTAAAATGGGCAATAGCGTGCTATGGGCCTTGATAACACGCTATCGGAAAGTCTCAAAAATTGGAGCTCTCGGGTTAGTGTATATCGACCTGCTATAGCCTACTATCTATCAATAGAGAACACGATAGACAACCCAATAGCAAGCTATCCACGTCTGAGACAAAAATCTGATAGTTCTGACGAGAAAAATGTGTGCACTTTTGCTTGCTCAATTTTTCTTTTCCTTACACAGTTTTGCCAAGTTATCTTAACTGAAATATTCTATATTAACACCTAGATGATTCCCATTGTCTCGCACGCCCAAAACAATTTTAGATTAAACAATGTTTTTAATTCAAATCATTTTGTACTCTTTTGCTCTTTAACCTGCAACATCTAATTTTATAAAACACTCATTCTCTAATTTTCAAAAACACAACACACGATTTTTGCAAGTTATATTGAGCTTTCCAAAGAGTTTTTCAAGTGAAGAAAGTAATGATTCTTGCATTTGCCAAAACAAGCTTCGAATTGAATCAAAATTTCAATTTGTCGTGATGATGACGTCATTGTTCAGCAAGTTCTTCATTTTATTCCTTTTGTGCTTAGATTTACAGAGGCTATCAATTGTTTTAAACTGTAAGTATATAAAGTGGTCTCGGTAAAATAACACATCAAAAACGGACACATCACCTGTATTGCATCAAGAACACATGAAACAATAGCTTTCGAAGTCTACAAAGATCAAGCTCGAAGAACGAAGACATATCTCATGACTAATGCATTAGTTTGATCTTTGGTGTGTAGGGTAAAATCTCGATCAATCTCAGCACTAAAACTCTGAAAAATTGCAAAGTCTTCAAAATCACTTCGATATAGTATTTCATTTTGTAAAAATGTTTTCCGAAAGGTTTTAATCATAATTTCAATGAGTTTTGAATTATTTAAAAATTATTAATCTTATATCAATATGTTTTGAGTCAATAGAATGGTTCTTGAGTGTCAAAATATTAATTTTTCAAAAATAAGGCTATCCCGTAATTGGTCAAAATTTTCCAGAAGGCACTAGCGCACTATCAGTGTTGATAGCACGCTAATGGGTTCTATAATAAAACATTGGTTTTTCTTGATATGAACTCCACCAACAATTGTGATGAAACCCAATAACAATGATGGATTAGAACCCCAAGATCGTGTAGACAAGATTGGTTGAGCCTTGCCCTGTCACCTAACCAGATGAAAACCAAGACTACAATGGATTGAAAACGCCACACCAAGATTCAACAATCAAGGTGATAAGTTTGGTTGTTTGAACGCCATAAGATTAACTTGATAAGTTCAAGAGTTCTTTTAAGAACAAAGAGGACACAAGACCTCACAAGATTAACTTGATCTGAAAATATAATCTACCATTCAAATTCGAGCTACCACTCTATATATACTTGGAACAACCCTCCAAGAATAGGAAAAGTCATAACTAAAATTAAAACAACACAAACATCAACATAGACAAGTCCCCACGTTTTTAGGCCTCTTGGAGTTCTAAAGGACATGTCCCCACGTTCAAGGTAACCATAAATAGCTAATTGACGTTTTTAAGCCTCTTGGACTTTTCAAGGTAACCATAAATAGCTAATTGACATTTTTTAAGCCTCTTGGACTTCTCAAGGTAACCATAAATAGCTAATTTACTAAGTTCAATGTATTTAACATAACCAGCCAGGACCAAATTTATTCCCTATTTAATATACTTGAAACTCAACAATTTCACGCCCTTTGATGGTCAATCCATGCTGGTCACGTTTTGTGTGCTAATTAGCTTCTTCAATTGCTTTGATGACATGGACTAAGCCTTGATTATTATTTGAGCCCATCTTGGTCTTTTTAGAATCAGCCCAATTCTCTTGGATTAGCCCATTTAGCGCTTCCTTGAAACGTTTGGCTCTTAGTCTTGTAATTGGACCACTTGGAAGTGACAATGGGTCTTGTGCATATTCAGCTCCATTCCCAAGTGTATGATCAACTTGTCCAGCTCCTTGGTTTGCATCATTTGCTCCTTTGTTTGCATCACTCGACCTCTCGTGTTTGTGTATATCGACCTGCTATAGCCTGCTAAAAGAGAACATGATACACAACCCAATACCACGCTATCCACGTTTGAGAAAAAAATCTGATATTTCTAACAAGAAAAATGTGGGCACTGAAATTGGTTCAGTAGCTACTCCAAGTGCGAAATCTAACCTCTTAAAGGGGAGGTTGCGAGTTCGAGTTGGGGGGAGGCCCTTCACTATTCATGAATAGTGGGGGTAAATGATCTAGTCCGTTACTAGGGCCCTGTTGGGTATCGCGAATTCGGCTAGATATGACAATATTATGTGGTACTATGGCTAGGCGTTCGCCCCGAGGGGGGGCGCCCACACCTGGGTAGGGGGCACGCCGTGCAACCCAGGGTGTGACAAAAACTATGGCGACCCCGCACCCCGGACCACCAACCCTGCAGGGAATGGCGTGCGGAATGCAGGGGCGGGACGCCCGGCGTAGGCATCTCCGACCACTCCTCAACTCTCGTGAGGTGGTTGAGACCCTACGAGCCTTATCTCAAACAACGACATAATATCAAAAGGTACTAAACAAAACTAGCCACCGTATTAATCATCAAAGACAAGAGATAATCCATAAAAATGAACCATAAATAAAATCATAATCCCTACAGTCCATTAAAATTGACATACACATGAAGTCCAAAATTGTGGATACAAATAAAAATCGTCATATGCCCACATGATCTATCTAACAAGTCCCAACTCACCCATACTACAATGTGGTAAGTGTTATAATTACATAATCCAAAATATAATACTTCATAATTTAAAACACAGTTCAATCAAAATGCCTCTCAACTCACATCGAGGCCTTGGATTCTCTCGCAGGCAAGGCCCTCAAGATATGACTACTACTTTGCCCTTATTCGGGATAGAAGGACCTGAAAGAGGAAAATGAGAGTGAGCCAACGGTGCCCAGTGAATAGAATTCAAATATGCAATCAATTCTCATCAATAAATATAATGTATGCATGTCAATGTGTAGCATGATTAAAAGCTCATAACATATAGATATCAAGCATTTATAATAAGTTCGATGCAAGTAAAAGCTTATCAATTTGGATCCACATTCCACATACATTGGGTTACTAGTGCACGTCTATTTCACCGTACCGTTGACCCCAATCATTTCCTTTCCTAAAACCCTCCTATGACAAGGTTAAGTCCCCCTATTAGCCAGATAGATGCGCCCAACCAAAGTCATAAGGTTTTCTCAAATCAATGCATCATTCAAAACATTAGAACACATTCATGCTTTCAACATACAATATATATAAGTGATATGATGACATAAAAGATATAATCATAAATGAAGTCTACTCACAACCAAGCCTCGCGAGAGTATTTAACCACACACGACCACCAAACCGAATCAACCCAATCAAGATCCTGAAACATTCATCAATATCCTACCATACATCAATTTCTATGCTCAATCACATAGACATTACACATCAACCCTAAATCAGCCCACATATAGACAATAGGCCTAAATCCCATTTATTCCCATCATTCAACTCAAATCACATGACTTAGGCCTCTAATGCATAGTTCTCATACATAAACCATTCCATTAATCAAAAATACTGATTTTCAATTCCTTAGGCATAAACATGCCCAAATTGGGTCACTTGATCACAAGTAGGCCTAACCTATGATATGGTCACAGCCACCAAATCAGTAGCATAATCAAACCTAATCATGCTTAATTAAACATAAGTTGCATCAATTCAATGATTTTAGGCCAAAAGCATCAAAAGCCCTAAAATATGAAATTTTCCATACTTAGGCCATACTGTCGATTTACACTAGGTCACCATGTTCAGCCATGTATATCACTGATTTTGCATCATGGGTTCATCAACAATGGCAACTAGGTCAACATAGTTGACATGCAAGCTATTTGGAAAGGTCAAAGTTCATATTCTAAATTTGGGTCTAATACAAACAACCCTACCAATTCTTCATTTAATATTCTGCTCAGATGTATCAATCTACCAACAGAAATATGTAATCACAAAATCAACCGTATAGAATGAATTATTTGAAGAAACAAACCTTCTGCCCAAATATCAGCCCAATCCAACGGTGGACCAAAAAGATTAGTATCTTTGATGAACAAGTCTCTAATTAGACAATTTCTCCTTTCTTGCTACAAATACTCAAACTCAGATGACTATATCACACAAAATACTTAACTCATAAACCTCTGCACCGTTCAGAATGCCAAAATATCAGTTTTAAACTACATACCCAAATTTTATATCCATCCAACGGTATATTGAAGAGATCTATAAGTTTGAGCAAAACAGCGCGAGAAATCCAGACTTTCCGACCAGCTTCATTTGAGAGGTTAGATCTCTTAGAAGAGACCTCAAATCAAGATCTCCACCGTTCAGAACGCAGAACCATACGCTACGAACTTGTTGATAAAATTTGAGCTTAATCGGACTATATATCCCGAAGATCCAGCTCTTTGATGAAAACTTTGCAGAGATTTTCCTCCTGCAACTCCCTCTTTCTTTCTCTTCTTCTTTCCTTTCTCTTCTTTTCTTTTATTTTTTTCCTTTCTCTCCACTCACCTCACTTTCTAGCACATTCTTGAATTCCCTTCACTCACCTCACTTTCTAGCACATTCTTGGAGAAGAGAAGTGGGCATGGGACACTTTCATGCTATCCATTGTTTTAAACTGTAAGTATATGAAGTGGTCTCGTTAAGATAGCACATCAAAAAAGAACACATCACCTGTATTGCATCTCTGCAAATCTAAGCACAAAAGGAATAAAATGAATCCTTTCTTGCTACAAATACTCAAACTCAGATGACTATATCACACAAAATACTTAACTCATAAACCTCTGCACCGTTCAGAATGCCAAAATATCAGTTTTAAACTACATACCCAAATTTTATATCCATCCAACGGTATATTGAGGAGATCTATAAGTTTGAGCAAAACAGCGCGAGAAATCCAGACTTTCCGACCAGCTTCGTTTGAGAGGTTAGATCTCTTAGAAGAGACCTCAAATCAAGATCTCCACCGTTCAGAACGCAGAACCATACGCTACGAACTTGTTGATAAAATTTGAGCTTAATCGGACTATATATCCCGAAGATCCAGCTCTTTGATGAAAACTTCGCAGAGATTTTCCTCCTGCAACTCCCTCTTTCTTTCTCTTCTTCTTTCCTTTCTCTTCTTTTCTTTTATTTTTTTCCTTTCTCTCCACTCACCTCACTTTCTAGCACATTCTTGGAGAAGAGAAGTGGGCATGGGACACTTTCATGCTATCCATCGTTTTAAACTGTAAGTATATGAAGTGGTCTCGTTAAGATAGCACATCAAAAAAGAACACATCACCTGTATTGCATCTCTGCAAATCTAAGCACAAAAGGAATAAAATGAAGAACTTGCTGAACAATGACGTTATCATCAAGACAGATTGCAATTTTAATTCAATTCGAATCTTGTTTTGGCAAATGCAAGAATCATTACTTTCTTCTCTTGAAAAACTCTTTGGAAAGTTCAATCTAACTTGCAAAAATCGTGTGTGTTGTATTTTTGAAAATCAGAGAATGAGTGTTTTATAAAATTAGAAGTTGCAGGTTAAAGAGCAAGAGAGTACAAATTGATTTGAATTATAAACATTGTTTAATCTAAAGTTGTTTTGGGCGTGCGAGACAATGGGAATCATCTAGGTGTTAGTATAGAATATTTCAATTAAGATAACCTGGCAAAACTGTGTAACGAAAAGAAAAATCGAGCAAGCAAAAGTGCACACATTTTTCTCGTTAGAAATATCAGATTTTTGTCTCAGACGTGGATAGCGTCCTATTGGGTTGTGTATCAGGTTCTATATTGACAGATAGCAGGCTATAGCAGGTCGATATACACAAACCCGAGAGCTTGAGTTTTTCAAACTTTCCGATAGCATGCTATCAAGCCCTAAAATGCGTTATTGCCCATTTTACGAAAAACGGAAAGATGCAACGGCTTTATAGCGAGTTATCAATGGGGATAGCGCGCCACAGGCAATTTTTCAGAAAAACAAATGTTTTATTATAGAATCCTTTTCAGCGTGCTATCAACACTGATTGTGCGCTTGTGCCTTCTGGAAAATTTTGGCAAATTGCTGGATAGCCTTATTTTTGAAAAATTAATATTTTGACACTCAAGAACCATTCCATTGACTCAAAACATATTGATATAAGATTAAAAACTTTTAAATAATTCAAAACTCATTGAAGTTTTGATTAAAACCATTCAGAAAACATTTTTTCAAAATGAAATACTATATTGAAGTGATTATGAAGACTTTGCAATTTTCAGAGTTTTAGTGCTGAGATTGATCAAGAGGTTACCTTACACACCAAAGATCAAACTAATGCATTAGACATGAGATGTGTCTTCGTTTTTCGAGCTTGATCTTTGTAGACTTCGAAAGCTATTGTTTGATGTGTTCTTGATGCAATACAGATGATGTGTTCGTTTTTTATGTGTTATCTTACCGAGATCACTTCATATACTTACAGTTTAAAACAATGGATAGCCTCTGCAAATCTAAGCACAAAAGGAATAAAGTGAAGAACTTGCTGATCAATGACTTTATCATCAGGACAGATTGCAATTTTGTTTCAATTCGAAACTTGTTTTGGCAAATGCAAGAATCATTACTTTCTTCTCTTGAAAAACTCTTTGGAAAGCTCAATCTAACTTTCAAAAATTGTGTGTGTTGTATTTTTGAAAATAAGAGAATGAGTGTTTTATAAAATTAGAAGTTGCAGGTTAAAGAGCAAGATAGTACAAAATAATTTGAATTAAAAACATTGTTTAATCTAAAGTTGTTTTGGGCGTGCGAGACAATGGGAATCATCAAGGTGTTAGTATAGAATATTTCAATTCAGATAACACATTTTTCTCGTTAGACCTATCAGATTTTTCTCTCAGATGTGGATAGCGTGCTATTGGGTTGTGTATCATGTTCTCTATTGACAGATAGTAGGCTATAGCAGGTCAATATACACAAACCCGAGAGCTCAAATTTTCAGACATTTTGATAGCGTATTATCAAGGCCCATAGCGCGTTATTGCCCATTTTACTAAAAATGGAAAGATCACGCCAACAGCTCTATAGCGAGTTATCAAAGGTGATAGCGCTACAGACAATTTTCAAAAAAATTAAATGTTTTATTATTGAACCCTATCAGCGTGCTATCAACACTGATATTGCGCTAGTGGCTTCTGAAAATTTTTGGCAAATTGCTGGATAGCCTTATTTTTGAAAAATTAATATTTTAACACTCACAAACCATTCCATTGACTCAAAAATATTGATATAAGATTAAAAACTTTTAAATAATTCAGAACTCAATGAAATTATGATTAAAACCATTCAGAAAACATTTTTTCAAAATAAATACTATATCGAAGTGATTATGAAGACTTTGCAATTTTCAGAGTTGTAGTGCTGAGATTGATCGAGAGGTTACCCTACACACGAAAGATCAAACTAATGCATTAGCCATGAGATATGTCTTCGTTCTTCGAGCTTGATCTTTGTAGACTTCGAAAGCTATTTTTTGATGTTTTCTTGATGCAATACAGGTGATGTGTTCTTTTTTGATGTGCTATCTTAACGAGACCACTTCATATACTTACAGTTTAAAACAATGGATAGCCTCTGCAAATCTAAGCACAAAAGGAATAAAATGAAGAACTTGCTGAACAATGACTTTATCATCAAGACAGATTGAAATTTTGATTCAATTCGAAGCTTGTTTTGGCAAATGCAAGAATCATTACTTTCTTCTATTGAAAAACTCTTTGGCAAGCTCAATCTAACTTGCAAAAATCGTGTGTGTTGTATTTTTGAAAATTAGAGAATGAGTGTTTTATAAAATTAGAAGTTGCAGGTTAAAGAGCAAGAGAGTACAAAATGTTTTGAATTCAAAACATTGTTTAATCTAAAGTTGTTTTGGGCGTGCGAGACAATGGGAATCATCTACGTGTTAGTATAGAATATTTCAATTAAGATAACCTGGCAAAACTGTGTAAGGAATAGAAAAATATAGCAAGCAAAAGTGCACACATTTTTCTCGTTAGAAATATCAGATTTTTGTCTCAGACGTGGATAGTGTCCTATTGGGTTGTGTATCATGTTCTCTTTTGACAGATAGCAGGCTATAGCAGGTTGATATACACAAACCCGAGAGCTTGAGTTTTTTAGACTTTCCGGTAGCATGTTATCAAGGCCTATAACGCGCTATTGCCCATTTTATGAAAAATGGAAAGATCACTGCAACGGCATTATCGCGAGTTATTAAAGGGGATAGCGCGCCACAGACAATTTTCCAGAAAAACAAATGTTTTATTATAGAATCCTATCAGCGTGCTATCAACACTGATAATGTGCTAGTGCCTTCTGGAGATTTTTGGCAAATTGCTGGATAGCGTTATTTTTGAAAGAAATTAATATTTTGACACTCAAGAATCATTCCATTGACTCAAAACATATTGATAAAAGATTAAAAACTTTTAAATAATTCAAAACTCATTGAAATTATGATTAAAACCTTTCGAAAAACATTTTTACAAAATGAAATACTATATCAAAGTGATTTTGAAGACTTTGCAATTTTTCAGAGTTTTAGTGCTGAGATTGATCGAGAGCTTGAGTTTTTCAGACTTTCCGGTAGCATGTTATCAAGGCCTATAACGCGCTATTGCCCATTTTACGAAAAATGGAAAGATCACTGCAACGGCTTTATGGCGAGTTTTCAAAGGGGATAGCGCGCCACAGACAATTTTTCAGAAAAACAAATGTTTTATTATAGAATCCTATCAGCGTGCTATCAACACTGATAATGCGCTAGTACCTTCTGGAGATTTTTGGCAAATTGCTGGATTAGCCTTATTTTTGAAAAAAATTAATATTTTGACACTCAAGAACCATTCCATTGACTCAAAACATATTGATATAAGATTAGAAACTTTTAAATAATTCAAAACTCATTGAAATTATGATTAAAACCTTTCAGAAAACATTTTTTCAAAATGAAATACTATATCGAAGTGATTATGAAGACTTTGCATTTTTCAGAGTTTTACTGCTGAGATTGATCGAGAGGTTACCCTACACACCAAAGATCAAACTAATGCATTAGACATGAGATATGTCTTCGTTCTTCGAGCTTGATCTTTGTAGACTTCGAAAGCTATTGTTTGATGTGTTCTTGATGCAATACAGGTGATGTGTTCGTTTTTGATGTGATATCTTACCGAGATCACTTCACATACTTATAGTTTAAAACAATGATTAGCCTCTGCAAATCTAAGTACAAAAGGAATAAAATGAAGAACTTACTGAACAATGACTTTATCATCAAGACAGATTGAAATTTTGATTAAATTCGAAGCTTGTTTTGGCAAATGAAAGAATCATTACTTTCTTCTCTTGAAAAACTCTTTGGAAAGCTCAATCTAACTTGCAAACATCGTGTGTGTTGTATTTTTGAAAATAAGAGAATGAGTGTTTTATAAAAGTTGAACTTGCAGGTTAAAGAGCAAGAAAGTACAAAATGATTTGAATTAAAAACATTGTTTAATCTAAAGTTGTTTTGGGCATGCGAGACAATGGGAATCATCTAGGTGTTAGTATAGAATATTTCAATTAAGATAACCTTGCAAAACTGTGTAAGGAATAGAAAAATTGAGCAAGCAAAAGTGCACACATTTTTCTCGTTAGAACTATCAAATTTTTGTCTCAGACGTAGATAGCGTGCTATTGGGTTGTGTATCATGTTCTCTATTGACAGATAGTAGGCTATAGCAGGTCGATATACACAAACCCGAGAGCTCAAATTTTTCAGACTTTTCGATAGCGTGTTATCAAGGCCCACAGCGCGCTATTGCCCATTTTACTAAAAATGGAAAGATCACGGCAACAGCTCTATAGCGAGTTATCAAAGGGGATAGCGCGCTATAGACAATTATTGAACCCTATCAGCGTGCTATCAACCCTGATATTACGCTAGTGGCTTCTGAAAAATTTTGACAAATTGCTGGATAGCGTTATTTTTGAAAAATTATTATTTTAACACTCTTGAACCATTCCGTTGACTCAAAACATATTGATATAAGATTAAAAACTTTTAAATAATTCAAAACCCAATGAAATTATGATTAAAACCTTTCAGAAAATATTTTTTCAAAATGAAATACTGTATCGAAGTGATTATGAAGACTTTGCAATTTTCAGAGTTTTAGTGCTGAGATTGATCGAGAGGTTACCCTACATTTTTCTCGTTAGAACTATCAGATTTTTGTCTCAGACGTGGATAGCGTGCTATTGGGTTGTGTATCATGTTCTCTATTGACAGATAGTAGGCTATAGCAGGTCCATATACACAAACCCAAGAGCTCCAATTTTTCAAACTTTTCGATAGCGTGTTATCAAGGCCCATAGCGCGCTATTGCCCATTTTACTAAAAATGGAAAGATGACAGCAACAGATCTATTGCGAGTTATCAAAGGGGATAGCGCGATAAAGAAAATTTTCCAAAAAAGTAAATGTTTTATTATTGAACTCTATCAGCGTGCTATCAACACTGATAGTATGCTAGTGCCTTCTAGAAGATTTTGACAAATTGCTGGATAGCCTTATTTTTGAAAAATTAATATTTTGACACTCAAGAACCATTCCATTGATTCAAAACATATTGATATAAGATTAAAAACTTTTAAAGAATTCAAAACCCATTGAAATTATGATTAAAACCTTTCAGAAAACATTTTTTTAAAATGAAATACTATATCGAAGTGATATAGAAAAATCGAGCAAGCAAAAACCTGGCAAAACTGTGTAAGGAATAGAAAAATCGAGCAAGCAAAAGTGCACACATTTTTCTCGTTTGAACTATCAGATTTTTGTTTCAGACGTGGATAGCGTGGTATTGGGTTGTGTATCATGTTCTCTATTGACAGATACTAGGCTATAGCAGGTCGATATTACAAACCCGAGAGCTCCAATTTTTCAGATTTTCCGATAGCGTGCTATTAAGGCCCATAGCGCGCTATTGGCCATTTTACTAAAAATGGAAACATCACGACAACAACTCTATAGCGAGTTATAAAAGGGGTTAGCGCGCTATAGTCAATTTTCCAAAAAAATAAATGTTTTATTATTATTGAACACTATCAGCGTGCTATCAACACTGATATTGCGCTAGTGGCTTCTGAAAAATTTTGGCAAATTGCGGGATAGCCCTATTTTTGAAAAATTAATATTTTAACACTCACGAACCATTCCATTGACTCAAAACATATTGATATAAGATTAAAAAATTTTAAATAATTCAAAACTCAATGAAATTATGATTAAAACCTTTCGAAAAACATTTTTTGAAAATGAAATACTATATCGAAGTTATTTTGAAGACTTTGCAATTTTCAGAGTTTTAGTGTTGAGATTGATCAGGAGGTTACCCTACACACCAAAGATCAAACTAATGCATTAGACATGAGATATGTCTTCGTTCTTCGAGCTTGATCTTTGTAGACTTCGAAAGCTATTGTTTGATGTGTTCTTGATGCAATACAGGTGATGTGTTCTTTTTTGATGTGCTATCTTAACGAGACCACTTCATATACTTACAGTTCAAAACAATGGATAGCCTCTGCAAATCTAAGCACAAAAGGAATAAAATGAAGAACTTGCTGAACAATGACGTTATCATCAAGAAAAATTGCAATTTTGATTCAATTCGAAGCTTGTTTTGGCAAATGCAAGAATCATTACTTTCTTCTCTTGAAAAACTCTTTGCAAAGCTCAATCTAACTAGCAAAAATCGTGTGTGTTGTATTTTTGAAAATCAGAGAATGAGTGTTTTATAAAATTAGAAGTTGCTGGTTAAAGAGCAAGAGAGTACAAAATGATTTGAATTCAAAACATTGTTCAATATAAAGTTTTTTTGGGCGTGCGAGACAGTGGGAATCATCTAGGTGTTAGTAGGGAATATTTCAATTAAGATAACTTGGCAAAACTGTGTAAAGAATAGAAAAATCGACCAAGCAAAAGTGCACACATTTTTCTCGTTAGAAATATCAGATTTTTATCTCAGACGTGGATAGCGTGCTATTGGGTTGTGTATCATGTTCTTTTTTAGCAGGCTATAGCAGGTTGATATACGCAAACCGGGAGCTCGTATTTTTTAGACTTTACGATAGCGTGTTATCAAGGCCTATAGCGCGCTATTGCCCATTTTAGTAAAAATGAAGAGATCACTGCAATAGCCTTACTGCGAGTTATTAAAAGGGATAGCGGGCTATAGACAATTTTCCAGAAAAACAAATGTTTTATTTTAGAAACCTATCAGCGCGTTTTCAACACTGATAGTGCGCTAGTGCCTTCTGAAAATTTTTGGTCAATTGCTGGATAGCCTTATTTTCGAAAAATTAATATTTTGACACACAAGAACCATTCCATTGACTCAAAACATATTGATATAAAATTAATAATTTTTAAATAATTCAAAACTCATTGAAATTATGATTAAAACCATTCGGAAAACATTTTTTGAAAATGAAATATTATATCGAAGTGATTTATCGAGCAAGCAAAACTGCAGACATTTTTCTCGTTAGAACTATCAGATTTTTGTCTCAGACTTGGATTGTCACACCCCGCCCGGACGCGCCTAAACAGGCGGTACACTCACGGACGGCGCGTGCATTTGGAACAATAATAATGGTAACAACAGAGTGCGCAGCGAAAATACGGTACACACAGTAAAAATCTGATTTCATTTAATTCAGAATACTTTTGTACATGAAACGGTCAAGAGAACATACTCCCAAAATCCCCAATGAATCATACAAAGGGTACAAAATGTGGGCCCCATAACCTGCACCCAGTCCACCTTAATTTCCTGTGAAAGATTTTATAATAATGGAGTGAGCTTAACGCGCTCAGTGGGTAAATAGTGCATGAGTATAACAATTAATAAAGCATACTTCAATATCAAATATCTTAAATACACATGTGAGCATCATAATCAATCAATA
Source organism: Paratinospora sagittata (assembly GCA_035771175.1). NCBI lineage: Eukaryota > Viridiplantae > Streptophyta > Magnoliopsida > Ranunculales > Menispermaceae > Paratinospora > Paratinospora sagittata. The sequence continues at coordinate 17,651,017 of CM069592.1, forward strand.
TGAATGTATGCATGACACCGTCTCGTAATGGTTTGATGAACGTACATCGCCTGAATTCACGTACAGGAACGATGCTCTGAATTCACGTACTGATGTCCCTCCCCGGGTGTAGCCGGGTTCTCATGTACGTCCCTCTCCAGAGAAATATAATGAATAGTGAGCAATGCTCCTAACTATTCTATGAGTCATAAACCATATACGTCCCTAGGTGGTGATATGTATGATGCCAATGCATGAACTGGTCTAGTCTACTGGTCTAGTCTTTCTTGACATTTAGACTAACTTTGGCAACGTCTGGTGATCCTTATTAGGGTCGGTATCACGACGTGCAAGATTAGGACATTCAGTATTATTGTATAAGCTGATAGCTTTCAATAAGACCAACTAGATCAGTCCCCAGTTGAGAGGTGAGACACAAGGTCTGCTTAAATACCAATCGCCTAGAGCAGCCCGCTGCCTCCCGTTCACTATTTAAAGTTACTGAGGACATGACCGAGTCTAGTTGAGTCAAATTGACCACAAATCAGGCATTATAACAGTGCAATACATGAATTCCAAATATTCAGGCATAAGTGCGGCAGTGTAAACAGTATATGACATAATGCAGTGTAAATGAATAGTAGACATAATAATAATTGAACGTAAACTTTAATAAAAGTTATGAAACACGCAAACCTATGTTTCGTTCCCCACCTTCAGATAAAACTTCTTCTTTCAGATCTGGCGCTTTCCTCCGGACAGAACTTCCTTGCACCGCTTTCAGATCTGGCGCTTTCCTCCGGATAAAACTTTGTTGCACCGCACCGAGAGTCTCGGATAGAGAGTCTCAAAAACTTAGAATGCGTGGTAAGGAGAAGAAATTCACAAGAGAAGGTGATTTGGTGTGAGGAATGAGAAATGAGGAGGTTTCTTATATAGAGATTTTTGCGCCTGAACGTTCGGGCATGCGCCTGTACGTTCTGGCATCGCCTGAACGTTCTGGCATGCGCCTGTACGTTCTGGCATGCGCCTGAACGTTCTGGCATGCGCCTGAACCTTCTGGCATGCGCCTGAACCTTCTGGCATGCCTTGCGCCTGAACGTTCTGGCATGCCTTGCGCCTGAACGTTCTCGCATGCGCCTGAACCTTAGGCATGGACGATGGAAGAGACAGACGATAAGCAAGTTTGCCAATACGTTCAATGATCTAAAATGGACCGATATATAGCGGGGAGAGTTTGCCTTTTATGCCAAAGCGTTTGACACCTCTTGTGGGCTGGACTTTCAGAAAAACAAAGTCCCCCTTAGCAAATTCTAGAGGTTGTCTTCGCTTGTCAGCATAGCTCTTCTGTCGACTTTGTGCAACGCGAAGTCGTTCCTTTACTAGTGTGATATTCTCAGAAGTCTCTTGAACTAGTTCAGGGCCTAACTGCGGTCGATCTGCCATATCTAACCAGCATACCAGAGATCTACAAGGCCGACCATAGAGAGCCTCGTATGGTGCCATGACGATACTAGTTTGGTAGCTATTGTTGTATGCAAACTCAGCTAGATGCAAATACTTTGCCCATCCGTCATGAAAGTCCAAAATGCAACAGCGTAACATGTCTTCTAAGATTTGGATAAGTCGCTCTGACTGCCCATCAGTCTGAGGGTGGAAGGCTGTGCTCATAGTGATCGTAGAACCCATTCGATTCTGGAAGCTTTTCCAAAAGTTGGATGTGAATCTAGGGTCGCAATCAGAGACGATCGTGAGTGGTATGCCATGAAGGCGTACGATCTCTCTTTCATAGAGTTCTGCAAGTTTGGCGGGATTATCCGAGAACTTTATTGGCAAGAAGTGTGCAGACTTTGTAAGTCTGTCAATGATTACCCAGATAACATCTTGCCCTTTATTGTTCCGAGGTAAGGCTGTGACAAAATCCATTGCGATGTTCTCCCATTTCCATTTTCCAATAGGTAACGGCTGGAGAAGTCTAGAGGGAAGTCTTCGTTCTGCCTTGACTTGCTGGCAAACGAGACATCGAGCAACGAAGTCTGCAATTTCCTTCTTCATTCCAGAAAACCAGAATTGTCGCTTTACATCCTTGTACATCTTGTCACCCCCAAGATGCATAGCGTACCTCGAACAGTGCATCTCAGTAAGCACTTCTTTACGAACCTCAGGATCGTTCGGTAGGCAGAGATGTTTTTTTATAGCAAACGGTGCCGTCTCTAGAGACCGACCAATGAGGAAGGTCCTGGCCGCTGAGTAGAAGGTCTCGTTTCTCCATTAACATAGGGTCATTGGCTTGAGCGGCTGAGATCTTTCGAACGAGCTCAAAGTTGACTGATAATTGAGAGAGTCGTGGTCTTGGTCCTTCGACGTTCAGCTGTAGGTTAAAGTTCTCCAACTCTGTAGCCAACTTCCCCATTTCGTAGTGAAGAGTGCAAGCAACATAAGATTTTCTACTCAGGGCATCAGCCACAACATTAGCCTTGCCGGGATGGTACTGGAGTTGAAAGTCATACTCTTTCAAGAATTCCAACCATCGTCTTTGGCGGAGGTTAAGGTCTCTCTGAGTGTATATGTACTTAAGACTCTTGTGATCCGAGAAGACCTCAAACCGTTCGCCGTATAGGTAATGACGCCATAACTTTAGTGCAAATACGACAGCTGCAAGTTCCAAGTCATGCGTTGGGTAATTACCCTCATGAATCTTCAGTTGTCTGGATGCATATGCAACCACTTGGCCTTCTTGCATTAGCACGGCACCTAAGCCTTGGAGAGAGGCGTCGGTGTATAATGAAAATCCAATTGCATTTCTTGGAGTGATAAGTACAGGTGCTGTCGTGAGGCGTTTCTTCAATTCCTGAAATGATGCTTCACAGGCGGGATTCCAGAGAAATCGCACGTCTTTTCGAGTGAGCTTGGTCATAGGTTCAGCAATCTTTGAGAAGTCCTTGATGAAGCGTCTGTAATAGCCAGCCAAACCAAGAAAACTCATAATCTGAGTAACAGTGGTAGGCTGTTTCCAGTTTAAAACTGCTTCAACCTTAGAAGGATCTACCTCAATGCCATTGCCTGAAACCACATGGCTTAGGAATTGAACTCTCTTTGCCCAAAATTCGCACTTACTCAACTTTGCATTCATCAAATCCATGAATGCAGCAGGTGCATTTGTTAGACCGAACGGCATAACTAAGAACTCGTAATGACCGTACCGAGTTCTGAACGCCGTCTTGGTGATGTCCGACTCTCGGATCCGGAGTTGGTGATAACCGGACCGTAAATCAATCTTAGAGAAGTATTTGGCATCTCTAAGTTGGTCGAACAAGTTATCGATCCTGGGCAACGGATATCTGTTCTTAATGGTGACGTTATTCAACTTGCGATAATCGATGCAAAGTCGTAACGAACCATCCTTTTTGCGAACAAACAGAACTGGAACGCCCTAGGGTGATGAACTCTTTCGGATGAAGCCATTACTCTCTAATTCCTTAAGTTGTTTGTCTAATTCGACCAGTTCGACATTTGACATTCGGTATGGTGGAATGGAGATAGGCCCTGTCCCTGGTATGAGGTTGATCTCAAAATCGAATTCCCTAACTGGAGGTAGATCAGGAAGGTCATTAAGAAAAATCGTTGGGAATTCAGATATGATTGGAACATCATGTACTTCGAGAGGGTATAGTGCTGGTGAGTTGGTTTCATTGCCAAGGGATAGAGCTCGAAGTTGTGCCTTGAGAAGGGCAACGGTTGATTTGTGTATCCATTGCCTCGTTCCCTGAAGCTTGACCAACTCTCCTGTAGGCAAGGTTAACTGAACTTGCTTCTTCATACATTCGATCTTTGCATCCAGTGGTGTTAACCAGTCCATGCCAAGGATGATGTCGAAGTCGTCAAAATCCATCACAAACAGATTAGCATATATGATATGTTCTGACATTCGAAGCTCACATCGAGAACACTGCAAGTTGACGTCAGCACCAGATCCGAACGGTGATGTGACATGGAGTGTGATGTTTGTGGGTTCAGGATGCAGGCCTAAATGTCTTACCAATGCTGATGATATAAAAGAATGTGTAGCACCTGAATCAAACAAAACATGCACCATTGTATTGAACAAAGGAAAGGTACCTTCGACGACATTGTTGTCTGGTAGGGGATGTTGAGCGATGGCGAATGCTCGGCCCTGATTCCGTTGACCCTGGTTCTGCTGGTTCTGCCTGGGTTGGGCAGTAGCAGCAGGTGGTGCTTGTTGGACCGGAATAGCCGGAATAGGTTGCTAAAGGTGCGGACAAAGATGTTTTACATGGCCTTTCTGGCCGCAGTTGAAACATGTCGGATGATACTGCGGATGGTTCTGTTGGCGATGCTAATTGTTCTGCTGGGAAATCATCAAGATTTTAGTCTAAAACGTGGATAGCTTGCTATTGGGTTGTGTATCATGTTCTCTATTGACAGATAGCAGGCTATAGCAGATCGATATACACAAACCCGAGAGCTCAAGTTTTTTAGACTTTCTTATAGCGTGTTGTTATCAACATTGCCCATTTTACTAGAAATGGAAAGATCACGGTAACAGCTCTATAGGGCGCTATAGACAATTTTCCAAAAAAATAAATGTTTTATTATTGAAACTTATCAGCGTGCTATCAACATTGATACTGCGCTAGTGCCTTCTGAAAAATTTTGGCAAATTGCTGGATAGCCCTATTTTTGAAAAATTAATATTTTGACACTCAAGATTAAACATTTTTAAATATTTCAAAACTCATTGACATTTTGATTAAGACCTTTCGGAAGACATTTTTTCAAAATAAATACTATATCGAAGTTATTTTGAAGACTTTGCAATTTTCAGAGTTTTAGTGCTAAATTGATCGAGAGGTTACCCTACACACCAAAAATCAAACTAATGCATTAGACATGAGATATGTCTTCGTTCTTCATGCTTGATCTTTGTAGACTTCAAAAGCTATTGTTTGATTTGTTCTTGATGCAATACAGGTGATGTGTTCTTTTTTGATGTGTTATTTTACCGAGACTACTTCATATACTTACAGTTTAAAACAATGGATAGCCTTGCAAATCTAAGCACAAAAGGGATAAAATGAAGAACTTGCTGAATAATGAAGTTATCATCAAGACAGATTGCAATTTTGATTCAATTCGTAGCTTGTTTTGGCAAATGCAAGAATCATTACTTTCTTCTCCTGAAAAACTCTTTGGAAAGCTCAATCTAACTTGCAAAAATTGTGTGTGTTGTATTTTTGAAAATCAGAGAATGAGTGTTTTATAAAATTAGAAGTTACAGGTTAAAGAGCAAGAGAGTACAAAATAATTTGAATTCAAAACATTGTTTAATCTAAAGTTGTTTTGGGCGTGCGAGACAATGGCAAATTGCTGGATAGCCATATTTTTGAAAAATTAATATTTTGGCACTCAAGAACCTTTCCATTGACTCAAAACATATTGATATAAGATTAAAAACTTTTAAATAATTCAAAACTCATTGAGATTATGAATAAAATTTTTCGAAAAACATTTTTTCGAAATGAAATACTATATCGAAGTGATTTTGAAGACTTTGCAATTTTCAGAGTTGTAGTGCTGAGATTGATCGAGAGGTTACCCTATACTCCAAAGATAAAACTAATGCATTAGACATGAGATATATCTTCGTTCTTCGAGCTTGATCTTTGTGGACTCTTGAAATAGTTCAAGATACTTCTGAGAAGATCACACTTGTAAAGGCATGACTTCGTGTTACACAAAGTCGACATAAGAGCTATGCTGACAAGTGGAGGCAGGCTCTAGAATTTGATATGGGGGACATAGTTTTTCTAAAAGTTCAGCCCACAAGAGGTGTCAAACGCTTTGGGATCAAAGGGAAGCTCTCCCCGCAGTATATAGGTCCATTTCAGATCATTGAACGTATTGGAAAACTTGCTTATCGTCTGTCCCTTCCATCGTCCATGCCTAAGGTTCATGACGTTTTTCACGTATTTATGCTTCGCAAGTATCGTCCTGATCCTTCGCATATCATCCCTTTAGTTGAGGATCGGGTTAAGGAAGGAAATAAGTATCAGGAGAGAACGATACAGATTATGGATAGAAAAGCTCAAGAACTAAGGCGACGTAGCATACCATTGATGAAAGTGCTCTGGGATCACCATGGAGTAGAGGAAGCAACATGGGAATTACAAGCAACAATTAAACAGAAATACCTTGAATTGTTTTCTAGTACCAACTGATGATGTGATACATTGTACTATTTTCACTTATCAATAAAATGATGAAACTTTGTTTCTACATATCCTAATACTTCGTTTCACTTTAATAACTATGCAGATGTCTGAAAATAATATCAATGGATATGGTAATGCACACACGCAATGGCCTCCTTGGCAACCTGTAACGACTCCTTCAGGATCTTCGTCAAGTCACAACTACTTTGCATCACCACCTCCATCACCACACAGACAACAATCCTTATCGCCATAGCGTGCATGACTTTTTCGTAACAATTTTGTTCAAAATAATCTCGTGCCCTCATCTTGGCAGGACCTGCTACCAAAATTACCAGGTGGTCCAATTCGAGCAACAGCACGAAAAAGTATTCCACCGCTCAACTTACCTCCCCTCAAACGATGTAACTAGCGCCCTACACCACCATTTGTCAAGCACATGTTGAAATCTTCTGAGGACGAATCCAACTCCATTTTCTCTCCATGGTTTCATGATGTTGAGGATTCCACTGGCCACAGTGCCATTCAGGGACCATACATGACCTACCCTGAAGTAGCAAACGATGATGTCGGCAGTGAATCTCAAGTTGATAACCATCATGACTACTTGAACTGATTTCGAGGGCGAACCCCTTTTAAGGGGGGTAGAGTGCAATACCCTAGGATTGAACAAAAAAAAAATTCGGGTACCTGCCTGAACGTTCAGGCGCATGCCCGAAAGTTCAGGCGCAATGCCCGAGCGTTCAGGCGCCAAAAATCTCTATATAAGGAGCCCTCCTTATTTCTCATTCCTCACACCAAATCACCTTCTCTTGTGATTCTCTTCTGAGTTTTTAGTCTTTTAAGACTCTCTGTTCGAGACTCTCGGTGCGGTGCGACGAAGTTATGTCCGGAGGAAAGCGCCAGATTTGAAAGAAGAAGTTTCTATCTGAAGGTTGGGAACGAAACATAGGTTTGCGTGTTTTATAACTTTTATTAAAGTTTACATTCATTTATTATTATGTCTACCATTCATTTACACAACATTATTTCGTATAACGTTCATACTGTTATATTTATAACTGTATATTTGGAGTTCATGTATTACACTGTTATAATGCTAGAATTTTTGGTCAATCTGGCTCAACTAGACTCGGTCTTGTCCTCAGTAACTTTAAATAGTGAACAGGAGGCAGCGGGCTGCTCTAGCCGATTGGTATTTAAGCAGATCTTGTGTCTCACCTCTCAATTGGGGACTGATCTAGTTGGTCTTGTTGAAAGCTATCAGCTTATAGAAGTAATACTGAATGGCCTAACCTTGCACGTCATGATACCAACCCTGATAAGGATCACCAGACGTTGCCAAAGTCAGTCTAAATGTCAAGAAAAGATCAGACCAGTAGACTAGACCAGTTCATGCATTGGCATCATACATATCACCATTTAGGGACGTATGTGGTTTATGACTCATAGAATAGTTAGGAACTGATGCATACCAAGGAGCAAATGATGTAAACCAAGGAGCTGGACAAGTTGATCATACACTTGGGAATGGAGCTGAATATGCACAAGACCATTGTCACTTCCAAGTGGTCCAATTACAAGACTTAGAGCCAAACGTTTCAAGGAAGCGCTAAATGGGCTAATCTAAGAGAATTGGGCTGATTCTAAAAAGACCAAGATGGGCTCAAATAATAATCAAGGCTTAGTCCATGTCATCAAAACAATTGAAGAAGAAGCTAATTAGCACACAAAACGTGACCAACATGGACTGACCATCAAAGGGCGTGAATTTGTTGAGTTTCAAGGATATTAAATAGGGGAATAAGTTTGGTCCTGGCTGGTTATGTTAAATACATTGAACTTAGTCAATTAGCTATTTTGGTTACCTTGAGAAGTCCAAGAGGCTTAAAAACGTGGGGACTTGTTTATGTTGATATTTGTGTTGTTTTAAATGTAGTTATGACTTTTCCTATTCTTGGAGGGTTGTTCCAAGTATATAGATTGGTAGCTCGAATTTGAATGCAGATTACGTTTTCAGAACTTAACATCCTTGTGAGGTCTTGTGTCCTCTTTGTTCTTAAAAGAACTCTTTGAACTTATCAAGTTAATGTTGTGGCTTTCAAACAACCAAACTTATCACCTTGATTGTTGAATCTTGGTGTGGCGTTTTCAATCCTTCGTAGTCTTGGTTTTCATCTGGTTAGGTGACGGGTCAAGGCTGAACCAATCTTGTCTACACGATCTTGGGGTTCTAATCCATCATTGTTATTGGGTTTCATCACAATTGTTGGTCGAGTTCATAGCATTTGGTATCAGAGCTTTGGTTCTAAGATAAGTTTGACTTTCTTTTATTTTCATTTTTTTATGTGCTATTCCTTGCTGGAAAAAAAAAAGAAAAAAAAGAGAAGAAAAGTGATTCCAGTAAGAAAATTTCCTCTTTTTCAATCTTGTTTCTCACCTTATTCATGTTCTTGATCCTGCTGTAAAAAAAATAAAAAAGAAAAAAAGAAAAAGACCCATAAGAGTGGAAAAAGGCAAGAGTGTGTGAGACCATAAGAGGGTAAAAGCCGTTTAGAGTGAAAACACGAGTGCAAGTGTATCAAATTCTTGAGTGAAACACGTGAGGGAGTGCTTGTGAGGATTTTAACATTGTTTGCAGATTTTAAATATGTCCAATAATCAAGAAGAAGATACAACCGAAGAAGTTCGACAACATGCCGTTCCGAACCTCCAAATGCAAGCGTTGTTAGGGGAGATGAGGCGTATGTTGAGGCGTATGTTGAGGGATGAATTAAAACCTATTCACGAGAGGATGGACAGGGTAGAAGCAGGAACTCCTAGGGAACACCAACAAGTCATCCACAATAGGCAGCAAGGTGGGCGTGTTCCGTGGCGGAATGTTGAGGAAGAGGCGGAGTCGGAGCAATTTGATGAGCCATATTTGAACCGGGGCAGGTTTGGGCGTGGGAATGGGAAACGAGAAGCTTGGATGGGTAGGCCTAGGAGAGATAATGATTTAGGAAACATATAGATTAAAATCCCATCTTTTCAAGGTAAAACTGATCCTGAAGTTTATTTGGAGTGGGAAACTAAAATGGAGATGGTGTTTGATTGTCACAACTACTCGGAGATAAAGAAGGTTAAGTTGGCTGCAATTGAATTCACCGATTATGCCATTGTTTGGTGGGATCAATTACTGATTAATAGGAAAAGGAATAAAGAGCCACCCGTGGACACTTGGGAGGAGATGAAAATGCTTATGAGGAAGCGTTTTGTACCCAGCCACTATTATAGGGGATTGTATCAAAAGTTGCAGAGGTTAAATCAAGGTTCCAAGAGTGTGGAAGAATATTACAAGGAGATGGAAGTAGCTATGATCCGGGCTAATGTAGAAGAGGATCGGGAAGCCACCATGGCTAGGTTTTTGCACGGTTTAAATCGTGAGATTGCGGATATAGTCGAGATGCAACACTATGTTGAGTTGACAAATATGGTGCATCAAGCCATAAATGTGGAGGAACAGTTCAAACGAAAGGGATTGGCTAGGAGGGGACAACCTATGGCTACCACCAGCCCATGGAACACAACTCAAAAAAGGGACGAGCAACTACAAAATAAGCCAAAATTTGAACCCTCTAAGAATGCCAAACCAACGACCGTCGCTACTTTGGGTAACACTGAAACTTCAAGTTCTAAAACACGTGATATTAAGTGTTTTAAATGTCAGGGGCGGGGACACATAGCCAGCCAGTGTGTAAACAAAAGGGTGATGGTGATAAACGCCCAAGGAGAGCTTGAATCGGAGAATGAGGAAGAAGTAGATGATGTTGACATGCCACCTTTGGAGAATGCCGATGATGAGCAAAGTGTTGTGGTTGGAGATTTATGGGTAGCAAGGCGAGTTCTCAAAATGCAGGTTAAGGAGGAACAAAGTAACCAAAGGGAGAACTTGTTTCATACTCGGTGCTTTGTAAACAACAAAGTTTGCAGTGTCATTATCGATGAAGGGAGTTGCACAAACGTAGCCAGCACTTATTTGGTGGAGAAATTGGCCTTAACTACCTTGGAACATCCTCACCCTTTTCGGCTTCAGTGGCTGAATGAATGTGGCAAAATCAAGGTGACAAGGCAAGTGTTGGTGGCATTATCCATTGATAAATATGAGGATGAGGTGTTTTATGATGTGGTTCATATGCATGCATGCTATTTATTGTTGGGAAGACCATGGCAGTACGATGAGAGGGCTAAGCATGATGGATTCACAAATAGGTATTCTTTCACTCATAAAGGGCAGCCTATTATTCTTGTGCCATTGACTCCAAAACAAGTCAGGGAGGACCAATTAAAGTTACAAAGCTCAAATGAAAAAAAAGAAGAAAAGAAATGAAGGCCGAAATTGAGAAAAAAAAGAGAGAGAAAAACATTGATTAGAGAGAAAAAGAAAGAGAGGGGATTTCAGCCATAGTGAGAGCAAGAAAGGAAAAATTTAATTACATTGCAAAAAAAAGTGAAATCAAGAGAGCATTATTTTCACACCAGCCCCTTATTGTACTAATGTACAAGGAGGCTCTTTTATGTACTAATGATCTCGTCGGTGCTTTGCCGAGCGTTATTGTTTCTCTTTTGCAGGAGTTTGAAGATGTCCTTCCCGAAGAAGTACCTTATGGATTACCTCCAATCTGAGGGATTGAACATCAAATTGATTTCATACCAGGTGCATCAAATCCAAATGGACCTGCTTATAGGAGTAATCCCGAGGAGACCAAGGAACTCCAAAGGCAAGTAGGTGAATTATTGGAGAAAGGGTATGTGTGTGAAAACATGAGTCCTTGTGCAGTTCTGGTGCTGTTAGTTCCTAGGAAGGATGGAACATGGAGGATGTGTGTTGACTGCCGAGCCATCAACAACATAACGATTAGCATGAAGGAAGGTGATGAATGGAAAATTGCTTTTAAGACTAAATATGGTTTGTATGAGTGGTTAGTGATGCCTTTCGATTTAACTAATGCTCCGAGCACATTTATGAGTTTAATGAACCGTGTTTTGCATGCATTTATTGCCATATTTGTCGTTGTGTATTTTGATGATATCCTAATTTATAGCAAAAACTTGGAAGAACATGTAATGCGTTTGAAATCTGTTTTGGAAATTCTAAGGAAAGAAAAGTTGTTTGCTAATCTCAAGAAGTGCACCTTTTGCACGGATACACTTGTGTTTCTTGGTTTTGTTGTTAGTAAAAGAGGAATTGAGGTGGACGAGGAAAAGGTTAAGGCAATCCAAGAGTGGCCAACGCCTACAACAATCAGCCAAGTGAGGAGTTTCCACAGCTTAGCTAGCTTCTATAGACGGTTTGTGCATGATTTTAGTAGCTTAGCCTCACCTCTTACTGAAGTCATCAAGAAAAATGTGTCGTTTAAGTGGGGGAAAGAACAAGAAAAGGCATTTTATCTGATCAAAGAAAAGTTAACTAATGCACCTTTGCTTGTTTTACCTAACTTTGCTAAAACTTTTGAAATTGAGTGTGATGCTTCAGGTATAGGTATTGGAACTATTTTGATGCAAGAAGGCCATCCAGTTGCTTATTTCAGTGAAAAGTTGAGTGGGGCAGCCCTAAATTACCCTACTTATGATAAGGAGATGTATGCCATGATAAGGGCTTTGGAAAATTGGCAGCACTCTTAATGGCCAAAGGAATTCGTGATTCACACTGATGCAAACCAAGGAGCTGGACAAGTTGATCATACACTTCGGAATGGAGCTGAATATGCACACGACCCATTGTCACTTCCAAGTGGTCCAATTACAAGACTTAGAGCCAAACGTTTCAAGGAAGCGCTAAATGGGCTAATCCAAGAGAATTGAGCTTATGCTAAAAAGACCAAGATGGGCTCAAATAATAATCAAGGCTTAGTCCATGTCATCAAAGCAATTGAAGAAGGTAATTAGCACACAAAATGTGCCAGCATGGACTGACCATCAAAGGGCATGAATTTGTTGAGTTGCAAGGATATTAAATAGGGGAATAAACTTGGTCCTGGCTGGTTATGTTTTAAATACATTGAACTTAGTCAATTAGTTATTTTGGTTACCTTTAAAAGTCCAAGAGGCCTAAAAACATGGGGACTTGTTCTTTAGAAGTCCAAGAGGCCTAAAAACATAGGAACTTGTCCTTTAGAAGTCCAAGAGGCCTAAAAACATGGGAACTTGTTCTTTAGAAGTCCAAGAGGCCTAAAAACGTGGGGACTTTTCTTTTAGAAGTTCAAGAGGCCTAAAAACGTGGGGACTTGTTCTTTAGAAGTCCAAGAGGCCTAAAAACGTGGAGACTTGTTTATGTTGATGTTTGTGTTGTTTTAAATTTTGTTATGTCTTTTCCTATTCTTGGAGGGTTGTTCCAAGTATATATAGAGTGGTAGCTCGAATTTGAATGGTAGATTATGCTTTCAGATCAAGTTAATCTTTTAAGGTCTTGTGTCCTCTTTGTTCTTAAAAGAACTCTTTGAACTTATCAAGTTAATCTTGTGGCGTTCAAGCAACCAAACTTATCACCTTGATTGTTGAATCTTGGTGTGGCATTTTCAATCCTTCGTAGTCTTGGTTTCCATCTGGTTAGGTGACGGGTCAAGGCTCAACCAATCTTGTATACACGATTTTAGGGTTCTAATCCATCATTGTTATGGGGTTTCATCACAATGGTTGGTGGAGTTCATATCACACACAGATCATGAATCTTTGAAGCATTTGAAAGGACAGCAAAGGTTGAACAGATGCCATGCCAAGTGGGTGGAATTCATTGAAACATTTCCTTATGTGATCAGATACAAGCAAGGTAAGGAAAATGTGGTGGCTGACGCATTGTCCCGAAGGTATGCTTTACTTTCCATTTTAGATACAATATTATTTGGTTTTGAATACATTAAGGATTTGTATGCACAAGATTCTGATTTTGGTGAAGTGTTAAATGCATGCGAAAAAGTGGCGTTTGGTAAGTTTTATAGGCATGATGGATTTTTTTTTCGGGAAAATAAATTGTGTGTGCCTATGTGTTCTTTGCGTGAATTGTTTGTGAGAGAAGCTCATGGTGGTGGTTTGATGGGTCATTTTGGTGGAGCTAAGACATTAGGAATTTTGCATGATCAATTTTTTTGGCCTCATACGAAACGTGATGTGGAAAGAATCTGTGAGAAGTGTATCACATGTAAACAGGCCAAGTCTTAGTTGAAACCCCATGGTTTGTACACCCCTTTGCCAATACCTAGTAAACCTTGGACTGATATTTCTATGGATTTTGTTTTGGGATTACCTAGGACTAAGAGGGGGAGAGATTCAGTTTTTGTTGTGGTAGATAGATTTTCCAAGATGGCACACTTCATTGCATGTCATAAAACTGATGATGCATCACATATAGCTGATTTGTTCTTCAAAGAAATTGTTAGGTTACATGGCATGCCTAGGACCATTGTTTCTGATAGGGATGCAAGGTTTTTGAGTTACTTTTGAAAGACTTTGTGGGGAAAGTTTGGAACCAAGTTATTGTTTTACTTGTCATCCACAAACGGATGGTCAAACTGAAGTAGTAAATAGAACTTTGTCTTTTTTGTTACGTGCTATCATTAAAAAGAACTTGAAAACATGGGGAAGATTGTTTGCCACATGTTGAATTTGCTTTTAATCGAAGTATTCATTCTGCAACTAATTTTTCACCATTTGAAATGGTTTATGGTTTTAACCCATTGTCACCTTTGGATTTAACTTCTTTACCTTTGAGTGAACGTGTAAACTTAGATGGCAAAAAAAAGGCAGAATTTGTAAAGATGATTCATGAAAAGGTACGGCTGAACATTGAAAGGAGGACTAAACAATATGTCCAACAAGCCAACAAGGGACGCAAGAAGGTAGTGTTTGAACCAGGAGATTGGGTTTGGTTGCACTTAAGGAAGGACCATTTTTTGGAGAACCGGCGTTCAAAACTCCTACCTCGGGGTGACGGACCTTTTCAAATAATGGTACGCATCAATGATAATGCCAACAAGCTTGACTTACCAGGTGAGTATGGTGTCAGTGCAAGCTTTAATGTTGCTGATTTGTCTCCTTTTGATGTAGGTGATGATTTGAGGACAAATTCTTCTCATGAGGGGGAGAATGATGCAAACCAAGAAGCAAATGATGTAAACCAAGGACCTGGACACGTTGATGAAATCATACTTGTACTGCTTTATATTTCCGTTGTGGACTCTGTTATTACCATTGTGATAATTCCAAATGCGCGCCCCATCCGTGGGTGTATCGTCGGTTTAGGCGCGTCGGGCGGGGTGTGCAAGAGAGTACAAAATGATTTGAATTCAAAACGTTGTTTAATCTAAACTTGTTTTGGGTGTGCGAAATAATGAGAATCATCAAGTTGTTAGAAGAGAATATTTCAATTAAGATAACCTGGCAAAACTATGTAAGGAATAGAAAAATCGAGCAAGCAAAAGTGCCCACATTTTTCTCGTTAGAAATATCAGATTTTAGTCTAAGACGTGGATAGCGTGCTATTGGGTTGTGTATCATGTTCTCTATTGACAGATAGCAGGCTATAGCAGGTCGATATACAAAAACCCGAGAGCTTGACTTTTTTACACTTTCTGATAGCATGTTATCAAGGCCTATAGCACGCTATTGCCCATTTTACTAAAAATGGAAAAGATCACGACAACAGTTCTATAGCGAGTTATCAAAGGGGATAGCGCGCTATAAACAATTTTCCAAAAAAATAAATGTTTTATTATTGAATCCTATCAACGTGCTATCAACACTGATAGTGCGCTAGTGCCTTCTGAAAAATTTTGGCAAATTGTTGGATAACGTTACTTTTGAAAAATTATTATTTTAAAACTCAAGAACCATTCCATTGACTCAAAACACTTTGATATAAGATTAAACACTTTTAAATAATTCAAAACTCATTGAAATTATAATTAAAACCTTTCGGAAAACATTGTTTCAAAATGAAATACTATATCGAAGTGATTTTGAAGACTTTGCAATTTTCAGAGTTTAAGTGCTGAGATTAATCGAGAGGTTACCCTACACACCAAAGATAAAACTAATGCATTAGACATGAGCTATGTCTTCGTTCTTCGAGCTTGATCTTTGTAGACTTCGAAAGCTATTGTTTGATGTGTTCTTGGTGCAATACAGGTGATGTGTTCTTTTTTTATTTGTTATCTTACCGAGACCAATTCATATGCTTACAGTTAAAAGCAATGAATAACCTCTGCAAATCTAAGCACAAAAGGGATAAAATGAAGAACTTGCTGAACAATGACGATATCATCAAGACAGATTGCAATTTTGATTCAATTCGAAGCTTGTTTTGGCAAACGCAAGAATCATTACTTTCTTCTCTTGAAAAACTCTTTGAAAAGCTCAATCTAACTTGCAAAAATCGTGTGTGTTGTATTTTTTAAAATCAAATAATGAGTGTTTTTTAAAATTAGAAGTTACAGGTTAAAGAGCAAGAGAGTACAAAATGATTTGAATTCAAAACATTGTTTAATCTGAAGTTGTTTCGGGCGTGTGAGACAATGGGAATCATCTAGGTGTTAGAAGAGAATATTTCAATTAAGATAACCTGGCAAAACTGTGTAAGGAATATAAAAATTGAGCCAGCAGAAGTGCGAACATTTTTCTCGTTAGAAATATCAAATTTTAGTCTAAGATGTGGATAGTAGCGTGCTACTGGGTTGTGTATCATGTTATCTATTGACTGATAGCAGGCTATAACAGGTCGATATACACAAACCCAAGAGCTCGAGTTTTTTAGACTTTCCGATAGCGTGTTATCAAGGCCTATAGCGCGCTACTGCCCATTTTTCTAAAAATTGAAAAATCACGGCAACAGCTTTCTAGCGAGTTATCAAATGGGATAGCGCGCTATAAACAATTTTCCAGAAAAACAAATGTTTTATTACAGAACCCTATTTGTGTGTTATCAACACTGATAGTGCGCTAGTGCCTTATGGAAAATTTTGGCAAATGTCTGGATGGCCTTATTTTTGCAAAATTAATATTTTGACACTCAAGAACCATTCCATTGACTCAAAACATATTGATATAAGATTAAAAAAATTTAAATAATTCAAAACTCATTGAAATTATGATTAAAACCTTTCGGAAAACATTTTTTTCAAATGAAATACTATTTCGAAGTGATTTTGAAGACTTTGCAATTTTTAGAGTTTTAGTGCTGGTTGATCGAGAGGTTACCCTACACACCAAAGATCAAACTAATGCATTAGACATGAGATATGTCTTCGTTCTTCGAGCTTGATCTTTGTAGACTTCGATAGCTATTGTTTGATGTGTTGTTGAAGATTAGTTGTAGCTCTTAGAAAAAAAAATACAGGTGATGTGTTCTCTTATCGAGAACACTTCACATACTTACAGTTTAAAACAATAGATGGCCTCTGGAAATCTCAACACAAAAGGGATAAAATGAAGAACTTTCGAAATAATGAGGTTATCTTCAAGACAGTTCACAATTTTGATTCAGCTCGAAGGCTGTTTGGGCAAATGCAAGAATCACGGCTTTCTTCTATTTAAACACTCATTGGACAGCTCGGTCTAACTTGCAAAAATCGTGTGTGTTCTATCTTTGAAAATCGGAGAATGAGGGTTTTATAAAATTAACAGTCGCAGGTTAAAGAGCAAGAGAGTACAAAATGATTTGAATTCAAAACGTTGTTTAATCTAAAGTTGTTTTGGGCGTGCGAAACAATGGGAATCATTAAGGTGTTTGTAGAGAATATTTCAATTAAGATAACCTGGAAAAACTGTGTAAGGAATAGAAAAATCGATCAAGCAGAAGTGCCCACATTCTTTCTCGTTAGAAATATCAAATTTTAGTCTAAGACTTGGATAACGTGCTATTGGGTTGTATATCATGTTCTCTATTGACAAATAGCAGGCTATAGCAGGTCGATATACACAAACCTGAGAGCTCGAGTTTCTTAGACTTTTCGATAGCGTGTTATCAAGGCCTATAGCGCGTTATTGCCCGTTTTACTAAAAATGGAAAAATCACGGTAACAGCTCTATAGCGAGTTGTCAAAGGAGATTGCGCACTATAGACAATTTTCCAAAAAAAATAAATGTTTTATTATTGAACCCTATCTAATATGAACTCCACCAACAATTGTGGTGAAACCCAATAACAATGATGAATTAGAACCCCAAGATCGTGTGGACAAGATTGGTTGAGCCTTGACCCGTCACCTAACCAGATGAAAACCAAGACTACGAAGGATTGAAAACGCCACACCAAGATTTAACAATCAAGGTGATAAGTTTGGTTGTTTGAACGCCACAATATTAACTTGATAAGTTCAAAGATTTCTTTTAAGAACAAAGAGGACACAAGACCTCACAAGGATGTTAAGTTCTGAAAAAACATAATCTATCATTCAAATTCGAGCTACCAAACTATATACTTGGAACAACCCTCCAAGAATAGGAAAAGTCATAACTACATTTAAAACAACACAAATATCAACATAAATAAGTCCCCACATTTTTTAAGCCTCTTGGACTTCTCAAGGTAACCATAAATAGCTAATTGACTAAGTTCAATGTATTTAACATAACCAGCCAGGACCAAATTTATTCCCCTATTTAATATCCTTGAAACTCAACAAATGCACACCCTTTGATTGTCAGTACATGTTGGTCACGTTTTATGTGCTAATTAGCTTCTTCAATTGCTTTGATGACATAGACTAAGCCTTAATTATTATTTGAGCCCATCTTGGTCTTTTTAGAATCAGCCCAATTCTCTTGGATTAGCCCATTTAGCGCTTCCTTGAAACGTTTGGCTCTAAGTCTTGTAATTGGACCACTTTGAAGTGACAATGGGTCTTGTGCATATTCAGCTCCATTCCCAAGTGTATGATCAACTTGTCCAGCTCCTTGGTTTGCATCATTCTCCCCCTCTTGAGAAGGATTTGTCCTCAAATCATCACCTACATCAAAAGGAGACAAATCAGCAACAATAAAGCTTGCACTGACACCATACTCACCTGGTAAGTCAAGCTTGTAGGCATTATCATTGATGCGTTCCACTATTTGAAATGGTCCGTCACCCGGAGGTAGGAGTTTTGAACGTCGTTTCTCCGAAAAACGGTCCTTCCTTAAGTGCAACCAAACCCAATCTCTGGGTTCAAACACTACCTTTTTGCGTCTCTTGTTGGCTTGTTGGACATATTGTTTAGTCCTCCTTTCAATATTCAGCCGTGCCTTTTCACTCTAAACGGCTTTTACCCTCTTATGGTCTCACTCACTCTTGCCTTTTTCCACTCTTTTGTGTCTTCTTTAGTTCTTAATCAAACTTCAAGAAACTAACTCAAAATAATCTAGCAGCAATTCAAAAATGAGAAACAACCAAAACTCATCAAAAGATCAAGAACATGAATAAGGTGAGAAACAAGATTGAAAAGAGGAAATTTTCTTACAGGAATCACTTTTCTTCTCTTTTTTTTGACGATTTTTTTTTATAGCAGGATCAGGAAATAAAAAATGAAAATAAAAGATAGTCAAACTTCTCTTAGAACAAAAGCTCTGATACCAAATGATATGAACTCCACCAACATTTGTGGTGAAACCCAATAGCAATGATGGATTAGAACTCCAAGATCGTGTAGACAAGATTGGTTGAGCTTTGACCCGTTACCTAAACAGATGAAAACCAAGACTACAAAGGATTGAAAACACCACACCAAGATTCAACAATCGAGGTGATAAGTTTGGTTGTTTGAACGCCACAAGATTAACTTGATAAGTTCAAAGAGTTTTTTTAAGAACAAAGAGGACACAAGACCTCACAAGGATGTTAAGTTCTAAAAACATAATCTGCCATTCAAATTCGAGCTACCAATCTATATACTTGGAACAACCCTCCAAGAATAGGGAAAGTCATAACTACATTTAAAACCACACAAATATCAACATAAATAAGTCCCCACGTTTTTTTAAGCCTCTCGGACTTCTCAAGGTAACCATAAATAGCTAATTGACTAAGTTCAATGTATTTAACATAACCAGCCAGGACCAAGTTTATTCCCTATTTAATATCTTTGAAACTCAACAAGTTCACGCCCTTTGATGGTCAGTCCATGCTGGTCACGTTTTGTGTGCTAATTAGCTTCTTCAATTACTTTGATGACATGGACTAAGCTTGATTATTATTTGAGCCCATCTTCATCTTTTTAGAATCAGCCCAATTCTCTTGGATTAGCCCATTTAGCGCTTCCTTGAAACGTTTGGCTCTAAGTCTTGTAATTGGACCACTTGGAAGTGACAATGGGTCTTGTACATAATCAACTCCATTCCCAAGTGTATGACCAACTTGTCCAGCTCCTTGGTTTGCATCGTTTGCTCCTTGGTTTGCGTCATCATCCTCATATTTATCAATGGATAATGCCACCAACACTTGCCTTGACACCTTGATTTCGCCACATTCATTCAGCCACTGAAGCCGATATGGGTGAGGATGTTTCAAGGTAGTTAAGGCCAATTTCTCCACCAAATAAGTGCTGGCTACGTTTGTGCAACTCCCTCCATCGATAATGACACTGCAAACTTTGTTCTTTACAAAGCACTAAGTATGAAACAAGTTCTCCCTTTGGTTACTTTCTTCCTTCTTAACCTGCACATTGAGAACTCGCCTTGCTACCAATAAATCTCCAACCACAGCACTTTGCTCATCATTCTGCCACGGAACACGCCCACCTTACTGCCTATTGTGGATGTCTTGTTGCTATTCCCTAGGAGTTCCAGCCTCTACCCTGTCGAACCTCTCGTGAATAGGTTAGACTAATTCATCCCTTAACATACGCCTCATCTCCCCTAACAACGCTTGCATTTGGAGGTTCAGAACTGCATGTTGTCGAACTTCTTCGTTTGTATCTTCTTCTTGATTGTTGGACATATTTAAAATCTGCAAAACAAGGTTAGAATCCTCACAAGCACTCCCTCACGTGTTTTACTCAAGAATTTGATACACTTGCACTCGTTTTTTCACTCTAAACGACTTTTACCCACTTATGGTCTCACACACTCTTGCCTTTTTGTATTATTTTGTGTCTTCTTTAGTTCTTAATCAAACTTCAAGAAACTAATTCAAAATAATCTAGCAGCAATTCAAAAATGAGAAACAACCAAAACTCATCAAATGATCAAGAACATGAATAAGGTGAGAAACAAGATTGAAAAGAGGAAGATTTTCTTACTGGAATCACTTTTCTTCTCTTTTTTTCTCTTTTGACGATTTTGTTTTTTTTTGTTTTTTTGTTTTACAACAGGATCAAGAACATGAATAAGGTGAGAAACAAGATTGAAAAGAGGAAATTTTATTACTGGAATCACTTTTCTTCTCTTTTTTCTTTTGACGATTTTTTTTTACTACAGGATCAAGAACATGAAAGAAAAAAATGAAAATAAAAGATAGTCAAACTTATCTTAGAACCAAAGCTTTGATACCAAATGATATGAACTCCACCAACAATTGTGATGAAACCCAATAACAATGATGGATTATAACCCTAAGATCGTGTAGACAAGATTGGTTGAGCCTTGACCCGTCACTAACCAGATGAAAACCAAGACTACGAAGGATTGAAAACGCCACACCAAGATTCAACAATCAAGGTGATAAGTTTGGTTGTTTGAACGCCACAAGATTAACTTGATAAGTTCAAAGAGTTTTTTTAAGAACAAAGAGGACACAAGACCTCACAAGGATGTTAAGTTCTGAAAACATAATCTATCATTCAAATTTGAACTACCAAACTTATATACTTGGAACAACCCTCCAAGAATAGGAAAAGTCATAACTACATTTAAAATAACACAAATATCAACATAAATATGTCCCCACATTTTTAAGCCTCTTGGACTTCTCAAGGTAACTCCAAGAATAGGAAAAGTCATAACTACATTTAAAACAACACAAATATCAACATAAATAAGTCCCCACATTTTTTAAGCCTCTTGGACTTCTCAAGGTAACCATAAATAGCTAATTGACTAAGTTCAATGTATTTAACATAACCAGCCAGGACAAAACTTATTCCCCTATTTAATATCCTTGAAACTCAACAAATGCACGCCCTTTGATGGTCAGTCCATGTTGGTCACGTTTTGTGTGCTAATTAGCTTCTTCAATTGCTTTGATGACATGGACTAAACCTTGATTATTATTTGAGCCCATCTTGGTCTTTTTCGAATCAGCCCAATTCTCTTGGATTAACCTATTTAGCGCTTCCTTGAAACGTTTGGCTCTAAGTCTTGTAATAGGATCACTTGGAAGTGACAATGAGTCTTGTGCATATTCAGCTCCATTCCCAAGTGTATGATCAACTTGTCGAGCTCCTTGGTTTCCATCATTTGCTCCTTGGTTTGCATCACTATCAGCGTGTTATCAACCCTGATAGTACGCTAGTGCCTTCTGAAAAATTTTGGCAAATTGCTGGATAGCCTTACTTTTGAAAAATTAATATTTTGATTCTCAAGAACCATTCCATTGACTCAAAACACTTTGATATAAGATTAAACACTTTTAAATAATTCAAAACTCATTGAAATTATGATTAAAACCTTTCGGAAAACATTTTTTCAAAATGATCGAGAGGTTACCGTACACACCAAAGATCAAACTAATGCATTAGACATGAGATATGTCTTCGTTCTTCGAGCTTGATCTTTGTAGACTTCGAAAGCTATTGTTTGATGTGTTCTTGATGCAATACAGGTGATCTGTTCTTTTTTGATGTGTCATCTTACCGAGACCACTTCATATACTTACAGTTTAAAACAATGGATAGCCTCTGCAAATCTAAGAACAAAAGGGATAAAATGAAGAACTTGTTGAACAATGACGATATCATCAAGACATATTGCAATTTTGATTCAATTCGAAGCTTGTTTTCGCAAATGCAAGAATCATTACTTTCTTCTCTTGAAACTCAATCTAACTTGCAAAAATTGTGTGTGTTGTATTTTTGAAAATCAAAGAATAAGGGTTTTATAAGATTAGAAGTTGCAGGTTAAAGAGCAAGAGAGTACAAAATGATTTGGATTCAAAACGTTGTTTAATCTAAAGTTCTTTTGGGCGTGCGAGACAATGGGAGTCATGTAGGTGTTAGTAGAGAATATTTCAATTAAGATAACCTGGAAAAACTGTGTAAGGAATAGAAATATTGAGCAAGCAGAAGTGCCAACATTTTTCTCGTTAAAACTATCAGATTTTTGTCTCAGTTGTGGATAGGGTACTATTGGCTTGTGTATCATGTTCTCTATTGACAGATAGCAGGCTATAGCAGATCGATATACACAAACCGAGAGCTCGAGTTTTTTACACATTCCGATAGCGTGTTATCAAGGCCTATAGCGCATTGTAGCCCATTTTACTAAAAATGGAAAGATCACGGCAACGGCTCTATAGCGAGTTATCAAAGGGGATAGCGCGCTATAGACAATTTTCAAAAAAAACAAATGTTTTTTTATAGAACCCTATCAGCGTGCTATCAACACTGATAGTGCGCTACTTCCTTTTGAAACATTTTGGCAAATTTCTGGATAGCCTTATTTTTGAAAAATAAATATTTTGACACTCAAGAACCATTCCATTGACTCAAAACATATTGATATAAGATTAAAAACTTTTAAATAATTGAAAACTCATTGAAATTATGATTAAAACCTTTCGAAAAATATTTTTTCAAAATGAGATACTATATCGAAGGGATTTTGAAGGCTTTGCAATTTTTAGAGTTTTAGTGCTAAGATTTATCGAGAGTTTACCCTACACACCAAAGATAAAACTAATGCATTAGACATGTCTTCGTTTTTCAAGCTTGATCTTTGTAGACTTTGATAACTATTGTTTGATGTGTTGTTGATGATTAGTTGTAGCTCTTAGAAAAAAAATACAGGTGATGTGTTATCTTACTGAGACCACTTCATATACTTACAGTTTAAAACAATGGATAGCCTCTGCAAATTTAAGCACGAAAGGGACCAAATGGAGAACTTGCTGAACAATGACGTTATCATCAAGACAGATTACAATTTTGATTCAATTCGAAGCTTGTTTTGGTAAATGCAAGAATCATTACTTTCTTCTCTTGAAAAACTCTTTGGAAAGCTCAATCTAACTTGCAAAAATCGTGTGTGTTGTATTTTTCAAAATCAGAGAATGAGTGTTTTATAAAATTAGAAGTTGCAGGTTAAAGTGCAAGAGAGTACAAAATGATTTGAATTCAAAACAGTGTTCAATCTAAAGTTGTTTTGGGCGTGCGAGACAATAGGAATCATCTAGGTGTTAGTAGAGAATATTTCAATTAATATAACCTGGCAAAACTGTGTAAGGAATAAAAAAATTGAGCAAGCAGAAGTGCCCACATTTTTCTTGTTAGAAATATTAGATTTTTGTCTCAGACATGGATAGTGTGCTATTGGGTTGTGTATCATGTTCTCTATTGACAAATAGCAGGCTATAGCTGGTCGATATACACAAACCCGAGAGCTTGACTTTTTCATTTTCCGATAGTGTGTTATCAAGGCCTATAGCGCGCCATTGTCCATTTTACTGAAAATGGAAATATCACGGCAACAGCTTCATAGCGAGTTATCAAAGGGGATAACGCGCTATAAACATATTTCCAGAAAAACAAATGTTTTATTTTAGAACGCTATCAGCGTGCAATCGACATTGATAGTGCGCTAGTGCCTTCCGAAAAATTTTGGTAAATTGCTGGATAGCCATACTTTTGAAAAATTAATATTTTGACTCAAAACACTTTGATATAAGGTTAAACACTTTTAAATAATTAAAAACTCATTGAAATTATGATTAAAACCTTTCGAAAAACATTTTTGCAAAATGAAATACTACATCAAAGTGATTTTGAAGAATTTGCAATTTTTAGAGTTTTAGTGCTGAGATTCATCGAGAGGTTACCCTACACACCAAAGTTAAAACTAATGCATTAGAATATAGATATGTCTTCATTCTCTTATCGAGAACACTTCATATACTTACAAATTAAAATAATAGATAGCCTTTGGAAATCTCAGCACAAAAGGGATAAAATGAAGAACTTGCGAAATAATGAGGTTATCTTCAAGACAATTTGCAATTTTGATTCAGTTTGAAGGTTGTTTGGGCAAATGCAAGAATCACGACTTTCTTCTATTTAAACACTCTTTGGAAAGCTCGGTCTAACTTGCAAAAATCGTGTGTGTTCTATCTTTAAAAATCAGAGAATGAGGGTTTTATAAAATTAGCAGTTGCAGGTTAAAGGGATAGAGAGTACAAAATGATTTGGATACAAAACGTTGTTTAATGTAAAGTTGTTTTGGGCGTTCGAGACAATGGGAATCATTAAGGTGTTAGTAGATAATATTTCAAATAAGATAACCTGGCAAAACTGTGTAAGGAATAGAAAAATCGAGCAAGCAGAAGTGCCCACATTTTTCTCGTTAGAAATATCAGATTTTTGTCTCAGATGTGGATTTGGTGCCATTGGGTTGTGTATCATGTTCTCTATTGACAGATAACAGGTCGATATACACAAACCGAGAGCTCAATTTTTTTAGGCTTTCCGATAGCGTGTTATCAAGGCCTATAGCGCACTGTAGCCCATTTTACTAAAAATGGAAAGATCACGGCAACAGCTCTATAGCGAGTTATCAAAGGGGATAGCGCGCTATAGACAATTTTCCAGAAAAACAAATGTTTTATTATAGAACCCTATCAACGAGCTATCAACACTGATGGAAAAATCGAACAAGCAGAATTGCCCACATTTTTCTCGTTAGAAATATCATATTTTAGTCTAAGACGTGGATAGCGTGTTATTGTGTTGTGTATCATGTTCTCTATTGACAGATAGTAGGCTATAGGAGGTCGATATACACAAACCCGAGAGCTCGAGTTTTTCACGCTTTCCGATAGCGTGTTATCAAGGCCTATAACGCGCTTTTGCCCATTTTATTAAAAATTGAAAGATCATGGCAATAGCTTTATAGCGAGTTATCAAAGAGGAAAACGCGCTAGACAATTTTCCAGAAAAACAAATGTTTTATTATAAAACCCTATCAACGTGCTATCAACACTGATAGTGCGCTAGTGCCTTCTGGAAAATTTTGGCAAATTGCTGGATAGCCTTATGTTGAAAAATTATTATTTTTACACTAAAGAACCATTCCATTGACTCAAAACATATTTATATAAGATTAAAAACTTTTAAATAATTAAAAACTCATTGAAATTATGATTAAAACCTTTCGGAAAACATTTTTTCAAAATGAAATACTATATTGAAGTGATTTTGAAGAATTTGCAATTTTCAGAGTTTTTGTGCAAAGATTGATCGAGAGGTTACCCTACACACAAAAGATAAAACTAATTCATTAGAAATGAGATATGTCTTCGTTCTTCGAGCTTGATCTTTGTAGACTTCGATAGCTATTGTTTGATGTGTGGTTGATGATTAGTTGTAGCTCTGAGAAAAAAAAATACAGGTAATGTGTTCTCTTACCGAGAACACTTCATATACTTACTGTTTAAAACAATCGATAGCCTCATGAAATCTCAGCACAAAAGGGATAAAATGAAGAACTTGCGAAATAATGAGGTTATCTTCAACACAGTTTGCAAGTTTGATTAAGTTCGAAGGTTGTTTGGGCAAATGCAAGAATCACGACTTTCTTCTATTTAAACACTCTTTGGAAAGCTCGGTCTAACTTGCAAAAATCGTGTGTGTTCTATCTTTTAAAATTAGAGAATGAAGGTTTTATAAAATTAGCTGTTGCAGGTTAAAGAGCAAGAGATTACAAAATGAATTGAATTCAAAACGTTGTTTAATCTAAAGTTGTTTTGGGCGTGCGAGACAATGGGAATCATCCAGGTGTTAGTAGAGAATATTTCAATTAAGATAACCTGGCAAAACTGTGTAAGGAATAGAAAAATCGAGCAAGCAGAATTGCCCACATTTTTCTCTTTAGAAATATCAGATTTTAGTCTAAGACGTGGATAGCGTGTTATTGGGTTGTGTATCATGTTCTTTATTGGCAGATAGCAGGCTATAGCAGGTCGACATACACAAACCGGAGAGCTTGAGTTTTTCTCGCTTTCTGATAGCGTGTTAACAAGGCCTATAGCGCGCTATTGCCCATTTTCCTAATAATGGAAAGGTCATGGCAACAGCTTTATTGCGAGTTATCAAAAGGGGAAAGCGCACCGTAAACAATTTTCCAGAAAAACAAATATTTTATTATAGAACCCTATCAGCGTGCTATCAACACTGATAGTGCGCTAGTGCCTTCTGGAAAATTTTGACAAATTGCTGGATAGCCTTATTGTTGAAAAATTAGTATTTTGACCCTCAAGAACTATTCCATTGACTAAAAACATATTGATATAAGATTAAAAATTTTAAATAATTCGAAACTCATTGAAATTTTGTTTAAAACCTTTCGGAAACCATTTTTTCAAAATGAAATACTATATCGAAGTGATTTTGAAGACTTTGCAATTTTCAGAGTTTTAGTGCAGAGATTGATCGAGAGGTTACCCAACACGCAAAAGATAAAACTATAGCATTAGACATGAGATATGTCTACGTTCTTCGAGCTTGATCTTTGTAGACTTCGATTACTATTGTTTGATGTGGGGTTGATGATTAGTTGTAGCTTTGAGAAAAAAAATACAGGTGATGTGTTCTCTTACTGAGAACACTTCATATACTTACAGTTTAAAACAATAGATAGCCTCTTGAAATCTCAACTCAAAAGGGATAAAATGAAGAACTTGCAAAATAATGACGTTATCTTAAAGACAGTTTGCAATTTTAATTAAGTTCGAAGGTTGGTAGGGCAAATGCAAGAATCACGACTTTCTTCTATTTAAACACTCTCTGGAAAGCTCGATCTAACTTGCAAAAATCGTGTGTGTTCTATCTTTTAAAATCAGAGAATGACGGTTTTATAAAATTCGCAGTTGCAGGTTAAAGAGCAAGAGAGTACAAAATGAATTGAATTCAAAACGTTGTTTAATCTAAAGTTCTTTTGGGCGTGCGAGACAATGGGAATCGTCAAGGTGTTAGTAGAGAATATTTCAATTAAGATAACCTGGCAAAACTGTGTAAGAAATAGAAAAATCGAGCAAGAAGAATTGCCCACATTTTTCTCGTTAGAAATATCAGATTTTAGTCTAAGACGTGCATAGCGTGTTATTGGGTTGTGTATCATGTTCTCCATTGACAGATAGCAGGCTATAGCAGGTCGATATAGACAAACCCGAGAGCTCGAGTTTTTCATGCTTTCCGATGGCGTGTTATGAAGGCCTATAGTGCGTTATTGCCCATTTTACTAATATTTGAAAGATCACAACGACAGCTTTGTAACGAGTTCTCAAAGGGGGAAGCGCGGTACAAACAATTTTCCAGAAAAACAAATGTTTTATTATAGAACCCTATCAGCGTGCTATCAACACTGATACTGCGCTAGTGCCTCCCGAAAAATTTTGGCAAATTGCTGGATAGCCTTATTTTTGAAAAATTAATATTTTTACACTCAAGAACCATTCCATTGACTCAAAACACTTTGATGTAAGATTAAACACTTTTAAATAATTCATAACTCATTGAAATTATGATTAAAACCTTTCGGTAAACATTATTTCAAAATGAAATACTATATCGAAGTGATTTTGAAGACTTTGCAATTTTTAGAGTCTTAGTGCTGAGATTGATCGAGAGGTTACCCTACAGACCAAAGATCAAACTAATGCCTTAGACATGAGATATGTCTTCGTTCTTCGAGCTTGATCTTTGTAGACTTCGAAAGCTATTGTTTGATGTGTTCTTTTTTGATGTGTTATCTTACCGAGACCAGTTCATATACTTACAGTTTAAAACAATGGATAGCCTCTGCAAATCCAAGCACAAAAGGGATAAAATGAAGAACTTGCTGAACAATGGCGTTATCATCAAGACAAATTGCAATTTTGATTCAATTCGAAGTTTGTTTTGGCAAATGCAAGAATCATTATTTTCTTTTCTTGAAAAACTCTTTGGAAAGCTCAATCTAAATTGGAAAAATTGTGTGTGTTGTATTTTTGAAAATCATAGAATGAGAGTTTTATAAAATTAGAAGTTGCAGGTTAAGGAGCAAGAGAGTACAAAATGATTTGGATTCAAAACATTGTTTAATCTAAAGTTGTTTTGGGCGTGCGAGACAATGAAAATTATCTAGGTGTTAGTAGAGAATATTTCAATTAAGATAACTCGGCAAAACTGTGTAAGGAAGAGAAAAATCGAGCAAGTGGAAGTGCCCACATTTGTTTCATTAGAAATATTTGATTTTTGTCTCAGACGTGGATATCGTGCTATTGGGTTCTGTATCATGTTCTCTTTTGACAGATAGTAGGATATAGCAGGTCGATATACACAAACCTGAGAGCTCGTGTTTTTTAGACTTTCCGATAGCGTGTTATCAAGGCCTATAGCGTGCTATTGCCCATTTTACTAAAAATGGAAAGATCACAGCAACAGCTTTATAGCGAGTTATCAAAGGGGATAGCGCTCTATAGACAATTTTCCAGAAAAACAAATGTTTTATTATGAAACCCTATCCTCGTGCTATCAACATTGATAGTGCGCTAGTGCCTTCTGAAAAATTTTGGAGAATTGCTGGATAGCCTTATTTTTGAAAAATTAATATTTTGACACTGAAGAACCATTCCATTGACTCAAAACATATTGATATAAGAATAAAAACTTTTAAATAATTCAAAACTCATTGAAATTATGATTAAAACCTTTCGGAAAACATTTTTTCAAATTGAAATACTATATAGAAGTGATTTTGAAGACTTTGCAATTTTCAGAGTTTTAGTGCAGAGATTAATCGAGAGGTTACCCTACACACCAAAGATCAAACTAATGCCTTAGACATTAGATATGTCTTCGTTCTTCGAGCTTCATCTTTGTAGACTTTGAAAGCTATTGTTTGATGTGTTCTTGATGCAATACAGGTGATGTGTTCTTTTTTGATGTGTTATCTTACTGAGACCACTTCATATACTTACAGTTTAAAACAATGGATAGCCTCTGCAAATCCAAGCACAAAAGGGATAAAATGGAGAACTTGCTGAACAGTGACGTTATCATCAAGACAGATTACAATTTTGATTTAATTCGAAGCTTGTTTTGGTAAATGCAAGAATCATAACTTTCTTCTCTTGAAAAACTCTTTGGAAAGCTCAATCTAACTTGCAAAAATCGTGTGTGTTGTATTTTTGAAAATCAGAGAATGAGTGTTTTATAAAATTAGAAGTTGCAGGTTAAATAGCAAGAGAGTACAAAATGATTTGAATTCAAAACATTGTTTAATCT
Source organism: Paratinospora sagittata (assembly GCA_035771175.1). NCBI lineage: Eukaryota > Viridiplantae > Streptophyta > Magnoliopsida > Ranunculales > Menispermaceae > Paratinospora > Paratinospora sagittata. The sequence goes on from CM069592.1 coordinate 17,680,646, forward strand.
AAAGTTGTTTTGGGCGTGCGAGACAATGAAAATTATCTAGCTGTTAGTTTAGAATATTTCATTTAAGATGACCCGGCAAAACTGTGTAAGGAATAGAAAAATCGAGCAAGTGGAAGTGCCCACATTTTTGTCGTTAGAAATATTAGACTTTTGTCCCCGACGTGGATATCGTGCTATTGGGTTGTGTGTCATGTTCTCTATTGACGGATAGCAGGATATAGCTGGTCGATATACACAAACCCGAGAGGTCGTGTTTTTAGACTTTCCGATAGCGTGTTATCAAGGCCTATAACGTGCTATTGCCCATTTTACTAAAAATGGAAAGATCACGGCAACAACTTTATAGCGAGTTATCAAGGGGGATAGCGCGGTATAGACAATTTTCCAGAAAAAAAAAAAAAAAATTTATTATAGAACCCTATCCTCGTGCTATCAACACTGATAGTGCGCTAGTGCCTTCTGGAAAATTTTGGAGAATTGCTGGATAGCCTTATTTTTGAAAAATTAATATTTTGACACTCAACAACCATTCAATTGACTCAAAACATTGTGATATAAGATTTAAAACTTTTAAATAATTTAAAACCTATTGAAATTATGATTAAAACCTTTCGAAAAACTCTTTTTCAAATTGAAATACTATATCGAAGGGATTTTGAAGACTTTGCAATTTTCAGAGTTTTAGTACTGAGATTGATGGTGAGGTTACATTACACACCAAAGATCAAACTAATGCTTTAAACATGAGATATGTCTTCGTTTTTCGAGCTTGATCTTTGTAGACTTCGGAAGCTATTGTTTGATGTGTTCTTGATGCAATACAGGTGATGTCTTCTTTTTTGATGTGTTATCTTACCTAGACCACTTCGTATACTTACAGTTTAAAACAATGGATAGCCTCTGCAAATCTAAGCACAAAAGGGATAAAATGAAGAACTTGTTGAACAATGGCGTTATCATCAAGAGAGATTGCAATTTTGATTTAATTCGAAGCTTGTCTTCGCAAATGCAAGAATCATTACTTTCTTCTCTTGATAAACTCTTTGGAAAGCTCAATCTAACTTGCAAAAATCGTGTGTGTTGTATTTTTGAAAATCAGAAAATGAGTGTTTTATAAAATTAGAAGTTGTCGTTTAAAGAACAAGAGAGTACAAAATGATTTGAATTCAAAATATTGTTTAATCTAAAGTTGTTTTGGGCGTGTGAGACAATGCGAATCATCTAGGTGTTAGTAGATAATATTTCAATTTAGATAACCTGGCAAAACTGTGTAAGGAATAGAAAAATCGAGCAAGCAGAAGTGCCCACATTTTTCTCGTTAGAAATATCAGATTTTTGTTTCAGACATGGATAGCGTGCTATAGGGTTTTGTATCATGTTCTCTATTGACAGATAGCAGGGTATAGGAGTTCGATATACACAAACCCGAGAACTCAAATTTTTCAGACTTTCCGGTAGCCCATTTTACTAAAAATGGAAAGATCACGGGAACAACTCTATAGCGAGTTATCAAAGGGGATAACGCGCTATAGTCAATTGTTCAAAAAAATAAATGTTTTATTATGGAACCCTATCAGCTTGCTATCAACACTGATAGTGCGCTAGTGAATTCTGAAAAATTTTGGCAATTTGTTGGATAGCCTTATTTTTTAAAAATTAATATTTTGACACTCAAGAACCATTCCATTGACTCAAAACACTTTGACATAAGATTAAACACTTTTAAATAATTCAAAACTCATTGAAATTATGATTAAAACCTTTCAGAAAACATTTTTTCAAAATGAAATACTATATCGAAGTGATTTTGAAGACTATGCAATTTTTAGAGTTTTTGTGCTGAGACTAATCGAGAGGTTACCCTACACACCAAAGATAAAACTAATGCATTAGACATGAGATATGTCTTCGTTCTTCGAGCTTGATCTTTCTAGACTTTGATAGCTATTGTTTGATGTGTGGTTGATGATTAGTTGTATCTCTTAGAAAAAAAATACAGGTGATGTGTTCTCTTACCGAGAACACTACGTATACTTACAGTTTAAAACAATAGATAGCCTCTGGAAATCTCAGCACAAAAAGGATAAAATGAAGAACTTGCGAAATTATGAGGTTATTTTCAAGACAGTTTGCAATTTTTATTTAGTTCAAAGGTTGTTTGGGCAAATGCAAGAATCACGACTTTCTTCTATTTAAACACTCTTTGGAAAGCTCAGTCTTACTTGCAAAAATCGTGTGTGTTCTATCTTTGAAAATCAGAGAATGAGCGTTTTATAAAATTAGCAGTTGCAGGTTAAAGAGCAAGGGAGTACAAAATGATTTGAATTCAAAACTTTGTTTAATCTAAAGTTGTTTTGGGCGTGCGAGACAATGGGAATCATCAAGGTGTTAGTAGAGAATATGTCAATTAAGATAACTTGGCAAAACTGTGTAAGGAATAGAAAAATCGAGCAAGCAGAAGTGCCCAAATTTTTCTCGTTAGAAATATTAGATTTTAGTCTAGGACGTGGATAGCTTCCTATTAGGTTGTGTATCATGTTCTCTATTGACAGATACAAGGCTATAGCAGGTCGATAGATACAAACCCGAGAGCTCGAGTTTTTTAGACTTTCTGATACCGTGTTGTTATCAAGGCCTATAGCGCGCTATTGCACATTTTACTAAAAATGGAAAGATCACGGCAACAGCTCTATTGCGAGTTGTCAATGGGAATATCGCGCTATAGACAATTTTTCAAAAAAAATAAATGTTTTATTGTTGAACCCTATCAGCGTGCTATCAACACTGATAGTGCGCTAGTGCCTTCTGACAAATTTTGGCAAATTGCTGGATAGCCTTATTTTTGAAAAATTAATATTTTGACCATTAAGAACCATTGCATTGACTCAAAACATATTGATATAAGATTAAAAACTTTTAAATAATTCAAAACTCATTGAAATTATGATTAAAACCTTTCGGAAAACATTTTTTCAAAATGAAATACTATATCGAAATGATTTTGAAGACTTTGCAATTTTCAGAGTTTTAGTGGTGAGATTGATCGAGAGGTTACCCTACACACCAAAGATAGAACTAATGCCTTAGACATGAGATATGTCTTCGTTCTTCGAGCTTGATCTTTGTAAACTTTGAAAGCTATTGTTTGATGTGTTCTTGATGCAATACCGGTGATGTGTTCTTTTTTGATGTGTTATCTTACCTAGACCACTTCATATACTTACAGTTTAAAACAATGGATAGCCTCTGCAAATCTAAGCACAAAAGGGATAAAATGAAGAACTTGCGGAACAAAGACGTTATCATCAAGACAGATTGCAATTTTGATTCAATTCGAGGCTTGTTTTTGCAAATGCAAGAATCATTACTTTCATCTCTTGGAAAACTCTTTGGAAAGCGCAATCTAACTTGCAAAAATCGTGTGTTGTATTTTTGAAATTCAGAGAATGAGTGTTTTATAAAATTAGAAGTTGCTGGTTAAAGAGCAAGAGAGTACAAAATGATTTGAATTCGACACGTTATTTAATATAAAGTTGTTTTGGGCGTGCGAGACAATGAGAATCATCAAGGTGTTAGTAGAGAATATTTCAATTATGATAACCAGACAAAACTGTGTAAGGAACAGAAAAATCGAACAAGCAGAAGTGCCCACATTTTTCTCGTTAGAAATATCAAATTTTAGTCTAAGACGTGGATAGCTTGCTATTGGGTTGTGTATGATGTTCTCTATTGACAGATAGCAGGCTATAGCAGGTTGATATACACAAACCCGAGAGCTCGAGTTTTTTAGACTTTCCGATAACTTGTTGTTATGAAGGCCTATAGCGCGCTATTGCCCATTTTACTAAAAATGAAAAGATCACGGCAACAGCTCTATAGCGAGTTATCAAAGGGGATAGCGCGTTATAGACAATTTTTTTAAAAAATAAATGTTTTATTATTGAACCCTATCAGCGTGTTATCAACACTAATAGTCCGCTAGTGCCTTCTGAGAATTTTTGCCAAATAGCCTGGATAGCCTTATTTTGGAAAAATTAATATTTTGACACTAAAGAACCATTCCATTGACTCAAAACACATTTACATAAGATTAAAAACTTTTAAATAATTAAAAAACTCATTGAAATTATCATTAAAACCTCTCGGAAAACATTTTTTCAAAATGAAAATACTATATCGATGTGATTTTGAAGACTTTTCAATTTTCAGAGTTTTAGTGCTGAGATTGATCGAGAGGTTACCCTACACACCAAAGATAAAACTAATGCATTAGACATGGATATGTCTTCGTTTCTTCAAGCTTAAGCTTTGTAGACTTCAATAGCTATTGTTGATGTGTTGTTGATGATTAGTTGTAGCTCTTAGAAAAAAAAATGCAGGTGACGTGTTCTCTTATCGAGAACACTTCATATACTTACAGTTTAAAACAATAGATAGCCTCTGGAAATCTCAACACAAATGAGATAGAATGAAGAACTTGCGAAATAATGAGGTTTTCATCAAGACAGTTTGCAATTTTTATTCAGTTTGAAGGTTGTTTGGGCAAATGCAAGAATCACGACTTTCTTCTATTTAAACACTCTTTGGAAAGCTCGGTCTAACTTGCAAAAATCGTGTGTGTTCTATCTTTGAAAATCAGAGAATGAGGGTTTTATAAAATTAGAAGTTGCATGTTAAAAAACAAGAGAGTACAAAATGATTTGAATTCAAAACGTTGTTTAATCCAAAGTTGTTTTGGGCATGCGAGACAATGGGAATCATCAAGGTGTTTGATATGAACTCCACCAACAATTGTGTTGAAACCCAATAACAATGATGGATTAGAACCCCAAGATCGTGTATACAAGATTGGTTGAGCCTTGACCCGTCACCTAACCAGATGAAAACCAAAACTACGAAGGATTGAAAATGCCACACCAAGATTCAACAATCAAGATGATTAGTTTGGTTGTTTGAATGCCACAAGATTAACTTGATAAGTTCAAGTGTTCTTTTAAGAACAAAGAGGACACAAGACCTCACAAGATTAACTTGATCTGAAAACATAATCTACCATTCAAATTTGAGCTACAACTCTATATATACTTGGAACAACCCTCCAAGAATAGGAAAAGTCATAACTAAAATTAAAACAACACAAACGTCAACATAAACAAGTTCCCACGTTTTTAAGCCTCTTGGACTTCTCAAGGTAACCATAAATAGCTAATTGAGACTTCTCAAGGTAACCATAAATAGCTAATTAACGTTTTTAAGCCTCTTGGACTTCTCAAGGTAACCATAAATAGCTAATTGACTAAGTTCAATGTATCTAACATAACCAGCCAGGACCAAATTTATTCCCCTATTTAATATCCTTGAAACTCAACAAATGCACGCCCTTTGATGGTTAGTCCATACTGGTCACGTTTTGTGTGCTAATTAGCTTCTTTAATTGCTTTGATGACATGGACTAAGCCTTAATTATTATTTGAGCCCATCTTGGTCTTTTTAGAATCAGCCCAATTCTCTTGGACTAGCCCATTTAGCGCTTTTTTGAAATGTTTGGCTCTAAGTCTTGTAATTGGACCACTTGGAAGTGACAATGGGTCTTGTGCATATTCAGCTCCATTCCCAAGTGTATGATCAACTTGTCCAACTCCTTGGTTTGCATCATTCTCCCCTTCTTGAGAAGGATTTGTCCTCAAATCATCACCTACATCAAAAGGAGACAAATCAACAACATTAAAGCTTGCACTGACACCATACTCACCTGGTAAGTCATGCTTGTAGACTTCGAAAGCTATTGTTTGATGTGTTCTTGATGCAATACAAGTGATGTGTTCTATTTCTATGTGTTATCTTACCGAGACCACTTCATATACTTGCAGTTTAAAACAATGGATAGCCTCTGCAAATCTAAGCACAAAAGGGATAAAATGAAGAACTTGCCGAACAATGACGTTATCGTCAACACATATTGCAATTTTGATTCAATTCGAAGCTTGTTTTGGCAAACGCAAGAATCATTACTTTCTTCTCTTGAAAAACTCTTTGGAAAGCTCAATCAAACTTGTAAAAATAGTGTGTGTTGTATCTTTGAAAATCAGAGAATGAGGGTTTTATAAAATTAGCAGTTGCAGGTTAAAGAGCAAGAGAGTAAAAAATGATTTGAATTCAAAACGTTGTTTAATCTAAAGTTGTTTTGGGCGTGCGAGACAATGGGGAATCATCAAGGTGTTAGTAGAGAATATTTCAATTAAGATAATCTGACAAAACTGTGTAAGGAGTAGAAAATCGAGCAAGCAGAAGTGCCCACATTTTTCTCGTTAGAAATATCAGATTTAAGTCTAAGACGTGGATAGCTTGCTATTGGGTTGTGTATCATGTTCTCTATTGACAGATAACAGGCTATAGCAAATCGATATACACAAACCCGAGAGCTCGTGTTTTTTAGACTTTCTGATAGCGTGTTGTTGTCAACATTGCCCATTTTACTGGAAATGGAAAGATCACGGCAACAGCTCTATAGCGATTATCAAAGGGGATAGCGCACTACAGACAATTTTCCAAAAAAATAAATATTTTATTATTGAACCCTATCAGCGTGCTATCAACACTAATAGTCCGCTAGTGCCTTCTGAGAATTTTTGCCAAATAGCCTGGATAGCCTTATTTTGGAAAAATTAATATTTTGACACTAAAGAACCATTCCATTGACTCAAAACACATTTACATAAGATTAAAAACTTTTAAATAATTAAAAAACTCATTGAAATTATCATTAAAACCTCTCGGAAAACATTTTTTCAAAATGAAAATACTATATCGATGTGATTTTGAAGACTTTTCAATTTTCAGAGTTTTAGTGCTGAGATTGATCGAGAGGTTACCCTACACACCAAAGATAAAACTAATGCATTAGACATGGATATGTCTTCGTTTCTTCAAGCTTAAGCTTTGTAGACTTCAATAGCTATTGTTGATGTGTTGTTGATGATTAGTTGTAGCTCTTAGAAAAAAAAATGCAGGTGACGTGTTCTCTTATCGAGAACACTTCATATACTTACAGTTTAAAACAATAGATAGCCTCTGGAAATCTCAGCACAAATGAGATAGAATGAAGAACTTGCGAAATAATGAGGTTTTCATCAAGACAGTTTGCAATTTTTATTCAGTTTGAAGGTTGTTTGGGCAAATGCAAGAATCACGACTTTCTTCTATTTAAACACTCTTTGGAAAGCTCGGTCTAACTTGCAAAAATCGTGTGTGTTCTATCTTTGAAAATCAGAGAATGAGGGTTTTATAAAATTAGAAGTTGCATGTTAAAAAGCAAGAGAGTACAAAATGATTTGAATTCAAAACGTTGTTTAATCCAAAGTTGTTTTGGGCATGCGAGACAATGGGAATCATCAAGGTGTTTGATATGAACTCCACCAACAATTGTGTTGAAACCCAATAACAATGATGGATTAGAACCCCAAGATCGTGTATACAAGATTGGTTGAGCCTTGACCCGTCACCTAACCAGATGAAAACCAAAACTACGAAGGATTGAAAATGCCACACCAAGATTCAACAATCAAGATGATTAGTTTGGTTGTTTGAATGCCACAAGATTAGCTTGATAAGTTCAAGTGTTCTTTTAAGAACAAAGAGGACACAAGACCTCACAAGATTAACTTGATCTGAAAACATAATCCACCATTCAAATTTGAGCTACAACTCTATATATACTTGGAACAACCCTCCAAGAATAGGAAAAGTCAAAACTAAAATTAAAACAACACAAACGTCAACATAAACAAGTTCCCACGTTTTTAAGCCTCTTGGACTTCTCAAGGTAACCATAAATACTTAATTGAGACTTCTCAAGGTAACCATAAATAGCTAATTAACGTTTTTAAGCCTCTTGGACTTCTCAAGGTAACCATAAATAGCTAATTGACTAAGTTCAATGTATCTAACATAACCAGCCAGGACCAAATTTATTCCCCTATTTAATATCCTTGAAACTCAACAAATGCACGCCCTTTGATGGTTAGTCCATACTGGTCACGTTTTGTGTGCTAATTAGCTTCTTTAATTGCTTTGATGACATGGACTAAGCCTTAATTATTATTTGAGCCCATCTTGGTCTTTTTAGAATCAGCCCAATTCTCTTGGACTAGCCCATTTAGCGCTTTTTTGAAATGTTTGGCTCTAAGTCTTGTAATTGGACCACTTGGAAGTGACAATGGGTCTTGTGCATATTCAGCTCCATTCCCAAGTGTATGATCAACTTGTCCAACTCCTTGGTTTGCATCATTCTCCCCATCTTGAGAAGGATTTGTCCTCAAATCATCACCTACATCAAAAGGAGACAAATCAACAACATTAAAGCTTGCACTGACACCATACTCACCTGGTAAGTCATGCTTGTAGACTTCGAAAGCTATTGTTTGATGTGTTCTTGATGCAATACAAGTGATGTGTTCTATTTCTATGTGTTATCTTACCGAGACCACTTCATATACTTGCAGTTTAAAACAATGGATAGCCTCTGCAAATCTAAGCACAAAAGGGATAAAATGAAGAACTTGCCGAACAATGACGTTATCATCAACACATATTGCAATTTTGATTCAATTCGAAGCTTGTTTTGGCAAATGCAAGAATCATTACTTTCTTCTCTTGAAAAACTCTTTGGAAAGCTCAATCAAACTTGTAAAAATAGTGTGTGTTGTATCTTTGAAAATCAGAGAATGAGGGTTTTATAAAATTAGCAGTTGCAGGTTAAAGAGCAAGAGAGTAAAAAATGATTTGAATTCAAAACGTTGTTTAATCTAAAGTTGTTTTGGGCGTGCGAGACAATGGGGAATCATCAAGGTGTTAGTAGAGAATATTTCAATTAAGATAACCTGACAAAACTGTGTAAGGAGTAGAAAATCGAGCAAGCAGAAGTGCCCACATTTTTCTCGTTAGAAATATCAGATTTAAGTCTAAGACGTGGATAGCTTGCTATTGGGTTGTGTATCATGTTCTCTATTGACAGATAACAGGCTATAGCAAATCGATATACACAAACCCGAGAGCTCGTGTTTTTTAGACTTTCTGATAGCGTGTTGTTATCAACATTGCCCATTTTACTGGAAATGGAAAGATCACGGCAACAGCTCTATAGCGATTATCAAAGGGGATAGCGCACTACAGACAATTTTCCAAAAAAATAAATATTTTATTATTGAACCCTATCAGCGTGCTATCAACACTGATAGTGCGCAAGTGCCTTCTGAAAAATTTTGGGAAATTGCTGGATAGCCTATTTTTAAAAAATTAATATTTTGACACTCAAGATTAATCACTTTTAAATAATTCAAAACTCAGTGAAATGATGATTAAAAACTTTGGGAAAACATTTTTTCAAAATGAAATACTATATCGAAGTTATTTTGAAGACTTTGCAATTTTCAGAGTTTTAGTGCTGAATTGATCGAGAGGTTACCCTACACACCAAAGATCAAACTAATGCATTAGACATGAGATATGTCTTCGTTCTTCGAGCTTGATCTTTCTAGACTTCAAAAGCTATTGTTTGATGTGTTCTTGATGCAATAAAGGTGATGTGTTCTTTTTTGATGTGTTATCTTACCGAGACTACTTCCTATACTTACAATTTAAAACAATGGATAGCCTCTGCAAATCTAAGCACAAAAGGGATAAAATCAAGAACTTGCTGAACAATGAAGTTATCATCAAGACATATTGCAATTTTGATTTAATTCGTAGCTTGTTTTGGCAAATGCAAGAATCATTACTTTCTTCTCTTGAAAAACTCTTTGGAAAGCTCAATCTAACTTGCAAAAATCGTGTGTGTTGTATTTTTGAAAATCAGAGAATGAGTGTTTCCTAAAATTAGAAGCTGCAGGTTAAAGAGCTAGAGAGTACAAAATAATTTGAATTCAAAACATTGTTTAATCTAAAGTTGTTTTGGGCGTGCGAGACAATGGGAATCATCTAGGTGTTAGTAGAGAATATTTCAATTAAGATAACCTGGCAAAACTGTGTAAGGAATATAAAAATTGAGCAAGCAGAAGTGCCCACATTTTTCTCGTTAGAATTATCAAATTTTTGTCTTAGACGTGGATAGCGTGCTATTGGGTTGTGTCTAATGTTCTCCATTGACAGATAGCAAGCTATATGTGGCGACCCCACACCCCGGACCACCAACCCGGCTGGGAATGGCGTGCAGAATGCCGGGGCGGGATGCCCGGAGTAGGCATCTCCGACCACTCCTCAACTCCAGTGAGGTGGTTGAGACCCTACGAGCCTTATCTCAAACAACGACATAATATCAAAAGGTACTAAACAAAACTACCCACCGTATTAATCATCAAAGAGAAGAGATAATCCATAAAAATGAACCACAAATAAAATCATAATCCCTACAGTCCATTAAAATTGACATACACATAAAGTCCAAAATTGTGGGTACAAATAAAAACCGTCATATGCCCACATGGTCTATCTAACAAGTCCCAACTCACCCATACTACAATGTGGTAAGTGTTATAATTACATAATCCAAAATATAATACTTCATAATTTAAAACACAGTTCAATCAAAATGCCTCTCAACTCACATCGAGGTCTTGGATTCTCTCGCAGGCAAGGCCCTCAAGATATAACTACTCCTTTGCCCTTATTCGGGACCGAAGGACCTGAAAGAGGAAAATGAGGGTGAGCCAACGGTGCCCAGTGAATAGAATTCAAATATGCTACCAATACTCATCAATAAATATCATGTATGCATGTCAATGTGTAGCATGATTAAAAGCTCATAACATATAGATATCAAGCATTTATAATAAGTTCGATGCAAGTAAAAGCATATCAATTTGGATCCACATTCCACATGCATTGGGTTACTAGTGCACGTCTATTTCACCGTACCGTTGACCCCAATCATTTTTTTCCTAAAACCCTCCTATGACAATGTTAAGTCCCCCTATTAGCCAGATAGATGGGCCCAACCAAAGTCATAAGGTTTTCTCAAATCAATGCATCATTCAAAACATTGGAACACATTCATGCTTTCAACATACAATATATATAAGTGATATGATGACATAAAAGATATAATCATAAATGAAGTCTACTTACAACCAAGCCTCGCGAGAGTTTTTAACCACACACGATCACCAAACCGAATCAACCCAATCAAGATCCTGAAACATTCATCAATATCCTACCATACATCAATTTCTATGCTCAATCATATAGACATTAGACATCAACCCTAAATCAACCCACATATAAACAATAGGCCTAAATCCCATCTAATCCCATCATTCAACTCAAATCACATGACTTAGGCCTCTAATGCATAGTTCTCAAACATAAACCATTCTATTAATCAAAAATACAGATTTTCAATTCCTTTAGGCATAAACATGCCCAAATTGGATCACTTGATCACAAGTAGGCCTAACCCATGATATGGTCACAACCACCAAATCAGTAGCATAATCAACCCTAATCATGCTTAATTAAACATAAGTTGCATCAATTCAATGATTCTAGGCCAAAAGCATCAAAAGCCCTAAAATATGAAAATTTTCATACTTAGGCCATATTGTCGATTTACACTAGGCCACCATGTTCAGCCATGTATATCACTGATTTTGCATCATGGGTTCATCAACAATGACAACTAGGTCAACATAGTTGACATGCAAGCTATTTGGAAAGGTCTAAGTTCATATTCTAAATTTAGGTCTAATACAAGCAACCCTACCAATTCTTCATTTACTGTTCTGTTCAAATGTATCAATATACCAACAGAAATATGTAATCACAAAATCAAACGTACAGATTGAAGTATATGAAGAAACAAACCTTCTGTCCAAATATCAGCCCAATCCAACGGTGGACCGAAAAGATAAGTATATTTGATGAACAAGTCTCTAATCAGACAATTTCTCCTTTCCTGCTGCAAATACTCAAACTCAGATGACTATATCACACAAAATACTAAACTCATAAACATCTCCACCGTTCAGAATACATAAGTATCAGTTATAAACTACATACCCAAATTTGATATCCATCCAACGGTAGATTGAGGAGATCTATAAGTTTGAGCGAAACGGCACGAGAAATCCAGACTTTCCGACCAGCTTTGTTTCAGAGGTTAGATCTCTCAGAAAAAACCTCTAATCAAGATCTCCACCGTTCAGAATGCAGAAATTGTACACTACGTACCCAAATTTTATATCCATCCAACCGTAGATTAAAGAGATCTAGATGTTTGAGCGAAACGGCGCGTGAAATCCAGACTTTCTGACCAGCTTTGTTTGAGAGGTTAGATCTCTTAGACGAAACCTCTGATCAAGATCTCCACCGACCCGAATGAATAACCATAAGCTACGAACTTGCTGACAAATTTTGAGCTCAATCTGACCATTTATCCCAAAGATCCAGCTCTTTGATGAAAATGTCGCAGAGATCTTCCTCCTGCAACTCCCTCATTCTTTCTCTTCTTCTTTCCTTTCTCTTCTTTTCTTTCTCTTTTTTTTCCCTTTCTCTCCACTCACCTCTTTCTAGCACTTCCTTGATTCCCTCTTTGATTCTCTCCTTGATTCCCTCCTTGATTCCCTCCTTGATTCTCTCCTTGATTCTCTCCTTGATTTCCTCCTTGATTCTCTCCTTGATTCCGTCCACTCATTCTAGCACTTCCTTGAGGGCATGGGACACTTGTCCACTTTCATGCACCAACCTTCACATGTGTTGGTCTCATACTACCCATACCAACCACATGTACTTTAACCAATTTCATGCTTCCATGTATTTTAGATGTCCAATCCATTTAATACACCAAATTTTCATTCTCATTTATCCTTTTAATCAATCAATCCTAACTCATATCAATTCATGGTTTAATGGGTCCATGCATAAATAATAACATATGCATTATAATTTAATTTAACATGACCCATATACAATTTATGATACACATATTTATATACATTATCAAGCATCAACTATACAAACATTAAACAACCATCAAACAAACACCAAACATAACAAGGCAACGCATAGAGTTTGGGCAAAGTGCAATTGGGTTATGGGCTAGATGAAATAATTTTCGGGGCGTCGCATCACACCCAACTTAGAATGAACTTCGTCCTCGAAGTTTTAAGGTTAAGAAATACCTAAGCCCATGAACTCGGCAAAGTGCTTCATCATGTAGTCTTCACGCTCCCAAGTAACCTGCTCCTCGCCATGGAACTGCCATCTCACCTTAACCATCGGAATCTCGCGGTTACGTAACCTCTGGACCTTCCGGTCAAGTATCTGAATAGGTTCCTCATCATAAGTCCCATCCTGCCTCAGTTCAATGTTCCACCAGTCCAAGACGTGATCAAAATCACTCTTGTACACTCTCAACATTGACACATGAAAGACATTGTGGACTGCTGCTAACTGGGGTGGTAAGGCTAATAGGTAAGCGACGGGGCCAATTCGTTCTAAAACCTCGAACGGCCCAATAAATCTCGGAGCGAGCTTGCCTTTTATCCCAAATCTAGTTTGGCCCTTCTGAGGTGAGACCTTCAATAAAACTTGGTCACCCACCTCGAACTCTACGGTCTTTCACTTGGCATCAGTGTAACTCTTCTGCCTGTCTTGGGCTACTTTCATATTATGCTTGATCCTCTTAATCTTCTCTGTGTGTTCTTGTACAAACTCTGGTCCCATCACCGCAACAACCCCTACCTCTGTCCAACAGATCGGAGATCTACAGGGTCGACCATACAATACCTCAAAAGGAGCCATGCCAATACTGGACTGATAGTTGTTGTTGTACGCGAACTCACACAGATGTATGTACTCCTCCCAGTTACCACTGGACTCAAGGACACAAGCTCGAAGCATATCCTCTAAAATCGATATCAACCTCTCAGACTGGCCATCCGTCTGGGGGTGAAAAGCGGTACTGAGTTCTAGTCTAGTGCCGAGCTGCCTCTGCAACCCTGCCAGAATACCGATGTAAACCTTGGATCCCTATCTGACACAATCGAAACTGGCACTCCATGTAATCTGACTATCTCCCGCATATAGAGTCTACTCAGCTTGTCCATAGAATCCCTAGTGTTCACCGGTAGAAAGTGAGCGGACTTGGTCAAGCGATCAATAATAACCCAAACAGCATTATGTCTCCTCGGGGTGTTGGGTAATCCCACAACAAAGTCCATAGTGACGTGCTCCCATTTCCACTCAGGAATGGCAAGCGGTTGCATCTGCCCTCCAGGCCTCTGATGCTCAGCTTTGATTCTTTGACAGATCTCACATCTCTGAATAAACTGCGTTATCTCTCTCTTCATGTCGGGCCACCAATACATTATTTTCATATCATGATACATCTTGGTTCCGCCAGGATGAATAGCATAATGAGATCTGTGAGCCTCTTGGAGAACACTTTGTCTGAGTTGTGGATCTGCGGGAACCCATAAACGTCCCCTAAATCTCAAGGCACCATCAGATGACAAGTGCCAATCAGTAAAATCACTGCTCTCAGCCCAAGACTTGTACATCCCATGATCAATGTCAAGTCTCTGTTAGTCAATTACCTCCTGGACTTGTGTAGGCTGAGCCCTCATTTGAGCACATATCACAATCTGATCTGAAGGGGTAGCACATATACTCATAACCGTAGCCGCCTCAAGTAGTCTCCACTCATGAGACATCTGGCGTGCTACCATAACTGTCTCTACCCGCTTCCTGCTCAACCCATCAGCCACTACATTGGCTTTACCTGGGTGGTATTCCAATGTAAAATCATAGTCTTTGAGGAGCTCTAACCACCTTTTCTGCCTCATGTTCAATTCCTTCTGAGAGAACAAGTACTTGAGGCTCTTATGGTCAGAATACAAAGTGAATCTCTCACCATAGAGATAATGCCTCCAAATCTTCAAAGCAAAAACCACTGCGGCCAGTTCTAAGTCATGAACAGGGTAGTTCTTTTCATGCACCTTCAACTGCCTCGATGCATAAGCAATGACCCTATCCTTCTGCATCAACACGCAACCCAAGCCAATACGAGAGGCATATGTATAGATAACCAACTCCTGATCAGGCTCTGGCAAAATCAACACTGGCATAGATGTCAATCTTTTCTTCAGCTCTAAAAAGGCATTCTCACACTCCTCGGTCCATACAAAGGACACATCTTTCTGGGTGAGCCTAGTCATAGGCGTAGCTATCTTGGAGAATTCCTGAACGAATCTCTAATAGTAACCAGCTAACCCAAGAAAGCTTCTGATCTCGGTTACTGTGGTAGGCCTAGGCCAACTGATAATGGCTTCAACCTTAGACGGATCAACTGAGATCCCCTCAGAACTCACCACATAACCTAAGAACTTCACTTCAGTGATCCAAAACTCGCACTTGCTCAGCTTTGCATATAGCCTATGCTCTCTCAGAGTTTGCAAGGTCACTCTAAGGTGTTCTTCATGCTCAGCCTGAGTCTTGGAATACACCAATATGTCAACAATAAAGACGATGACAAACTTATCCAGATATTGCCTAAAGACCCTTTGCATCAGGTCCATGAACATCGCCCGTGCATTAGTCACACCAAATGGCATCACAAGGAACTCTTAATGTCCATAGCGGGTCCTGAATGCTGTCTTAGGCACATCCTCCTCCCTGATCCTCAGCTGATGATACCTGGAGCGCAAATCAATCTTTGAAAAATACCTCGCTCCCCTCAACTGATCAAACAAGTCATCAATCCTTGGGAGAGGATATTTGTTCTTGATGGTCACCCTGTTCAATTGGCGATAGTCGATGCACAACCGCAAGCTCCCATCTTTCTTTTTCACAAAAAGAACTGGAGCTCCCCAGGGTGACACGCTCGGACAAATAAAGCCCTTAGCCAATAACTCCTCGAGCTGTTTCTGCAACTCTCTTAACTCGGCTGGCGCCATTCTATATGGTGCCATGGAGATAGGCTTCGTGCCAGAGACTAGTTCAATAATGAAATCGATCTCTCGCTTCGGTGGTAATCCTGGAAGATCCGCAGGGAACACATATGGAAAGTCCCTAACAATGACAATATCTTCGAGTATCACCTCACTAGTTTCTTCTTCATCAGGCACTAACCCAGCCAAAATCTCTCTATCTCCATTAGTCACAAATCTACCCCTTGTGACTGTCTGGTCTGAAGCTCTACCCTGTAGTGTAAACACTGGGTGTCCGGGGATCTGAAAAATGATTCTCTTCGCGAAACAGTCGACAACTGCATGATAAGCCGCGAGCCAATCCATCCCTAGAATTGCATCAAACTCTAAAAACTCTAGGACTCGAAAGTCAATAGGCATCTCAACATCACCAATCTGAACCACACACTGGCTACAGATCATGTTCAGGTCGATCCTCTCCGCAGTTACAGTACTCACCACTAACCATGTACTAGCCCTAATGGGAGTCAAATGCAAATTATCTACCATACGTCCAGATATGAATGATAATGTAGACCCAGCATCAAATAATACATGCATAGAAGTACCACAAATAATAAGAGTCCCTTCCACCAAAGTCCTAGATGTTGTCGGGTCTGGCTCAGTAGCTGCCTTCGCTGTCTCTCTGGCACTGGACTGCTGCACATATCCCTGAGCTCTCTGAAAATTTGGACACTCTAACTTCCTATGCCCAGCCTGCCCACATTGATAACATAAGAACGGAGCCCTGGGTGCAAATGATCCAGTCTGAGATGTCGTCACATAGCTTCCTCGGCCAGCAGTCTGCGGGAATGGGGGTCTCGGTGCACTCGGTGCCTGAATAGAAATCGGGACAGGAGAGGAAACCATTGGTGAGGCCATCACACCAGTCTGAACCTCGGTTGCCTTACTCTGAGCACCATCAGACTGTGCTCTTCCATAAACCTTTCTCTTCCTTTCCCATCTTCCCTTCTTCCACGGAGTCTGGAACTGTCCCCCAGACTCTGCTTGTGAAGTCTGTTCACCTGGAGCTGCCCGTGTAGACATACCATCAACCCGCTCAGCCAACTCATACTGTTTGGCCCTCTGGACCACTGTGGTAAAATCAATCATCTTCGTCACAGACAAGGCCTGTCGGATCGCAGGCCTTAGGTTCAAAGAAAACCTCAAAATCTTGTGACTCAGCGTCTGAACTAACCCAGGGGCATAAACTGCGAGTTGCCTAAACTTGAGCTCGTACTCCCTGACTGACATGGTGCCCTGTCCGAGGTTCAAAAACTCGAGTTGTTTAGCCTGTCTCTCAGTCTCTGGAACGTAAGCCTGTAAGAACAACCATTTGAAGGTGTCCCAACTCTTCACTGCCCCCTGTGTATCCAACACTGAAAGCCACTAGTCCTCTGCATCACTCTCCAGTGTGTGAGCAGCACATAGGACCTGAGACTCCTCATCAAGCTCTAAGGAGCGACTGATCTTCTCGACATTCTTCAGCCAATCTTCGGCCTTCTTCAAGTCAACCCCACCAGTGAATTCCTTAGGCTTTAGCTTCATCAACTTCTCTAGTAGTTTGATCTTCCGATCAGTGGGGTTCTCCATAACAATAGGAGCAGGTGTAGGCATAGGCTGAGGTACAGCCATTTGAGGTCCTGTTGCCCCTGCAGCTCCACTAGCCTCGGCCCCACTAGTGCCCGCCTCCTGAGGTATTGTTTGAGGTGACTGTCGAGCAATAGCCTCAACCTGCTGCACTAGCGCCTGTATCTGTGAAGTCTGGGCTGCCATCAAGCGGCCCTGTGCCTGAATGATCTCCTCCATCCTCCCCATCCGGTCATCATCGGATGGCCCTGTGTGTGGCTGTCCCAATCTCTCGCTCCTCCTCATGACACTGAGAAGTAGAAATACGAGCAACCATCACACATTAAAGAATTTAAAACATTAACAAAGCCTCATAACTACCCATATCATATAATACACACAGAAAATATGATAGTAAGGCTTTTAAGTTAGTTCCTTTAAGCTTTTTAATCACCTAAATCTCTCACCCAATTCCTAGGTCAAAGTCATCTAAGTCCAATACATAGACCAAACCTAGTAAAATCAGGCTCTGATACCAACTGTGGCGACCCCACACCCCGGACCACCAACCCCGCAGGGAATGGCGTGCGGAATGCCGGGGCGGGACGCCCGGCGTAGGCATCTCCGACCACTCCTCAACTCCCGTGAGGTGGTTGAGACCCTACGAGCCTTATCTCAAACAACGACATAATATCAAAAGGTACTAAACAAAACTACCCACCGTATTAATCATCAAAAAGAAGAGATAATCCATAAAAATGAACCACAAATAAAATCATAATCCCTACAGTCCATTAAAATTGACATACAAATAAAGTCCAAAATTGTGGGTACAAATAAAAACCGTCATATGCCTACATGGTCTATCTAACAAGTCCCAACTCACCCATACTACAATGTCGTAAGTGTTATAATTACATAATCCAAAATATAATACTTCATAATTTAAAACAGAGTTGAATCAAAATGCCTCTCAACTCACATCGAGGTCTTGGATTCTCTCGCAGGCAAGGCCCTCAAGATATAACTACTCCTTTGCCCTTATTCGGGAGAGAAGGACCTGAAAGAAAAAAATGAGGGTGAGCCAACGGTGCCCAGTGAATAGAATTCAAATATGCTATCAATACTCATCAATAAATATCATGTATGCATGTCAATGTGTAGCATGATTAAAAGCTCATAACATATAGATATCAAGCATTTATAATAAGTTCGATGCAAGTAAAAGCTTATCAATTTGGATCTACATTCCACATGCATTGGGTTACTAGTGCACGTCTATTTCACCGTACCGTTGACCCCAATCATTTCCTTTCCTAAAACCCTCCTATGACAATGTTAAGTCCCCCTATTAGCCAGATAGATGGGCCCAACCAAAGTCATAAGGTTTTCTCAAATCAATGCATCATTCAAAACATTAGAACACATTCATGCTTTCAACATACAATATATATAAGTGATATGATGACATAAAAGATATAATCATAAATGAAGTCTACTCACAATCAAGCCTCGCGAGAGTATTTACCCACACACGATCACCAAACCGAATCAACCCAATCAAGATCCTGAAACATTCATCAATATCCTACCATACATCAATTTCTATGCTCAATCACATAGACATTACACATAAACCCTAAATCAACCCACATATAAACAATAGGCCTAAATCCCATCTAATCCCATCATTCAAGTCAAATCACATGACTTAGGCCTCTAATGCATAGTTCTCATACATAAACCATTCTATTAATCAAAAATACTGATTTTCAATTCCTTTAGGCATAAACATGCCCAAATTGGGTCACTTGATCACAAGTAGGCCTAACCCATGATATGGTCACAACCACCAAATCAGTAGCATAATCAACCCTAATCATGCTTAATTAAACATAAGTTGCATCAATTCAATGATTCTAGGCCAAAAGCATCAAAAGCCCTAAAATATGAAATTTTCCATACTTAGGCCATATTGTCGATTTACACTAGGTCACCATGTTCAGCCATGTATATCACTGATTTTGCATCATGGGTTCATCAACAATGACAACTAGGTCAACATAGTTGACATGCAAGCTATTTGGAAAGGTCTAAGTTCATATTCTAAATTTAGGTCTAATACAAGCAACCCTACCAATTCTTCATTTACTGTTCTGTTCAGATGTATCAATATACCAACAGAAATATTTAATCACAAAATCAACCATACAGATGGAAGTATATGAAGAAACAAACCTTCTGTCCAAATATCAGCCCAATCCAACGGTGGACCGAAAAGATAAGTATATTTGATGAACAAGTCTCTAATCAGACAATTTCTCCTTTCCTGCTGCAAATACTCAAACTCAAATACTACAAAATACTAAACTCATAAACAACTCCACCATTCCGAATACATAAGTATCAGTTATAAACTACATACCCAAATTTGATATCCATCCAACGGTAGATTGAGGAGATCTATAAGTTTGAGCGAAACGGCACGAGAAATCAAGACTTTCCGACCAGCTGTGTTTCAGAGGTTAAATCTCTCAGAAAAAACCTTTAATCAAGATCTCCACCGTTCAGAATGCAGAAATTGTACGCTACGTACCCAAATTTTATATCCATGCAACCGTAGATTAAAGAGATCTAGAAGTTTGAGCGAAACGGCCCGTGAAATCCAGACTTTTCTGACCAGCTTTGTTTGAGAGGTTCGATCTCTTAGACGAAACCTCTGATCAAGATCTCCACCGACCAGAATGAATAACCATAAGCTTCGAACTTGCTGACAAATTTTGAGCTTAATTTGACCATATATCCCAAAGATCCAGCTCTTTGATGAAAATGTCGCAGAGATCTTCCTCCTGCAACTCCCTCATTCTTTCTCTTCTTCTTTCCTTTCTCTTCTTTTCTTTCTCTTTTTTTTTTCCTTTCTCTCCACTCACCTCTTTCTAGCACTTCCTTGATTCCCTCTTTGATTCTCTCCTTGATTCTCTCCTTGATTCCCTCCTTGATTCTCTCCTTGATTCTCTCCTTGATTTCCTCCTTGATTCTCTCCTTGGTCTCGTACTACCCATACCAACCACATGTACTTTAACCAATTTCATGCTTCCATGTATTTTAGATGTCCAATCCATTTAATACACCAAATTTTCATTCTCATTTATCCTTTTAATCAATCAATCCTAACTCATATCAATTCATGGTTTAATGGGTCCATGCATAAATAATAACATATGCATTATAATTTAATTTAACATGACCCATATACAATTTATGATACACATATTTATATACATTATCAAGCATCAACTATACAAACATTAAACAACCATCATACAAACACCAAACATAACAAGGCAACGCATAGAGTTTGGGCAAAGTGCAATTGGGTTATGGGCTAGATGAAATAATTTTCAGGGCGTCACACTATAGCAGGTCGATATACACGACCCAGGAGCTCGAGTTTTCTAGACTTTCTGATAACGTGTTACCAAGGCCTATGACGCGCTATTGCCCATTTTACTAAAAATGGAAAGATCACGACAACAACTTTATAGCGAGTTATCAAAGGGGATAGCGCGCTATAGACAATTTTCCAGAAAAACAAATGTTTTATTATAGAACCCTATCAGCGTGCTATCAACACTGATAGTGCGCTAGTGTCTTCTGGAAATTTTTGGCAAATTGCTGGATAGCCTTATTTTTGAAAAAATTAATATTTTGACACTCAAGAACCATTCGATTGACTCAAAACATATTGATATAAGATTAAAAACTTTTAAATAATTCAAAACTCATTGAAATTATGAATAAAATTTTTCGAAAAACATTTTTTCAAAATGAAATACTATATCCAAGTGATTTTGAAGACTTTGCAATTTTCAGAGTTGTAGTGCTGAGATTGATCGAGAGGTTACCCTATACTCCAAAGATAAAACTAATGCATTAGACATGAGATATGTCTTCGTTCTTCAAGCTTGATCTTTGTGGACTTCGATAGCTATTGTTTCATGTGTTGTTGATGATTAGTTGTAGCTCTTTGAAAAAAAAAATATAGGTGATGTGTTCTCTTACAGAGAACACTTCATATACTTACAATTTAAAATAATAGATAGCCTCTGGAAATCTCTGCACAAAAGGGATAAAATGAAGAACTTGCGAAATAATGAGGTTATCTTCAAGACAGTTTGCAATTTTGATTCAGTTCGAAGGTTGTTTTGGCAAATGCAAGAATCACGACTTTCTTCTATTTAAATACTCTTTGGAAAGCTCGGTCTAACGTGCAAAAATCATGCGTGTTCTATCTTTGAAAATCAGAGAATGAGGGTTTTATAAAATTAGAAGTTGCAGCTTAAAAAGCAAGAGAGTACAAAATGATTTGAATTCAAAACGTTGTTTAATCTAAAGTTGTTTTGGGTGTGCGAGACAATGGGAATCATCAAGGTGCTAGTAGAGAATATTTCAATTAAGATAACCTGGCAAAACTGTGTAAGGAATAGAAAAATCGAGCAAGCAGAAGTGCCCACATTTTTCTCGTTAGAAATATCAGATTTTAGTTTAAGACATGGATAGCTTGCTATTGGGTTGTGTATCTTGTTCTCTATTGAGAGATAGCAGGCTATAGCAGGTCGATATATGCAAACCCGAGAGCTCGAGTTTTTTAGACTTTCCGATAGCGTGTTGTTATCAAGGCCTATAGATCACTATTGCCCTTTTTACTAGAAATGGAAAGATCACGGCAACAGCTCTATAGCGATTATCAAAGGGGATAGGGCGCTATAGACAATTTTTCAAAAAAATAAATGTTTTATTATTGAACCCTATCAGTGTGCTATCAACAGTGATAGTGCGCAAGTGCCTTCTGAAAAATTTTCGCAAATTGCTGGAAAGCCTTACTTTTGAAAAAATAATATTTTGACACTCAGGAACCATTCCATTGACTCAAAACACTTTGAAATAAGATTAAACACTTTTAAATAATTCAAAACTCAATGAAATTATGATTAAAACCTTTCGAAAAACATATTTTAAAAATGAAATACTATATCGAAGTGATTTTGAAGACTTTGCAATTTTCAGAGTTTTAGTGCTGAGATTGATCGTGAAGTTACCCTACACACCAAAGATAAAACTAATGCATTGGACATGAGATATGTCTTCGTTCTTCGAGCTTGATCTTTGATGTGTTCTTGATGCAATACAGGTGATTTGTTCTTTTTGGATGTGTTATCTTACCGAGACCACTTCATATACTTACCGTTTAAAACAATGGATAGCCTCTGCAAATCTAAGCACAAAAGGGATAAAATGAAGAACTTGCTGAACAATGACGTTATCATCAAGACAGATTGCAATTTTGATTCAATTTGAAGCTTGTTTTGGCAAGTGCCCACATTTTTTTCGTTAGAAATATCATGTTTTTGCCTCAGACGTGGATAGCGTGCTATTGGGTTGTGTATCATGTTCTCTATTGACAGATTGCAGACTATTGCAGGTCGATATACACAAACCCGAGAGCTCATGTTTTTCAAACTTTTCGATAGCGTGTTATCAACGCCTATAGCGCGTTATTGCCATTTTACTAAAAATGAAAAGATCACGGCAACAAATTTATAGCGAGTTATCAAAGAGGATAGCGCGCTATAGACAATTTTCCAGAAAAACAAATGTTTTATTATAGAACCCTATCAGCATGCTATCAACAATGATAGTGCGCTAATGCCTTCTAGAAAATTTTGGCAAATTGCTGGATAGCCTTATTTTTGAAAAATTAATATTTTGACACTCAAGAACCATTACATTGACTCAAAACATATTGATATAAGATTAAAAACTTTTAAATAATTCAAAACTCGTTGAAATTATGATTAAAACCTTTCGGAAATTATTTTTTCAAAATGAAATGCTATATCGCAGTGATTTTGAAGACTTTGCAATTTTTAGAGTTTTAGTGCTGAGATTGATCGAGAGGTTACCCTACACACCAAAGATCAAACTAATGCATTAGACATAATGCGTTAGACATAATGCTTTAGACATGAGATATGTCTTCGTTCTTCGAGCTTGATCTTTGTAGAGTTCGAAAGCTATTGTTTAATGTGTTCTTGATGCAATACAGGTAATTTGTTCTTTTTTGATGTGTTATCTTACCGAGACCACTTCATATACTTACAGTTTAAAACAATGGAGAGCCTCTGCAAATTTAAGCACAAAAGGGATAAAATGAAGAACTTGTTGAACAATGATGTTATCATCAAGACATATTGCAATTTTGATTCAATTCGAAGCTTGTTTTGGCAAATGCAAGAATCATTACTTTCTTCTCTTGAAAAGCTCTTTGGAAAGCTCAATCTAACTTCCAAAAATCGTGTGTGTTGTATTTTTGAAAATCAGAGAATGAGTGTTTTATAAAATTAGAAGTTGCAGGTTAAAGACCAAGAGAGTACAAAATGATTTGAATTCAAAACATTGTTCAATCTAAAGTTGTTTTGGGCGTGCGAGACAAAGGGAATCATCTAGGTGTTAGTAGAGAATATTTCAATTAAGATAACCTGGCAAAACTGTGTAAGGAATAGAAAAATTGAGCAAGCAGAAGTGCCCACATTTTTCTCGTTAGAAATATCAGATTTTTCTCTCAAACGTGGATAGCGTGCTATTGGGTTGTGTATCATGTTCTCTATTGACAGATAGCAGGCTATAGCAGGTCGATATATACAAACCCGAGAGCTCGAGTTTTTCAAACTTTCCGATAGCATCTTATCAAGGCCTATAGCGCACTATTGCCCATTTTACTAAAAATGGAAAGATCACGACAACAGCTTTATAGCGAGTTATCAAAGGGGATAGCGCGCTATAGAAAATTTTCTAGAAAAACAAATGTTTTATTATAGAACCCTATCAGCGTGCTTTCAACTCTAATAGTGCGCTAGTGTCTTCTGGAAAATTTTGGCAAATTGCTGGATAGCCTTATTTTTGAAAAATTAATATTTTGACCCTCGAGAACCATTCCATTGACTTAAAACATATTGATATAAGATTAAAAACTTTTAAATAATTCAAAACTCATTGAAATTATAATTAAAACCTTTCGAAAAACTTTTTTTCAAAATGAAAGACTATATCGAAGTGATTTTGAAGACTTTGCAATTTTCAGAGTTTTAGTGTTGAGATTGATCGAGAGGTTACCCTAAACACCAAAGATAAAACTAATGCATTAAACATGAGATATGTCTTCGTTCTTCGAGCTTCATCTTTGTAGACTTCGATAGCTATTGTTTGATGTGTTGTTGATGATTAGTTGTAGCTCTTAGAAAACAAATACAGGTGATGTGTTCTCTTACCGAGAATACTTCATATACTTACAGTTTAAAGCAATAGATAGCCTTTGGAAATCTCAGCACAAAAGGGATAAAATGAAGAACTTGCGAAATAATGAGGTTATCTTCAAGACAGTTTGCAATTTTGATTAAGTTCGAAGGTTGTTTGGGCAAATACAGGAATCACGACTTTCTTCTATTTAAACACTGTTTGGTAAGATCGGCCTAACTTGCAAAAATCGTGTGTGTTCTATCTTTGAAAATCAGAGAATGAGTGTTTTATAAAATTAGCAGTTGCAGGTTAAAGAGCAAGTGTCCTCAGTAACTTTAAATAGTGAACAGGAGGCAGCGGGCTGCTCTAGGCGATTGGTATTTAAGCAGACCTTGTGTCTCACCTCTCAACTGGGGACTGATCTAGTTGGTCTTATTGAAAGCTATCAGTTTATACAAGTAATATTGAATGTCCTAACCTTGCACGTCGTGATACCAACCCTGATAAGGATCACCAGACGTTGCCAAAGTCTGTCTAAATGTCAAGAAAAGATCAGACCAGTAGACTAGACCAGTTCATGCATTGGCATCATACATATTACCACCTAGGGACGTATGTGGTTTATGACTTATAGAATAGTTAAGAGTATTACTCGCTATTCATTATATTTCTCTGGAGAGGGACGTACAATGAGAACCCGGCTACGCATGGGGAGGGACATTTGTACGTGAATCCAGAGCATCGTTCCTGAGGAGGGACGTAAAATGAGAACCTGGCTACGCTTGGGAAAGGACATCTGTACGTGAACTCAGGCGATGTACGTTCATCCAACCATTACGAGACGGTGTCATGCATACATACATATTGATTGATTATGATGTTTTGATGTGTATTTCAGATATTTGATTATGAAGTATGCTTTATTAATTGTTATACTCACGAACTATTTTACCCACTGAGCGCGTTAAGCTCACTCCATTATTATCCAATTTTTCACAGGAAATTAGGGTGGACTGGTGCAGGCTTATGGGGCCCACATTTTGTACCCTTTGTATCATTCATTGGAAATTTTTGGGGAGTCTGTTCCCTTGACTATGCCATATACAAATGAATTCTGAATTAAATGAAATCAGACTTGTACTGTTTTATATTTCCGCTGCGTACTCTATTATTACCATTGTAATAATTCCAAATGCGCGTCCCGTCCGCGAGTGTGTCGCCGGTGGTGTGACATTTAATGGTATCAGAGCGTACGGTCCACGGCCCGCCCAAGTCCACCAAATTAGGGGAAGAAAAACATTATTAGATATATATATCTCTAGAACTATATATATATGAATTGTATATAGTTGAGAATTTTATTAAATATATATCTAGAAAATTATATAGTTTTATATAGTTTAGATTTAAATATATGTAGATAAGATTGATGAAAACTATATATATTGTTATGATTAAATATATATATCTATGTATATATGAGATATATATATACCATATTGCTAATGGAAAAATTTGGATGAAATATTTTATTAGATATATATATCTCTAGAACTATATATATGTGAATTATATATAGTTGAGATTTATATTAAATATATATCTAGAAAACTATATAAATTTTATATAGTTTAGTTTCAAATATATATATAGTGATTTATGAAAACTATATATATAGTTATGATTAAATATATTTATCTATGCATTCATGTATATATGTATATGAGATATATATATATATATATCATATTGCTAATGAAAAATTTTGATTACATGATGGCATAAACATCGAGAGAAAAAATAGAAAATATTGTCTAACAGACAAAGAATAAATCTTAAAAACGTTAGGAATATATTTTGTATCTTTCACAAATTTATTTTCCTTTCAACAAAAGAATGGCCTCAAGTGAAGGAACAACTCCCAGTACTAGGTAACCAATTCCCACTAGACTCAAGGAATTGTCGAAAAGGGAGGTTATGACTATGAGGAGAATCGACAATAGAGATCTCCGCCTCCGTCCGATCCTTCACGACAAACTCGCAACTCTGGGGTGGTTGAACATAACAAAAGTTGAGGGTCACGTCTCTTACAACTTGGTGAGATCCTTCTACGAAGCCATGAATTGCGTGAGACTTCAAGAAGATGGAATTAGCCCTGTTTTGGAGACAACAGTCATGGGAGTAAAATTTTTTATCATCATCGAGATTATTTCTCGACTTATGGAGATTCCGATTGAGGAGAGAATTATTGATCTACACGAACCCCAGACAGTTGCAGAGATCGCGGAGTCTAATGAACAATTGTTCAATTCCCTCACCAAAGAGCCATACACTCAATCGACGTACACCAACCTCCCAAACAATCATATTATCTCTTGCTGGTCTTGGAAAGATCGTATTCAGCAACATCTTGCCAGAAAGGGGGACTAGAGGCACTATGTCAAGGGCTCAACTTCTTATGTTATACTGCATAGAGAAGAAAATTAAGGTCTCCCTACCTCACATTATCATCCAACAAATGTTGAGGGTGATTCAAAACCCTTTGAGAAAGGAATTCCTCGGCTACGGAGTCTTAACTATGAGGATACTATACGAGGCGAACGTCAACACTTTTGATGGGACATCAAAGCAGATCACTCAGTCGGTTACAACATCCTTTATCTTCAAGACATATGGCACAAGTGGAGGGGTAACTGACGAGAAAGTATTCAGCACGACGATAGGAAATGCCGAAAGAATGAGAGACGAACATGGACGTTGTCATCGAAAAAGTCGACGCAAGATTCCTGTTAGGGAAGTACCAAATAATGAGCCAAATTAGAATCCTACATCAAACCCAGTCCCGAATAATGATCCAACCGATCGACTATTCACTGAGGAAGAGTTATTTGCCACCCTAAAGCAAACTCAAGATAGACAAAGTACTCAAGCAAATCCACCAACTTGGAACGTGCCAACTCAAGGCAACACTTCGTACCAAAGGTTTCCAACTCCTGAGGTACCGTATCGACCAATTCCACAAGTTGTTGTAAACCAACAACAACAGTATTGGGCGACACCAAATTTTGGAGGGCAGAACATCCCAATGAGCCCATTGTTTCAAAACTTGTCACCCCAAACAAATCCAAATATCCAAGGGGTTCCAGTCAGGGGATCCCCGTACAATCAAAACAACTACCCTTCACCTATGAGTCACCCGTACAACCAATACTTTCCCTTAATGCCTACGACTTACCCTCCACCTATGGGACAATCGACTAACCCATTTGAACAGTTAAATGTAATGGCATCCAATATTGCTGAGATGAGAGGGACTCAAAAAGATATATTAACACGTATGCAAAACTTCGAAGAAGAGCGAGCAAATTCTCAACCTTCTGGTAGTAGTCATTTTGTACCTAGAAGAAGCTCTAGGCGGAGCGGTAGTAGGCAGGAAAATCAAGATTGATTACTGGCATTGTAAACTTTTCTTTTATATATGAATGAAATGTTTTGTTTGAGACTATCTTTGGTGGGCCGACTTACAACCATCCTTTCTTTTGTATCACTAACTTTGGAGTGGTATAGGACACAACAAAATTACCTATACGTTGAACGGTTCGAGGTCTTCTCAGATCACAAGAGTCTTAAGTATATATACACTCAGAGAAACCTAAACCTTCGCCAAAGACGATGGTTGGAATTCTTGAAAGATTATGACTTTCAACTCCAGTACCATCCCGGAAAGGCCAATGTTGTGGCTGATGCCCTGAGTAGAAAATCGTATGTTGCTTGCACTCTCAACTTTGAAATGGGGAAGTTGGCTACAGAGATCGAGAACTTTAACCTACAACTGATCGAAGAGGGAACAAGATCATGACTCTCTCAATTATCAGCCAACTCTTAGCTAGTTCAAAAGATTTCAGCTGCTCAAGCCAATGACCCTATGTTAATGGAGAAACGAGAACTTCTACTCAGCGGACATGACCTTCCTCATTGGTCGGTCTCTGAAGACAATGCCATTTTCTATAAAAAACATCTTTGCCTACCAAACGATCTAGAGGTTCGGAAAGAAGTGCTCACTAAGATGCACTATTCGTGGTTCGCTATGCATCCTGGGGGTGACAAGATGTACAAGGATGTCAAGCGACAATTCTGGTTTTCTGGAATAAAGAAGGCAATTGCAGAATTCGTTGCTCGATGTCTCGTTTGCCAGAAAGTTAAGGCAGAACGAAAACTTCCTTCTAGATTTTTCCAGCCGTTACCTATTGGAGAATGGAAGTGGGAAAACATCGTAATAGATTTTGTTACGGCCTTGCCTCGAAATAATAAAGGGCAAGATGTTATATGGGTTATCATTGACAGACTTACAAAGTCTTCACACTTCTTGCCAATAAAGTTCACGGATAACCCCGCCAAACTTGTCGAACTCTATGAAAGAGAAATCGTACGCCTCCATGGCATAACACTCACGATCGTCTCGGATCGAGACCCTTGGTTCACATCAGACCTTTGGAAAAGCTTCCAGAGTAGAATGGGTTCTGAGATCACCATGAGCACAACATTTCACCCTCAGACTAATGGGCAGTCAGAGTGGCTTATTCAAATCTTAGAAGACATGTTACGATGCATCATTTTGGACTTTAATGACGGATGGGCGAAATACTTACATTTAGCTGAGTTTGCATACAACAACATCTACCAAACTAGTATCGGCATGGCACCGTACAATGCTCTCTATTGTCTCCATTGCAGATCTCTGGTATGCTGGTTAGATATGGCAGATCGACCGTAGTTGGGCCCTGAAATAGTTCAAGGGACTTCTGAGAAGATCACACTAGTAAAGGAACGACTTCGTGTTACACAAAGTCGACAGAAGTGCTATACTGACAAGTGGAGGCAGCCTCTAGAATTTGATATGAAGGACTTAGTTTTTCTAAAAGTTCAGCCCACAAGAGGTGTCAAACACTTTGGGATCAAAGGGAAGCTCTCCCCGCGGTATATAGGTCCATTTCATATCATTGAACGTATTGGAAAACTTGCTTATTGTCTGTCCCTTCCATCGTCCATGCCTAAGGTTCATGACGTTTTTCACGTATCTATGCTTCGCAAGTATTGTCCTGATCCTTCGCATATCATCCCTTTAGTTGAGGATCTGGTTGAGGAAGGAAATAAGTATCAGGAGAGAGCGATACAGATTTTGGATAGAAAACCTCAAGAACTAAGGCGACGTAGCATACCGCTGATGAAAGTGCTCTGGGATCACCATGGAATAGAGGAAGAAACATGGGAATTACAAGCAACAATTAAACAGAAATACCTTGAATTGTTTTCTAGTACCAACTGATGATGTGATACATTGTACTATTTTCACTTATCAATAAAATGATGAAACTTTGTTTATACATATCCTAATACATCATTTCACTTTAATAACTATGCAGATGTCTGAAAATAATATCAATGGATATGGTAATGCACACAAGCAGTGGCCTCCTTGGCAACCTGTGACGACTCCTTCAGGATCTGCGTCAAGTCACAATTACTATGCATCACCACCTCCATCACCACACAGACAACAATCCTTATCGCCATAGTGTGCATGAATTTTTCGTAACAATTTTGTTCAAAATAATCCCGTGCCCTAATCTTGGCAGGACCTGCTACCAAAATTACCAGGTGGTCCGATTCGAGCAACAGCACGAAAAAGCTTTCCACCGCTCAACTTACCTCCCCTCAAACGATGTAACTAGCGCCCTACACCACCATCTGTTAAGCAAAGGTTGAAATCTTCTGAGGACGAATCCAACTCCATTTGCTCCCCATGGTTTCATGATGGTGAGGATTCCACTGGCCACAGTGCCATTCAGGGACCATAAATGACCTATCCTGAACTAGCAAACGATGATGCCGGCAGTGAATCTCAAGTTGATAACCATCATGAGTGCTTGAACTGATTTCGAGGGCGAAACCCTTTTAAGGGGGTAGAGTGCAATACCCTAGGATTGCACCAAAAAAAAAATTTCGGGTACCTGCCTGAACGTGAACGTTCAGGCGCATGCCCGAACGTTCAGGCGCAATGCCCGAACGTTCAGGCATCAAAAATCTCTATATAAGGAAACGTCCTCATTTCTCATTCCTCACACCAAATCACCTTCTCTTGTGATTTTCTTCTCCTTTCCACTCATTCTGAGATTTTAGTCTTTTAAGACTCTCTGTTCGAGACTCTCGGTGCGGTGCGACGAAGTTATGTCCGGAGGAAAGTGCCAGATCTGAAAGAAGAAGTTTTTATCTGAAGGTGGGGAACGAAAAATAGGTTTGCGTGTTTTATAACTTTTATTAAAGTTTACATTCATTTATTATTATGTCTACCATTCATTTACACAGCATTATTTTGTATAACGTTCGTACTGTTATATTTATACCTGTATATTTGGAGTTCATGTATTACACTGTTATAATGCTAGAATTTTTGGTCAATCTGGCTCAACTAGACTCGGTCTTGTCCTCAGTAACTTTAAATAGTGAATGGGAGGCAGCGGGCTGCTCTAGGCGATTGGTATTTAAGCAGACCTGTGTCTCACTTCTCAACTGGGGACTGATCTAGTTGGTCTTATTGAAAGCTATCAGCTTATACAAGTAATACTGAATGGCCTAACCTTGCACGTCATGATACCAAGCCTGATAAGGATCACCAGACGTTGCCAAAGTCAGTCTAAATGTCAAGAAAAGATCAGACTAGTAGATTAGACCAGTTCATGCATTGACATCATACATATCACCATTTAGGGACGTATGTGGTTTACGACTCATAGAATAGTTAGGAACTGATGCAAACCAAGGAGCAAATGAGGTAAACCAAGGAGCTGGACAAGTTGATCATGCACTTGGGAATGGAGCTGAATATGCACAAGACCATTGCCACTTCCAAGTGGTCCAATTACAAGACTTAGAGCCAAATGTTTCAAGGAAGCGCTAAATGGGCTAATCCAAGAGAATTGGGCTGATTCTAAAAAGACCAAGATGGGCTCAAATAATAATCAAGGCTTAGTCTATGTCATCAAAACAATTGAAGAAGAAGCTAATTAGCACACAAAACGTGACCAACGTGGACTGACCATCAAAGGGCGTGAATTTGTTGAGTTTCAAGGATATTAAATAGGGAAATAAATTTGGTCCTGGCTGGTTATGTTAAATATATTGAACTTAGTCAATTAGCTATTTTGGGTACCTTGAGAAGTCCAAGAGGCTTAAAAATGTGGGGACTTGTTTATGTTGATATTTGTGTTGTTTTAAATGTAGTTATGACTTTTCCTATTCTTGGAGGGTTGTTCTAAGTATATAGATTGGTAGCTCGAATTTGAATGCAGATTACGTTTTTAGAACTTAACATCCTTGTGAGGTCTTGTGTCCTCTTTGTTCTTAAAAGAACTCTTTGAACTTATCAAGTTAATGTTGTGGCGTTCAAACAACCAAACTTATCACCTTGATTGTAGAATCTTGGTGTGGCGTTTTCAATCCTTCATAGTCTTGGTTTTCATCTGGTTAGGTGACGGGTCAAGGCTGAACCAATCTTGTCTACACGATCTTGGGGTTCTAATCCATCATTGTTATTGGGTTTCATCACAATTGTTGGTGGAGTTCATATCATTTGGTATCAGAGCTTTGGTTCTAAGATAAGTTTGACTATCTTTTATTTTCATTTTTTTTATGTCTTATTCCTTGCTGGAAAAAAAAAAGAAAAAAAGAGAAGAAAAGTGATTCCAGTAAGAAAATTTCCTTTTTTTCAATCTTGTTTCTCACCTTATTCATGTTCTTGATCCTGCTGTAAAAAAAAAAAAAAAAAAAAAAGAGAGAAGAAAAGTGATTCCTTTAAGAAAATTTTCCTGTTTTCAATCTTGTTTCTCACCTTATTCATGTTCTTGATCTTTTCATGAGTTTTGGTTGTTTCTCATTTTTGAATTGCTGCTAGATTATTTTGAATTAGTTTCTTGAAGTTTGATTAAGAACTAAAGAAGACCCAAAAGAGTGGAAAAAGGCAAGAGTGTGTGAGACCATAAGAGGGTAAAAGCCGTTTAGAGTGAAAACACGAGTGCAAGTGTATCAAATTCTTGAGTGAAACACGTGAGGGAGTGCTTGTGAGGATTCTAACCTTGCTTTGCAGATTTTAAATATGTCCAATAATCAAGAAGAAGATACAACCGAAGAAGTTCGACAACAAGCAGTTTCGAACCTCCAAATGCAAGCGTTGTTAGGGGATGAGGCGTATGTTGAGGGATGAATTAGAACCTATTCACGAGAGGATGGACAGGGTAGAAGTGGGAACACCTAGGGAACACCAACAAGTCATCCACAATAGGCAGCAAGGTGGGCGTGTTCTGTGGCGGAATGTTGAGGAAGAGGCAGAGTCGGAGCAGTTTGATGAGCCATATTTGAATCGGGGCAAGTTTGAGAATGGGAATGGGAATCGAGAAGCTTGGATGGGCAGGCCTAGGAGAGATAATGATTTAGGAAACATAAAGATTAAAATCCCATCTTTTCAAGGTAAAACTGATCCTGAAGTTTATTTGGAGTGGGAAACTAAAATGGAGATGGTGTTTGATTGTCACAACTACTCGGAGATAAAAAAGGTTAAGTTAGCTGCAATTGAATTCACCGATTATGCCATTTTTTGGTGGGATCAATTACTGATTAATAGGAGAAGGAATAGAGAGCCACCCTTGGACACTTGGGAGGAGATGAAAATGCTTATGAGGAAGCGTTTTGTACCCAGCCACTATTATAGGGGATTGTATCAAAAGTTGCAGAGGTTAAATCAAGGTTCCAAGAGTGTGGAAGAATATTACAAGGAGATGGAAGTAGCTATGATCCGGGCTAATGTAGAAGAGGACCGGGAAGCCACCATGGCTAGGTTTTTGCACGGTTTAAATCGTGAGATTGCGGATATAGTCGAGATGCAGCACTATGTTGAGTTGACAGTTATGGTGCATCAAGCCATAAATGTGGAGGAACAGTTCCAACGAAAGGGATTGGCTAGGAGGGGACAACCTATGGCTACCACCAGCCCATGGAAGACAACTCAAAAAAGGGACGAGCAGCTACAAAATAAGCCAAAATTTGAACCCTCTAAGAATGCCAAACCAACGACCGTCGCTACTTTGGGTAACACTGAAACTTCAAGTTCTGAAACGCGTGATATTAAGTGTTTTAAATGTCAGGGGCGGGGACACAAAGCCAGCCAGTGTGTAAACAAAAGGGTGATGGTGATAAACGCCCAAGGAGAGCTTGAATCGGAGAATGAGGAAGAAGTAGATGATGCTGACATGCCACCTTTGGAGGATGCCGACGATGAGCAAAGTGCTGTGGTTGGAGATTTATTGGTAGCAAGGCGAGTTCTGAATATGCAGGTTAAGGAGGAAGAAAGTAACCAAAGGGAGAACTTGTTTCATACTCGGTGCTTTGTAAACAACAAAGTTTGCAGTGTCATTATCGATGGAGGGAGTTGCACAAACGTAGCCAGCACTTATTTGGTGGAGAAATTGGCCTTAACTACCTTGAAACATCCTCACCCTTATCGGCTTTAGTGGCTGAATGAATGTGGCGAAATCAAGGTGGCAAGGCAAGTGTTGGTGGCATTATCCATTGATAAATATGAGGATGAGGTGCTTTATGATGTGGTTCTTATGCATGCATGCCATTTATTGTTGGGAAGACCATGGCAGTATGATGGGAGGGCTAAGCATGATGGATTCACAAATAGGTATTCTGTCACTCATAAAGGGCAGCCTATTATTCTTGTTCCATTGACTCCAAAACAAGACAGGGAGGACCAATTAAAGTTACAAAGCTCAAATGAAAAAAAAAGAAAAAGAAATGAAGGCCGAAATTGAGAAAAAAAAGAGAGAGAAAAACATTGATTAGAGAGAAAAAGAAAGAGAGGGGATTTCAACCATTGTGAGAGCAAGAGACGAAAAATTCAATTACATTGCAAAAAAAAGTGAAATCAAGAGAGCATTATTTTCACACCAGCCCCTTATTGTACTCGTGTACAAGGAGGCTCTTTTATGTGCTAATGATCTCGTCGGTGCTTTGCCGAGCGTTATTGTTTCTCTTTCGCAGGAGTTTGAAGATGTCCTTCCTGAAGAAGTACCTTATGGATTACCTCCTATCCGAGGGATTGAACATCAAATTGATTTCATACCAGGTGCATCAAATCCAAACGGACCTGCTTATAGGAGTAATCCCGAGGAGACCAAGGAACTCCAAAGGCAAGTAGGTGAATTATTGGAGAAAGGGTATGTGTGTGAAAGCATGAGTCCTTGTGCAGTTCCGGTGCTGTTAGTTCCTAGGAAGGATGGAACATGGAGGATGTGTGTTGACTGCCGAGCCATCAACAACATAACGATTAGGATGAAGGAAGGTGATGAATGGAAAACTGCTTTTAAGACTAAATTTGGTTTGTATGAGTGGTTAGTGATGCCTTTCGGTTTAACTAATGCTCCGAGCACATTTATGAGTTTATGAACCATGTTTTGCGTGCATTTATTGCCAGATTTGTCGTTGTGTATTTTGATGATGTCCTAGTTTATAGCAAAAACTTGAAAGAACATGTAATGCATTTGAAATCTATTTTGGAAATTCTAAGGAAAGAAAAGTTGTTTGGTAATCTCAAGAAGTGCACCTTTTGCACGGATACACTTGTGTTTCTTGGTTTTGTTGATAGTAAAAGAGGAATTGAGGTGGACGAGGAACAGGTTAAGGCAATCCAAGAGTGGCCAACGCCTACAACAATCAGCCAAGTGAGAAATTTCCACGGCTTAGCTAGCTCCTATAGACGGTTTGTGCATGATTTTAGTAGCTTAGCCTCAGTAAGAAGCTAGCTTCTATAGACGGTTTGTGCATGATTTTAGTAGCTTAGCCTCACCTCTTACTGAAGTCATCAAGAAAAATGTGTCGTTTAAGTGGGGGAAAGAACAAGAAAAGGCATTTAATCTGATTAAAGAAAAGTTAACTAATGCACCTTTGCTTGTTTTACCTAACTTTGCTAAAACTTTTGAAATTGAGTGTGATGCTTCAGGTATAGGTATTGGAGCTGTTTTGATGCCATAAGGCCGTCCAGTTGCTTATTTCAGTGAAAAGTTGAGTGGGGCAGCCCTAAATTACCCTACTTATGATAAGGAGATGTATGCCTTGATAAGGGCTTTGGAAAATTGGCAGCACTATCAATGGCCAAAGGAATTCATGATTCACACTGATGCAAACAAAGGAGGTGGACAAGTTGATCATACACTTGGGAATGGAGCTGAATATGCACATGACCCATTGTCACTTCCAAGTGGTCCAATTACAAGACTTAGAGCCAAACGTTTCAAGGAAGGGCTAAATGGGCTAATCCAAGAGAATTGAGCTGATGCTAAAAAGACCAAGATGGGCTCAAATAATAATCAAGGCTTAGTCCATGTCATCAAAGCAATTGAAGAAGCTAATTAGCACACGAAACGTGCCAGCATGGACTGACCATCAAAGGGCATGAATTTGTTGAGTTGCAAGGATATTAAATAGGGGAATAAACTTGGTCCTGGCTGGTTATGTTTTAAATACATTGAACTTAGTCAATTAGCTATTTTGGTTACCTTTAAAAGTCCAAGAGGCCTAAAAACATGGGGACTTGTTCTTAAGAAGTCCAAGAGGCCTAAAAACATGGGAACTTGTCCTTTAGAAGTCCAAGAGGCCTAAAAACATGGGGACTTGTTCTTTAGAAGTCCAAGAGGCCTAAAAAAGTGGGAACTTGTCCTTTAGAATTCCAAGAGGCCTAAAAACGTGGGGACTTTTCATTTAGAAGTCCAAGAGGCCTAAAAACGTGGGGACTTGTTCTTTAAAAGTCCAAGAGGCCTAAAAACGTGGGGACTTATTTATGTTGATGTTTGTGTTGTTTTAAATTTTGTTATGTCTTTTCCTATTCTTGGAGGGTTGTTCCAAGTATATATAGAGTGGTAGCTCGAATTTGAATGGTAGATTATGTTTTCAGATCAAGTTAATCTTTTGAGGTCTTGTGTCCTCTTTGTTCTTAAAAGAACTCTTTGAACTTATCAAGTTAATCTTGTGGCGTTCAAGCAACCAAACGTATCACCTTGATTGTTGAATCTTGGTGTGGCATTTTCAATCCTTCGTAGTCTTGGTTTTCATCTGGTTAGGTGACGGGTCAAGGCTCAACCAATCTTGTCTACACGATCTTGGGGTTCTAATCCATCATTGTTATTGGGTTTCATCACAATTGTTGGTAGAGTTCATATCACACACAGATCATGAATCTTTGAAGCATTTGAAAGGACAGCAAAGGTTGAACAGATGCCATGCCAAGTCGGTGGAATTCATTGAAACATTTCCTTATGTGATTAGATACAAGCAAGGTAAGGAAAATGTGGTGGCTGACGCATTATCCCGAAGGTATGCTTTACTTTCCATTTTAGATACAAAATTGCTTGGTTTTGAATACATTAAGGATTTGTATGCACAAGATTCCGATTTTGGTGAAGTGTTCAATGCATGTGAAAAAGTGGCGTTTGGTAAGTTTTATAGGCATGACGGATTTTTTTTTTGGGAAAATAAATTGTGTGTGTTCTCCTACAAAAAAAAATATAGGTGATGTGTTCTCTTACAGAGAACACTTCATATACTTACAGTTTAAAACAATTGATAGCCTCTGGAAATCTCAGCACAAAAGGGATAAAATGAAGAACTTGTGAAATAGTGAGGTTATCCTCAAGACAGTTTGCAATTTTGATTCAGTTCAAAGGTTGTTTGGGCAAATGCAACAATCACGACTTTCTTCTACTTAAACACACTTTCGAAAGCTCGGTCTAACATGCAAAAATCGTGTGTGTTCTATCTTTGTAAATCAGAGAATGAGGGTTTTATAAAATTAACAGTTGCAGGTTAAAGAGCAAGAGAGTACAAAATGATTTGAATTCAAAACGTTGTTTAATCTAAATTTGTTTTGGGTGTGCGAGACAATGGGAATCATCAAGGTGTTAGTACAAAATATTTCAATTAAGATAACCTGGCAAAACTGT
This sequence comes from Paratinospora sagittata, assembly GCA_035771175.1. Taxonomy (NCBI): domain Eukaryota; kingdom Viridiplantae; phylum Streptophyta; class Magnoliopsida; order Ranunculales; family Menispermaceae; genus Paratinospora; species Paratinospora sagittata. The sequence goes on from CM069592.1 coordinate 17,718,522, forward strand.
GTAAGGAATAGAAAAATCGAGCAAGCAGAAGTGCCCACATTTTTATCGTTAGAAATATCAGATTGTAGTCTAAGACGTGGATGGCAGCGTGCTACTGGGTTGTGTATCATGTTCTCTATTGACAGATAGCAGGCTATAGCAGCTCGATATACACAAACCTTAGAGCTCTAGTTTTTCAGACATTCCGATAACGTGCTATCAAGCCCTACAGCGCACTATTGCCCATTTTACTAAAAATTGAAAGATCACGGCAACAGCTCTATAGCCAGTTATCAAAGGGGATAGCGCGCTATAGACAATTTTTCAAAAAATAAATGTTTTATTATTGAACCCTATCAGCATGCTATCAACACTGATAGTGCGTTACTGCCTTCTGAAAAATTTTGGCAAATTGCAGGATAGCCTTACTTTTGAAAAATTAATATTTTGACACTCAAGAACCATTCCATTGACTCAAAACACTTTCATATAAGATTAAACACTTTAAAATAAATCAAAACTCATTGAAATTATGATTAAAACCTTTCGAAAAACATTTTTTCAAAATGAAATACTCTATAGAAGTGATTTTGAAGACTTTGCAATTTTTAGAGTTTTAGTGCTGAGACTGATCGAGAGGTTACCCTACACACCAAAGATCAAACTAATGTATTAGACATGAGATATGTCTTCGTTCTTCGAGCTTGATCTTTGTAGACTTCGAAAGCTATTGTTTGATGTGTTCTTGATGCAATACAGGTGATGTGTTCTTTTTTGATGTGTTCTCTTACCGAGAACACTTCATATACTTACTGTTTAAAACAATAGATAGCCTCTGGAAATCTCAGCACAAAAGGGATAAAATGAAGAACTTGCGAAATAATGAGGTTATCTTCAAGACAGTTTGCAATTTTGATTCAGTTCGAAGGTTGTTTGGGCAAATGCAACAATCATGACTTTCTTCTATTTAAACACTCTTTAGAAGGCTCAGTCTAACTTACAAAAATCGTGTGTGTTTTATCTTTGAAAATCAGAGAATGAGGGTTTTATAAAATTAGCAGTTGCAGGTTAAAGAGCAAGAGAGTACAAAATGATTTGAATTCAAAACGTTGTTTAATCTGAAGTTGTTTTGGGCGTGCGAGACAATGGGAATCATCAAAGTGTTAGTTGAGAATGTTTCAATTAAGATAACCTGGCAAAACTATGTAAGGAATATAAAAATCAAGCAAGCAGAAGTGCCCACATTTTTCTCGTTAGAAATATCAAATTTTAGTCTAAGACGTGGATAGAAGCGTGCTACTGGGTTGTGTATCATGTTCTCTATTGACAAATAGCAAGCTATAGCAGGTCGATATACACAAACCCGAGAGCTCGAGTTTTTCAGACATTCCGATAGCGTGTTATCAAGGCCTATAGCGCGCTATTGCCCATTTTACTAAAAATTGAAAGATCACGGCAATGGCTCTATAGCGAGTTATCAAAGAGGATAGCACGCTATAGATAATTTTCCAAAAAAATTAATGTTTTATTATTGAACCCTATCAGCGTGCTATCAACACTGATAGTGCGCTAGTGCCTTCTAAAAAATTTTGGCAAATTGCTGGATAGCCTTACTTTTGAAAAATTAATATTTTGACACTCAAGAACCATTCCATTGACTCAAAACACTTTGATATAAGATTAAACACTTTAAAATAATTCAAAACTCATTTAAATTATGATTAAAACCTTTCAGAAAATATTTTTTCAAAATGAAATACTTTATTAAAGTGATTTTGAAGACTTTGCAATTTTCCAAGTTTTAGTGATGAGATTGATCGAGAGGTAACCCTACACAGCAAAGATCAAACTAATGCATTAGAAATGAGATATGTCTTCGTTCTTCGAGCTTGATCTTTGTAGAATTCGAAAGCTATTGTTTGATGTGTTCTTGATGCAATACAGGTGATGTGTTCTTTTTTGATGTGTTTTGTTACCGAGAACACTTCATATACTTACTGTTTAAAACAATAGATAGCCCTTGGAAATCTCAGCACAAAAGGGATAAAATGAAGAGCTTGCGAAGTAATGAGGTTATCTTCAAGACAGTTTGCAATTTTGATTCAGTTCGAAGGTTGTTTCCGCAAATGAAGAATCACGACTTTCTTCTATTTAGACACTCTTTGGAAAGCTTGGTCTAACTTGCAAAAATCGTGTGTGTTCTATCTTTGAAAATCAGAGAATGAGGGTTTTATAATATTAGCAGTTGCAGGTTAATGAGCAAGAGAGTACAAATTGATTTGAATTCAAAACGTTGTTTAATCTAAAGTTGTTTTGGGCGTGCGAGACAATTGGAATCATCAAGGTGTTAGTAGAGAATATTTCAATTAAGATAACCTGGCAAAACTGTGTAAGGAATAGAAAAATCGAGCAAGCAGAAGTGCCCACATTTTTCTCGTTTGAAATATCTGATTTTAGTCTAAGACGTGGTTAGCAGCGTGCTACTGGGTTGTGTATCATCATGTTCTCTATTAACAGATAACAGGCCATAGCAGGTCGATATACACAAACCCGAGAGCTCGAAATTTTCAGACATTCCGATAGCGTGTTATCAAGGCCTACAGCACGCTATTGCCCATTTTACTAAAAATGGAAAGATCACGGCGACAACTCTATAGCGAGTTATTAAAAGGGATAGCGTGCTATAGACAATTTTCTAGAAAAAGAAATGTTTTATTATTGAACCCTATCAGCGTGCTATCAACACGGATAGTGCGCTAGTGCCTTCTAAATTTTTTTTGCAAATTGCTGGAAAGCCTTACTTTTGAAAAATTAATATTCTGACACTCAATAACCATTTCATTGACTCAAAACACTTTGATATAAGATTGAACACTTTAAAATAATTCAAAACTCATTGAAATGATGATTAAAACCTTTCGGAAAACATTTTTTTCAAAATGAAATACTATATCGAAGTGATTTTGAAGACTTTGCAATTTTCAGAGTTTTAGTGCTGAGATTGATCAAGAGCTTACCCTACACACCAAATATAAAACTAATGCATTAGACATGAGATATGTCTTCGTTCTTCGAGCTTCATCTTTGTAGACTTCGATTGCTACTGTTTGATGTGTTGTGGATGATTAGTTGTAGCTCTTAGAAAAAAAATTTACAGGTGATGTGTTCTCTTACCGAGAACACTTCATATACTTACAGTTTAAAACAATAGATAGCCTCTGGAAATCTCAGCACAAAAGGGATAAAATGAAGAACTTGCGAAATAATGAGGTAATCTTCAAGACAGTTTGCAATTTTGATTCAGTTCGAAGGTTGTTTCGGCAAATGTAAGAATCACGACTTTCTTCTATTTAAACACTCTTTGGAAAGCTAGGTCTAACTTTCAAAAATCGTGTGTGTTCTATCTTTTAAAATCAGAGAATGTGGGTTTTATAAAATTAACAGTTGCAGGTTAAAGAGCAAGAGAGTACAAAATGATTTGAATTCAAAACGTTGTTTAATCTAAAGTTGTTTTGGGCGTGCGACACAATAGGAATCATCAAAGTGTTAGTAGAGAATATTTCAATTAAGATAACTTGGAAAAATTGTGTAAGGAATAGAAATATCGAGCAAGCAGAAGTGCCCACATTTTTCTCGTTAGAAATATTAGATTTTAGTCTAAGACGTGGATAGCGTGCGATTGGGTTGTGTATCATGTTCTCTATTGACAGATGGCAGGCTATAGTAGGTCGATAGCGCGCTATTGCCCATTTTACTAAAAATGGAAAAGTCACGGCAACAGCTCTATAGCGAGTTATCAAAGGGGATAGCGCGCTATAGAGAATTTTCTAAAAAAATAAATGTTTTATTGTTGAACCCTATCAGCGTGCTATCAACCCTGATAGTACGCTAGTGCCCTCTGAAAACTTTTGTCAAATTGCTGGATAGCCTTACTTTTGAAAAATTAATATTTTGACACTCAAGAACCCTTCCATTGACTAAAAACACTTTGATATAAAATTATGATTAAAACCTTTCGGAAAACATTTTTTTAAAATGAAATACTATATCGAATTGATTTTGAAGACTTTGCAATTTTCAGAGTTTTAGTGTTGAGATTGATCGAGAGGTTACCCTACACACCAAAGATCAAACTAATGCATTAGACATGAGATATGTCTTCGTTCTTCGAGCTTGATCTTTATAAACTTTGAAAGCTATTGTTTGTTGTATTCTTGATGCAATACAGGTGATGTGTTCTTTTTTGATGTGTTATCTTACCGAGACCACTTCATATACTTACAGTTTAAAACAATGGATAGCCTCTGCAAATCTATGCACAAAAGGTATAAAATGAAGACTTTGCTGAACAATGACGATATCATCAAAACAGATTGCAATTTTGATTCAATTCGAAGTTTGTTTTGGCAAATGCAAGAATCATTGCTTTCTTCTCTTGAAAAACTCTTTGGAAAGCTCAATCTAACTTTCAAAAATCGTGTGTGTTGTATTTTTGAAAATCAGAGAATGAGTGTTTTATAAAATTAGAAGTTGCAGGTTAAAGTGGAAGAGAGTACAAAATGATTTGAATTCAAAACATTGTTTAACGTAAAGTTGTTTTGGAAGTGCGAGACAATGGGAATCATCTAGGTGTTAGTAGAGAATATTTCAATTAAGATAACCTGGCAAACCTTTGTAAGGAATAGAAAAATCGAGCAGCAGAAGTGCCACATTTTTCTCATTAGAAATATCAGATTTTCGTCTCAGATGTGGATAGCGTGCTATTGGGTTTTGTATCATGTTCTCTATTGACAGATAGCAGGCTATAGCAGGTCGATATACACAAACCCGAGAGCTCGAGTTTTTCACTTTCCGACAGCTTGTTATCAAGGCCTATAGCGCGCCATTGCCCATTTTACTGCAAATGGATAGATCACGGCAACAGCTTTATAGCGAGTTATCGAAGGGATAGCGCTATAGACAATTTTCCAGAAAAACAAATGTTTTATTATAGAACCCTATCAGTGTGCTATGAACACTGATAGTGCGCTAGTGGCTTCTGGAAAATTTTTGCAAATTGCTGGATAGCCTCATTTTTGAAAAATTAATATTTTGACACTCAAGAACCATTCCATTGACTCAAAACATATTGATATAAGATTAAAAACCTTTAAATAATTCAAAACCTATTGAAATTATGATTAAAACCTTTTGGAAAACATTTTTTCAAAATGAAATACTATATCGAAGTGATTTTGAAGACTTCGAAATTTTCAAAGTTTTAGTGCTGAGATTGATCGAGAGGTTACCTTACACACCAAAGATAAAAGTAATGCATTAGACATGGGACATGTCTTCGTTCTTCGAGCTTCATCTTTGTAGACTTTGATAGCTAGTGTTTGATGTGTAACAGATGATTAATTGTAGCTCTTAGAGAAAGAAATACAGGTGATGTGTTCTCTTATCGAGAACACTTCATATACTTATTGTTGAAAACCATAGATAGCCTCTGAAAATCTCAGCACAAAAGGGATAAAATGAAGAACTTGCGAAATAATGAGGTTATCTTCAAGACAGTTTGCAATTTTGATTCAGTTTGAAGGTTGTTTGGGCAAATGCAAGAATCACGACTTTTCTATTTAAACACTCTTTCGAAAGCTTGGCCTAACATGCAAAAATCATGTTTGTTCTATCTTTGAAAATCAGAGAATGAGGGTTTTATAAAATTAACAGTTGCAGGTTAAAGAGCATGAGAGTACAAAATGATTTGAATTAAAAACGTTGTTTAATCTAAAGTTGTTTTGGGCGTGCGAAACATTGGGAATCATCAAGGTGTTAGTAGAAAATATTTCAATTAAGATAACCTGGAAAAACTATGTAAGAAATAGAAAAATCGAGCTAGCAGAATTGCCCACATTTTTCTCGTTAGAAATATCAGATTTTAGTCTAAGACGTGGATAGCGTGCAATTGTGTTGTGTATCATGTTCTCTATGGACAGATAGCAGACTATGGCAGGTCGATATGCACAAACCCGAGAGCTCGAGTTTTTTAGACTTTCCGATAGCGTGTTATCAAGGCTTATAGTGTGCTATTGCCCATTTTACTTAAAATGGAAAAATCACGGCAACAACTCTATAGTGAGTTATCAAAGGGGATAGCGCGCTATAGACAATTTTTCAAAAAAATAAATGCTTTATTATTGAACCCTATTTGATATGAACTCCACCAACGATTGTGGTGAAACCCAATAACATTGATGAATTAGAACCCCAAGATCATGTGGACAAGATTGGTTGAGCCTTGACCCGTCACCTAACCAGATGAAAACCAAGACTACAAAGGATTGAAAACGCCACACCAAGATTCAACAATCAAGGTGATAAGTTTGGTTGTTTGAACGCCACAAGATTAACTTGATAAGTTCAAAGAATTCTTTTAAGAACAAACAAGACACAAGACCTCACAAGGATGTTAAGTTCTGAAAACATAACCTATCATTCAAATTCGAGCTACCAAACTATATACTTGGAACAACCCTCCAGGAATAGGAAAAGTCATAACTACATTTAAAACAAGACAAATATCAACATAAATAAGTCCCGACGTTTTTTAAGCCACTTGGACTTTTCAAGGTAACCATAAATAGCTAATTGACTAAGTTCAATGTATTTAACATAACCAGCCAGGACAAAATTTATTCCCCTATTTAATATCCTTGAAACTTAACAAATGCACGCCCTTTGATGGTCAGTACATGCTGGTCACGTTTTGAGTGCTAATTAACTTCTTCAATTGCTTTGATTACATGGACTTAGCCTTAATTATTATTTGAGCCCATCTTGGTCTTTTTAAAATCAGCCCAATTCTCTTGGATTAGCCCATTTAGCACTTCCTTGAAACGTTTAGCCCTAAGTCTTGTAATTGGACCACTTGGAAGTGACAATGGGGCTAGTGCATATTCAGCTCCATTCCCAAGTGTATGATCAACTTGTCTAGCTCCTTGGTTTGCATCATTCTCCCCCTCTTGAGAAGGATTTGTCCTCAAATAATCACCTACATCAAAACAAGACAAATCAGCAACATTAAAGCTTGCACTGACACCATACTCACCTGGTAAGTCAAGCTTGTAGGCATTATCATTGATGCGTTCCATTATTTGAAAAGGTCCGTCACCCCGAGGTAGGAGTTTTGAACGTCGGTTCTCCGGAAAATGGTCCTTCCTTGTTGGCTTGTTGGACATATTGTTTAGTCCTCTTTTCAAAGTTCAGCCGTGTCTTTTCATGAATCATTTTTACAAATTCTGCCTTATTTTTGCCATCTAAGTTTACACGTTCACTCAAAGGTAAAGAAGTTAAATCCAAAGGTGACAATGGGTTTAAAACCATAAACCATTTCGAATGGTGAAAAATTAGTTGCAGAATGAATACTTCGATTATAAGCAAATTCAACATGTGGCAAACAATCTTCCCATGTTTCCAAGTTATTTTTAATGATAGCACATAACAAAGAAGAAAAAGTTCTATTTACTACTTCATTTTGACCATATGTTCGTGGATGACAAGTAGTAGAAAACAATAACTTGGTTCCCAACTTTCCCCACAAAGTCTTCCAAAAGTAACTCAAAAACCTTGCATCCCTATCAGAAACAATGGTCCTAGGCATGCCATGTAACGTAACAATTTCTTTGAAGAACAAATCAGCTGTATGTGATGCATCATCAGTTTTATGACATGCAATGAAGTGTGCCATCATGGAAAATCTATCTACCACCACAAAAACTGAATCTCTCTCCCTCTTAGGCCTAGGTAATCCTAAAACAAAATCCATAGAAATATCAGTCCAAGGTTCACTAGGTATTGGCAAAGGGGTGTACAAACCATGGGGTTTCAACTTAGACTTGGCCTGTTTACACGTGATACACTTCTCACAGATTCTTTCCACATCACGTTTCATATGAGGCCAAATAAAATGATCATGCAAAATTCCTAATGTCTTAGCTACACCAAAATGACCCATCAAACCACCACCATGAGCTTCTCTCACAAACAATTCACACAAAGAACACATAGGCACAAACAATTTATTTTCCCGAAACAAAAATCCATCATCCCTATAAAACTTACCAAACGTCACTTTTTCACATGCATTGAACACTTCACCAAAATCAGAATCTTGTTCATACAAAATCCTTAATGTATTCAAAACCAAGCAAATTTGTATCTAAAATGGAAAGTAAAGCATACCTTCGGGATAATGCGTTAGTCACCACATTTTCCTTACCTTGCTTGTATCTGATCACATAAGATAATGTTTCAATGAATTCCACCCACTTGGCATGGCGTCTGTTCAACCTTTGCTATCCTTTTAAATGCTTTAAAGATTCATGATCTGTGTGAATCACGAATTCTTTTGGCCATAGATAGTGCTGCCAATTTTCCAAAGCCCTTATCAAGGCGCACATCTCCTTATCATAAATAGGGTAATTTAGGGCTACCCCAGTCAACTTTTCACTGAAATAAGCAACTGGACGGCCTTCTTGCATCAAAACAGCTCCAATACATAGACCTGAAGCATCACACTCAATTTCAAAAGTTTTAGCAAAGTTAGGTAAAACAAGCAAATTTGCATTAGTTAACTTTTCTTTGATCAGATTAAATGCCTTTTCTTGTTCTTTCCCCCACTTAAACAACACATTTTTCTTGATGACTTCTGTAAGAGGTGAGGCTAAGCTACTAAAATCACGCACAAACCGTCTATAGAAGGTAGGTAAGCCGTGGAAACTCCTCACTTCGCTGATTGCTTTAGGCGTTGGCCACTCTTGGATTGCCTTAACCTATTCCTCATCCACCTCAATTCCTCTCTTACTAACAACAAAAGCAAGAAACACAAGTGTATTCGTGCAAAAGGTGCACTTCCTGAGATTAGCAAACAACTTTTCTTTCCTTAGAATTTCCAAAATAGATTTCAAATGCATTACATGTTCTTCCAAGTTTTTGCTATAAATTAGGATATCATCAAAATACACAATCACAAATCTGCCAATAAATGCACGCAAAACATGGTTCATTAAACGCATAAATGTGCTCGGAGCATTAGTTAAACCGAAAGGCATCACTAACCACTCATACAAACCATATTTAGTCTTAAAAGCAGTTTTCCATTCATCACCTTCCTTCATCCTAATCTGATGATATCCACTCTTAAGATCAATTTTTGTAAAGACACAAGAACCATGCAATTCAAGCTGCACATCGTCTAATCTAGGAATGGGATGACGATACTTTACAGTTATGTTGTTGATGGCTCGGCAGTCAACACACATCCTCTATGTTCCATCCTTCTTAGGAACTAACAGCACCGGAACTGCACAAGGACTCATGCTTTCACGCACATACCCCTTCTCCAATAATTCACCTATTTGCCTTTAGAGTTTCTTGGTCTTCTCGGGATTACTCCTATAAACAGGTCGGTTTGGAATTGATGCACCTGGTATGAAATCAATTTGATGTTCAATCGCTCGGATTGGAGGTAATCCATAAGGTACTTCTTTGGGAAGGACATCTTCAAACTCCTACAAAAGAGAAACAATAACACTCGGCAAAGCACCGACGAGATCATTAGTACATAAAAGAGCCTCCTTGTACATGAGTACAATAAGGGGCTGGTGTGAAAATAATGCTCTTTTGATCTCACTTTTTTTTTGCAATGTAATTGAATTTTTCCTCTCTAGCTCTCACTATGGCTGAAATCCCATCTCTTTCTTTTTTTCTCTGATCAATGTTTTTCTCTCTCTTTTTTTTTTCTCAATTTCGGCCTTCATTTCTTTTTCTTTCTTTTTTTCAGTTGAGCTTTGTAACTTAAATGATCCTCCCTGACTTGTTTTGAAGTCAATGGCACAAGAATAATAGGCTGCCCTTTATGAGTGAAAGAATACCTATTTGTGAATCCATCATGCTTACCCCTATCATCATACTGCCATGGTCTTCCCAACAATAAATGGCATGCATGCATAGGAACCACTTCACAAAGCACCTCATCTCATATGAACTCCACCAACAATTGTGATGAAACCCAATAGCAATGATGGATTAGAACCCCAAGATCGTGTAGACAAGATTGGTTGAGCCTTGACCCGTCACCTAACGAGATGAAAACCAAGACTACGAAGGATTGATAACGCCACGCCAAGATTAAACAATCAAGGTGATAAGTTTGGTTGTTTGAACGCCACAAGATTAACTTGATAAGTTCAAAGAGTTCTTTTAAGAACAAAGAGGACACAAGACCTCACAAGGATGTTTAGTTCTGAAAACATAATCTGCCATTCAAATTCGAACTACCAATCTATATACTTGGAACAACCCTCCAAGAATAGGAAAAGTCATAACTACATTTAAAACAACACAAATATCAACATAAATAAGTCCCCACATTTTTTAAGCCTCTTCGACTTCTCAAGGTAACCATAAATAACTAATTAACTAAGTTCAATGTATTTAACAAGTCCCCACGTTTTTTAAGCCTCTTGGACTTCCCAAGGTAACCATAAATAGCTAATTGACTAAGTTCAATGTATTTAACATAACCAGCCAGGACCAAATTTATTCCCCTATTTAATATCCTTGAAACTCAACAAATGCACGCCCTTTGATGGTCAGTACATGCTGGTCAAGTTTTGTGTGCTAATTAGTTTCTTCAGTTGCTTTGATGACATGGACTAAGCCTTAATTATTATTTGAGCCCATCTTGGTCTTTTTAAAATCAGCCCAATTCTCTTGGATTAGCCCATTTAGCGCTTCCTTGAAACGTTTGGCTCTAAGTCTTGTAATTGGACCACTTGGAAGTGAGAATGGGTCTTGTGCATATTCAGCTCCATTCCCAAGTGTATGATCAACTTGTCCAGCTCCTTGGTTTGCATCATTTGCTCCTTGGTTTGCATCATTCTCCCCCTCTTGAGAAGGATTTGTCCTCGAATCCTGACCTACATCAAAAGGAGACAAATCAGCAACATTAAAGCTTGTACTGACACCATACTCACCTGGTAGATAGGAGTTTCGAACGCCGTTTCTCCAGAAAACAGTCCTTCCTTAAGTGCAACCAAACCCAATCTCCTGGTTCAAACACTACCTTCTTGCGTCCCTTGTTGGCTTGTTGGACATATTGTTTAGTCCTCTTTTCAAAGTTCAGTCGTGCCTTTTCATGAATCATTTTTACAAATTCTGCCTTCTTTTTGCCATCTAAGTTTACACGTTCACTCAAAGGTAAAGAAGTTAAATCCAAAGGTGACAATGGGTTTAAAACCATAAACCATTTCAAATGGTGAAAAATTAGTTGCAGAATGAATACTTCGATTATAAGCAAATTCAACATGTGGCAAACAATCTTCCCATGTTTCCAAGTTATTTTTAATGATAGCACGTGACAAAGAAGAAAAAGTTCTATTTACTACTTCATTTTGACCATATGTTCGTGGATGACAAGTAGTAGAAAACAATAACTTGGTTCCCAACTTTCCCCAAAAAGTCATCCAAAAGTAACTCAAAAACCTTGCATCCTATCAGAAACAATGGTCCGAGGCATGTCATGTAACCTAACAATTTCTTTGAAGAACAAATCAGCTATATGTGATGCATCATCAATTTTATGACATGCAATGAAGTGTACCATCTTGGAAAATCTATCTACCACCACAAAAACTAAATCTCTCCCCCTCTTAGTCCTAGGTAATCCTAAAACAAAATCCATAGAAATATCAGTCTAAGGTTCACTAGGTATTGGCAAAGGGGTGTACAAACCATGGGGTTTCAACTTAGACTTGGCCTGTTTACAAGTGATACACTTCTCACAGATTCTTTCCACATCACGTTTCATATGATGCCAAAAAAAATGATCATGCAAAATTCCTAATGTCTTAGCTACACCAAAATGACCCATCAAACCACCACCATGAGCTTCTCTCACAAACAATTCACGCAAAGAACACATAGGCACACACAGTTTATTTTCCCGAAACAAAAATCCATCATGCCTATAAAACTTACCAAACTCTACTTTTTCACATGCATTGAACACTTCACCAAAATCAGAATCTTGTGCATACAAATCCTTAATGTATTCAAAACCAAGCAATTTTGTATCTAAAATGGAAAGTAAAGCATACCTTCGGGACAATGCGTCAGCCACCACATTTTCTTTACCTTGCTTGTATCTGATCACATAAGGAAATATCTCAATGAATTCCACCCACTTGGCATGGCGTCTGTTCAACCTTTGCGGTCCTTTCGAATGCTTCAAAGATTCGTGATCTGTGTGAATCATGAATTCCTTTGGCCATAGATAGTGCTGCCAATTTACCAAAGCCCTTATCAAGGTTTACATCTCCTTATCATAAGTAGGGTAATTTAGGGCTGCCCCACTCATCTTTTTACTGAAATAAGCAACTGGACGGCCTTCTTGCATCAAAACTGCTCCAATACCTATACCTGAAGCATCACACTCAATTTCAAAAGTTTTGGCGTAGTTAGGTAAAACAAGCAAAGGTGCATTAGTTAACTTTTCTTTGATCAGATTAAATGCCTTTTCTTGTTCTTTCCCCCACTTAAACGACACATTTTTCTTGATGACTTCAGTAAGAGGTGAGGCTAAGCTACTAAAATCACGCCCAAACCGTCTATAGAAGCTAGCTAAGCCGTGGAAACTCCTCACTTGGCTGATTGTTGTAGGCGTTGGCCACTCTTGAATTGCCTTAACCTTTTCCTCGTCCACCTCAATTCCTTTCTTACTAACAACAAAACCAAGAAACACAAGTTTATCCGTGCAAAAGGTGCACTTCTTGAGATTAGCAAACAACTTTTCTTTCCTTAGAATTTCCAAAATAGAGTTCAAATGCATTACATGTTCTTCCAAGTTTTTGCTATAAATTAGGATATCATCAAAATACACAATGACAAATATACCGACAAATGCACGCAAAACATGGTTCATTAAACGCATAAATGTGCTCGGAGCATTAGTTAAATCGAAGGCATCACTAACCACTCATACAAACCATATTTAGTCTTAAAAGCAGTTTTCCATTCATCACCTTCCTTCATCCTAATCTGATGATATCCACTCTTAAGATCAATTTTTGTAAAGACACAAGAACCATGCAATTCATGCAGCATATCGTCTAATCTAGGAATGGGATGACGATACTTTACCGTTATGTTGTTGATGGCTCGGCAGTCAACACACATCCTCCATGTTCCATCGTTCTTAGGAACTAACAGCACTAGAACTGCAGAAGGACTCATGCTTTCACGCACATACCCCTTCTCCAATAATTCACCTACTTGCCTTTGGAGTTCCTTGGTCTCCTCAGGATTACTCCTATAAGCAGATCAGTTTGGAATTGATGCACCTGGTATGAAATCAATTTGATGTTCAATCCCTCAGATTGGAGGTAATCGATAAGGTACTTCTTCAGGAAGGACATCTTCAAACTCCTGCAAAAGAGAAACAATGACGTTCGGCAAAGCACCGACGAGATCATTAGTACATAAAAGAGCCTCCTTGTACATCAGTACAATAAGGGGCTGGTGTGAAAACAATGCTCTCTTGATCTCATTTTTTTTTGCAATGTAATTGAATTTTTCCTCTCTTGCTCTCACTATGGCTGAAATCCCCTCTTTTTTTTTTTCTCTCTGATCAATGTTTTTCTCTCTCTTTTTTTTTCTCAATTTCGACCTTCATTTCTTATTCTTTTTTTTCTTTCGTTTGAGCTTTGTAACTTTAATTGGTCCTCCCTGACTTGTTTTGGAGTCAATGGCACAAGAATAATAGGCTGCCCTTTATGAGTGAAAGAATATCTATTTGTGAATCCATCATGCTTAGCCCTCTCATCATACTGCCATGGTCTTCCCAACAATAAATGGCATGCATGCATAGGAACCACATCACAAAGCACCTCATCCTCATATTTACCAATGGATAATGCCACCAACACTTGCCTTGTCACCTTGATTTTGCCACATTCATTCAGCCACTGAAGCCGATAAGGGTGAGGATGTTTCAAGGTAGTTAAGGCCAATTTCTCCACAAAATAAGTGTTGGCTACGTTTGTGCAACTCCCTCCATCGATAATGACACTGCAAACTTTGTTGTTTACAAAGCACCGAGTATGAAACAAGTTCTCCCTTTGGTTACTTTCTTCCTCCTTAACCTGCACATTGAGAACTCGCCTTGCTACCAATAAATCTCCAACCACGGCACTTTGCTCATCATTCCGCCACCGAACACGCCCACGTTGCTGCCTATTGTGGATGTCTTGTTGCTATTCCCTAGGAGTTCCAGCTTCTACCCTATCAAACCTCTCGTGAATAGGTTAGACTAATTCATCCCTCAACATACGCCTCATCTACCCTAACAACGCTTGCATTTGGAGGTTCGAAACTGCATGTTGTCGAACTTCATCGTTTGTATCTTCTTCTTGATTATTGGACATATTTAAAATCTGCAAAACAAGGTTAGAATCCTCACAAGCACTCCCTCACGTGTTTCACTCATGAATTTGATACACTTGCACTCGTGTTTTCACTCTAAACGGCTTTTACCCTCTTATGGTCTCACACACTCTTGCCTTTGTCCACTATTTTGTGTCTTCTTTAGTTCTTAATCAAACTTCAAGAAACTAATTCAAAATAATCTAGCAGCAATTCAAAAATGAGAAACACCCAAAACTCATCAAATGATCAAGAACAAGAATAAGGTGAGAAACAAGATTGAAAAGAGGAAATTTTTCTTACTGGAATCACTTTTCTTCTCTCTTTTTCTCTTTTGACGATTTTGTTTTTTTGTTTTTTTTTTACAGCAGGATCAAGGACATGAATAAGGTGAGAAACAAGATTGAAAAGAGGAAATTTTCTTACTGGAATCACTTTTCTTCTCTTTCTTTTTTTTGACGATTTTTTTTTATACTGCAGGATCAAGAACATGAAATAAAAAAATGAAAATAAAATATGGTCAAACTTATCTTAGAACCAAAGCTTTGATACCAAATGATATGAACTCCACCAACAATTGTAATGAAACCCAATAACAATGATGGATTAGAACCCTAAGATCGTGTAGACAAGATTGGTTGAGCCTTGACCCGTCACCTAACCAGATGAAAACCAAGACTACGAAGGATTGAAAACGCCACACCAAGATTCAACAATCAAGGTGATAAGTTTGGTTGTTTGAACGCCACAAGATTAACTTGATAAGTTCAAAGAGTTTTTTTAAGAACAAAGAGGACACAAGACCTCACAAGGATGTTAAGTTCTGAAAACATAATCTATCATTCAAATTCGAACTACCAAACTATATACTTGGAACAACCCTCCAAGAATAGGAAAAGTCATAACTACATTTAAAACAACATAAATAAGTCCCCACGTTTTTAAGCCTCTTGGACTTCTCAAGGTAACTACAAGAATAGGAAAAGTCATAGCAATATTTAAAACAACACAAATATCAACATAAATAAGTCCCCACGTTTTTTAAGCCTCTTGGACTTCTCAAGGTAACCATAAATAGCTAATTGACTAAGTTCAATGTATTTAACATAACCATCCATGACAAAATTTATTCCCCTATTTAATATCCTTGAAACTCAACAAATGCACGCCCTTTGATGGTCAGTCCATGTTGGTCACGTTTTGTGTGCTAATAAGCTTCTTCAATTGCTTTGATGACATGGACTAAACCTTGATTATTATTTGAACCCATCTTGGTCTTTTTCGAATCAGCCCAATTCTCTTGGATTAGCCCATTTAGTGCTTCCTTGAAACGTTTGGCTCTAAGTCCAGTAATTGGACCACTTGGAAGTGACAATGGGTCTTGTGCATATTCAGCTCCATTCCCAAGTGTATGATCAACTTGTCGAGCTCCTTGGTTTGCATCATTAGCTACTTGGTTTGCATCACTCTCAGCGTGTTATCAGCCTTGATAGTACGCTAGTGCCTTCTGAAAAATTTTGGCAAATTGCTGGATAGCCTTACTTTTGAAAAATTAATATTTTGACACTCAAGAACCATTCCATTGACTCAAAACACTTTCATATAAGATTAAACACTTTTAAATAATTCAAAACCCATTGAAATTATGATTAAAACCTTTCGAAAAACATTTTTTCAAAATGAAATACTATATCGAAGTGATTTTGAAGACTTTGCAATTTTCAGAGTTTTAGTGTTGAGATTGATCGAGAGGTTACCCTACACACCAAATATCAAACTAATGCATTAGACATGAGATATGTCTTCGTTCTTCGAGCTTGATCTTTGTAGACTTCGTAAGCTATTGTTTGATGTGTTCTTGATGCAATACAGGTGATGTGTTCTTTTTTGATGTGTCATCTTACCGAGACCACTTCATATACTTACAGTTTAAAACAATGGATAGCCCCTGCAAATCTAAGCACAAAAGGGATAAAATGAAGAACTTGTTGAACAATGACGATATCATCAAGACATATTGCAATTTTGATTCAATTCGAAGCTTGTTTTGGCAAATGCAAGAATCATTACTTTCTTGTCTTGAAAAACTTTTTGGAAAACTCAATCTAACTTGCAAAAATCGTGTGTGTTGTATTTTTGAAAATCAAAGAATGAGGGTTTAATCTAAAGTTGTTTAATCTAAAGAGTACAAAATGATTTGGATTCAAAACGTTGTTTAATCTAAAGTTATTTTGGGCGTGCGAGACAATGAGAATCATCTAAGTGTTAGAAGAGAATATTTCAATTAAGATAACCTGGAAAAACTGTGTAAGGAATAAAAAAATCGAGCAAGCAGAACTGCCCACATTTTTCTCGTTAGAAATATCAGATTTTTGTCTCAGATGTGCATGGGGTGCTATTGGGTTGTGTATCATGTTCTCTATTGACTGATAGCAGGCTATAGCAGGTCGATATACACAAACTGAGAGCTCGAGTTTTTTAGACATTCCGATAGCGTGTTATCAAGGCCTATAGCGCACTGTAGCCCATTTTACTAAAAATGGAAAGATCACGACGACAACTCTATAGCAAGTTATCAAAGGGGATAGCGCGCTATAGAAAATTTTCCAAAAAAACTAATTTTTTTTATAGAACCCTATCAGCATGCTATCAACACTGATAGTGCGCTATTTCCTTTTGAAAAATTTTGGCAAATTTCTGGATATCCTTATTTTTGAAAAATAAATATTTTGACACTCAAGAACCATTCCATTGACTCAAAACATATTGATAAAGACTAAAAACTTTTAAATAATTGAAATACTATATCGAAGTGATTTTGAATACTTTGCAATTTTCAAAGTTTTAGTGCTAAGATTTATCGAGAGTTTACCCTACACACCAAAGATAAAACTAATGCATTAGACATGTCTTCGTTCTTCAAGCTTGATCTTTGTAGACTTCGCTAGCTATTGTTTGATGTGTTGTTGATGATTAGTTGTAGCTCTTAGAAAAAAAAATACGGGTGATGTGTTATCTTACTGAGACCACTTCATATACTGACAGTTTAAAACAATGCATAGCCTCTGCAAATCTAAGCACAAAAGGGATAAAATGGAGAACTTGCTGAACAATGACGTTATCAACTATTTTCATCCAATTCAAAGCTTGTTTTGGTAAATGCAAGAATCATAACTTTCTTCTCTTGAAAAACTCGTTGGAAAGCTCAATCTAACTTGCAAAAATCGTGTGTTGTATTTTTGAAAATCAGAGAATGAGTGTTTTATAAAATTAGAAGTTGCAGGTTAAAGAGCAAGAGAGTACAAAATGATTTGAATTCAAAACATTGTTCAATCTAAAGTTGCTTTGGGCGTGTGAGACAATGGGAATCATATAGGTGTTAGTAGAGAATATTTCAATTAAGATAACCTGGCAAAACTGTGTAAGGAATAGAAAAATTGAGCAAGCAGAAGTGCCCACATTTTTCTCGTTAGAAATATCAGATTTTTGTCTCAGACGTCGATAGCGTGCTATTGGGTTGTGTATAATGTTCTCTATTGACAGATAGCAGGCTATAGCAGGTCGATCTACACAAACCCGAGAGCTTGACTTTTTCACTTTCCGATAGTGTCTTATCAAGGCCTATAGCGCGCCGTTGCCCATTTCACTGAAAATGAAAAGATCACGGCAACAGCTTCATAGCGAGTTATCAAAGGGGATAACGCGCTATAAACATATTTCCAAAAAAATAAATGTTTTATTATAGAACCCTATCAGCGTGCAATCAACACTGATAGTGCGCTAGTGCCTTCCGAAAAATTTTGGTAAATTGCTGGATAGCCATACTTTTGAAAAATTAATATTTTGACTCAAAACACTTTGATATAAGGTTAAACACTTTTAAATAATTAAAAACTCATTGAAATTATGATTAAAACCTTTCGAAAAACATTTTTTTAAAATGAAATACTATATCCAAGTGATTTTGAAGAATTTGTAATTTTCAGAGTTTTAGTGCTGAGATTGATCGAGAGGTTACCCTACACACCAAAGATAAAACTAATGCATTAGAAATGAGATATGTCTTCGTTCTTCGAGCTTGATCTTTGTAGACTTCGATAGCTATTATTTCACGTGTTGTTGATGATTAGTTGTAGCTCTTAGAAAGAAAATACAGGTGATGTGTTCTCTTATCCAGAACACTTCATAGACTTACAAATTAAAACAATAGATAGCCTCTGGAAATCACAGCACAAAAGGGATAAAATGAAGAACTTGCAAAATAATGAGGTTATCTTCAAGACAATTTGTAATTTTAATTAAGTTTGAAGGTTGTTTGGGCAAATGCAAGAATCACGACTTTCTTTTATTTAAACACACTTTGGAAAGCTCGGACTAACTTGCAAAAATCATGTGTGTTCTATCTTTAAAAATCAGAGAATGAGGGTTTTATAAAATTAGCAGTTGCAGGTTAAAGGGATAGAGAGTACAAAATGATTTGAAAACAAAACGTTGTTTAATCTAAAGTTGTTTTTGGCGTGCGAGATAATGTGAATCATCAAGGTGTTAGTAGATAATATTTCAATTAAGATAACCTGGCAGAACTGTGTAGGGAATAGAAAAATCGAGCAAGCAGAAGTGCCCACATTTTTCTCATTAGAAATATCAGATTTTAGTCTCAGACGTGGATAGCGAGCTATTGGGTTGTGTATCATGTTCTCTATTGACAGATAGCAGGCTATAGCAGGTCGATATACACAAACCCAAGAGCTCGAGTTTTTTTGACTTTCCGATAGCGTGTTGTCGAGGCCTATAGCACGCCATTGCCCATTTTACTAAAAATGGAAAGATCACGGCAACAGCTTTACTGTGAATTATCAAAGGGGATAGTGCTATAGACAATTTTCCAGAAAAACAAATGTTTTATTATAGAACCCTATCAGCGTGCTGTCAACACTGATAGTGCGCTAATGCCTTCTGAAATATTTTTGCAAATTGCTGGATAGCCTTATTTTTGAAAAATAAATATTTTGACACTCAAGAACCATTCCATTGACTCAAAACGTATTGATATAAGATTAAAAACTTTTAAATAATTCAAAACTCATTGAAATTATGATTAAAACCTTTCGACAAACATTTTTTCAAAATGAAATACTATATCGAAGTGATTTTGAAGACTTTGCAATTTTCAGAGTTTTAGTGCTGAGATTGATCGAGAGGTTACCCTACACACCAAAGATAAAACTAATGCATTAGAAATGAGATATGTCTTCGTTCTTCGAGCTTGATCTTTGTAGACTTCGATAGCTATTATTTCATGTGTTGTTGATGATTAGTTGTAGCTCTTAGAAAAAAAATACAGGTGATGTGTTCTCTTATCGAGAACACTTCATATACTTACAAATTAAAACAATAGATAGCCTTTGGAAATCTCACACAAAACTGATAAAATGAAGAACTTGCAAAATAATGAGGTTATCTTCAAGACAGTTTGCAATTTTGATTTAGTTTGAAGGTTGTTTGGGCAAATGCAAGAATCACGACTTTCTTCTATTTAAACACACTTTGGAAAGCTCGGTCTAACTTGCAAAAATCATGTGTGTTCTATCTTTAAAAATCAGAGAATGAGGGTTTTATAATATTACCAGTTGCAGGTTAAAGGGATAGAGAGTACAAAATGATTTGAAAACAAAACGTTGTTTAATCTAAAGTTGTTTTGGGCGTGCGAGACAATGGGAATCATCAAGGTGTTAGTAGATAATATTTCAATTAAGATAACCTGGCAAAACTGTGTAAGGAATAGAAAAATCGAGCAAGCAGAAGTGCCCACATTTTTCTCGTTAGAAATATCAGATTTTTGTCTCAGACGTGGATAGCGTGCTATTGGGTTGTGTATCATGTTCTCTATTGACAGATAGCAGGCTATAGCAGGTCGATATACACAAACCCGAGAGCTTGACTTTTTCACTTTCTGATAGCGTCTTATCAAGGCCTATAGGGCGCCATTGCCCATTTTACTGAAAATGGATCACGGCAACAGCTTCATAGCGAGTTATCAAAGGGGATAACGTGCTATAAACATATTTCCAGAAAAATAAATGTTTTATTATAGAACCCTATCAGCGTGCAATCAACACTGATAGTGCGCTAGTGCCTTCCGAAAAATTTTGGTAAATTGCTGGATAGCCATACTTTTGAAAAATTAATATTTTGACTCAAAACACTTTGATATAAGGTTAAACACTTTTAAATAATTAAAAAGTCATTGAAATTATGATTAAAACCTTTCGAAAAACATTTTTTAAAAATGAAATACTATATCCAAGTGATTTTGAAGAATTTGCAATTTTCAGAGTTTTAGTGCTGAGATTGATCAAGAGGTTACCCTACACACCAAAGATAAAACTAATGCATTAGAAATGAGATATGTCTTCGTTCTTTGAGCTTGATCTTTGTAGACTTCGATAGCTATTATTTCACGTGTTGTTGATGATTAGTTGTAGCTCTTAGAAAGAAAATAGAGGTGATGTGTTCTCTTATCGAGAACACTTCGTAGACTTACAAATTAAAACAATAGATAGCCTCTGGAAATCACAGCACAAAAGGGATAAGATGAAGAACTTGCAAAATAATGAGGTTATCTTCAAGACAGTTTGCAATTTTGATTCAGTTTGAAGGTTGTTTTGGCAAATGCAAGAATCACGACTTTCTTCTATTTAAACAAACTTTGGAATGCTCGGTCTAACTTGCAAAAATCGTGTGTGTTCTATCTTTAAAAATCAGAGAATGGGGGTTTTATAAAATTAGCAGTTGCAGGTTAAAGGGATAGAGAGTACAAAATGATTTGAAAACAAAACGTTGTTTAATCTAAAGTTGTTTTTGGCGTGCGAGACAGTGGGAATCATCAAGGTGTTAGTAGATAATATTTCAATTAAGTTAACCTGGCAAAACTGTGTAAGGAATAGAAAAATCGAGCAAGCAGAAGTGCCCACATTTTTCTCGTTAGAAATATCAGATTTTAGTCTCAGACGTGGATCGCGAGCTATTGGGTTGTGTATCATGTTCTCTATTGACAGATAGCAGGCTATAGCAGGTCGATATACACAAACCCAAGAGCTCGAGCTTTTTTGACATTCCGATAGCGTGTTGTCGAGGCCTATAGCGCGCTATTGCCCATTTTACTAAAAATGGAAATATCACGGCAACAACACTATTGCCAATTATGAAAGGGGATAGCGCTATAGACAATTTTCCAGAAAAACAAATATTTTATTATAGAACCCTATCAGCGTGCTGTCAACACTGATAGTGCGCTAGTGCCTTCTGAAATATTTTCGCAAATTGCTGGATAGCCTTATTTTTGAAAAATAAATATTTTGACACTCAAGAACCATTCCATTGACTCAAAACGTATAGTATAAGATTAAAAACTTTTAAATAATTCAAAACTCATTGAAATTATGATTAAAACCTTTCGACAAACATTTTTTCGAAATGAAATACTATATCGAAGTGATTTTGAAGACTTTGCAATTTTCAGAGTTTTAGTGCTGAGATTGATCAAGAGGTTACCCTACACACCAAAGATAAAACTAATGCATTAGAAATGAGATATGTCTTCGTTCTTCGAGCTTGATCTTTGTAGACTTCGATAGCTATTATTTCATGTGTTGTTGATGATTAGTTGTAGCTCTTAGAAAGAAAATACAGGTGATGTGTTCTCTTATCGAGAACACTTGATAGACTTACAAATTAAAACAATAGATAGCCTCTGGAAATCACAGCACAAAAGGGATAAAATGAAGAACTTGCAAAATAATGAGGTTATCTTCAAGATAGTTTGCAATTTTGATTCAGTTTGAAGGTTGTTTTGGCAAATGCAAGAATCACGACTTTCTTCTATTTAAACACACTTTGGAATGCTCGGTCTAACTTGCAAAAATCGTGTGTGTTCTATCTTTAAAAATCAAAGAATGAGGGTTTTATAAAATTAGCAGTTGCAGGTTAAAGGGATAGAGAGTACAAAATGATTTGAAAACAAAACGTTGTTTAATCTAAAGTTGTTTTTGGCGTGCGAGACAATGGGAATCATCAAGGTGTTAGTAGATAATATTTCAATTAAGATAACCTGGCAAAACTGTGTAAGGAATAGAAAAATCGAGCAAGCAGAAGTGCCCACATTTTTCTAATTAGAAATATCAGATTTTAGTCTCAGACGTGGATAGCGAGCTATTGTGTTGTGTATCATGTTCTCTATTAACAGATAACAGGCTATAGCAGGTCGATATACACAAACCCGAGAGCTCGAGTTTTTTTGATTTCCAATAGCGTGTTGTCGAGGCCTATAGTGCGCTATTGCCCATTTTACTAAAAATGGAAAGATCACAGCAACAGCTTTATTGCGAGTTATGAAAGGGGATAGCGCTATAGACAATTTTCCAGAAAAACAAATGTTTTATTATAGAACCCTATCAGCGTGCTGTCAACACTGATAGTGCGCTACTGCCTTCTGAAATATTTTCGTAAATTGCTGGATAGCCTTATTTTTGAAAAATAAATATTTTGACACTCAAGAACCATTCCATTGACTCAAAACGTATTGATATAAGGTTAAACACTTTTAAATAATTAAAAACTCATTGAAATTATGATTAAAACCTTTCGAAAAACATTTTTTTAAAAAGAAATACTATATCCAAGTGATTTTGAAGAATTTGCAATTTTCAGAGTTTTAGTGCTGAGATTAATCAAGAGGTTACCCTACACACCAAAGATAAAACTAATGCATTAGAAATGAGATATGTCTTCGTTCTTCGAGCTTGATCTTTGTAGACTTCGATAGCTATTATTTCACGTGTTGTTGATGATTAGTTGTAGCTCTTAGAAAAAAAATACAGGTGATGTGTTCTCTTATCGAGAACACTTGATAGACTTACAACTTAAAACAATAGATAGCCTCAGGAAATCACAGCACAAAAGGGATAAAATGAAGAACTTGCAAAATAATGAGGTTATCTTCAAGACAGTTTGCAAATTTGATTCAGTTTGAAGGTTGTTTGGGCAAATGCAAGAATCACGACTTTCTTCTATTTAAACACACTTTGGAAAGCTCGGTCTAACTTGCAAAAATCATGTGTGTTCTATCTTTAAAAATCAGAGAATGAGGGTTTTATAAAATTACCAGTTGCAGGTTAAAGGGATAGAGAGTACAAAATGATTTGAAAACAAAACGTTGTTTAATCTAAAGTTGTTTTTGGCGTGCGAGACAATGGGAATAATCAAGGTGTTAGTAGATAATATTTCAATTAAGATAACCTGGCAAAACTGTGTAAGGAATAGAAAAATCGAGCAAGCAGAAGTGCCCACATTTTTCTCGTTAGAAATATCAGATTTTAGTCTCAGACGTGGATCGCGAGCTATTGGGTTGTGTATCATGTTCTCTATTGACAGATAGCAGGCTATAGCAGGTCGATATACACAAACCCAAGAGCTCGAGTTTTTTTGACTTTCCGATAGCGTGTTGTCGAGGCCTATAGCGCGCTATTGCCCATTTTACTAAAAATGGAAAGATCACGGCAACAGCTCTATTGCGAATTATCAAAGGGGATAGCGCTATAGACAATTTTCCAGAAAAACAAATGTTTTATTATAGGACCCTATCAGCATGCTGTCAACACTGACAGTGCGCTACTGCCTTCTGAAATATTTTCGCAACTTGCTGGATAGCCTTATTTTTGAAAAATAAATATTTTGACACTCAAGAACCATTCCATTGACTCAAAACGTATTGATATAAGATTAAAAACTTTTAAATAATTCAAAACTCATTGAAATTATGATTAAAACCTTTCGACAAACATTTTTTCAAAATGAAATACTATAACGAAGTGATTTTGAAGACTTTGCAATTTTCAGAGTTTTAGTGCTGAGATTGATCGAGAGGTTACCCTACACACCAAAGATAAAACTAATGCATTAGAAATGAGATATGTCTTCGTTCTTCGAGCTTGATCTTTGTAGACTTCGATAGCTATTATTTCATGTGTTGTTGATGATTAGTTGTAGCTCTTAGAAAAAAAATACAGGTGATGTGTTCTCTTATCGAGAACACTTCATATACTTACAAATTAAAACAATAGATAGCCTTTGGAAATCTCAGCACAAAAGGGATAAAATGAAGAACTTGCAAAATAATGAGGTTATCTTCAAGACAGTTTGCAAATTTGATTCAGTTTGAAGGTTGTTTGGGCAAATGCAAGAATCACGACTTTCTTCTATTTAAACACACTTTGGAAAGCTCGGTCTAACTTGCAAAAATCATGTGTGTTCTATCTTTAAAAATCAGAGAATGAGGGTTTTATAAAATTACCAGTTACAGGTTAAAGGGATAGAGAGTACAAAATGATTTGAAAACAAAACGTTGTTTAATCTAAAGTTGTTTTGGGCGTGCGAGACAATGGGAATCATCAAGGTGTTAGTAGATAATATTTCAATTAAGATAACTTGGCAAAACTGTGTAAGGAATTGAAAAATCGAGCAAGCAGAAGTGCCCACATTTTTCTCGTTAGAAATATCAGATTTTTGTCTCAGACGTGGATAGCGTGCTATTGGGTTGTGTATCATGTTCTCTATTGACAGATAGCAGGCTATAGCAGGTCGATATACACAAACCCGAGAGCTTGACTTTTTCACTTTCCGATAGCGTCTTATCAAGGCCTATAGGGCGCCATTGCCCATTTTACTGAAAATGGATAACGGCAACAGCTTCATAGCGAGTTATCAAAGGGGATAACGTGCTATAAACATATTTCCAGAAAAATAATTGTTTTATTATAAAACCCTATCAGCGTGCAATCAACACTGATAGTGCGCTAGTGCCTTCCGAAAAATTTTGGTAAATTGCTGGATAGCCATACTTTTGAAAAATTAATATTTTGACTCAAAACACTTTGATATAAGGTTAAACACTTTTAAATAATTAAAAACTCATTGAATTTATGATTAAAACCTTTCGAAAAACATTTTTTTAAAAAGAAATACTATATCCAAGTGATTTTGAAGAATTTGCAATTTTCAGAGTTTTAGTGCTGAGATTAATCAAGAGGTTACCCTACACACCAAAGATAAAACTAATGCATTAGAAATGAGATATGTCTTCGTTCTTCGAGCTTGATCTTTGTAGACTTCGATAGCTATTATTTCACGTGTTGTTGATGATTAGTTGTAGCTCTTAGAAAGAAAATACAGGTGATGTGTTCTCTTATCGACAACACTTCATATACTTACAAATTAAAACAATAGATAGCCTTTGGAAATCTCAGCACAAAAGGGATAAAATGAAGAACTTGCAAAATAATGAGGCTATCTTCAAGACAGTTTGCAATTTTGATTCAGTTTGAAGGTTGTTTGGGCAAATGCAAGAATCACGACTTTCTTCTATTTAAACACACTTTGGAAAGCTCGGTCTAACTTGCAAAAATCATGTGTGTTCTATCTTTAAAAATCAGAGAATGAGGGTTTTAAAAAATTACCAGTTGCAGGTTAAAGGGATAGAGAGTACAAAATGATTTGAAAACAAAAGTGCCCACATTTTTCTCGTTAAAAAAATCAGATTTTAGTCTCAGAAGTGGGTAGCGAGCTATTGTGTTGTGTATCATGTTCTCTATTGACAGATAGCAGGGTATAGCAGGTCGATATACACAAACCCGAGAGCTCGAGTTTTTTTGATTTTCGATAGCATGTTGTCAAGGCCTATAGTGCGCTATTGCCCATTGTACTAAAAATGGAAAGATCACAGCAACACCTTTACTGCGAGTTATGAAAGGGGATAGCGCTATAGACAATTTTCCAGAAAAACAAATGTTTTATTATAGAACCCTATCAGCGTGCTGTCAACACTGATAGTGCGCTACTCCCTTCTGAATTATTTTCGCAAATTGCTGAATAGCCTTATTTTTGAAAAATAAATATTTTGACACTCAAGAACCATTCCATTGACTCAAAACGTATTAATATAAGACTAAAAACTTTTAAATAATTCAAAACTCATTGAAATTATGATTAAAACCTTTCGACAAACATTTTTTCAAAATGAAAGACTATATCGTAGTGATTTTGAAGACTTTGCAATTTTCAGAGTTTTAGTGCTGAGATTGATCGAGAGGTTACCCTACACACCAAAGATAAAACTAAAGCATTAGAAATGAGATATGTCTTCGTTCTCCGAGCTTGATCTTTGTAGACTTCGATAGTTATTATTTCATGTGTTGTTGATGATTAGTTGTAGCTCTTAGAAAAAAAAAATACAGGTGATGTGTTCTCTTATTGAGAACACTTCATATACTTACAAATTAAAACAATAGATAGCCTTTGGAAATCTCAGCACAAAAGGGATAAAATGAAGAACTTGCAAAATAATGAGGTTATCTTCAAGACAGTTTGCAATTTTGATTCAGTTTGAAGGTTGTTTGGGCAAATGCAAGAATCACGACTTTCTTCTATTTAACCACACTTTGGAAAGCTCGGTGTAACTTGTAAAAATCATGTGTGTTCTATATTTAAAAATCAGAGAATGAGGGTTTTATAAAATTACCAGTTGCAGGTTAAAGGGATAGAGAGTACAAAATGATTTGAAAACAAAACGATGTTTAATCTAAAGTTGTTTTGGGCGTGCGAGACAATGGGAATCATTAAGGTGTTAGTAGATAATATTTCAATTAAGATAACCTGGCAAAACTGTGTAAGGAATAGAAAAATCGAGCAAGCAGAAGTGCCCACATTTTT
This sequence comes from Paratinospora sagittata, assembly GCA_035771175.1. Lineage (NCBI taxonomy): Eukaryota > Viridiplantae > Streptophyta > Magnoliopsida > Ranunculales > Menispermaceae > Paratinospora > Paratinospora sagittata. The sequence continues at coordinate 17,745,729 of CM069592.1, forward strand.
CTCGTTAAAAATATCAGATTTTAGTCTCAGATGTGGATAGCGAGCTATTGTGTTGTGTATCATGTTCTCTATTGACAGATAGCAGGCTATAGCAGGTCGATATACCCATACCCGAGAGCTCGAGTTTTTTTGATTTCCGATAGCATGTTGTCGAGGCCTATAGTGCGCTATTGCCCATTTTACTAAAAATGGAAAGATCACAGCAACAGCTTTACTGCGAGTTATGAAAGGGGATAGCGCTATAGACAATTTTCCAGAAAAACAAATGTTTTATTATAGAACCCTATCAGCGTGCTGTCAACACTGATAGTGCGCTACTGCCTTCTGAAATATTTTCGCAAATTGCTGGATAGCCTTATTTTTGAAAAATAAATATTTTGACACTCAAGAACCATTCCATTGACTCAAAATGTATTAATATAAGACTAAAAACTTTTAAATAATTCAAAACTCATTGAAATTATGATTAAAACCTTTCGACAAACATTTTCTCAAAATGAAAGACTATATCGAAGTGATTTTGAAGACTTTGCAATTTTCAGAGTTTTAGTGCTGAGATTGATCGGGTGGTTACCCTACACACCAAAGATAAAACTAATGCATTAGAAATGAGATATGTCTTCGTTCTTCGAGCTTGATCTTTGTAGACTTCGATAGTTATTATTTCATGTGTTGTTGATGATTAGTTGTAGCTCTTAGAAAAAAAAATACAGGTGATGTGTTCTCTTATCGAGAACACTTCATATACTTACAAATTAAAACAATAGATAGCCTTTGGAAATCTCAGCACAAAAGGGATAAAATGAAGAACTTGCAAAATAATGAGGTTATCTTCAAGACAGTTTGCAATTTTGATTCAGTTTGAAGGTTGTTTGGGCAAATGCAAGAATCACGACTTTCTTCTATTTAAACACACTTTGGAAAGCTCGGTCTAACTTGCAAAAATCATGTGTGTTCTATCTTTAAAAATCAGAGAATGAGGGTTTTATAAAATTACCAGTTGCAGGTTAAAGGGATAGAGAGTACGAAATGATTTGAAAACAAAACGTTGTTTAATCTAAAGTTGTTTTTGGCGTGCGAGGCAATGGGAATCATCAAGGTGTTAGTGGATAATATTTCAATTAAGATAACCTGGCAAAACTGTGTAAGGAATAGAAAAATCGAGCAAGCAGAAGTGCCCACATTTTTCTCGTTAGAAATATCAGATTTTAGTCTCAGACGTGGATCGCGAGCTATTGGGTTGTGTATCATGTTCTCTTTTGACAGATAGCAGGCTATAGCAGGTCGATATACACAAACCCAAGAGCTCGAGTTTTTTTGACTTTCCGATAGCGTGTTGTCGAGGCCTATAGCGCGCTATTGCCCATTTTACTAAAAATGGAAAGATCACGGCAACAGCTCTATTGCGAATTATCAAAGGGGATAGCGCTATAGACAATTTTTCAGAAAAACAAATGTTTTATTATAGAACCCTATCAGCATGCTGTCAACACTGATAGTGCGCTACTGCCTTCTGAAATATTTTCGCAAATTGCTGGATAGCCTTATTTTTGAAAAATAAATATTTTGACACTCAAGAACCATTCCATTGACTCAAAACGTATTGATATAAGATTAAAAACTTTTAAATAATTCAAAACTCATTGAAATTATGATTAAAACCTTTCGAGAAACATTTTTTCAAAATGAAATACTATATCGAAGTGATTTTGAAGACTTTGCAATTTTCAGAGTTTTAGTGCTGAGATTGATCGAGAGGTTACCCTACACACCAAAGATAAAACTAATGCATTAGAAATGAGATATGCCTTCGTTCTTCGAGCTTGATCTTTGTAGACTTCGATAGCTATTATTTCATGTGTTGTTGATGATTAGTTGTAGCTCTTAGAAAAAAAATACAGGTGATGTGTTCTCTTATCGAGAACAATTCATATACTTACAAATTAAAACAATAGATAGCCTTTGGAAATCTCAGCACAAAAGGGATAAAATGAAGAACTTGCAAAATAATGAGGTTATCTTCAAGACAGTTTGCAAATTTGATTCAGTTTGAAGGTTGTTTGGGCAAATGCAAGAATCACGACTTTCTTCTATTTAAACACACTTTGGAAAGCTCGGTCTAACTTGCAAAAATCGTGTGTGTTCTATCTTTAAAAATCAGAGAATGAGGGTTTTATAAAATTACCAGTTGCAGGTTAAAGGGATAGAGAGTACAAAATGATTTGAAAACAAAACGTTGTTTAATCTAAAGTTGTTTTGGGCGTGCGAGACAATGGGAATCATCAAGGTGTTAGTAGATAATATTTCAATTAAGATAACCTGGCAAAACTGTGTAAGGAATAGAAAAATCGAGCAAGCAGAAGTGCCCACATTTTTTTCGTTAGAAATATCAGATTTTAGTCTCAGCCGTGGATAGCGAGCTATTGTGTTGTGTATCATGTTCTCTATTGACAGATAGCAGGCTATAGCAGGTCGATATACACAAACCCGAGAGCTCGAGTTTTTTTTATTTCCGATAGCGTGTTGTCGAGGCCTATAGTGCGCTATTGCCCATTTTACTAAAAATGGAAAGATCACAGCAACAGCTTTATTGCGAGTTATGAAAGGGGGTAGCGCTATAGACAATTTTCCAGAAAAACAAATGTTTTATCATAGAACCCTATCAGCGTGCTGTCAACACTGATAGTGCGCTAGTGCCTTCTGAAATATTTTCGCAAATTGCTGGATAGCCTTATTTTTGAAAAATAAATATTTTGGCACTCAAGAACCATTCCATTGACTCAAAACGTATTGATATAAGATTAAAAACTTTTAAATAATTCAAAACTCATTGAAATTACGATTAAAACCTTTCGACAAACATTTTTTCAAAATGAAAGACTATATCGAAGTGATTTTGAAGACTTTGCAATTTTCAGAGTTTTAGTGCTGAGATTGATCGAGAGGTTACCCTACACACCAAAGATAAAACTAATGCATTAGAAATGAGATATGTCTTCGTTCTTCGAGCTTGATCTTTGTAGACTTCGATAGCTATTATTTCATGTGTTGTTGATGATTAGTTGTAGCTCTTAGAAAAAAAATACAGGTGATGTGTTCTCTTCTCGAGAACACTTCATATACTTACAAATTAAAACAATAGATAGCCTTTGGAAATCTAAGCACAAAAGGGATAAAATGAAGAACCTGCAAAATAATGAGGTTATCTTCGAGACAGTTTGCAATTTTGATTCAGTTTGAAGGTTGTTTGGGCAAACGCAAGAATCACGACTTTCTTCTATTTAAACACACTTTGGAAAGCTCGGTCTAACTTGCAAAAATCATGTGTGTTCTATCTTTAAAAATCAGAGAATGAGGGTTTTATAAAATTACCAGTTGCAGGTTAAAGGGATAGAGAGTACGAAATGATTTGAAAACAAAACGTTGTTTAATCTAAAGTTGTTTTTGGCGTGCGAGGCAATGGGAATCATCAAGGTGTTAGTGGATAATATTTCAATTAAGATAACCTGGCAAAACTGTGTAAGGAATAGAAAAATCGAGCAAGCAGAAGTGCCCACATTTTTCTCGTTAAAAAAATCAGATTTTAGTCTCAGAAGTGGATAGCGAGCTATTGTGTTGTGTATCATGTTCTCTATTGACAGATAGCAGGCTATAGCAGGTCGATATACACAAACCCGAGAGCTCGAGTTTTTTTGATTTTCGATAGCATGTTGTCAAGGCCTATAGTGCGCTATTGCCCATTTTACTAAAAATGGAAAGATCACAGCAACAGCTTTACTGCGAGTTATGAAAGGGGATAGCGCTATAGACAATTTTCCAGAAAAACAAATGTTTTATTATAGAACCCTATCAGCGTGCTGTCAACACTGATAGTGCGCTACTCCCTTCTGAATTATTTTCGCAAATTGCTGAATAGCCTTATTTTTGAAAAATAAATATTTTGACACTCAAGAACCATTCCATTGACTCAAAACGTATTAATATAAGACTAAAAACTTTTAAATAATTCAAAACTCATTGAAATTATGATTAAAACCTTTCGACAAACATTTTTTCAAAATGAAAGACTATATCGAAGTGATTTTGAAGACTTTGCAATTTTCAGAGTTTTAGTGCTGAGATTGATCGAGAGGTTACCCTACACACCAAAGATAAAACTAAAGCATTAGAAATGAGATATGTCTTCGTTCTTCGAGCTTGATCTTTGTAGACTTCGATAGTTATTATTTCATGTGTTGTTGATGATTAGTTGTAGCTCTTAGAAAAAAAAAATACAGGTGATGTGTTCTCTTATTGAGAACACTTCATATACTTACAAATTAAAACAATAGATAGCCTTTGGAAATCTCAGCACAAAAGGGATAAAATGAAGAACTTGCAAAATAATGAGGTTATCTTCAAGACAGTTTGCAATTTTGATTCAGTTTGAAGGTTGTTTGGGCAAATGCAAGAATCACGACTTTCTTCTATTTAAACACACTTTGGAAAGCTCGGTGTAACTTGCAAAAATCATGTGTGTTCTATATTTAAAAATAGAGAATGAGGGTTTTATAAAATTACCAGTTGCAGGTTAAAAGGATAGAGAGTACAAAATGATTTTAAAACAAAACGATGTTTAATCTAAAGTTGTTTTGGGCGTGCGAGACAATGGGAATCATTAAGGTGTTAGTAGATAATATTTCAATTAAGATAACCTGGCAAAACTGTGTAAGGAATAGAAAAATCGAGCAAGCAGAAGTGCCCACATTTTTCTCGTTAAAAATATCAGATTTTAGTCTCAGATGTGGATAGCGAGCTATTGTGTTGTGTATCATGTTCTCTATTGACTGATAGCAGGCTATAGCAGGTCGATATACCCATACCCGAGAGCTCGAGTTTTTTTGATTTCCGATAGCATGTTGTCGAGGCCTATAGTGCGCTATTGCCCATTTTACTAAAAATGGAAAGATCACAGCAACAGCTTTACTGCGAGTTATGAAAGGGGATAGAGCTATAGACAACTTTCCAGAAAAACAAATGTTTTATTATAGAACCCTATCAGCGTGCTGTCAACACTGATAGTGCGCTACTGCCTTCTGAAATATTTTCGCAAATTGCTGGATAGCCTCATTTTTGAAAAATAAATATTTTGACACTCAAGAACCATTCCATTGACTCAAAACGTATTAATATAAGACTAAAAACTTTTAAATAATTCAAAACTCATTGAAATTATGATTAAAACCTTTCGACAAACATTTTTTCAAAATGAAATACTATATCGAAGTGATTTTGAAGACTTTGCAATTTTCAGAGTTTTAGTGCTGAGATTGATCGAGTGGTTACCCTACACACCAAAGATAAAACTAATGCATTAGAAATGAGATATGTCTTCGTTCTTCGAGCTTGATCTTTGTAAACTTCGATAGTTATTATTTCATGTGTTGTTGATGATTAGTTGTAGCTCTTAGAAAAAAAAAATACAGGTGATGTGTTCTCTTATCGAGAACGCTTCATATACTTACAAATTAAAACAATAGATAGCCTTTGGGAATCTCAGCACAAAAGGGATAAAATGAAGAACTTGCAAAATAATGAGGTTATCTTCAAGACAGTTTGCAATTTTGATTCAGTTTGAAGGTTGTTTGGGCAAATGCAAGAATCACGACTTTCTTCTATTTAAACACACTTTGGAAAGCTCGGTCTAACTTGCAAAAATCATGTGTGTTCTATCTTTAAAAATCAGAGAATGAGGGTTTTATAAAATTACCAGTTGCAGGTTAAAGGGATAGAGAGTACGAAATGATTTGAAAACAAAACGTTGTTTAATCTAAAGTTGTTTTTGGCGTGCGAGGCAATGGGAATCATCAAGGTGTTATTAGATAATTTTTCAATTAAGATAACATGGCAAAACTGTGTAAGGAATAGAAAAATCGAGCAAGCAGAAGTGCCCACATTTTTTTCGTTAGAAATATCAGATTTTAGTCTCAGACGTGGATCGCGAGCTATTGGGTTGTGTATCATGTTCTCTTTTGACAGATAGCAGGCTATAGCAGGTCGATATACACAAACCCAAGAGCTCGAGTTTTTTTGACTTTCCGATAGCGTGTTGTCGAGGCCTATAGCGCGCTATTGCCCATTTTACTAAAAATGGAAAGATCACGGCAACAGCTCTATTGCGAATTATCAAAGGGGATAGCGCTATAGACAATTTTTCAGAAAAACAAATGTTTTATTATAGAACCCTATCAGCATGCTGTCAACACTGATAGTGCGCTACTGCCTTCTGAAATATTTTCGCAAATTGCTGGATAGCCTTAATTTTGAAAAATAAATATTTTGACACTCAAGAACCATTCCATTGACTCAAAACGTATTGATATAAGATTAAAAACTTTTAAATAATTCAAAACTCATTGAAATTATGATTAAAACCTTTCGACAAACATTTTTTCAAAATGAAATACTATATCGAAGTGATTTTGAAGACTTTGCAATTTTCAGAGTTTTAGTGCTGAGATTGATCGAGAGGTTACCCTACACACCAAAGATAAAACTAATGCATTAGAAATGAGATATGCCTTCGTTCTTCGAGCTTGATCTTTGTAGACTTCGATAGCTATTATTTCATGTGTTGTTGATGATTAGTTGTAGCTCTTAGAAAAAAAATACAGGTGATGTGTTCTCTTATCGAGAACAATTCATATACTTACAAATTAAAACAATAGATAGCCTTTGGAAATCTCAGCACAAAAGGGATAAAATGAAGAACTTGCAAAATAATGAGGTTATCTTCAAGACAGTTTGCAAATTTGATTCAGTTTGAAGGTTGTTTGGGCAAATGCAAGAATCACGACTTTCTTCTATTTAAACACACTTTGGAAAGCTCGGTCTAACTTGCAAAAATCGTGTGTGTTCTATCTTTAAAAATCAGAGAATGAGGGTTTTATAAAATTACCAGTTGCAGGTTAAAGGGATAGAGAGTACAAAATGATTTGAAAACAAAACGTTGTTTAATCTAAAGTTGTTTTGGGCGTGCGAGACAATGGGAATCATCAAGGTGTTAGTAGATAATATTTCAATTAAGATAACCTGGCAAAACTGTGTAAGGAATAGAAAAATCGAGCAAGCAGAAGTGCCCACATTTTTTTCGTTAGAAATATCAGATTTTAGTCTCAGCCGTGGATAGCGAGCTATTGTGTTGTGTATCATGTTCTCTATTGACAGATAGCAGGCTATAGCAGGTCGATATACACAAACCCGAGAGCTCGAGTTTTTTTTATTTCCGATAGCGTGTTGTCGAGGCCTATAGTGCGCTATTGCCCATTTTACTAAAAATGGAAAGATCACAGCAACAGCTTTATTGCGAGTTATGAAAGGGGGTAGCGCTATAGACAATTTTCCAGAAAAACAAATGTTTTATCATAGAACCCTATCAGCGTGCTGTCAACACTGATAGTGCGCTAGTGCCTTCTGAAATATTTTCGCAAATTGCTGGATAGCCTTATTTTTGAAAAATAAATATTTTGGCACTCAAGAACCATTCCATTGACTCAAAACGTATTGATATAAGATTAAAAACTTTTAAATAATTCAAAACTCATTGAAATTACGATTAAAACCTTTCGACAAACATTTTTTCAAAATGAAAGACTATATCGAAGTGATTTTGAAGACTTTGCAATTTTCAGAGTTTTAGTGCTGAGATTGATCGAGAGGTTACCCTACACACCAAAGATAAAACTAATGCATTAGAAATGAGATATGTCTTCGTTCTTCGAGCTTGATCTTTGTAGACTTCGATAGCTATTATTTCATGTGTTGTTGATGATTAGTTGTAGCTCTTAGAAAAAAAATACAGGTGATGTGTTCTCTTCTCGAGAACACTTCATATACTTACAAATTAAAACAATAGATAGCCTTTGGAAATCTAAGCACAAAAGGGATAAAATGAAGAACCTGCAAAATAATGAGGTTATCTTCGAGACAGTTTGCAATTTTGATTCAGTTTGAAGGTTGTTTGGGCAAACGCAAGAATCACGACTTTCTTCTATTTAAACACACTTTGGAAAGCTCGGTCTAACTTGCAAAAATCATGTGTGTTCTATCTTTAAAAATCAGAGAATGAGGGTTTTATAAAATTACCAGTTGCAGGTTAAAGGGATAGAGAGTACGAAATGATTTGAAAACAAAACGTTGTTTAATCTAAAGTTGTTTTTGGCGTGCGAGGCAATGGGAATCATCAAGGTGTTAGTGGATAATATTTCAATTAAGATAACCTGGCAAAACTGTGTAAGGAATAGAAAAATCGAGCAAGCAGAAGTGCCCACATTTTTCTCGTTAAAAAAATCAGATTTTAGTCTCAGAAGTGGATAGCGAGCTATTGTGTTGTGTATCATGTTCTCTATTGACAGATAGCAGGCTATAGCAGGTCGATATACACAAACCCGAGAGCTCGAGTTTTTTTGATTTTCGATAGCATGTTGTCAAGGCCTATAGTGCGCTATTGCCCATTTTACTAAAAATGGAAAGATCACAGCAACAGCTTTACTGCGAGTTATGAAAGGGGATAGCGCTATAGACAATTTTCCAGAAAAACAAATGTTTTATTATAGAACCCTATCAGCGTGCTGTCAACACTGATAGTGCGCTACTCCCTTCTGAATTATTTTCGCAAATTGCTGAATAGCCTTATTTTTGAAAAATAAATATTTTGACACTCAAGAACCATTCCATTGACTCAAAACGTATTAATATAAGACTAAAAACTTTTAAATAATTCAAAACTCATTGAAATTATGATTAAAACCTTTCGACAAACATTTTTTCAAAATGAAAGACTATATCGAAGTGATTTTGAAGACTTTGCAATTTTCAGAGTTTTAGTGCTGAGATTGATCGAGAGGTTACCCTACACACCAAAGATAAAACTAAAGCATTAGAAATGAGATATGTCTTCGTTCTTCGAGCTTGATCTTTGTAGACTTCGATAGTTATTATTTCATGTGTTGTTGATGATTAGTTGTAGCTCTTAGAAAAAAAAAATACAGGTGATGTGTTCTCTTATTGAGAACACTTCATATACTTACAAATTAAAACAATAGATAGCCTTTGGAAATCTCAGCACAAAAGGGATAAAATGAAGAACTTGCAAAATAATGAGGTTATCTTCAAGACAGTTTGCAATTTTGATTCAGTTTGAAGGTTGTTTGGGCAAATGCAAGAATCACGACTTTCTTCTATTTAAACACACTTTGGAAAGCTCGGTGTAACTTGCAAAAATCATGTGTGTTCTATATTTAAAAATAGAGAATGAGGGTTTTATAAAATTACCAGTTGCAGGTTAAAAGGATAGAGAGTACAAAATGATTTTAAAACAAAACGATGTTTAATCTAAAGTTGTTTTGGGCGTGCGAGACAATGGGAATCATTAAGGTGTTAGTAGATAATATTTCAATTAAGATAACCTGGCAAAACTGTGTAAGGAATAGAAAAATCGAGCAAGCAGAAGTGCCCACATTTTTCTCGTTAAAAATATCAGATTTTAGTCTCAGATGTGGATAGCGAGCTATTGTGTTGTGTATCATGTTCTCTATTGACTGATAGCAGGCTATAGCAGGTCGATATACCCATACCCGAGAGCTCGAGTTTTTTTGATTTCCGATAGCATGTTGTCGAGGCCTATAGTGCGCTATTGCCCATTTTACTAAAAATGGAAAGATCACAGCAACAGCTTTACTGCGAGTTATGAAAGGGGATAGAGCTATAGACAACTTTCCAGAAAAACAAATGTTTTATTATAGAACCCTATCAGCGTGCTGTCAACACTGATAGTGCGCTACTGCCTTCTGAAATATTTTCGCAAATTGCTGGATAGCCTCATTTTTGAAAAATAAATATTTTGACACTCAAGAACCATTCCATTGACTCAAAACGTATTAATATAAGACTAAAAACTTTTAAATAATTCAAAACTCATTGAAATTATGATTAAAACCTTTCGACAAACATTTTTTCAAAATGAAATACTATATCGAAGTGATTTTGAAGACTTTGCAATTTTCAGAGTTTTAGTGCTGAGATTGATCGAGTGGTTACCCTACACACCAAAGATAAAACTAATGCATTAGAAATGAGATATGTCTTCGTTCTTCGAGCTTGATCTTTGTAAACTTCGATAGTTATTATTTCATGTGTTGTTGATGATTAGTTGTAGCTCTTAGAAAAAAAAAATACAGGTGATGTGTTCTCTTATCGAGAACGCTTCATATACTTACAAATTAAAACAATAGATAGCCTTTGGGAATCTCAGCACAAAAGGGATAAAATGAAGAACTTGCAAAATAATGAGGTTATCTTCAAGACAGTTTGCAATTTTGATTCAGTTTGAAGGTTGTTTGGGCAAATGCAAGAATCACGACTTTCTTCTATTTAAACACACTTTGGAAAGCTCGGTCTAACTTGCAAAAATCATGTGTGTTCTATCTTTAAAAATCAGAGAATGAGGGTTTTATAAAATTACCAGTTGCAGGTTAAAGGGATAGAGAGTACGAAATGATTTGAAAACAAAACGTTGTTTAATCTAAAGTTGTTTTTGGCGTGCGAGGCAATGGGAATCATCAAGGTGTTATTAGATAATTTTTCAATTAAGATAACATGGCAAAACTGTGTAAGGAATAGAAAAATCGAGCAAGCAGAAGTGCCCACATTTTTTTCGTTAGAAATATCAGATTTTAGTCTCAGACGTGGATCGCGAGCTATTGGGTTGTGTATCATGTTCTCTTTTGACAGATAGCAGGCTATAGCAGGTCGATATACACAAACCCAAGAGCTCGAGTTTTTTTGACTTTCCGATAGCGTGTTGTCGAGGCCTATAGCGCGCTATTGCCCATTTTACTAAAAATGGAAAGATCACGGCAACAGCTCTATTGCGAATTATCAAAGGGGATAGCGCTATAGACAATTTTTCAGAAAAACAAATGTTTTATTATAGAACCCTATCAGCATGCTGTCAACACTGATAGTGCGCTACTGCCTTCTGAAATATTTTCGCAAATTGCTGGATAGCCTTAATTTTGAAAAATAAATATTTTGACACTCAAGAACCATTCCATTGACTCAAAACGTATTGATATAAGATTAAAAACTTTTAAATAATTCAAAACTCATTGAAATTATGATTAAAACCTTTCGACAAACATTTTTTCAAAATGAAATACTATATCGAAGTGATTTTGAAGACTTTGCAATTTTCAGAGTTTTAGTGCTGAGATTGATCGAGAGGTTACCCTACACACCAAAGATAAAACTAATGCATTAGAAATGAGATATGCCTTCGTTCTTCGAGCTTGATCTTTGTAGACTTCGATAGCTATTATTTCATGTGTTGTTGATGATTAGTTGTAGCTCTTAGAAAAAAAAAATACAGGTGATGTGTTCTCTTATCGAGAACACTTCATTTACTTACAAATTAAAACAATAGATAGCCTTTGGAAATCTCAGCACAAAAGGGATAAAATGAAGAACTTGCAAAATAATGAGGTTATCTTCAAGACAGTTTGCAATTTTGATTCAGTTTGAAGGTTGTTTGGGCAAATGCAAGAATCACGACTTTCTTCTATTTAAACACACTTTGGAAAGCTCGGTGTAACTTGCAAAAATCATGTGTGTTCTATCTTTAAAAATCAGAGAATGAGGGTTTTATAAAATTACCAGTTGCAGGTTAAAGGGATAGAGAGTACAAAATGATTTGAAAAAAAACGTTGTTTAATCTAAAGTTGTTTTGGGCGTGCGAGACAATGGGAATCATTAAGGTGTTAGTAGATAATATTTCAATTAAGATAACCTGGCAAAACTGTGTAAGGAATAGAAAAATCGAGCAAGCAGAAGTGCCCACATTTTTCTCGTTAAAAATATCAGATTTTAGTCTCAGATGTGGATAGCGAGCTATTGTGTTGTGTATCATGTTCTCTATTGACTGATAGCAGGCTATAGCAGGTCGATATACCCATACCCGAGAGCTCGAGTTTTTTTGATTTCCGATAGCATGTTGTCGAGGCCTATAGTGCGCTATTGCCCATTTTACTAAAAATGGAAAGATCACAGCAACAGCTTTACTGCGAGTTATGAAAGGGGATAGAGCTATAGACAACTTTCCAGAAAAACAAATGTTTTATTATAGAACCCTATCAGCGTGCTGTCAACACTGATAGTGCGCTACTGCCTTCTGAAATATTTTCGCAAATTGCTGGATAGCCTCATTTTTGAAAAATAAATATTTTGACACTCAAGAACCATTCCATTGACTCAAAACGTATTAATATAAGACTAAAAACTTTTAAATAATTCAAAACTCATTGAAATTATGATTAAAACCTTTCGACAAACATTTTTTCAAAATGAAATACTATATCGAAGTGATTTTGAAGACTTTGCAATTTTCAGAGTTTTAGTGCTGAGATTGATCGAGTGGTTACCCTACACACCAAAGATAAAACTAATGCATTAGAAATGAGATATGTCTTCGTTCTTCGAGCTTGATCTTTGTAAACTTCGATAGTTATTATTTCATGTGTTGTTGATGATTAGTTGTAGCTCTTAGAAAAAAAAAATACAGGTGATGTGTTCTCTTATCGAGAACGCTTCATATACTTACAAATTAAAACAATAGATAGCCTTTGGGAATCTCAGCACAAAAGGGATAAAATGAAGAACTTGCAAAATAATGAGGTTATCTTCAAGACAGTTTGCAATTTTGATTCAGTTTGAAGGTTGTTTGGGCAAATGCAAGAATCACGACTTTCTTCTATTTAAACACACTTTGGAAAGCTCGGTCTAACTTGCAAAAATCATGTGTGTTCTATCTTTAAAAATCAGAGAATGAGGGTTTTATAAAATTACCAGTTGCAGGTTAAAGGGATAGAGAGTACGAAATGATTTGAAAACAAAACGTTGTTTAATCTAAAGTTGTTTTTGGCGTGCGAGGCAATGGGAATCATCAAGGTGTTATTAGATAATTTTTCAATTAAGATAACATGGCAAAACTGTGTAAGGAATAGAAAAATCGAGCAAGCAGAAGTGCCCACATTTTTTTCGTTAGAAATATCAGATTTTAGTCTCAGACGTGGATCGCGAGCTATTGGGTTGTGTATCATGTTCTCTTTTGACAGATAGCAGGCTATAGCAGGTCGATATACACAAACCCAAGAGCTCGAGTTTTTTTGACTTTCCGATAGCGTGTTGTCGAGGCCTATAGCGCGCTATTGCCCATTTTACTAAAAATGGAAAGATCACGGCAACAGCTCTATTGCGAATTATCAAAGGGGATAGCGCTATAGACAATTTTTCAGAAAAACAAATGTTTTATTATAGAACCCTATCAGCATGCTGTCAACACTGATAGTGCGCTACTGCCTTCTGAAATATTTTCGCAAATTGCTGGATAGCCTTAATTTTGAAAAATAAATATTTTGACACTCAAGAACCATTCCATTGACTCAAAACGTATTGATATAAGATTAAAAACTTTTAAATAATTCAAAACTCATTGAAATTATGATTAAAACCTTTCGACAAACATTTTTTCAAAATGAAATACTATATCGAAGTGATTTTGAAGACTTTGCAATTTTCAGAGTTTTAGTGCTGAGATTGATCGAGAGGTTACCCTACACACCAAAGATAAAACTAATGCATTAGAAATGAGATATGCCTTCGTTCTTCGAGCTTGATCTTTGTAGACTTCGATAGCTATTATTTCATGTGTTGTTGATGATTAGTTGTAGCTCTTAGAAAAAAAAAATACAGGTGATGTGTTCTCTTATCGAGAACACTTCATTTACTTACAAATTAAAACAATAGATAGCCTTTGGAAATCTCAGCACAAAAGGGATAAAATGAAGAACTTGCAAAATAATGAGGTTATCTTCAAGACAGTTTGCAATTTTGATTCAGTTTGAAGGTTGTTTGGGCAAATGCAAGAATCACGACTTTCTTCTATTTAAACACACTTTGGAAAGCTCGGTGTAACTTGCAAAAATCATGTGTGTTCTATCTTTAAAAATCAGAGAATGAGGGTTTTATAAAATTACCAGTTGCAGGTTAAAGGGATAGAGAGTACAAAATGATTTGAAAAAAAACGTTGTTTAATCTAAAGTTGTTTTGGGCGTGCGAGACAATGGGAATCATTAAGGTGTTAGTAGATAATATTTCAATTAAGATAACCTGGCAAAACTGTGTAAGGAATAGAAAAATCGAGCAAGCAGAAGTGCCCACATTTTTCTCGTTAAAAATATCAGATTTTAGTCTCAGATGTGGATAGCGAGCTATTGTGTTGTGTATCATGTTCTCTATTGACAGATAGCAGGCTATAGCAGGTCGATATACCCATACCCGAGAGCTCGAGTTTTTTTGATTTCCGATAGCATGTTGTCGAGGCCTATAGCGCGCTATTGCCCATTTTACTAAAAATGTAAAGATCTCGGCAACAGCTCTATTGCGAATTATCAAAGGGGATAGCGCTATAGACATTTTTTCAGAAAAACAAATGTTTTATTATAGAACCCTATCAGCATGCTGTCAACACTGATAGTGCGCTACTGCCTTCTGAAATATTTTCGCAAATTGCTGGATAGCCTTATTTATGAAAAATAACTATTTTGACACTCAAGAACCATTCCATTGACTCAAAACGTATTGATAAAAGATTAAAAACTTTTAAATAATTCAAAACTCATTGAAATTATGATTAAAACCTTTCGACAAACATTTTTTCAAAATGAAATACTATATCGAAGTGATTTTGAAGACTTTGCAATTTAGTGGTGAGATTGATCGAGAGGTTACCCTACACACCAAAGATAAAACTAATGCATTAGAAATGAGATACGTCTTCGTTCTTCGAGCTTGATCTTTGTAGACTTCGATAGTTATTATTTCATGTGTTGTTGATGATTAGTTGTAGCTCTTAGAAAAAAAAAATACAGGTGATGTGTTCTCTTATCGAGAACGCTTCATATACTTACAAATTAAAACAATAGATAGCCTTTGGAAATCTCAGCACAAAAGGGATAAAATGAAGAACTTGCAAAATAATGAGGTTATCTTCAAGACAGTTTGCAATTTTGATTCAGTTTGAAGGTTGTTTGGGCAAATGCAAGAATCACGACTTTCTTCTATTTAAACACACTTTGGAAAGCTCGGTCTAACTTGCAAAAATCATGTGTGTTCTATCTTTAAAAATCAGAGAATGAGGGTTTTATAAAATTACCAGTTGCAGGTTAAAGGGATAGAGAGTACAAAATGATTTGAAAACAAAACGTTGTTTAATCTAAAGTTGTTTTTGGCGTGCGAGGCAATGGGAATCATCAAGGTGTTAGTAGATAATATTTCAATTAAGATAACCAAGCGAAACTATGTAAGGAATAGAAAAATCGAGCAAGCAGAAGTGCCCACATTTTTCTCGTTAGAAATATCAGATTTTAGTCTCAGACGTGGATCGCGAGCTATTGGGTTGTGTATCATGTTCTCTATTGACAGATAGCAGGCTATAGCAGGTCGATATACACAAACCCAAGAGCTCGAGTTTTTTTGACTTTCCGATAGCGTGTTGTCGAGGCCTATAGCGCGCTATTGCCCATTTTACTAAAAATGGAAAGATCACGGCAACAGCTCTATTGCGAATTATCAAAGGGGATAGCGCTATAGACAATTTTTCAGAAAAACAAATGTTTTATTATAGAACCCTATCAGCATGTTGTCAACACTGATAGTGCGCTACTGCCTTCTGAAATATTTTCGCAAATTGCTGGATAGCCTTATTTTTGAAAAATAAATATTTTGACACTCAAGAACCATTCCATTGACTCAAAACGTATTGATATAAGATTAAAAACTTTTAAATAATTCAAAACTCATTGAAATTATGATTAAAACCTTTCGACAAACATTTTTTCAAAATGAAATACTATATCGAAGTGATTTTGAAGACTTTGCAATTTAGTGCTGAGATTGATCGAGAGGTTACCCTACACACCAAAGATAAAACTAATGCATTAGAAATGAGATACGTCTTCGTTCTTCGAGCTTGATCTTTGTAGACTTCGATAGTTATTATTTCATGTGTTGTTGATGATTAGTTGTAGCTCTCAGAAAAAAAAAATACAGGTGATGTGTTCTCTTATCGAGAACGCTTCATAAACTTACAAATTAAAACAATAGATAGCCTTTGGGAATCTCAGCACAAAAGGGATAAAATGAAGAACTTGCAAAATAATGAGGTTATCTTCAAGACAGTTTGCAATTTTGATTCAGTTTGAAGGTTGTTTGGGCACATGCAAGAATCACGACTTTCTTCTATTTAAACACACTTTGGAAAGCTCGGTCTAACTTGCAAAAATCATGTGTGTTCTATCTTTAAAAATCAGAGAATGAGGGTTTTATAAAATTACCAGTTGCAGGCTAAAGGGATAGAGAGTACAAAATGATTTGAAAACAAAACGTTGTTTAATCTAAAGTTGTTTTGGGCGTGCGAGACAATGGGAATCATTAAGGTGTTAGTAGATAATATTTCAATTAAGATAACCTGGCAAAACTGTGTAAGGAATAGAAAAATCGAGCAAGCAGAAGTGCCCACATTTTTCTCGTTAAAAATATCAGATTTTAGTCTCAGATGTGGATAGCGAGCTATTGTGTTGTGTATCATGTTCTCTATTGACAGATAGCAGGCTATAGCAGGTCGATATACCCATACCCGAGAGCTCGAGTTTTTTTGATTTCCGATAGCATGTTGTCGAGGCCTATAGTGCGCTATTGCCCATTTTACTAAAAATGGAAAGATCACAGCAACAGCTTTACTGCGAGTTATGAAAGGGGATAGCGCTATAGACAATTTTCCAGAAAAACAAATGTTTTATTATAGAACCCTATCAGCGTGCTGTCAACACTGATAGTGCGCTACTGCCTTCTGAAATATTTTCGCAAATTGCTGGATAGCCTTATTTTTGAAAAATAAATATTTTGACACTCAAGAACCATTCCATTGACTCAAAACGTATTATTATAAGACTAAAAACTTTTAAATAATTCAAAACTCATTGAAATTATGATTAAAACCTTTCGACAAACATTTTTTCAAAATGAAAGACTATATCGAAGTGATTTTGAAGACTTTGCAATTTTCAGAGTTTTAGTGCTGAGATTGATCGAGAGGTTACCCTACACACCAAAGATAAAACTAATGCATTAGAAATGAGATATGTCTTCGTTCTTCGAGCTTGATCTTTGTAGACTTCGATAGTTATTATTTCATGTGTTGTTGATGATTAGTTGTAGCTCTTAGAAAAAAAAAATACAGGTGATGTGTTCTCTTATCGAGAACTCTTCATTTACTTACAAATTAAAACAATAGATAGCCTTTGGAAATCTCAGCACAAAAGGGATAAAATGAAGAACTTGCGAAATAATGAGGTTATCTTCAAGACAGTTTGCAATTTTGATTCAGTTTGAAGGTTGTTTGGGCAAATGCAAGAATCACGACTTTCTTCTATTTAAACACACTTTGGAAAGCTCGGTCTAACTTGCAAAAATCATGTGTGTTCTATCTTTAAAAATCAGAGAATGAGGGTTTTATAAAATTACCAGTTGCAGGTTAAAGGGATAGAGAGTACAAAATGATTTGAAAACAAAACGTTGTTTAATCTAAAGTTGTTTTGGGCGTGCGAGACAATGGGAATCATTAAGGTGTTAGTAGATAATATTTCAATTAAGATAACCTGGCAAAACTGTGTAAGGAATAGAAAAATCGAGCAAGCAGAACTGCCCACATTTTTCTCGTTAAAAATATCAGATTTTAGTCTCAGATGTGGATAGCGAGCTATTGTGTTGTGTATCATGTTCTCTATTGACAGATAGCAGGCTATAGCAGGTCGATATACCCATACCCGAGAGCTCGAGTTTTTTTGATTTCCGATAGCATGTTGTCGAGGCCTATAGCGCGCTATTGCCCATTTTACTAAAAATGGAAAGATCACGGCAACAGCTCTATTGCGAATTATCAAAGGGGATAGCGCTATAGACAATTTTTCAGAAAAACAAATGTTTTATTATAGAACCCTATCAGCATGCTGTCAACACTGATAGTGCGCTACTGCCTTCTGAAATATTTTCGCAAATTGCTGGATAGCCTTATTTATGAAAAATAAATATTTTGACACTCAAGAACCATTCCATTGACTCAAAACGTATTGATATAAGATTAGAAACTTTTAAATAATTCAAAACTCATTGAAATTATGATTAAAACCTTTCGACAAACATTTTTTCAAAATGAAATACTATATCGAAGTGATTTTGAAGACTTTGCAATTTAGTGTTGAGATTGATCGAGAGGTTACCCTACACACCAAAGATAAAACTAATGCATTAGAAATGAGATACGTCTTCGTTCTTCGAGCTTGATCTTTGTAGACTTCGATAGTTATTATTTCATGTGTTGTTGATGATTAGTTGTAGCTCTTAGAAAAAAAAATACAGGTGATGTGTTCTCTTATCGAGAACGCTTCATATACTTACAAATTAAAACAATAGATAGCCTTTGGAAATCTCAGCACAAAAGGGATAAAATGAAGAACTTGCAAAATAATGAGGTTATCTTCAAGACAGTTTGCAATTTTGATTCAGTTTGAAGGTTGTTTGGGCAAATGCAAGAATCACGACTTTCTTCTATTTAAACACACTTTGGAAAGCTCGGTCTAACTTGCAAAAATCATGTGTGTTCTATCTTTAAAAATCAGAGAATGAGGGTTTTATAAAATTACCAGTTGCAGGTTAAAGGGATAGAGAGTACAAAATGATTTGAAAACAAAACGTTGTTTAATCTAAAGTTGTTTTTGGCGTGCGAGGCAATGGGAATCATCAAGGTGTTAGTAGATAATATTTCAATTAAGATAACCAAGCGAAACTATGTAAGGAATAGAAAAATCGAGCAAGCAGAAGTGCCCACATTTTTCTCGTTAGAAATATCAGATTTTAGTCTCAGACGTGGATCGCGAGCTATTGGGTTGTGTATCATGTTCTCTATTGACAGATAGCAGGCTATAGCAGGTCGATATACACAAACCCAAGAGCTCGAGTTTTTTTGACTTTCCGATAGCGTGTTGTCGAGGCCTATAGCGCGCTATTGCCCATTTTACTAAAAATGGAAAGATCACGGCAACAGCTCTATTGCGAATTATCAAAGGGGATAGCGCTATAGACAATTTTTCAGAAAAACAAATGTTTTATTATAGAACCCTATCAGCATGTTGTCAACACTGATAGTGCGCTACTGCCTTCTCAAATATTTTCGCAAATTGCTGGATAGCCTTATTTTTGAAAAATAAATATTTTGACACTCAAGAACCATTCCATTGACTCAAAACGTATTGATATAAGATTAAAAACTTTTAAATAATTCAAAACTCATTGAAATTATGATTAAAACCTTTCGACAAACATTTTTTCAAAATGAAATACTATATCGAAGTGATTTTGAAGACTTTGCAATTTAGTGCTGAGATTGATCGAGAGGTTACCCTACACACCAAAGATAAAACTAATGCATTAGAAATGAGATACGTCTTCGTTCTTCGAGCTTGATCTTTGTAGACTTCGATAGTTATTATTTCATGTGTTGTTGATGATTAGTTGTAGCTCTTAGAAAAAAAAAATACAGGTGATGTGTTCTCTTTTCGAGAACGCTTCATATACTTACAAATTAAAACAATAGATAGCCTTTGGGAATCTCAGCACAAAAGGGATAAAATGAAGAACTTGCAAAATAATGAGGTTATCTTCAAGACAGTTTGCAATTTTGATTCAGTTTGAAGGTTGTTTGGGCACATGCAAGAATCACGACTTTCTTCTATTTAAACACACTTTGGAAAGCTCGGTCTAACTTGCAAAAATCATGTGTGTTCTATCTTTAAAAATCAGAGAATGAGGGTTTTATAAAATTACCAGTTGCAGGCTAAAGGGATAGAGAGTACAAAATGATTTGAAAACAAAACGTTGTTTAATCTAAAGTTGTTTTGGGCGTGCGAGACAATGGGAATCATTAAGGTGTTAGTAGATAATATTTCAATTAAGATAACCTGGCAAAACTGTGTAAGGAATAGAAAAATCGAGCAAGCAGAAGTGCCCACATTTTTCTCGTTAAAAATATCAGATTTTAGTCTCAGATGTGGATAGCGAGCTATTGTGTTGTGTATCATGTTCTCTATTGACAGATAGCAGGCTATAGCAGGTCGATATACCCATACCCGAGAGCTCGAGTTTTTTTGATTTCCGATAGCATGTTGTCGAGGCCTATAGTGCGCTATTGCCCATTTTACTAAAAATGGAAAGATCACAGCAACAGCTTTACTGCGAGTTATGAAAGGGGATAGCGCTATAGACAATTTTCCAGAAAAACAAATGTTTTATTATAGAACCCTATCAGCGTGCTGTCAACACTGATAGTGCGCTACTGCCTTCTGAAATATTTTCGCAAATTGCTGGATAGCCTTATTTTTGAAAATTAAATATTTTGACACTCAAGAACCATTCCATTGACTCAAAACGTATTAATATAAGACTAAAAACTTTTAAATAATTCAAAACTCATTGAAATTATGATTAAAACCTTTCGACAAACATTTTTTCAAAATGAAAGACTATATCGAAGTGATTTTGAAGACTTTGCAATTTTCAGAGTTTTAGTGCTGAGATTGATCGAGAGGTTACCCTACACACCAAAGATAAAACTAATGCATTAGAAATGAGATATGTCTTCGTTCTTCGAGCTTGATCTTTGTAGACTTCGATAGTTATTATTTCATGTGTTGTTGATGATTAGTTGTAGCTCTTAGAAAAAAAAAATACAGGTGATGTGTTCTCTTATCGAGAACACTTCATTTACTTACAAATTAAAACAATAGATAGCCTTTGGAAATCTCAGCACAAAAGGGATAAAATGAAGAACTTGCAAAATAATGAGGTTATCTTCAAGACAGTTTGCAATTTTGATTCAGTTTGAAGGTTGTTTGGGCAAATGCAAGAATCACGACTTTCTTCTATTTAAACACACTTTGGAAAGCTCGGTGTAACTTGCAAAAATCATGTGTGTTCTATCTTTAAAAATCAGAGAATGAGGGTTTTATAAAATTACCAGTTGCAGGTTAAAGGGATAGAGAGTACAAAATGATTTGAAAACAAAACGTTGTTTAATCTAAAGTTGTTTTGGGCGTGCGAGACAATGGGAATCATTAAGGTGTTAGTAGATAATATTTCAATTAAGATAACCTGGCAAAACTGTGTAAGGAATAGAAAAATCGAGCAAGCAGAACTGCCCACATTTTTCTCGTTAAAAATATCAGATTTTAGTCTCAGATGTGGATAGCGAGCTATTGTGTTGTGTATCATGTTCTCTATTGACAGATAGCAGGCTATAGCAGGTCGATATACCCATACCCGAGAGCTCGAGTTTTTTTGATTTCCGATAGCATGTTGTCGAGGCCTATAGCGCGCTATTGCCCATTTTACTAAAAATGGAAAGATCACGGCAACAGCTCTATTGCGAATTATCAAAGGGGATAGCGCTATAGACAATTTTTCAGAAAAACAAATGTTTTATTATAGAACCCTATCAGCATGCTGTCAACACTGATAGTGCGCTACTGCCTTCTGAAATATTTTCGCAAATTGCTGGATAGCCTTATTTATGAAAAATAAATATTTTGAGACTCAAGAACCATTCCATTGACTCAAAACGTATTGATATAAGATTAAAAACTTTTAAATAATTCAAAACTCATTGAAATTATGATTAAAACCTTTCGACAAACATTTTTTCAAAATGAAATACTATATCGAAGTGATTTTGAAGACTTTGCAATTTAGTGTTGAGATTGATCGAGAGGTTACCCTACACACCAAAGATAAAACTAATGCATTAGAAATGAGATACGTCTTCGTTCTTCGAGCTTGATCTTTGTAGACTTCGATAGTTATTATTTCATGTGTTGTTGATGATTAGTTGTAGCTCTTAGAAAAAAAAATACAGGTGATGTGTTCTCTTATCGAGAACGCTTCATATACTTACAAATTAAAACAATAGATAGCCTTTGGAAATCTCAGCACAAAAGGGATAAAATGAAGAACTTGCAAAATAATGAGGTTATCTTCAAGACAGTTTGCAATTTTGATTCAGTTTGAAGGTTGTTTGGGCAAATACAAGAATCACGACTTTCTTCTATTTAAACACACTTTGGAAAGCTCGGTCTAACTTGCAAAAATCATGTGTGTTCTATCTTTAAAAATCAGAGAATGAGGGTTTTATAAAATTACCAGTTGCAGGTTAAAGGGATAGAGAGTACAAAATGATTTGAAAACAAAACGTTGTTTAATCTAAAGTTGTTTTTGGCGTGCGAGGCAATGGGAATCATCAAGGTGTTAGTGGATAATATTTCAATTAAGATAACCTGGCAAAACTGTGTAAGGAATAGAAAAATCGAGCAAGCAGAAGTGCCCACATTTTTCTCGTTAGAAATATCAGATTTTAGTCTCAGACGTGGATCGCGAGCTATTGGGTTGTGTATCATGTTCTCTTTTGACAGATAGCAGGCTATAGCAGGTCGATATACACAAACCCAAGAGCTCGAGTTTTTTTGACTTTCCGATAGCGTGTTGTCGAGGCCTATAGCGCGCTATTGCCCATTTTACTAAAAATGGAAAGATCACGGCAACAGCTCTATTGCGAATTATCAAAGGGGATAGCGCTATAGACAATTTTTCAGAAAAACAAATGTTTTATTATAGAACACTATCAGCATGCTGTCAACACTGATAGTGCGCTACTGCCTTCTGAAATATTTTCGCAAATTGCTGGATAGCCTTATTTTTGAAAAATAAATATTTTGACACTCAAGAACCATTCCATTGACTCAAAACGTATTGATATAAGATTAAAAACTTTTAAATAATTCAAAACTCATTGAAATTATGATTAAAACCTTTCGACAAACATTTTTTCAAAATGCAATACTATATCGAAGTGATTTTGAGGACTTTGCAATTTAGTGCTGAGATTGATCGAGAGGTTACCCTACACACCAAAGATAAAACTAATGCATTAGAAATGAGATACGTCTTCGTTCTTCGAGCTTGATCTTTGTAGACTTCGATAGTTATTATTTCATGTGTTGTTGATGATTAGTTGTAGCTCTTAGAAAAAAAAAATACAGGTGATGTGTTCTCTTATCGAGAACGCTTCATATACTTACAAATTAAAACAATAGATAGCCTTTGGGAATCTCAGCACAAAAGGGATAAAATGAAGAACTTGCAAAATAATGAGGTTATCTTCAAGACAGTTTGCAATTTTGATTCAGTTTGAAGGTTGTTTGGGCAAATGCAAGAATCACGACTTTCTTCTATTTAAACACACTTTGGAAAGCTCGGTCTAACTTGCTAAAATCATGTGTGTTCTATCTTTAAAAATCAGAGAATGAGGGTTTTATAAAATTACCAGTTGCAGGCTAAAGGGATAGAGAGTACAAAATGATTTGAAAACAAAACGTTGTTTAATCTAAAGTTGTTTTGGGCGTGCGAGACAATGGGAATCATTAAGGTGTTAGTAGATAATATTTCAATTAAGATAACCTGGCAAAACTGTGTAAGGAATAGAAAAATCGAGCAAGCAGAAGTGCCCACATTTTTCTCGTTAAAAATATCAGATTTTAGTCTCAGATGTGGATAGCGAGCTATTGTGTTGTGTATCATGTTCTCTATTGACAGATAGCAGGCTATAGCAGGTCGATATACCCATACCCGAGAGCTCGAGTTTTTTTGATTTCCGATAGCATGTTGTCGAGGCCTATAGTGCGCTATTGCCCATTTTACTAAAAATGGAAAGATCACAGCAACAGCTTTACTGCGAGTTATGAAAGGGGATAGCGCTATAGACAATTTTCCAGAAAAACAAATGTTTTATTATAGAACCCTATCAGCGTGCTGTCAACACTGATAGTGCGCTACTGCCTTCTGAAATACTTTCGCAAATTGCTGGATAGCCTTATTTTTGAAAATTAAATATTTTGACACTCAAGAACCATTCCATTGACTCAAAACGTATTAATATAAGACTAAAAACTTTTAAATAATTCAAAACTCATTGAAATTATGATTAAAACCTTTCGACAAACATTTTTTCAAAATGAAAGACTATATCGAAGTGATTTTGAAGACTTTGCAATTTTCAGAGTTTTAGTGCTGAGATTGATCGAGAGGTTACCCTACACACCAAAGATAAAACTAATGCATTAGAAATGAGATATGTCTTCGTTCTTCGAGCTTGATCTTTGTAGACTTCGATAGTTATTATTTCATGTGTTGTTGATGATTAGTTGTAGCCCTTAGAAAAAAAAAATACAGGTGATGTGTTCTCTTATCGAGAACGCTTCATATACTTACAAATTAAATCAATAGATAGCCTTTGGAAATCTCAGCACAAAAGGGATAAAATGAAGAACTTGCAAAATAATGAGGTTATCTTCAAGACAGTTTGCAATTTTGATTCAGTTTGAAGGTTGTTTGGGCAAATGCAAGAATCACGACTTTCTTCTATTTAAACACACTTTGGAAAGCTCGGTCTAACTTGCAAAAATCATGTGTGTTCTATCTTTAAAAATCAGAGAATGAGGGTTTTATAAAATTACCAGTTGCAGGTTAAAGGGATAGAGAGTACGAAATGATTTGAAAACAAAACGTTGTTTAATCTAAAGTTGTTTTTGGCGTGCGAGGCAATGGGAATCATCAAGGTGTTAGTAGATAATTTTTCTATTAAGATAACCTGGCAAAACTGTGTAAGGAATAGAAAAATCGAGCAAGCAGAAGTGCCCACATTTTTCTCGTTAGAAATATCAGATTTTAGTCTCAGACGTGGATCGCGAGCTATTGGGTTGTGTATCATGTTCTCTATTGACAGATAGCAGGCTATAGCAGGTCGATA
Organism: Paratinospora sagittata; assembly: GCA_035771175.1. NCBI lineage: Eukaryota > Viridiplantae > Streptophyta > Magnoliopsida > Ranunculales > Menispermaceae > Paratinospora > Paratinospora sagittata. The sequence goes on from CM069592.1 coordinate 17,770,732, forward strand.
TACACAAACCCAAGAGCTCGAGTTTTTTTGACTTTCCGATAGCGTGTTGTCGAGGCCTATAGCGCGCTATTGCCCATTTTACTAAAAATGGAAAGATCACGGCAACAGCTCTATTGCGAATTATCAAAGGGGATAGCGCTATAGACAATTTTTCAGAAAAACAAATGTTTTATTATAGAACCCTATCAGCGTGCTGTCAACACTGATAGTGCGCTAGTGCCTTCTGAAATATTTTCGCAAATTGCTGGATAGCCTTATTTTTGAAAAATAAATATTTTGGCACTCAAGAACCATTCCATTGACTCAAAACGTATTGATATAAGATTAAAAACTTTTAAATAATTCAAAACTCATTGAAATTACGATTAAAACCTTTCGACAAACATTTTTTCAAAATGAAATACTATATCGAAGTGATTTTGAAGACTTTGCAATTTAGTGCTGAGATTGATCGAGAGGTTACCCTACACACCAAAGATAAAACTAATGCATTAGAAATGAGATATGTCTTCGTTCTTCGAGCTTGATCTTTGTAGACTTCGATAGCTATTATTTCATGTGTTGTTGATGATTAGTTGTAGCTCGTAGAAAAAAAATACAGGTGATGTGTTCTCTTATCGGGAACACTTCATATACTTACAAATTAAAACAATAGATAGCCTTTGGAAATCTCAGCACAAAAGGGATAAAATGAAGAACTTGCAAAATAATGAGGTTATCTTCAAGACAGTTTGCAATTTTGATTCAGTTTGAAGGTTGTTTGGGCAAATGCAAGAATCACGACTTTCTTCTATTTAAACACACTTTGGAAAGCTCGCTCTAACTTGCAAAAATCATGTGTGTTCTATCTTTAAAAATCAGAGAATGAGGGTTTTATAAAATTACCAGTTGCAGGTTAAAGGGATAGAGAGTACAAAATGATTTGAAAACAAAACGTTGTTTAATCTAAAGTTGTTTTGGGCGTGCGAGACAATGGGAATCATCAAGGTGTTAGTAGATAATATTTCAATTAAGATAACCTGGCAAAACTGTGTAAGGAATAGAAAAATCTAGCAAGCAGAAGTGCCCACATTTTTCTCGTTAGAAATATCAGATTTTTGTCTCAGACGTGGATAGCGTGCTATTGGGTTGTGTATCGTGTTCACTATTAACAGATAGCAGGCTATAGCAGGTCGATATACACAAACCCGAGAGCTTGACTTTTTCACTTTCCGATAGCGTCTTATGAAGGCCTATAGCGCGCGATTGCCCATTTTTACTGAAAATGGAAAGATCACGACAACAGCTTCATAGCGAGTTATCAAAGGGGATAACACGCTATAAACATATTTCCAGAAAAATAAATGTTTTATTATAGAACCCTATCAGCGTGCAATCAACACTGATAGTGCGCTAGTGCCTTCCGAAAAATTTTGGTAAATTGCTGGATAGCCATACTTTTGAAAAATTAATATTTTGACTCAAAACACTTTGATATAAGGTTAAACACTTTTAAATAATTAAAAACTCATTGAAATTATGATTAAAACCTTTCGAAAAACATTTTTTTAAAATGAAATACTATATCCAAGTGATTTTGAAGAATTTGCAATTTTCAGAGTTTTACTGCTGAGATTGATCGAGAGGTTACCCTACACACCAAAGATAAAACTAATGCATTAGAAATGAGATATGTCTTCGTTCTTCGAGCTTGATCTTTGTAGACTTCGATAGCTATTATTTTACGTGTTGTTGATGATTAGTTGTAGCTCTTAGAAAGAAAATACAGGTGATGTGTTCTCTTATCGAGAACACTTCATAGACTTACAAATTAAAACAATAGATAGCCTCTGGAAATCACAGCACAAAAGGGATAAAATGAAGAACTTGCAAAATAATGAGGTTATCTTCAAGACAGTTTGCAATTTTGATTCAGTTTGAAGGTTGATTGGGCAAATGCAAGAATCACGACTTTCTTCTATTTAAACACACTTTGGAAAGCTCGGTCTAACTTGCAAAAATCATGTGTGTTCTATCTTTAAAAATCAGAGAATGAGGGTTTTATAAAATTAGCAGTTGCAGGTTAAAGGGATAGAGAGTACAAAATGATTTGAAAACAAAACGTTGTTTAATCTAAAGTTGTTTTTGGCGTGCGAGACAATGGGAATCATCAAGGTGTTAGTAGATAATATTTAAATTAAGATAACCTAGCAAAACTGTGTAAGGAATAGAAAAATCGAGCAAGCAGAAGTGCCCACATTTTTCTCGTTAGAAATATCAGATTTTAGTCTTAGACGTGGATAGCGAGCTATTGGGTTCTGTATCATGTTCTCTATTGACAGATAGCAGGCTATAGCAGGTCGATATACACAAACCCGAGAGCTTGAGTATTTTTGACTTTCCGATAGCGTGTTGTCGAGGCCTATAACACGCTATTGCCCATTTTACTAAAAATGGAAAGATCACGGCAACAGCTTCATAGCGAGTTATCAAAGGGGATAGCGCTATAGACAATTTTCTAGAAAAATAAATGTTTTACTATAGAACCCTATTAGCGTGCTGTCAACACTGATAGTGCGCTAGTGCCTTTTGAAATATTTTCGCAACTTGCTGGATAGCCTTTTTTTTGAAAAATAAATATTTTGACACTCAAGAACCATTCTATTGACTCAAAACGTATTGATATAAGATTAAAAACTTTTAAATAATTCAAAACTCATTGAAATTATGATTAAAACCTTTCGACAAGCATTTTTTCAAAATGAAATACTATATCGAAGTGATTTTGTAGACTTTGCAATTTTCAGAGTTTTAGTGCTGAGATTGATCGAGAGGTTACCCTACACACCAAAGATAAAACTAATGCATTAGAAATGAGATATGTCTTCGTTCTTCAGGCTTGATCTTTGTAGACTTCGATAGTTATTATTTCAAGTGTTGTTGATGATTAGTTGTAGCTCTTAGAAAGAAAATACAGGTGATGTGTTCTCTTATCGAGAACACTTCACAGACTTACAAATTAAAACAATAGATAGCCTCTGGAAATCACAGCACAAAAGGGATAAAATAAAGAACTTGCAAAATAATGAGGTTATCTTCAAGACAGGTTGCAATTTTGATTCAGTTGAAGGTTGTTTGGGCAAATGCAAGAATCACGACTTTTTTCTATTTAAACACACTTTGGAAAGCTCGGTCTAACTTGCAAAAATCATGTGTGTTCTATCTTTAAAAAGCAGAGAATGAGGGTTTTATAAAATTAGCAGTTGCAGGTTAAAGGAATAGAGAGTACAAAATGATTTGAAAACAAAACGTTGTTTAATCTAAAGTTGTTTTGGGTGTGCGAGACAATGGGAACCATCAAGGTGTTAGTAGATAATATTTCAATTAAGATAACCAGGCAAAACTATGTAAGGAATAGAAAATTGAGCAAGCAGAAGTGCCCTCAATTTTCTCATTAGAAATATCAGATTTTAGTCTTAGACGTGGATGACGAGCTATTGGGTTCTGTATCATGTTCTCTATTGACAGATAGCAGGCTATAGCAGGTCGATATACACAAACCCGAGAGCTCGAGTTTTTTTGACTTTCCGATAGCGTGTTGTCGTGGCCTATAGTGCGCTATTGCCCTACTAAAAATGGAAAGATCACGGCAACAACTTTATTGCGAGTTATTAAAGGGGATAGCGCTATAGACAATTTTTCAGAAAAACAAATGTTTTATTATAGAACCCTATCAGCGTGCTGTCAACACTGTTAGTGCGCTAGTGCCTTCTGAAAGATTTTCGCAAATTGCTGGATAGCCTTATTTTTGAAAAATAAATATTTTGACACTCAAGAACCATTCCATTGGCTCAAAACGTATTGATATAAGATTAAAAACTTTGAAATAATTCAAAACTCATTGAAATTCTGATTAAAACCTTTCGACAAACATTTTTTCAAAATGAAATACTATATCGAAGTGATTTTGAAGACTTTGCAATTTTCAGAGTTTTAATGCTGAGATTGATCGAGAGCTTACCCTACACACCAAAGAGAAAACCAATGCATTAGAAATGAGATATGTCTTCGTTCTTCGAGCTTGATCTTTGTAGACTTCGATAGTTATTATTTCAAGTGTTGTTGATGATTTGTTGTAGCTCTTAGAAAAATAATACAGGTGATGTGTTCTCTTATCGAGAACACTTCATATACTTACAAATTAAAACAATAGATAGCCTCTGGAAATCTCAGCACAAAAGAGATAAAATGAAGAACTTGCAAAATAATGACGTTATCTTCAAGACAGTATGCAATTTTGATTCAGTTCGAAGGTTCTTTGGGCAAATGCAAGAACCACGACTTTCTTCTATTTAAACACACTTTGGAAAGCTCGGTCTAACTTGCAAAAATCATGTGTGTTTTATCATTAAAAATCAGAGAAAGAGGGTTTTATAAAATTAGCAGTTGCAGGTTATAGAGATAGAGAGTACAAAATGATTTGAAAACAAAACGTTGTTTAATCTAAAGTTGTTTTGGGCGTGCAAGACAATGGGAATCATCAAGGTGTTAGTAGATAATATTTCAATTAAGATAACCTGGCAAAACTGTGTAAGGAATAGAAAAATCGAGCAAGCAGAAGTGCCCACAGTTTTCTCATTAGAAATATCAGATTTTAGTCTTAGACGTGGATAGCGAGCTATTGGGTTCTGTATCCTGTTCTCTATTGACAGATAGCAGGCTATAGCAGGTCGATATACACAAACCCGAGAGCTCGAGTTTTTTTGACTTTCCGATAGTGTGTTGTCGAGGCCTATAGTGCGCTATTGCCCAATTTACTAAAAATGGAAAGATCACGGCAACAACTTTATTGCGAGTTATTAAAGGGGATAGCGCTATAGACAATTTTCCAGAAAAACAAATGTTTTATTGTAGAACCCTATCAGTGTGCTGTCAACACTGTTAGTGCGCTACTGCCTTCTGAAATATTTTCACAAATTGCTGGATAGCCTTATTTTTGAAAAATAAATATTTTGACACTCAAGAACCATTCCATTGACTCAAAACGTATTGATATAAGACTAAAAACTTTTAAATAATTCAAAACTCATTGAAATTATGATTAAAACCTTTCGACAAACATTTTTTCAAAATGAAAGACTATATCGAAGTGATTTTGAAGACTTTGCAATTTTCAGAGTTTTAGTGCTGAGATTGATCGAGAGGTTACCCTACACACCAAAGATAAAACTAATGCATTAGAAATGAGATATGTCTTCGTTCTTCGAGCTTGATCTTTGTAGACTTCGATAGCTATTATTTCATGTGTTGTTGATGATTAGTTGTAGCTCTTAGACAAAAAATACAGGTGATGTGTTCTCTTATCGAGACCACTTCATATACTTACAAATTAAAACAATAGATAGCCTCTGGAAATCTCAGCACAAAAGGGATAAAATGAAGAACTTGCAAAATAATGAGGTTATATTCAAGGCAGTTTGTAATTTTGATTCAGTTTGAAGGTTGTTTGGGCAAATGCAAGAATCACGACTTTCTTCTATTTAAACACACTTTGGAAAGCTCGGTCTAACTTGCCAAAATCATGGTGTTCTATCTTTAAAAATTAGAGAATGAGGGTTTTATAAAATTAGCAGTTGCAAGTTAAAGGGATAGAGAGTACAAAATGATTTGAAAAAAAAACGTTGTTTAATCTAAAGTTGTTTTGAGCGTGCGAGACAATGGGAATCATGAAGGTGTTAGTAGATAATATTTCAATTAAGATAACATGGCAAAACTGTGTAAGGAATAGAAAAATCGATGAAGTAGAAGTGCCCACATTTTTCTTTTTAGAAATATCAGATTTTTGTCTCAGACGTGGATAGCGGGCTATTGGGTTGTGTATCATGTTCTCTATTGACAAATTGCAGGCTATAGCAGGTCGATATACACAAACCCGAGAGCTTGAATTTTTCACTTTTCAATAGCGTGTTATCAAGGCCTATAGCGAGTTATCACATAGGATAGCGCCCTCTAGACAATTGCCCATTTTACTGAAAATGGAAAGATCACGGCAACAGCTTTATAGCGAGTTATCAAATAGGATAGCGCCCTATAGACAATTTTTCAGAAAAACAAATGTTTTATTATAGAACACTATCAACGTGCTATCAACGCTGATAGTGCGCTAGTGCCTTCGAAAAAATTTTGGTAAATTGCTGGATAGCCTTACTTTTGAAAAATTAATATTTTGACACTCAAGAACCATTCCATTGAGTCAAAACACTTTGATATAAGGTTAAACACTTTTAAATAATTAAAAAGTCATTGAAATTATGACTAAAACCTTTCGGAAAACATTTTTTCAAAATGAAATACTATATCGAAGTGATTTTGAAGACTTTGCAATTTTTTCAGAGTTTTAGTGCTGAGATTGATCGAGAGGTTATCCTACACACCAAAGATCAAACTAATGGATTAGACATGAGATATGTCTTCGTTCTTTGAGCTTGATCTCTGTAGACTTTGAAAGCTATTGTTTGATGTGTTCTTGATGCAATACAGGTGATGTGTTATTTTTTGATGTGTTATCTTACCGAGACCACTTCATATACTTACAGTTTAAAACTATGGATAGCCTCTGCAAATCTAAGCACAAAAGGGATAAAATGAAGAACTTGCTGAACAATGACGTTATCATCAAGACAGATTGCAATTTTGATTCAATTCGAAGCTTGTTTTCGCAAATGCAAGAATCATTACATTTTCTTCTCTTGAAAAACTCTTTGGAAAGCTCAATCTAACTTGCAAAAATCGTGTGTGTTATATTTTTGAAAATCAGAGAATGAGTGTTTTATAAAATTAGAAGTTACAGGTTAAAGTGCAAGAGAGTACAAAATGATTTGAATTCAAAACATTGTTTAATCTAAAATTGTTTTGGGAGTACGAGACTATGGGAATCATCTAGGTGTTAGTAGAGAATATATCAATTAAGATAACCAGGCAAAACTGTGTAAGGAATAGAAAAATTGAGCAAGCAGAAGTGCCGACATTTTTCTCGTTAGAAATATAAGCTTTTTGTCTCAGACGTGGATAACGTCCTGTTGGGTTGTGTATCATGTTCTCTCTTGACAGATAGCAGGCTATAGCAGGTCAATATACACAAACCCGAGAGCTCGAGTTTTTTAGACTTTCCGATAGCGTGTGATCAAGGCCTATAGCGCGCTATTGCCCATTTTACTAAAAATGGAAAGATCACCGCAACAGCTCTATAGATAGTTATCAAAGAGGAAAGAGCGCTATAGACAATTTTCCGGAAAAACAAATGTTTTATTATAGAACCCTATCAACACTGATAGTGCGCTAGTGCCTTTTGGAAAATTTTGGCAAATTGCTGGATAACCTTATTTTTGAAAAATTAATATTTTGACACTCAAGAACCATTGCATTGACTCAAAACACTTTGATATAAGATTAAACACTTTTAAATAAATCAAAACTCATTGAAATTATGATTAAAACCATTTGGAAAATATTTTTCCAAAATGAAATACTATATTGAAGTGATTTTAAAGACTTTGCAATTTTCAGAGTTTTAGTGTTGAGATTGATCGAGAGGTCACCCTACACACCAAAGATCAAACTAATGCATTAGACATGAGCTATGTCTTCGTTCTTCGAGCTTGATCTTTGTAGACTTCGAAAGCTATTGTTTGATGTGTTGTTGATGCAGTACAGGTGATGCGTTCTTTTTTGATGTGTTATCTTACAGAGACCACTTCATATACTTACAGTTTAAAACAATGGATAGCCTCTGCAAATCTAAGCACAAAAGCGATAAAATGAAGAACTTGCTGAACAATGACGTTATCATCAAGACAAATTGCAATTTTGATTCAATTCGAAGCTTGTTTTGGCAAATGCAAGAATCATTACTTTCTTCTCTTGAAAAACTCTTTGGAAAGCTCAATCTAACTTGCAAAAATCGTGTGTGTTGTATTTTTTAAAATCAGAGAATGAGTGTTTTATAAAATTAGAAGTTGCAGGTTAAAGAGCAAGAGAGTACAAAATGATTTAAATTCAAAACATTGTTTAATCAAAAGTTGTTTTGCGAGTACGAGACAATGGGAATCATCTAGGTGTTAGTAGAGAATATATCAATTAAGATAACCTGGCAAAACTGTGTGAGGAATAGAAAAATCGAGCAAGCAGAAGTGCACACATTTTTCTCGTTAAAAATATCATATTTTTGTCTCAGATGTGCATGGGATGCTATTGGGTTGTGTATCATGTTCTCTATTGACAGATAGCAGGCTATAGCAGGTCGATATACACAAATCGAGAGCGCGTTATGAAGGGCCTATAGCGCACTGTAGCCTATTTTACTAAAAATGGAAAGATCACGGTAACTCTATAGCGAGTTATCAAAAGGGATAGCGCTATAGACAATTTTCCAAAAAACAAATGTTTTTTTATAGAACCCTATCAGCGTGCTATCAACACTGATAGTGCGCTAGTGCCTTCTGAGAATTTTTGGCAAATTGCTGGATAGCCTTACTTTTGAAAAATTAATATTTTGACACTCAAGAACCATTCCATTGACTCAAAACACTTTGATATAAGGTTAAACACTTTTAAATAATTAAAAACTCATTGAAATTATTATTAAAACCTTTCGAAAAATATTTTTTCAAAATGAAATGCTATATCGAAGTGATTTTGAAGACTTTGCAATTTTCAGAATTTTAGTGCTGAGATTGATCGAGAGGTTACCCTACACACCAAAGATAAAACTAATGCATTAGAAATGAGATATGTTTTCGTTCTTCGAGCTTGATCTTTGTAGACTTTGATAGCTTTTGTTTGATATGTTGTTGATGATTAGTTGTAGCACTTAGAAAAAAAAATACAGGTGATGTGTTCTCTTATCGAGAACACTTCATATACTTACAAATTAAAACAATAGATAGCCTTTGGAAATCTCAGCACAAAAGGGATAAAATGAAGAACCTGCAAAATAATGAGGTTATCTTCAAGACAGTTTGCGATTTTGATTCAGTTTGCAGGTTGTTTGGGCAAATGCAAGAATCACGACTTTCTTCTAGTTAAACACTCACTGGAAAGCTCGGTCTAACTTGCAAAAATTGTGTGTGTTCTATCTTTGAATATCAGAGAATGAGGGTTTTATAAAATTAGCAGTTGCAGGTTAAAGGCAAGAGAACACAAAATGATTTGAATTCAAAACGTTGTTTAATCTAAAGTTGTTTTGGGCGTGCGAGACAATGGGAATGATCAAGGTGTTAGTAGATAATATTTCAATTAAGATAACCTGGAAAAACTATGTAAGGAATAGAAAAATCGAGCAAGCAGAAGTGCCCACATTTTTCTCATTAGAAATATCAGATTTTAGTCTCAGACGTGGATAGCGTGCTATTGGGTTGTGTATCATGTTCTCTATTGACAGATAGCAGGCTATAGCAGGTCGATATACACGAACCTGAGAGCTCGAGTTTTTTAGACTTTCCGATAGCGTGTTATCAAGGCCTATAGCGCGCTATTGCCCATTTTACTAAAAATGAAAAGATCACGACAACAACTCTATAGCGAGTTATCAAATGGGATAGCGCGCTATAGACAATTTTTCGAAAAAAGAAATGTTTTATTATATAACCCTATCAACGTGCTATCAACACTGATAGTGCGCTAGTGCCTTCTAGAAAATGTTGGCAAATTGCTGGATAGCCTTATTTTTGAAAAATTAATATTTTGACACTCAAGAACCATTCTATTGACTCAAAACATATTGATATAAGAATAAAAACTTTGAAATAATTCAAAACTCATTGAAGTTATGATTAAAACCTTTTGGAAAACATTTTTCCAAAATGAAATACTATATCAAAGTGATTTTAAAGACTTTGCACTTTTCTGAGTTTTAGTGCAGAGATTGATCGAGAGGTTACCCTACACACCAAAGATCAAACTAATGCATTAGACATGAGATATGTCTTCGTTCTTCGGGCTTGATCTTTGTAGACTTCGAAAGCTATTATTTGATGTTGTCACACCCCGCCCGGACGCGCCTAAACCGGCGGTACACTCTCGGACGGGGTGCGCATTTGGAACAATTACAATTGTAACAACAGTGTGCGCAACGGAAATACATTACACACAGTACAAATCTGATTTCATTTAATTCAGAATACTTTTGTACATAAAATGGTCAAGGGAACATACTCCCAAAATCCCCAATGAATTAAACAAAGGGTATAAATTATGGGCCCCATAACCTGCACCCAGTCCACCCTAATTTCCTGTGAAAGATTGGATAATAATGGAGTGAGCTTAACGCGCACAGTGGGTAAATAGTGCATGAGTATAACAATTAATAAAGCATACTTCAATATCAAATATCTTAAATACACATGTAAGCATCATAATCAATCAATATGTATGTATGCATGACACCGTCTCGTAATGGTTTGACGAACGTACATCACCTGAGTTCACGTACAGGTGTCGTTCCCCGGGCGTAGCCAGGTTCTCACTGTACGTCCCTCCTCAGGAACGATGCTCTGGATTCACGTACTGATGTCCGTCCCTGGCGTAGCCAGGTTCTCACGTACGTCCCTCTCCAGAGAAATAATATTAATAGTGAGCAATGCTCCTAACTATTCTATGATTCATAAAGCATATACGTCCCTAGGTGGTGATATGTATGATGCCAATGCATGAACTGGTCTAGTCTACTGGTCTGGTCTTTTCTTGACATTTAGACTGACTTTGGCTACGTCTGGTGATCCTTATCAGGGTCGGTATCACGACGTGCAAGGTTAGGACATTCAAGTCATAAACATTATATGACATAATGCAGTGTAAATGAATAGTAGACATAATAATAATTGAATGTAAACTTTAATAAAACTTATGAAACACGCAAACCTATGTTTTGTTCCCCACCTTCAGATCTGGTGCTTTTCTCCGGACAGAACTTCGTTGCACCGCTTTCAGATCTGGCGCTTTCCTCCGGACAGAACTTTGTTGCACCGCACCGAGAGTCTCGAAAACTAAAAACTTAGAATGCGCGGAAAGGAGAAGAAAATCACAAGAGAAGGTGATTTGGTGTGAGGAATGAGAAATGAGGAGCTTTCTTATATAGAGATTTTGGCGCCTGAACTATCTGGCATGCGCTTGTACGTTCTGGCATGCGCCTGAACGTTCTGGCATTGCGCCTGAACGTTCTGGCATTGCGCCTGAACGTTCTGGCATTGCGCCTGAACGTTCTGGCATGCATTGCGCCTGAACGTTCTGGCATGCGCTTGAACATTCGGGCGTTGCCCAAATAGGAATTTTTTTTTTTTTTTTTGTGAGTGAAATACGTGGTATTACACTCTACCCCCCTTAAAGGGATTTCGCCCTCGAAATCAAGCCCAGGAGTGATGAGGGTGAGATGCTTGAGAAGTAGCGACAGGTTGCCAAGGAGGCCACTGCGTGTGCATCACTATATCCATTGACATTATTTTCAGACATCTGCGTAGTTACTGAAGTGAAACAATGTATCAAGATAGGTGTAAACAATGTTTCATCCTGGTATGGATAAGTGAAAATAATACAATGTATCACATCATCAGTTGGTACTAGAAAACAATTCAGGGTATTTCTGTTTAATTGTTGATTCTAGTTCCCATGTAGCTTCCTCTATGCCGTGGTGATCCCAGAGCACTTTCACAAGTGGTATGCTACGTTGCCGTAGTTCTTGAGTTTTTCTATCTAAAATCTGTATTGCTTTCTCTTGATACTTATTTCCTTCCTCAACCCGAACCTCGACTAAAGGGATGATATGCGAAGGATCAGGAAGATACTTGCGAAGCATAGATACATGAAAAACGTCATGAACCTTAGGCATGGACGATGGAAGGGACAGGCGATAAACAAGTTTGCCAATACGTTCAATGATCGGAAATGGACCGATATACCGCGGGGAGAGCTTTCCTTTGATCCCAAAGCGTTTGACACCTCGGGTGGGCTGGACTTGTATAAAAATAAAGTCCCCCTTATCAAATTCTAGAGGTTGTCACCGTTTGTCAGCATAGCTCTTCTGTCGACTTCGTGCAACACGAAGTCGTTCCTTTACTAGTGTGATTTTTTCAGAAGTCTCTTGAACTAGTTTAGGGCCCAACCGCGGTCGATCTACCATATATAACCAACATACCGGAGATCTGCAAGGCCGACCATAGAGAGCCTCGTAAGGTGCCATGCCGATACTAGTTTGGTAGCTGTTGTTGTATGCAAACTCAGCTAGATGCAAATACTTTGCCCATCCGTCACTAAAGTCCAAAATGCAGCATCGTAGCATGTCTTCTAAGATTTGGATAAGCCGTTCTGACTGCCCATTAGTCTGAAGGTGGAAGGTTGTGCTCATAGTGATCTTTGAAGCCATTCTAGTCTGGAAGCTTTTCCAAAAGTTTGATGTGAATCGAGGGTCTCGATCAGAGACGATCGTGAGTGGTATGCCATGAAGGCGTACGATCTCTCTTTCCTATAGTTCTGCAAGTTTGGCGGGATTATCCGTGAACTTTATTGGCAAGAAGTGTGCAGACTTGGTAAGTCTGTCAATGATAACCCAGATAGCATCTTGCCCTTTATTATTTCGAGGTAAGGCTGTAACAAAATCCATTGCGATGTTCTCCCACTTCCATTCTCTAATAGGTAACGGCTAGAGAAGGCCGGAGGGAAGTCTTCGTTCTGCCTTAACTTTCTGGCAAACAAGACATCGAGCAACGAAGTCTCCAATTGCCTTCTTCATTCCAGAAAACCAGAATTGTCACTTGACATCCTGGTACATCTTGTCACCCCCAGGATGCATAGCGTATCGCGAACAGTGCATCTCAGTAAGCACGTCTTTCCGAACCTCAGGATCGTTCGGAAGACAAAGACGTTTTTTATAGAAAACGGCTCCGTCGTCAGAGACTGACCAGTGAGGAAGGTCTTGCCCGCTGAGTAGAAGGTCTCGTTTCTCCATTAACATAGGGTTATTGGCTTGAGTAGCTGAAATCTTGCGAACGAGGTCAGAGGTGGCTGATAATTGAGAGAGTCGTGGGCGTGGTCCCTCTTCGTTCAACTGGAAGTTAAAGTTCTCTATTTCTGTAGCCAATTTCCCCATTTCATAGTTAAGAGTGCAAGCAACATAAGATTTTCTACTCAGGGCATCAGCCACAATATTTGCCTTTCCAGGATGGTACTAGAGTTGAAAGTCATAGTCTTTCAAGAATTCCAACCATCTTCTTTGGCGGAGGTTTAGGTTTCTCTGAGTGTATATGTACTTAAGACTTTTATGATCTGAGAAGACCTCGAACAGTTCACCGTATAGGTAATGACGCCATAATTTCAGTGCAAACACAACAGCTGCAAGTTCCAAGTCGTGTGTTGGGTAATTACCCTCATGAATCTTCAGTTGCCTCGAGGCATAGGCAACAACTTGGCCTTCTTGCATTAGTACGACACCCAACCCTTGGAGGGAGGCGTCGGTGTATAATGAAAATCCAATTCCATGTCTTGGAGTGATAAGTACAGGTGCTATCGTGAGGCGTTTCTTCAATTCCTGAAATGATGCTTCGCCGGCGGGATTCCAGATAAATCGCACGTCTTTTCGAGTGAGCTTGGTCATAGGTTCAGCAATCTTTGAGAAGTCCTTGATGAAGCGTCTGTAATAGCCAGCCAAACCAAGAAAACTCCTAATCTGAGTAACAGTGGTAGGCTGCTTCCAGTTTAAAACTGCTTCAACTTTAGAAGGATCTACCTCAATGCCATTGCCTGAAACCACATGGCCTAGGAATTGAACTCTCTTTGCCCAAAATTCGCACTTACTCAACTTTGCATACAATTGGTGGCTTCGCAAGGTCTGGAGGACTATCTTCAAATGTATTTTATGGTCTTCCTCGGTTGAGGAATATATCAAGATGTCGTCCACAAAAACCACCACAAATCGGTCTAAGTATAACCTGAATATGCGATTCATCAAATCCATGAATGCAGCAGGTGCATTTGTTAGACCAAACGGCATAACTAAGAACTCGTAATGACCGTACCGAGTTCTGAACGCCGTCTTGGTGATGTCCGACTCTCGGATCCGGAGTTGGTGATAACCAGACCGTAAATCAATCTTAGAGAAGTATTTGGCATTTCTAAGTTGGTCAAACAAGTCATCGATCCTGGGCAACGGATATCTTTTCTTGATGGTGACGTTATTCAACTTGCGATAATCGATGCAAAGTCGTAACGAACCATCCTTTTTGCGAACAAACAGAACTGGAGCGCCCCAGGGTGATGAACTCTTTCGGATGAAGCCATTACTCTCTAATTCCTTAAGTTGTTTGTCTAATTCGACCAGTTCAACATTTGACATTCTGTATGGTGGAATTGAGATAGGCGCTGTCCCAGGTATGAGGTTGATCTTAAAATTGAATTCCCTAACTGGAGGTAGACCAGGAAGGTCATTAAGAAAAACTGTTGGGAATTCAGATATGACTGGAACATCGAGTACTTCGGGAGGGTACAGAGCTAGTGATTCATTGCCCTCACCAAGAGACAACGCTCGAAGTTGTGACTTGAGAAGTGCAACTGTTGATTTGTGTATCCATTGTCTTGTTCCCTGAATCTTGACAAACTCTCCTGTAGGCAAAGTTAACTGAACTTGCTTGTTCATACAGTCGATCTTTGCATTCAGTGGTGCGAGCCAGTCCATGCCGAGGATGATGTCGAAGTCTTCAAAATCCATCACAAAAAGATCGGCATATATTATCTGTTCGGACATTCGAAGCTCACATCGAGAACACTGCAAATTCACGTCAGTACCCGATCCGAACGGTGATGTGACATGGAGTGTGATGTTTGTGGGTTCAGGATGCAAGCCTAAATGTCTTACCAATGACGACGATATAAAAGAATGCGTAGCACCTGAATCAAACAAAACATGCACCAATGTATTGAACAAAGGAAAGGTACCTTCAACGACATTGTTGTCTGGGAGGGGTTGTTGAGCGATGGCAAAGGCTCGGCCCTGATTTCGTTGACCCTGGTTCGGCCTGGGTTGGGCATTAGCAGCAGGTAGTGCTTGTTGGACTGGAATAGCAGGAATAGGTTGCTGAAGGTGCGGACAAAGATGTTTGACATGGCCCTTCTGGCCGCAGTTGAAACAAGTCGGCCTGTACTGCTGATTGTGTTGCTGGCCATTCTGATGATTCTGCTGGCCTTGTTGATTGTGGTGTCGACCAGCACCTCTGCCATTGCCGTTGCTACGGCCACCTCGTCCATAACGACCGCCACGGCCATGATTTCGGAAACCCTGGTGGTTAGAGTTAGAAGGTTCAGCCGCAGGTGTTGTGGCTTCATTCTTCGAAACCGGGGCTGGGAGGGCTGGGTTTTGATTGTAGTAGGGCTTCTTCTTATTGCCCTGTTGCGAGCCTTGTTGGGAAAATGTGGCAGGCCGTTTGCCTTTATTCATTCGCTATTCCTGTAAGAGCTTTTCTTGTTCAAAGCTCATGGCCTTGTCAACAACTTCTTTGTAAATCTTGAGATCCAAGATCGATAAGGCTTGCCGAATGTCATGGCGAAGACCATTATAAAATTTCTCAGTCTTATCTCGCTCCGTTGAGATGGTGGAGAGAGAGTAGATGGATAATTCTTTAAATTTTCCAGCATATTCTCTGACGGTCATGGTGCCCTGATATAACTTAGCAAATTCCTGGAGCTTCTGCTTTGTCACCGCGCTGGGAAAATACTCATCAATAAATATTGACTCAAACTGTTGCCAAGTCATATCGGCTATATTGACCCTTGGGTCTTCTTTCACTGTGATCCACCATGTGTTTGCGGCACCAACAAGTTGGTAGGTTGCTAGTGGAATTTTACGAGTCTCATCGACTCCCATTGCATCAAGAGCTTTCATGGACTCATCCAACCACTTTTGCACCTCATTAGGATCAATGGTGCCATCGAAAGTAAGAGGTTGTAACCGCTTGTATTTAGTAATCTGATCGGTTTGAGCTTCGGACCCAAATTTTACAGGTGTTTGAACCGTGGCAACCTGACTGGCTGCGGTCTCACGAACGGCAGTTTGAACAGTGACCTTGATCGCCACAATAAATCCAGCGAAGAAGGTTTCAATGCTTGAAGGCATGGCAAAGGGTGCGGGTGGTGGTGGTATTGCCTGTCCAGATGTAGTGGCAGTGTTGGGTGTGGCCAGTGCTGTTGTCTGAGGCGGCGGTTCCTGAATCTCAGGAGGTGCCTCCACTGCTGAACGAACAGCACGTGGCCTTCCTCTCTTCCTGGTTTGCATTGCCTCACTGGCAAAGAGAAAAGGAAAACCAAGATTTAGGAACTATAGCCAAGTATAATGTTAGAATATGCTCAGCAACAATTTCGAGAGTACTGTAATATTAAAATCACCTATTTTTCTAAGTAGAGTGTAAAGTTGTTGTTGAGGAATCAAATAATCTTATATATCTCGTATGTGTGGCCATGGTGTAAAAACAAACAAGGTTAGAATGTTTATATAATAAGTATAAAACTTTGCAAGTATTTCAAATGATTTGGTTTTGGTCTTTGTGAACATACATATATATTTTATTGAAAATCCATACGAGTTATAAGAATTCTAAGATTTGCCTCGGTAAACATCCTGATCTAACGTTCTATCGCAATCTTATGCATTCAGACGCTTACTCTTAGTCTTTTCGATTATTATCCAAGTTCATGTGTCCCATACCACATGAATTTAGTAATAAGGGTGTCAACCAAGTTAAGTTGTATGAACACGGTCTCTAAAAACATTGGCTGAATAGAAGTTCACTAATAGTATCGTCCAAATTTACTCGTCCCATACCATGTAAACTTAGTGATAATATTAGTAATGCAACTTTCTCCAAATGTTTCTTTTCACACAAGGTCATGGGTTTTCTTACTTCCACGTTTTATTTAGTATCTTCCAATTTTGTTGTGTCCCATACCACTCCAAAGTTAGTGATACAAAAGAAAAAATGGTTGTAAGGCGGCCCACCAAAGATAGTATTTAAACAAAACAATTTCATTCATATATATCAAAGGAAAGTTTACAATGCCAGTAATTAATTGTGGCTTTCTTGTCTACTACCGCTCCTTCGAGATCTACTGCTACGTACAGAACGACTACTAACGGAAGGTTGAGAGTGTGCAGTCTCTGCGTCGGAGTTTTGCAACCGGGTTAATATAGTATTGTGGCTCTCTCTTAGTGTAGCAATATTGGATGCCATTTCATCTAACCGTTCAAGTAGGTTAGTCGGTTGTCCCATTGGTGGTTGATGGGTCGTTTGTCTCGTAGGAGAAGGGTAGGCCATAGACATTGAGGGAAAGTATTGGTTCATAGGTGGAAGGTAGTTGTTTTGATTGTGCGGGGATCCCCTAACTGGAACCCCATGGATATTTGGATTTGTTTGTGGTGAAAAAGTTTGAAACAATGGGCTTATTGGGATGTTTGGTCCTCCAAGATTTGGTGACGCCGAATAATGTTGTTGTTGGTTCACAGCAACTTGTGGAACTGGCGGATACTGTACCGTAGGAGTTGGAAATCTTTGGTACGAAGTGGTGCCTGGAGTGGGCATGTTCCACGTTGGTGGATTTGCTTGCGTACCTTGTCTATCATGACTTTGTGTAGGTTGATTTAGTGTTGCATATAACTCTTCATTAGTGAATAGTAGATCGGTTGGATCACTATTCGGGGCTGGGTCTAATGTAGGATTTGGATGTGAATCATTATTTGGCCCTTCTTGGACGGGCATCTTGCGTCGACTTTTGCGAAGGCACCGCCCATGCTTGTCTCTCATTCTTTCGGCATTTTTTATTGTCGTGCCGAATACCTCTTCGTCAGTTACCCCTCCACTTGTGCCATATGTCTTGAAGATAGAGGATGTTGTAACTGGTTCAGTGATCAGCTTCGACGTTCCATCGAAAGTGTCGACGTTTGCCACGTAAAGTATCCTCATAATCAAGACTCCATAGCCGAGGAATTCTTTTCTTAAAGGGTTTTGTATCACCCTCAACATTTGTTGGATAATAATGTGAGGTAGGGAGACTGTAATTTTCTTCTCTATGCAGTATAACATAAGAAGTTAAGCTCTTGACATAGTGCCTCTAGTCCCCCTTTCTGGCAAAATGTTGCCATATACAATCTTTCCGAGGCCGGCAAGAGATGGCTTAAGATGATTGTTTGGGAGGTTGGTGTATGTTGATAGAGTGTATGGCTCTTTGGCGAGGGAATTGAACAATTGTTCATTAGATTCTGCGATCTCTGCAACTGTTTGGGGTTCATGTGGATCAATAATCCTCTCCTCAATCGGAATCTCCAAAAGTCAAGCAATAAGGCCGACGTTGATAGAAATTTTTATCCCCATAACTGTTGTCTCCAATACAGGGTTGTTTCCCTCTTCTGGAAGTCCTACGTAATTCATGGCTTCGTAGAAGGATCTGACCAAGTTGTAAGAGACTTGTCCCCTGACTTTGGTTATATTTAACCAATCCAATGTTGCGAGTTTGTCGTGAAGGATTGGGCGGAGGCGGAGATCGCTATTGTCGATGCTCCTCATAGTCATAACCTCTCTTTTGGACAATTCCTTAAGTCTAGTGGGAATTGGTTCCCTGCTAGTGGAAGTTGGTTCTTCCCTTAAGGCCATTCTTTTGCTGAAAGGAAAATAAACTTGTGTGAAGAACACAAAATATATTCCTAACATTTTAAGTTTTATGCCTTGTTTGCTAGACATTATTTTCGAGTTTTCTTTCTATGGTTATGCCATCATGAAAGTTTCGTCATTAGTGATTTGATGTATATATGTCGTATTCACATATGAATGTATAGACATATTTAATGATAACTATAATTCCCATAAATCAACTATATAAAAATCATATATAGTTGTTTTTAATCCAAATCTTAACTATATATATAATTCATATATATAGTTTTAGATATATCAAATAAATTGTTTTTCAAAAATAAATTGTTTTCGAAAAATAAATTTTTTTTCAAAATTCTTTTTTTTTTTTTCGAAAAATAAATTTATTTTTTTTCGAATAATTTTTTTTCGAAAAATAAATTTTTTTTCGAATTTTTTTTTTTTTTTCGAATAATTATTGTTCGAAAAATAAAAATATTTCAAAATTTTTTTTTTTTTTTTTTATACGTACCTCATATATACTAAGGTATATAGATACATATATTCAATCATAACTACACATATAGTTTCTAATAAATTATGACTATATGTATATTTATATCAAACTATATAAAAATCATATAGTTTTCTAGATATATATATTTAATACAAATCTCAACTATATATAATTGACATATGTATATATAGTTCTAGAGATATATATATATCTAATAAAATTTTTTCTTCCCCGAATTTGGTGGACTTGGGCGGGCCGTGGACCGTACGCTCTGATACCATTAAATGTCACACCCCGCCCGGACGCGCCTAAACCGGCGGTACACTCTCGGACGGGGTGCGTATTTGGAACAATTACAATGGTAACAACAGAGTGCGCAGCGGAAATACAGTACACATAGTACAAATCTGATTTCATTTAATTCAGAATACTTTTGTACATAAAATGGTCAAGGGAACATACTCCCAAAATCCCCAATGAATTAAACAAAGGGTATAAATTGTGGGCCCCATAACCTGCACCCAGTCCACCCTAATTTCCTGTGAAAGATTGGATAATAATGGAGTAAGCTTAACGCGCTCAGTGGGTAAATAGTGCATGAGTATAACAATTAATAAAGCATACTTCACTATCAAATACCTTAAATACACATGTAAGCATCATAATCAATCAATATGTATGTATGCATGACACCGTCTCGTAATGGTTTGATGAACGTACATCGCCTGAGTTCACGTACAGGTGTCCTTCCCCGGGCGTAGCCAGGTTCTCACTGATGCTCTGGATTCACGTACAGATGTCCCTCCCTGGCGTAGCCAGGTTCTCATGTACGTCCCTCTCCAGAGAAATAAAATGAATAGTGAGCAATGCTCCTAACTATTCTATGAGTCATAAACCATATACGTCCCTAGGTGGTGATATGTATGATGCCAATGCATGAACTGGTCTAGTCTACTGGTCTGGTCTTTTCTTGACATTTAGACTGACTTTGGCTACGTCTGGTGATCCTTATCAGGGTCGGTATCACGACGTGCAAGGTTAGGACATTCAAGTCATAAACATTATATGACGTAATGCAGTGTAAATGAATAGTAGACATAATAATAATTGAATGTAAACTTTAATAAAAGTTATGAAACACGTAAACCTATGTTTCGTTCCCGACCTTCAGATCTGGTGCTTTTCTCCGGACAGAACTTCGTTGCACCGCACCGAGAGTCTCGAAAACTAAAAACTTAGAATGCGCGGAAAGGAGAAGAAAATCACAAGAGAAGGTGATTTGGTGTGAGGAATGAGAAATGAGGAGCTTTCTTATATAGAGATTTTTGCGCCTGAACGTTCTGGCATGCGCCTATACATTCTGGCATGCGCCTGAACGTTCTGGCATGCGCCTGAACGTTCTGGCATTGCGCCTGAACGTTCTGTCATGCGCCTGAACGTTCTGGCATGCGCCTGAACGTTCTGGCATGCATTGCGCCTGAACGTTCTGGCATGCGCCTGAACGTTCGTGCGTTGCCCAAATAGAAATTTTTTTTTTTTTTTTTTTTGTGAGTGAAATACTTGGTATTACAGATGTGTTCTTGATGCAATACAAGTGATGTGTTCTTTTTTGATGTGTTATCTTACAGTGACCACTTCATATACTTACAGTTTAAAACAATGGATAGCCTCTGCAAATCTAAGCGCAAAAGGGATAAAATGAAGAACTTGCTGAACATTGACGTTATCATCAAGACAGATTGCAATTTTGATTCAATTTGAAACTTGTTTTGGCAAATGCAAGAATCATTACTTTCTTCTCTTGAAAAACTCTTTGGAAAGTTCAATCTAACTTGCAAAAAATCGTGTGTGTTGTATTTTTGAAAATCAGAGAATGAGTGTTTTATAAAATTAAAAGTTGCAGGTTAAAGTGCAAAAGAGTACAAAATGATTTGAATTCAAAACATTGTTTAATCTAAAGTTGTTTTTGGAGTACGAGACAATGGGAATCATCTAGGTGTTAGTAGAGAATAAATCAATTAAGATGACCTGGCAAAACTGTGTAAGGAATAGAAAAATCGAGCAAGCAGAAGTTCCCACATTTTTCTCGTTAGAAATATCAAATTTTTGTCTCAGACGTGAATAGCATGCTATTGGGTTGTGTATCATGTTCTCTATTGACTTGTAGCAAGCTATAGCAGGTCGATATACACAAACCCGAAAGCTCGAGTTTTTCACACTTTCCGATAGCGTGTTATCAAGGCCTATAGCGCGCTTTTGCCTATTTTACTAAAAATTGAAAGATCATGGCAACAACTTTATAGCTAGTTATCAAAGAGGAAAGCGCTATAGACAATTTTTCAGAAAAACAAATGTTTTATTATAGAACCCTATCAGCGTGCTATCAACACTAATAGTGCGCTAGTGCCTTCTGGAAAATTTTGGCAAATTGCTGGATAGCCTTATTTTTGAAAAATTAATATTTTGACACTCAAGAACCATTCTATTGACTCAGAACATATTGATATAAGAATAAAAACTTTGAAATAATTCAAAACTCATTGAAATTATGATTAAAACCTTTTGGAAAACATTTTTCCAAAATGAAATACTATATCAAAATGATTTTAAAGGCTTTGCATTTTTCAAAGTTTTAGTGTTGAGATTGATCGAGAGGTTACCCTACACACCATAGATCAAACTAATGCATTAGACATGAGATATGTCTTCGTTCCTCGAGCTTGATCTGTAGACTTCGAAAGCTATTGTTTGATGTGTTCTTGATGCAATACAGGTGATGTGTTCTTTTTTGTTGTGTTATCTTACCAAGACTACTTCATATAATTACAGTTTAAAACAATAAATAGCCTCTGGAAATCTCGGCACAAAAGTGGTAAAATGAAGAACTTGCGAAATAATGAGGTTATCTTCACGAAAGTTTTGCAATTTTGATTAAGTTCGAAGGTTGTTTGGCAAATGCAAGAATCACGACTTTCTTGTATTTAAACACTCTTTGGAAAGCTCGGTCTAACTTGCAAAAATCGTGTGTGTTCTATCTTTGAAAATCAGAGAATGAGGGTTTTATAAAATTAACAGTTGTAGGTTAAAAAGCAAGAAAGTACAAAATGATTTGAATTCAAAACATTGTTTAATCTAAAGTTGTTTGGGGCGTGCGAGACAATGGGAATCATCAAGGTGTTAGTAGAGAATATATGAATTAAGATAACCTGGCAAAACTGTGTAAGGAATAGAAAAATCGAGCAAGCAGAATTGCCCACATTTTTCTCGTTAGAAATATCATATTTTTGTCTCAGACATGGATAGCGTGCTGTTGGGTTGTGTATCATATTCTCTATTGACAGATAGCAGGCTATAGCAGGTCGATATACACAGACCCGAGAGCTCGAATTTTTCACGCTTTCCGATAGCATGTTATCAAGGCCTATAGCGCATTTTTGCCCATTTTACTAAAAAATGAAAGATCATGGCAACAACTTTATAGCGAGTTATCAAAAAGGAAAACGCGCTATAGACAATTTTCCAGAAAAACTAATATTTTATTATACAACCCTATCAACGTGTTATCAACACTGATAGTGCGCTAGTGCCTTCTGGAAAATTTTGGCAAATTGCTGGATAGCCTTATTGTTGAAAAATTAATATTTTTACACTCAAGAACCATTCCATTGACTCAAAACAAATTTATATAAGATTAAAAACTTTTAAATAATTAAAAACTCATTGAAATTAAGATTAAAACCTTTCGGAAAACATATTTTCAAAATGAAATACTATATCGAAGTGATTTTGAAGACTTTGCAATTTTCAGAGTTTTTAGTGCATAGATTGATCGAGATATATCTTCGTTCTTCGAGCTTGATCTTTGTAGACTTCGATAGCTATTGTTTGATGTGTGGTTGATGATTAGTTGTAGCTCTGAGAAAAAAAAATACTGGTGATGTGTTCTCATACCGAGAACACTTCATATACTTACAGTTTAAAACAATGGATAGCCTCTTGAAATCTCAGCACAAAAGGGATAAAATGAAGAACTTGCGAAATAATTAGGTTATCTTCAAGACAGTTTGCAATTTTGATTAAGTTCGAAGGTTGTTTGGGCAAATGCAACAATCACGACTTTCTTCTAGCGAAATAATTAGGTTATCTTCAAGACAGTTTGCAATTTTGATTAAGTTCGAAGGTTGTTTGGGCAAATGCAACAATCACGACTTTCTTCTATTTAAACACCCTTTGGAAAGCTAAGTCTAACTTGCAAAAATCGTGTGTGTTCTATCTTTTAAAATCAGAGAATGAGGGTTTTATAAAATTAGCAGTTGCAGGTGAAAGAGCAAGAGATTACAAAATGAATTGAATTCAAAACGTTGTTTAATCTAAAGTTGTTTTGCGTGTGCGAGACAATGGGAATCATCCAAGTGTTAGTAGAAAATATTTCAATAAAGATAACCTGGCAAAACTGTGTAAGGAATAGAAAAATCGAGCAAGCAGAATTGCCCACATTTTTCTCTTTAGAAATATCAGATTTTAGTCTAAGACGTGGATAGTGTGTTATTTGGTTGTGTATCATGTTCTCTTTTGGCAGATAGCAGGCTATAGCAGGTCGATATATACAAACCTGAGAGCTCGAGTTTTTAACGCTTTCTCATAGCGTGTTAACAAGGCCTATAGCGCGCTATTGCCCATTTTCCTAATAATGGAAAGGTCTTGGCAACAACTTTATTGCAAGTTATCAAAAGGGAAAAGCGCGCAATTGACAATTTTCCAGAAAAACCAATATTTTATTATAGAACCCTATCAGCGTGCTATCAACACTGATAGTGCGCTAGTGCCTTCTGGAAAATTTTGGCAAATTGTTGGATAGCCTTATTGTTGGAAAATTAATATGTTGACACTCAAGAACCATTGCATTGACTCAAAACATATTGATATAACACTAAATACTTTTAAATAATTAAAAACTCATTGAAATTATGATTAAAATCTTTCGGAAAAAATTTTTTCAAAATGAAATACTATATCGAAGTGATTTTGAAGACTTTGCAATTTTCAGAGTTTTAGTGCATAGATTGATCGAGAGGTTACCCTACACCCAAAAGATAAAACTATAGCATTAGACATGAGATATGTGTTCGTTCTTCGAGCTTGATCTTTGTAGACTTCGATAGCTATTGTTTGATGTGTGGTTGATGATTAGTTGTAGCTCTGAGAAAAAGAAATACAGGTGATGTGTTCTCTTACTGAGAACACTTCATATACTTACAGTTTAAAACAATAGATAGCCTCTTGAAATCTCAGCTCAAAAGGGATAAAATGAAAACTTGCAAAATAATGAGGTTATCTTCAAGACAGTTTACAATTTTGATTAAGTTCGAAGGTTGTTTGGGCAAATGCAACACTCACGACTTTCATCTATTTATACACTCTTTGGAAAGCTCGATCTAACTTGCAAAAATCGTGTGTGTTCTATCTTTTAAAATCAGAGAATGACGGTTTTATAAAATTAGCAGTTGCAGGTTAAAGAGCAAGAGAGTACAAAATGTATTGAATTCAAAACGTTGTTCAATCTAAAGTTGTTTTGGGCATGCGAGACAATGGGAATCATCAAGATGTTAGTAGAGAATATATGAATTAAGATAACCTTGAAAAACTGTGTAAGGAATAGAAAAATCGAGCAAGCAGAATTGCCCACATTTTTCTCGTTAGAAATATCAGATTTTAGTCTAAGACTTCGATAACTTGTTATTGGGTTGTGTATCATGTTCTCCATTGACAGATAGCAGGCTATAGCAGGTCGATATATACAAACCCGAGAGCTCGAGTTTTTCACGCTTTCTCATAGCGTGTTAACAAGGCCTATAGCGCGCTATTGCCCATTTTCCTAATAATGGAAAGGTCATGGCAACAACTTTATTGCAAGTTATCAAAAGGGAAAAGCGCGCAATTGACAATTTTCCAGAATAACCAATATTTTATTATAAAACCCTATCAGCGTGCTATCAACACTGATAGTGCGCTAGTGCCTTCTGGAAAATTTTGGCAAATTGCTGGATAGCCTTATTGTTGAAAAATTAATCTTTTGACACTCAAGAACCATTGCATTGACTCAAAACATATTGATATAACACTAAATACTTTTAAATAATTAAAAACTCATTGAAATTATGATTAAAATCTTTCGGAAAACATTTTTTCAAAATGAAATACTATATCGAAGTGATTTTGAAGACTTTGCAATTTTCAGAGTTTTTAGTGCATAGATTGATCGAGATATATCTTCGTTCTTCAAGCTTGATCTTTGTAGACTTCGATAGCTATTGTTTGATGTGTGGTTGATGATTAGTTGTAGCTCTGAGAAAAAAAATACAGGTGATGTGTTCTCTTACTGAGAACACTTCATATACTTACTGTTTAAAACAATAGATAGCCTCTTGAAATCTCAGCTCAAAAGGGATAAAATGAAGAACTTGCAAAATAATGAGGTTATCTTCAAGACAGTTTGCAATTTTGATTAAGTTCGAAGGTTGTTTGGGCAAATGCAACAATCACGACTTTCATCTATTTATACACTCTTTGGAAAGCTCGATCTAACTTGCAAAAATCATGTGTGTTCTATCTTTTAAAATCAGAGAATGACGGTTTTATAAGATTAGCAGTTGCAGGTTAAAGAGCAAGAGAATACCAAATCAATTGAATTCAAAACGTTGTTTAATCTAAAGTTGTTTTGGGCATGTGAGACAATGGGAATCATCAAGGTGTTAGTAGAGAATATATAAATTAAGATAACCTGGAAAAATTGTGTAAGGAATAGAAAAATCGAGCAAGCGGAATTGCCCACATTTTTCTCTTTAGAAATATCAGATTTTAGTCTAAGACGTGGGTAGCGTGTTATTTAGTTGTGTATCATGTTCTCTATTGGCAGATAGCAGGCTATAGCAGGTCGATATATACAAACCGGAGAGCTCGAGTTTTTCACGCTTTCTCATAACGTGTTAACAAGGCCTATAGCGCGCTATTGCCCATTTTCCTAATAATGGAAAGGTTATGGCAACAACTTTATTGCAAGTTATCAAAAGGGAAAAGCGCGCAATTGACAATTTTCCAGAAAAACCAATATTTTATTATAGAACCCTATCAGTGTGCTATCAACACTGATAGTGCGCTAGTGCCTTCTGGAAAATTTTGGCAAATTGCTGGATAGCCTTATTGTTGAAAAATTAATATTTTGACACTCAAGAACCATTGCATTGACTCAAAACATATTGGTATAACACTAAATACTTTTAAATAATTAAAAACTCATTGAAATTATGAGTAAAATCTTTCGGAAAACATTTTTTCAAAATGAAATACTATATCGAAGTGATTTTGAAGACTTTGCAATTTTCAGAGTTTTAGTGCATAGATTGATCGAGAGGTTACCCTACACCCAAAAGATAAAACTATAGCATTAGACATGAGATATGTGTTCGTTCTTCGAGCTTGATCTTTGTAGACTTCGATAGCTATTGTTTGATGTGTGGTTGATGATTAGTTGTAGCTCTGAGAAAAAGAAATACAGGTGATGTGTTCTCTTACTGAGAACACTTCATATACTTACAGTTTAAAACAATAGATAGCCTCTTGAAATCTCAGCTCAAAAGGGATAAAATGAAAACTTGCAAAATAATGAGGTTATCTTCAAGACAGTTTACAATTTTGATTAAGTTCGAAGGTTGTTTGGGCAAATGCAACACTCACGACTTTCATCTATTTATACACTCTTTGGAAAGCTCGATCTAACTTGCAAAAATCGTGTGTGTTCTATCTTTTAAAATCAGAGAATGACGGTTTTATAAAATTAGCGGTTGCAGGTTAAAGAGCAAGAGAGTACAAAATGTATTGAATTCAAAACGTTGTTCAATCTAAAGTTGTTTTGGGCATGCGAGACAATGGGAATCATCAAGATGTTAGTAGAGAATATATGAAGTAAGATAACCTTGAAAAACTGTGTAAGGAATAGAAAAATCGAGCAAGCAGAATTGCCCACATTTTTCTCGTTAGAAATATCAGATTTTAGTCTAAGACTTCGATAACTTGTTATTGGGTTGTGTATCATGTTCTCCATTGACAGATAGCAGGCTATAGCAGGTCGATATACACAAATCCGAGAGCTCGAGTTCTTCATGCTTTCCGATGGCGTGTTATCAAGGCCTATAGCGCGCTATTGCCCATTTTACTAATAATGGAAAGATCACGGCAACAACTTTATAGCGAGTTATCAAAGGGGAAAACGCGCTATGAACAATTTTCCATAAAAATAAATGTTTTATGAACCCTATCAGCATGCTATCAACACTGATAGTGCGCTAGTGCCTTATGGAAAATTTTGGCAAATTGCTGGATCACCTTATTTTTGTAATATTATTATTTTGACACTCAAGAATCATCCCATTGACTCAAAACAAATTGATATAAGATTAAAAACTTTTAAAGAAAACTCATTGAAATTATGATTAAAACCTTTCGGAAAACATTTTTTCGAAATGAAATACTATATCGAAGTGATTTGAAGACTTTCCAATTTGCAGAGTTTTACTGCTGAGATTGATCGAGAGGTTACTACTACACACCAAAGATAAAACTAATGCATTAGACATGAGATATGTCTTCGTTCTTCGAGCTTGATCTTTCTAGACTTCGATAGCTATTGTTTGATGTGTTGTTGATGATTAGTTGTAGCTCTTAGAAAAAAAAAACAGGTGATGTGTTCTCATACCGAGAACACTTCATATACTTACAGTTTAAAAGAATAGATAGCCTCTCGAAATCTCAACACAAAAGGGATAAAATTAAGAACTTGCGAAATAATGAGGTTATCTTCTAGACAGATTGCAATTTTGATTCAGCTCGAAGGTTGTTTAGGCAAATGCAAGAATCACGACTATCTTCTATTTAAACACTCTTTGGAAAGCTCGGGCTAGCTTGCAAAAATCGTGTGTGTTCTATCTTTGAAAATCAGAGAATGAGCGTTTTATAAAATTAGATGTTGCAGGTTAAAGAGCAAGAGAGTACAAAATAATTTGAATTCAAAACGTTGTTTAATCTAAAGTTGTTTTGGGCGTGCGAGACAATGGGAATCATCAAGGTGTTAGTAGAAAAATCGAGCAAGCAGAAGTGCCCACATTTTTCTCGTTAAAAATATCAGATTTTAGTCTAAGACGTGGATAGCGTTCTATTAGGTTGTGTATCATGTTCTCTATTGACAGATAGCAGGCTATAGTAAGTCGATATACACAAACCCGAGAGCTCGAGTTTTTTTTACTTTCTGATAGCGTGTTAGCAAGGCTTATAGCGCGTTATATCCCATTTTATTAAAAATGGAAGGATCACGGCAACAGCTTTATAGCGAGTTATCAAAGGGGATAGCGCGCTATAGACAATTTTCCAGAAAAACAAGCGTTAATTATAGAACCCTATCAGCGTGCTATCAATACTGATAGTGCGCTAGTCCCTTCTGAAAAATTTTGGCGAATTGCTAGATAGTCGTACTTTTGGGAAATTAATATTTTGACACTCAAGAACCATTCCATTGACTCAAAACACTTTGATATAAGGTTCAACACTTTTAAATAATTCCAAACTCATTGCAATTATGATTAAAACCTTTCGGAAAACATTTTTTCAAAACGAAAAACTATATCGAAGTGATTTTGAAGACTTTGCAATTTTCAGAGTTTTAGAGCTGAGATTGATCGAGAGGTTACCCTACACACCGAAGATGAAACTAATGCATTAGACATGAGATATGTCTTCGTTCTTCGACCTTGATCTTTGTAGACTTCGATAGCTATTGTTTGATGTGTTCTTGATGATTAGTTGTAGCTCTTTAAAAAAAATGCAGGTGATGTGTTCTCTTACCGAGAACACTTCATATACTTACAGATTTAAACAATAAATAGCCTCTGAAAATCTCAGCACAAAAGGGATAAAATGAAGAACTTGTGAAATAATGAGGTTATCTTCAAGATAGTTTGCAATTTTGATTGAGTTCGTAGGTTGTTTGGGAAAATGCAAGAATCATGACTTTCTTCTATTGAAACACTCTTGGGAAAGCTCGGTCAAACTTGCAAAAATCGTGTGTGTTCTATCTTTGAAAATCAGAGAATGAGGGTTTTATAAAATTAGCTGTTGCAGATAAAGAGCAAGAGAGTACAAAATAATTTGAATTCAAAATGTTGTTTACTCTAATGTTGTTTTGGGAGTGCGAGACAATAGGAATCCTCAAGGTGTTAGTAGAGAATATTTCAATTAAGATAACCTGGCAAAACTGTGTAAGGAGTAGAAAAATCGAGCAAGCAGAAGTGCCCACAATTTTCTCGTTAGAAATATCGGATTTTAGTCTAAGACGTGGATAGCGTGCTATTGGGTGGTGTATCATGTTCTATTTTGATAGAAAGCAGGCTATAGCAGGTCGACATACACAAACCCGAGAGCTCGGGTTTTTAAGACTTTTCGATAGCGTTTTGTCAAGGCCTATAGCGCGCTATTACCCATTTTACTGAAAATGGAAAGATCACGGCAACCACTCTATAACGAGTTATCAAAGGGGTAGCGCGCTATAGACAATTTTGCTGAAAAACAAATGTTTTATTGTAGAACCCTATCAGCGTGCTATCAACACTGATAGTGCGCTAGTGCCTTCTGAAAAATTTTGGTAAATTGCTGGGTAGCCTTACTTTCGAAAAATTAATATTTTGACACTCAAGAACCATTCCATTGACTCAAAACAATTTGATATAACGTTAAACACTTTTAAATAATTGAAAACTTATTGAAATTATGATTAAACCCTTTCGGAAAACATTTTTCCAAAATGAAATACTATATCGAAATGATTTTGAGGACTTTGCAATTTTCAGAGTTTTAGTGCTGAGATTGATCGAGAGGTTACCTTACACACCAAAGATAAAACTAATGCATTAGACATGAGATATGTCTTCGTTCTTCGAGCTTGATCATTGTAGACTTCGATAGCTATTGTTTGATGTGTTGTTGATGATTAGTTTTAGCTCTTAAAAAAAAATACAGATGATGTGGTCTCTTACCGAGAACACTTCATATACTTATAGTTTAAAACAATAGATAGCCTCTGGAAATCTCAGCACAAAAGGGATAAAATGAAGAACTTGCGAAATAATGGGGTTATCTTCAAGACAGTTTGCAATTTTGATTCAGTTCAAAGGTTGCTTGGGCAAATGCAAGAATCACGACTTTCTTCTATTTAAACATTCTTTGGAAAGCTCGGTGTAACTTGCAAAAATCGTGTGTGTTCTATCTTTGAAAATCAGAGAATGAGGGTTTTATCAAATTTGCAATTGCAGGTTAAAGAGCGAGAGAGTAAAAAATGATTTGAATTCAAAACGTTGTTTAATCTAAAGGTGTTTTGGGCGTGCGAGACAATGGGAATCATCAAGGTGTTAGTAGAGTATATTTTAATTAAGATAACCTGGCAAAACTGTGTAGGGATTAAAAAAATCGAGCAAGCACAAGTGCCCACATTTTTCTCGTTAAAAATATCATATTTTTGTCTCAGACGTGGATAGCGTGCTATTGTGTTGTGTATCATGTTCTCTATTGACAGATAGCATGCTATAGCAGGTTGATATATACAAACCAGAGAGCTCGAGTTGTTCAGACTTTCCGATAGCGTGTTATCAAGGCCTATAGCACGTTATTGCCCATTTTACTAAAAATAGAAAGATCACGGCAACAACTTTATAGCGAGTTATCAAAGGAGATAGCGCGCTATAGACAATTTTCCAAAAAAATAATATTTTTATTAATGAAACCTATCAGTGTGCTATCAACACTGATAGTGCGCTAGTGCCTTCTGAAAAATTTTGGCAAATTGCTGGATAGCTTTACTTTTGAAAAATTAATATTTTGACACTCAAGAACTATTTGATTGACTCAAAACACTTTGATATAAGATTAAACACTTTTAAATAATTCAAAACTCATTGAAATTATGATTAAAACCTTTCGAAAAACATTTTCTCAAAATGAAATAGTATATCGAAGTGATTTTGAAGACTTTGCAATTTTCAGAGTGTTAGTGCTGAGATTGATCGAGAGGTTACCCTACACACCAAAGATAAAACTAATGCAATAGACATGAGATATGTCTTCATTCTTCGAGCTTGATCTTTGTAGACTTCGATAGCTATTGTTTGATGTGTTGTTGATGTTTGTTGTAGCTCTTAGAAAAAAATACAGATGATGTGATCTCTTACCCAGAACACTTCATATACTTACAGTTTAAAACAATAGATAGCCTCTGGAAATCTCAGCACAAAAGGGATAAAATGAAGAACTTGCGAAATAATGAGGTTATCTTCAAGACAGTTTGCGATTTTGATTCAATTCGATGGTTGTTTGGGCAAATGCAAGAATCACGACTTTCTTCAACATAAACACACTTTGGAAAGCGCGGTCTAACTTGCAAAAATCGTGTGTGTTCTATCTTTCAAAATCAGAGAATTAGGGTTTTATCAAATTAGCAGTTGCATGTTAAAGAGCAAGAGAGTAAAAAATGATTTGAATTCAAAACGTTGTTTAATCTAAAGTTGTTTTGGCCGTGCGAGATTATGGGAATCATCAAGGTGTTAATGGAGAATATTTAAACTAAGA
Source organism: Paratinospora sagittata (assembly GCA_035771175.1). Lineage (NCBI taxonomy): Eukaryota > Viridiplantae > Streptophyta > Magnoliopsida > Ranunculales > Menispermaceae > Paratinospora > Paratinospora sagittata. The sequence continues at coordinate 17,802,553 of CM069592.1, forward strand.
TAATCTGGCAAAACTGTGTAAGGAGTAGAAGAATCGAGCAAGCAGAAGTGCCCATATTTTACTCGTTAGAAATATCAGATTTTAGTCTGAGATGTGGATAGCGTGCAATTGGGTTGTGTATCACGTTCTCTATTGACAGATAGCAAGCTATAGCAGGTCGATATACACAAACCCGAGAGCTCGAGTTTTTCAGACTTTCTGATAGCTTGTTATCAAGGCCTCTAGTGCGTTATTGCCCATTTTACTGAAAATGAAAAGATCACGGAAAAACAAATTTCTCAGAAGGGGATAGCGCGCTATAGACAATTTTCCAGAAAAAGAAATTTTTTATTATAGAAACCTATCAGTGTGCTATCAACACTGATACTGCACTAGTGCCTTCTGAAAAATTTTGCTAAATTGCTGCATAGCCAAACTTTTGAAAAATTAATATTTTGACACTCAAGAACCATTCCATTGACTCAAAACACTTTGATATATGGTAAACACTTTTAAATAATTCAAAACTCACTGAAATTATGATTAAAACATTTCGGAAAACATTTTTCCAAAATGAAATACTATATCGAAGTGATTCTGAAGACTTTGCAATTTTCAGAGTTTTAGTGCTGAGATTGATCGAGAGGTTACCCTACACACAAAAGATAAAACTAATGCATTAGACATGAGATATGTCTTCGTTCTTCGAGTTTGATCTTTGTAGGCTTCAGAGCTATTGTTTGATGTGTTGTTGATGATTAGTTGTAGCTCTTAGAAAAAAAAATACCAGTGATGTTTTTTCTTACCGAGAACACTTCATATTCTTATAGTGTAAAACAATAGATAGCCTCTGGAAATTTCAGCTCAAAAGGGATAAAATGACAAACTTCCGAAATAATTAGGTTATCTTCAGGACAGTTTGCAATTTTGATTCAGTTCGAAGGTTGTTTGGGCAAATGCAAGAATCACAACTTTCTTCTATTTAAACACTCTTTGGAAAGCTCGGTCAAACTTGCAAAAATCGTGTGTTCTATCTTTGAAAATCAGAGAATGAGGGTTTAATAAAATTAGCAGTTGCAGGTTAAAGAGCAAGAGAGTACAAAATGATTTGAATTCAAAACGTTGTTTAATCTGAAGTTGTTTTAGGCGTGCGCGATAATGGGAATCATCAAGGTGTTAGTAGAAAATATTTCAATTAAGATAACCTGGCAAAACTGTGTAAGGATTAAAAAAATCGAGCAAGAAGAAGTGCCTACATTTTTCTCCTTAGAAATATCAGATTTTTGTCTCAGACGTGGATAGCGTGCTATTGGGTTATGTATCATGTTCTCTATTAACAGATAGCAGGCTATAGCAGGTCGATATACACAAACCCGAGAGCTCGAGTTTTTCAAACTTTCCAATAGCCTGTTATCAAGACCTATAGCGCGCTATTGCCCATTTTACTAAAAATGGAAAGATCACGACAACAACTTTATAGCGAGTTATCAAAGGGGATAGCGCGCTATAGACAATTTTGCAGAACACACAATTGTTTTACTATAGAACCCTATCAGTGTGCTATCAACACTGATTGTGCGCTAGTGCCTTCTGAGAAATTTTGGTAAATTGCTAGATAGCCTAACTTTTGAAAAATTAATATTTTGACACTCAAGAACCATCCCATTGACTCAAAACACTTTGATATAAGCTTAAACACTTTTAAATAATTGAAAACTCATTGAATTTATGATTAAAACCTTTCGGAAAACATCTTTTCAAAATGAAATACTATATCGAAGTGATTTTGAGGACTTTGCAATTTTCAGAGTTTTAGTGCTAAGATTGATCGAGAGGTTACCCTACACACCAAAGATAAAACTAATGCATTAGACATGAGATATGTCTTCGTTCTTCGAGGTTGATCTTTGTGGACTTCGATAGCTATTGTTTGATTAGTTGTAGCTCTTACAAAAAAAAAATACAAGTGATGTGTTCTCTTACTGAGAACACTTCATATACTTACAGTTTAAAATAATAGATAGCCTCTGGAAATCTCAGCACAAAAGGGATAAAATGAAGAACCATGTGTTGGAGAGGAGAAATGGGGCATGGGACACTTGTCTATTTTCATGCACCAACTTGACATGTATTGGAGAAGAGAAATGGGGCATGGAACACTTGTCCATTCTCATGCACCAACTTGACATGTGTTGGTTTCATGCACCAACTTGACATGTGTTGGAGAAAAGAAATGGGGCATGGGACACTTGTCCATTTTCATGCACCAACTTGACATGTATTGGAGAAGAGAAATGGGGCATGGGACACTTGTCCATTCTCATGCACCAACTTGACATGTGTTGGTCTCATGCACCAACTTGACATGTGTTGGTCTCGTGCACCAACTTGACATGTGTTGGAGAAAAGAAATGGGACATGGGACACTTGTCCATTCTCATGCACTAACTTGACATGTGCTGGTCTCATACTATCCATACCAACCACATGTACTTTAACCAATCTCATGCTTCCATGTATTTTAAATGTCCAATCCATTTAATACACCAAATTTTTTATTCTCATTTATCCTTTTATTCAATCAATCCTAACCCATATCAATTCATGGTTTAATGGGCCCATGCATAAATAATAAAACACTCATTATACTTTAATTTAACATGACCCATATACAATTTATAATGCACATATTTATACATTATCAAGCATCAAATATACAAACATTAAACAAACACAAAACATATCAAGGCAAAAACATAGAGTTTGGGCAAAATATAATTTGGCAATGGGCTAGATGAAATAATTTTCGGGGCGTCACATCACACCCACCTTAGATTGAACTTCGTCCTCGAATTTTTAAGGTTAAGAATTTACCTAAGCCCATGAACTCGGCAAAGTGCTCAATCAGGTTGTGGCGACCCCGCACCCCGGACCACTAACCCCGCAGGGAATGACGTGCGGAATGCCGAGGCGGGATGCCCGGCGTAGGCATCTCCAACCACTTCTCAACCCCCGTGAGGTTGTTGAGACCCTACTAGCCTTATCCCAAACAACGACATAATATAAATAGGTACTAAACAAAACTATCAATCGTATTAATCATCCAAGACATGAGATACTCCATAAAACTTTGTCATAAATAAAATCGTCATAATCCCTACAGTTCATCAAGATTGACAGACACATAAAGTCCAAAATTGTGGGTACAAATAAAAACCGTCATATGCCCACATGGTCTATCTAACAAGTCCCAACTCACCCATACTACAATGTGGTAAGTGTTATAATTACATAATCCAAAATATAATACTTCATAATTTAAAACACAGTTCAATCAAAATGCCTCTCAACTCACATCGAGGCCTTGGATTCTCTCGCAGGCAAGGCCCTCAAGATATGACTACTCCTTTGCCCTTATTCAGGACAGAAGGACCTGAAAGAGGAAAATGAGGATGAGCCGGTGCCCAGTGAATAGAATTCAAATATGCTATCAATACTCATCAATAAATATCATGTATGCATGTCAATGTGTAGGATGATTAAAAGCTCATAACATATAGATATCAAGCATTTATAATAAGTTCGATGCAAGTAAAAGCTTATCAATTTGGATCCACATTCCACAATCATTGGGTTACTAGTGCACGTCTATTTCACCGTACCGTTGACCCCAATCATGTTTATTTGGGGTTACTAGTGCCCGTCTATTTCACCGTACCGTTGACCCCAATCATTTCCTTTCCTAAAACCCTCATATGACAAGGTTAAGTCCCCCTATTAGCCAGATAGATGGGCCCAACCAAAGCCATAAGGTTTTCTCAAATCAATGCATCATTCAAAACATTAGAACACATTCATGCTTTCAACATACAATATATATAAGTGATATGATGACATAAAAGATATAATCATAAATGAAGTCTACTCACAACCAAGCCTCGCGAGAGTATTTAACCACACACGACCACCAAACCGAATCAACCCAATCAAGATCCGGAAACATTCATCAATATCCTACCATACATCAATTTCTATGCTCAATCACATAGACATTACACATCAACCCTAAATCAACCCACATATAAACAATAGGCCTAAATCCCATCTAATCCCATCATTCAACTCAAATCACATGACTTAGGTCTCTAATGCATAGTTCTCATACATAAACCATTCTATTAATAAAAAAAAATACTGATTTTCAATTCCTTAGGCATAAAATTGCCCAAATTGGGTCACTTGATCACAAGTAGGCCTAACCCATGATATGGTCACAACCACCAAATCAGTAGCATAATCAACCCTAATCATGCTTAATTAAACATAAGTTGCATCAATTCAATGATTCTAGGCCAAAAGCTTGCCTTTTATCCCAAATCTAGTTTGGCCCTTCTAAGGTGAGACCTTCAATAAAACTTGGTCACCCACCTCGAACTCTACGGTCTTTCGCTTGGCATCAGTGTAACTCTTCTGCCTGTCTTGGGCTACCTTCATATTATGCTTGATCCTCTTAATCTTCTCTGTGTGTTCTTGTACAAACTCTGGTCCCATCACCGCAACATCCCCTACCTCCATCCAACAGATCAGAGATCTATAGGGTCGACCATACAATGCCTCAAAAGGAGCCATGCCAATACTGGACTGATAGCTGTTGTTGTACGCGAACTCACACAGATGTATGTACTCCTCCCAATTACCACTGGACTCAAGGACACAAGCTCGAAGCATATCCTCTAAAATCGATATCAACCTCTCAGACTGGCCATCCGTCTGGGGGTGAAAAGCGGTACTGAGATCTAGTCTAGTGCCGAGCTGCCTCTGCAACCCCTGCCAGAATACCGATGTAAACCTCGGATCCCTATCTGACACAATCAAAACTGGCACTCCATGTAATCTGACTATCTCCCGCATATAGAGTCTGCTCAGCTTGTCCATAGAATCCCTATGGTTCATCGGTAGAAAGTGAGCGGACTTGGTCAAGCGATCAATAGTAACCCAAACAACATTATGTCTCCTCGGGGTGTTGGGTAATCCCACAACAAAGTCCATAGTGACATGCTCCCACTTCCACTCAGGAATGCCAAGCGGTTGCATCTGCCCTCCAGGCCTCTGATGCTCAGCTTTGACTGACTGACAGATCTCATACCTCTGAATGAACAGAGCTATCTCTCTCTTCATGTCGGGCCACCAAGACGTTCTTTTCATATCATGATACATCTTGGTTCTGCTAGGATGAATAGCATAATGAGATTTGTAAGCCTCTTGGAGAACATTCTGTCTGAGTCGTGGATCTGCGGGAATGCATAAACGTCCCCTAAATCTCAAGGCACCATCAGATGACAAGTGCCAATCAGTAAAATCATTGCTCTCAGCCCAAGACTTGTACATCACATAATCAACGTCAAGTCTCTGTTGGTCAATCACCTCCTGGACTTGTGTAGGCTAAGCTCTCATTTGAGCACATATCACAATCTGATCTGAAGGGGTAGCACATATACTCATCACCGTAGCCGCCTCAAGTAGTCTCCACTCATGAGACATTTGGCGTGCTACCATAACTGTCTCTACCCGCTTCCTGCTGAACACATCAGCCACTACATTGGCTTTACCTAGGTGGTATTCCAATTTAAAATCATCGTCTTTGAGGAGCTCTAACCACCTTCTCTGCCTCATGTTCAATTCCTTCTGAGAGAACAAGTACTTGAGGCTCTTATGGTCAGAATACAGAGTGAATCTCTCACCATAGAGATAATGCCTCCAAATCTTCAAAGCAAAAACCACTGTGGCCAGTTTTAAGTCATGAACAGGGTAGTTCTTTTCATGCACCTTCAACTGCCTCGATGCATAAGCAATGACCCTATCCTTCTGCATCAACACGCAACCCAAGCCGATGCGAGAAGCATCGGTATAGATAACCAACTCCTGATCAGGCTCTGGTAAAATCAACACTGACGTAGATGTCAATCTTTTCTTCAGCTCTAAAAAGGCATTCTCACACTCCTCTGTCCATACAAAGGACACATCTTTCTGGGTGAGCCTAGTCATAGGCGTAGCTATCTTGGAGAATCCCTGAACGAATCTCCTATAGTAACCAACTAACACAAGAAAGCTTCTGATCTCGGTCACTGTGTTAGGCCTAGGCCAACTGATAATGGCTTCAACCTTAGATGGATCAACTGAAATCCCCTCAGAACTCACCACATGACCTAAGAACTTCACTTCGGTGATCCAAAACTCGCACTTGCTCAGCTTTGCATATAGCCTATGCTCTCTCAGAGTTTGCAAGGTCACTCTAAGGTGTTCCTCATGCTCAGCCCGAGTCTTGGAATACACCAATATGTCATCAATGAAGACGATGACAAACTTATCAAGATACTGCCTAAAAACCCTCTGCATCAGGTCCATGAACATCGCCGGTGCATTTGTCACACCAAATGGCATCACAAGGAACTCATAATGTCCATAGCGGGTTCTGAATGCTGTCTTAGGCACATCCTCCTCCCTGATCCTCAGCTGATGATACCCGGAGTGCAAATCAATCTTCGAAAAATACCTGGCTCCCCTCAACTGATCAAACAAGTCATCAATCCTTGGGAGAGGATATTTGTTCTTGATGGCCACCCTGTTCAATTGGCGATAGTCGATGCACAACCGCAAGCTCCCATCTTTCTTTTTCACAAAAAGAACTGGAGCTCCCCAGGGTGACACGCTCAGGCAAATAAAGCCCATAGCCAATAACTCCTCGAGCTGTTTCTGCAACTCTCTCAACTCGGCTGGCGCCATTCTATATGGTGCCATGGAGATAGGCTTCGTGCCAGGGACTAGTTTAATAATGAAATCGATCTCTCGCTTCGGTGGTAATCCTGACAGATCCGCAGGGAACACATCTGGAAAGTCCCTAACAATGGCAATATCCTCAAGTATCACCTCACTAGTCTCTTCCTCATCAGGCACTAACCCAGCCAAAATCTCCCTATCTCCATCAGTGACAAATCTACCCCTTGTGACTGTCTGGTCTGAAGCTCTACCCTGTAGTGTAAACACTGGGTGTCCGGGGATCTGAAAAATGATTCTCTTCGCGAAACAGTCGACAACTGCATGATAAGCCGCGAGCCAATCCATCCCTAGAATTGCATCAAACTCTAAAAACTCTAGGACTCGAAAGTCAAGAGGCATCTCAACATCACCAATCTGAACCACACACTGGCCACAGATCATGTTCGGGTAGATCCTCTCCCCAGCTACAGTACTCACCACTAACCACGTACTTGCCCTAATGGGAGTCAAATGCAAACTATCTACCATACTTCCAGATATGAATGATAATGAAGACCCAACATCAAATAATACATGCATAGAAGTACCACAATAATAACAGTACCTTCCACCAAAGTCCTGGATGCTGCCGGGTCTGGCTCAGTTGCTTCCTTCGTTGTCTCTCGGGCACTGGACTGTTGCACAAATCCCTGAGCTCTCTGAAAATTTGGACACTCGAACTTCCTATGCCCAGTCTGCCCACATTGAAAACATAAGAACGGAGCCCTGGGCACAAATGACCCAGTCTGAGATGTCGTCACATAACTTCCTCGGCCTCTACCTCTGCCTCGGCCAGTAGTCTGTGGGAATGGGTGTCTCGGTGCACTCGGTGCCTGAATAGGAATCGGGACAGGAGAGGAAATCACTGGTGAGGCCATCACACCAGTCTGAACCTGGGATGCCTTACTCTGAGCAGCATCAGACTGTGCTCTTCCAAAAAAATTTCTCTTCCTTTCCCATCTTCCCTTCTTCCACGGAGTCTGGAACTGTCCCCCAGACTCTGCTTGTGAAGTCGGTTCACCTAGAGCTGCTCGTGTAGACATACCATCAACCCGCTCAGCCAACTCATACTGTTTGGCCCTATGGACCACTGTGGTAAAATAAGTCATCTTCGTCATAGACAAGGCCTGTCGGATCGCAGGCCTTAGGTTCAAAGAAAACCTCATAATCTTCTCACTCGGCGTCTGAACTAACCCAGGGGCATAAACTGCGAGTTGCCTAAACCTGAGCTCGTACTCCCTGACTAACATGGCGCCCTGTGCGAGTTTCAAAATCTCGAGTTGCTTAGCCTGTCTCTCAGTCTCTGGAACGTAAGCCTGTAAGAACAACCGTTTGAAGGTGTCCCAACTCTTCACTGCCCCCTGTGTATCCAACACTGAAAGCCACCAGTCCTCTGCATCACTCTCCAGTGTGTGAGTAGCACATAGGACCTGAGACTCTTCATCAAGCTCTAAGGAGCGACTGATCTTCTCGACATTCTTCAGCCAATCTTCGGCCTTCTTCAAGTCAACCCCACCAGTGAATTCCTTAGGCTTTAGCTTCGTGAACTTCTCTAGCAGTTTGATCCGCCGATCAGTGGGGTTCTCCACAAAAATAGGAGCAGGTGTAGGCATAGGCTGAGGTACAGCCATTTGAGGTCCTGCTGCCCCTGCAGCTCCACTAGCCTCGGCCCCACTAGTGCCTGCCTCATGAGGTATTGTTTGAGGTGACTGTCGAGCAATAGCCTCAACCTGCTGCACTAACGCCTGTATCTGTGAAGTCTGGGCTACCATCAAGCGGCCCTGTGCCTGAATGATCTCCTCCATCCTCCCCATCCGGTCATCATCAGATGGCCCTGTGCGTGGCTGTCCCAATCTCTCGCTCCTCCTCATGACACTAAGAAGTAGAAATACGAGCAACCATCACACATTTAAAACATTAACAAAGCCTCACAACTACCCATATCATATAATACACGCAGAAAATATGATAATAAGGCTTTAAAGTTAGTTCCTTTAAGCGTTTTAATCACCTAAATCTCTCACCCAATTCCTAGGTCAAAGTCATCTAAGTCCAATACATAGACCAAACCTAGTAAAATCAGGCTCTGATACCAACTCCTCGCGACCCCACACCCCAGACCACCAACCCCGCAGGGAATAGCGTGCGGAATGCCGAGGCGGGACGCCCGGCGTAGGCATCTCCGACCACTCCTCAACTCCCGTGAGGTGGTTGAGACCCTACGAGCCTTATCTCAAACAACGACATAATATCAAAAGGTACTAAACAAAACTACCCACCGTATTAATCATCAAAGACAAGAGATAATCCATAAAAATAAACCATAAATAAAATCATAATCCCTACAGTCCATTAAAATTGACATACGCATATAGTCCAAAATTGTGGGTACAAATAAAAACCGTCATATGCCCACATGGTCTATCAAACAAGTCCCAACTCACCCATACTACATAATCCAAAATATAATACTTCATAATTTAAAACACAGTTCAATCAAAATGCCTCTCAACTCACATCGAGGCCTTGGATTCTCTCGCAGGCAAGGCCCTCAAGATATGACTACTCCTTTGCCCTTATTCGGGACAGATGGAAATGAAAGAGGAAAATGAGGGTGAGCCAACGGTGCCCAGTGAATAGAATTCAAATATGCTATCAATACTTATCAATAAATATCATGTATGCATGTCAATGTGTAGCATGATTAAAAGCTCATAACATATAGATATCAAGCATTTATAATAAGTTCGATGCAAGTAAAAGCTTATCAATTTTGATCCACATTCCACATGCATTGGGTTACTAGTGCACGTCTATTTCACCGTGCCGTTGACCCCAATCATGTTTATTTGGGGTTACTAGTGCCCGTCTATTTCACCGTACCGTTGACCCCAATCATTTCCTTTCCTAAAACCCTCCTATGACAAGGTTTACTCCCGCTATTAGCCAGATAGATGGGCCGAACCAAAGTCATAAGGTTTTCTCAAATCAATGCATCATTCAAAACATTAGAATACATTCATGCTTTCAACATACAATATATATAAGTGATATGACGACATAAAAGATATAAGCATAAATGAAGTCTACTCACAACCAAGCCTTGCGAGAGTATTTAACCACACACGACCACCAAACCGAATCAACCCAATCAAGATCCTGAAACATTCATCAATATCCTACCATACATCAATTTCTATGCTCAATCACATAGACATTACACATCAACCCTAAATCAGCCCACATATAGACAATAGGCCTAAATCCCATCTAATCCCATCATTCAACTCAAATCACATGACTTAGGCCTTTAATGCATAGTTCTCATACATAAACCATTCTATTAATAAAAAATACTGATTTTCAATTCCTTAGGCATAAACATGCCCAAATTGGGTCACTTGATCACAAGTAGGCCTAACCCATGATATGGTCACAACCACCAAATCAGTAGCATAATCAACCCTAATCATGCTTAATTAAACATAAGTTGCATCAATTCAATGATTCTAGGCCAAAAGCATCAAAAGCCCTAAAATATGAAACTTTCCATACTTAGGCCATATTGTCGATTTACACTAGGTCACCATGTTCAGCCATGTATATCACTAATTTTGCATCATGGGTTCATCAACAATGGCAACTAGGTCAACATAGTTGACATGCAACCTATTTGGAAAGGTCTAAGTTCATATTTTAAATTTGTGTCTAATACAAGCAACCCTACCAATTCTTCATTTAATATTCCGTTCAGATGTATCAATATACCAACAGGAATATGTAATCACAAAATCAACCGTACAGATTTAATTATGTGAAGAAACAAACCTTCTGTCCAAATATCAGCCCAATCCAACGGTGGACCGAAACGATAAGTATCTTTGATGAACAAGTCTCTAATCAGACAATTTCTCCTTTCCTGCTGCAAATACTCAAACTCAGATGACTATATCACACAACATACTTAATGCATAAACATCTTCACCGGTCATAATACAGAAATATCAGTTGTAAATTACATACCCAAATTTTATATCCATCCAACGGTAGATTGAGAAGAACTACAAGTTTGAGCGAACCGGCGCGAGAAATCCAGACTTTCCGACCAGCTTGGTTTGAGAGGTTAGATCTCTTAGAAGAAACCTCAAATCAAGATCTTCACCGTTCAGAATGCAGAACCATAAGCTACGAATTTTTGACAAAATTTGAGCTTAATCTGACCATATATCCTGAAGATCCAGTACTTTGATGAAAACGTCGCAGAGATTTTCCTCCTGCAACTCCCTCTTTCTTTCTCTTCTTCTTTCCTTTCTCTTCTTTTCTTTTATTTTTTTCCTTTCTCTCCACTCACCTCACTTTCTAGCACTTCCTTGAATCCCTCCACTCACCTCACTTTCTAGCACATTCTTGGGGAAGATAACTTGTCCACTTTCATGCACCAACCTTCACATGTGTTGGTCTCATACTACCCATACCAACCACATGTACTTTAACCAATCTCATGCTTCCATGTATTTTAAATGTCCAATCCATTTAATATACCAAATTTTCATTCTCATTTATCCTTTTATTCAATCAATCCTAACCCATATCAATTCATGGTTTAATGGACCCATGCATAAATAATAACATATGCATTATACTTTAATTTAACATGACCCATATACAATTTATAATACACATATTATATACATTATCAAGCATCAACTATACAAACATTAAACAACCATCAAACAAACACCAACCATATCAAGGCAACACATAGAGTTTGGGCAAAGTGCAATTGGGTTATGGGCTAGATGAAATAATTTTCGGGGCGTCACACATGTAGTCCTCACGCTCCCAAGTAATCTGCTCGTCGCCATGGAACTGCCATCTCACCTTAACCATTGGAATCTCATGGTTACGTATCCTCTGGACCTTCCGGTCAAGTATCTGAATAGGTTCCTCATCATAAGTCCCATCTTGCCTCAGCTGAATGTTCCTCCAGTCCAAGACGTGATCAAGTTCACTCCTGTACACTCTCAACATTGACACATGATGGACATTGTGGACTGCTGCTAATTGAGGTGGCAAGGCTAATCGGTAAGCGACGGGGCCAAATCATTCCAAAACCTCAAACGGCCCAACAAATCTCGGACCGAGCTTGCCTTTTATCCCAAATCTAGTCTGGCCCTTCTGAGGTGAGACCTTCAATAAAACTTGGTCACCCACCTCGAACTCTACGGTCTTCCGCTTGGCATCAGTGTAACTTTTCTGCCTGTCTTGGGCTACCTTCATATTATGCTTGATCATCTTAGTCTTTGAGGAGCTCTAACCACCTTCTCTGCCTCATGTTCAATTCCTTCTGAGAGAACAAGTACTTGAGGCTTTTATGGCCAGAATACAAAGTGAATCTCTCACCATAGAGATAATGCCTCCAAATCTTTAAAGCAAAAACCACTGCGACCAGTTCTAAGTCATGAACAGGATAGTTTTTTTCATGCACCTTCAACTGCCTCGATGCATAAGCAATGACCCTATCCTTCTGCATCAACACGCAACCCAAGTCGATACAAGAGGCATCAGTGTAGATAACAAACTCCTGATCAGGCTCTGGCAAAATCAATACTGGCGTAGATGTCAATATTTTCTTCAGTTCTAAAGAGGCATTCTCATACTTCTCAGTCCATACAAAGGACACATCTTTCTGGGTGTGCCTAGTCATAGGTGTAGCTATCGTGGAGAATCCCTGAACGAATCTCCTATAACAACCAGCTAACCGAAGAAAGCTTCTAATCTCGGTCACTGTGGTAGGCTTAGGCCAACTGATAATGGCTTCAACCTTAGATGGATCAACTGAAATCCCCTCATAACTCACCACATGACCTCAGAACTTCACTTCGGTGATCTAAAACTTGCACTTGCTCAGCTTTGCATATAGCCTATGCTCTCTCAGAGTCTGCAAGGTCACTCTGAGGTGTTCCTCATGCTCAGCCCGAGTCTTGGAATACACCAATATGTCATCAATGAAGACGATGAAAAACATATCCAGATACTGCCTAAAGGCCCTCTGCATCAGGTCCATGAACATCACCGGTGCATTAGTCACACCAAATGGCACAACAAGGAACTCATAATGTCCATAACGGGTTCTAAATGTTGTCTTAGGCACATCCTCCTCCCTGATCCTCAGCTGATGATACCCGGAACGCAAATCAATCATCGAAAAATACCTCGCTCCCCTCAACTGATCAAACAAGTCATCAATCCTTGGGAGAGGATACTTGTTCTTGATGGTCACCCTGTTCAATTGGCGATAGTCGATGCACAACCGCAAGCTCCCATCTTTCTTTTTCACAAAAAAAGCTGGAGCTCACCAGGGTGACACGCTCGGGCAAATAAAGCCCTTAGCCTATAACTCCTCGAGCTGTTTCTACAACTCTCTCTACTCGGCTGGCGCCATTCTATATGGTGCCATGGAGATAGGCTTCGTGCCAAGGATTAGTTTAATAATGAAATCGATCTCTCGCTTCGGTGGTAATTCTGGAAGATTCGCAGGGAACACATCTGGAAAGTCCCTAACAATGGGAATATCCTCAAGAATCACCTCACTAGTCTCTTCCTCATCAGGCACTAACCCAGCCAAAACCTCCCTATCTCCATCAGTGACAAATCTACCCCTTGTGACTGTCTGGTCTGAAGCTCTACCCTGTAGTGTAAACACTAAGTGTCCGGGGATCTGGAAAATGACTCTCTTCGCGAAACAGTGGACAACTACATGATAAGCCGCGAGCCAATCCATCCCTAGAATTGCATCAAACTCTAAAAACTCTAGGACTCAAAAGTCAACAGGCATCTCAACATCACCAATCTGAACCACACACTGGCTACAGATCATGTTCGGGTAGATCCTCTCCCCGGCTACAGTACTCACCACTAACCATGCACTAGCCCTAATGGGGGTCAAATGCAAACTACCTACCATACGTCCAGATATGAATGATATGTAGACCCAACATCAAATAATACATGCATAGAAGCACAACAAATAATAAGAGTACCTTCCACCAAAGTCTTGGATGTTATCGAGCCTGGCTCAGTAGCTGCCTTCGCTGTCTCTCTGGCACTGGACTGTTGCACAAATCCCGGAGTCCTCCGAAGACTCGGACACTCTGACTTCCTATGCCCAGCCTGCCCACATTGATAACATAAGAACGGAGCCTTGGGAGCAGATGATCCAGTCTGAGATGTCGCCACATAGCCTCTTCGGCCTCTACCACTGCCTTGGCCAACAGTCTGTGGGAATGAGGGTCTCGGTGCACTCGGTGCCTGAATGGGAATCGAGACAGGAGAGGAAACCACTGGTGAGGCCATCACACCAGTCTGAATCTGGGATGCCCCACTCTGAGCACCCTCGGACTATGCTCCTCCATAAAACTTTCTCTTCTTTCCCCCTTTTCCCTTCTTCCATGGAGTCTGAAACTGTCCCCCAGACTCTGCCTGTGAAGTCTGTACATCCGGAGCTGCCCGTGTAGACCTACCATCAACCCGCTTAGCCAACTCATATTGTTTGGCCCTATGGACCACTGTGGCAAAATCAGTCATCTTCGTCACAGACAAGACTTGTCGGATCGCAGGTTTTAGGTTCAAAAATAACCTCATAATCTTGTCACTCGGTGTCTGAACTAACCCAGGGGCATAAACTGCGAGCTGCCTAAATCTGAGCTCGTACTCCCTGACTGACATGGTGCCCTGTGCGAGATTCAAAAACTCGAGTTGCTTAGCCTGCCTCTCAGTCTCTGGAACGTAAGCCTGTAAGAACAATCGTTTGAAGGTGTCCCAACTTTTCACTGCCCCCAGTGTATCCATCACTAAAAGCCACCAGTCCTTTGCATCACTCTCCAGTGTGTGAGCATCACATAGGACCTAAGGCTCCTCATTAAGCTTTAAGGAGCGACTGATCTTCTCGACATTCTTCAGCCAATCTTCGGCCTTCTTCAAGTCGACCTAACCAGTGAATTCCTAGGGCTTTAGCTTCATAAACTTCTCTAGTAGTCTGATCCGCCGATCAGTGGAGTTCTCCACAACAGTAGGAGCAGGTGTAGGCATAGGCTAATAACTACCCATATCATATAATACACACAAAAAATATGATAGTAGGGCTTTTAAGTTAGTTCCTTTAAGCTTTTTAATCAATTAAAGCTCTCACCCAATTCTTAGGTCAAAGTCATCTAAGTCCAATACATAGACCAAACCTAGTAAAATCGGTCTCTGATACCACCTGTGGCGACCCCGCACCCCGGACCACCAACCCTGAAGGAAATGGAGTGCGGAATGCCGGGGCGGGACGCCCGGCGTAGGCATCTCCAAACACTTCTCAACCCCCGCGAGGTGGTTGAGACCCCACTAGCCTTATCCCAAACAGCGACATAATATAAATAGGTACTAAACAAAACTACCAACCGTATTAATCATCCAAGACAAGAGATACTCCATAAAACTTTGCCATAAATAAAATCGTCATAATCCCTACAGTCCATCAAGATTGACATACACATAAAGTCCAAAACTAAGGGTACAAAAAAACTGTCATATGCCCACATGGTCTATCTAACAAGTCCCAACTCACCCATACTACAATGTGGTAAGTGTTATAATTACATAGTCCAAAATATAATACATCATAATTTAAAACACAGTTCAATCAAAATGCCTCTCAACTCACATCGAGGCCTTGGATTCTCTCACCGGCAAGACCCTCAAGATATGACTACTCATTTGCCCTTATTCAGGACAAAAGGACCAGAAAGAGGAAAATGAGGGTGAGCCAACGGTGCCCAGTGAATAGAATTCAAATATGCTATCAATACTCATCAATAAATATCATGTATGCATGTCAATGTGTAGCATGATTAAAAGCTCATAACATATAGATATCAAGCACTTATAATAAGTTCGATGCAAGTAAAAGCTTGTCAATTTGGATCCACATTTCCACATGCATTGGGGTTGCTAGTGTACGTCTATTTCACCGTACCGTTCTCATCCCCAAATATTTCCTTTTTAAAACCCTCCTATGACAAGGTTAAGTCCCTCTATTAGCCATATAGATGGGCCCAACCAAAGTCATAAGTTTTCCTCAAATCAATGCATCATTCAAAACATTAGGACACATTCATGCTTTCAACATACAATATATATAAGATATATGATGACATAAAAGATATAATCACAAATGAAGTCTACTCACCACCAAGCTTCGCGAGAGTATCTAACGCAAAAATTTGCTAAGTCAAATTTACCCCCCCTCTTGGACTATAATATTGGGCTAGCAAGTGGTATTAGAGCGGATGCTCATGATTTAAGGCGTACCATCCTTGACCCAAAGATCAAAATGGTCAACACCACAGAATCTGACTTAGGTGATAACCTATTTCCTCTACTTATGCTTAATTACCAAAATTTCATATATCATGAAAATTGATTTCGTTTTGAATAGTATTTGTGAAACCCTTTTTGATCGTCATATCATAGTATCTTGTTTAGTGGTTTCATAAATATCTTGTGGTATCGATTCATGTGTTAAAGGTATACTATATTGAATCGATTTCCTAAATCAACACTTGGTTTGTTTGATTCTTGATCTTAATCATTTACACTTTCATAATCGTCAAGTTTTAATCATCATTATATATTGATTCTTGTGCTTTAAACATATCATTGTTAGAATCAATATCTAGATACGTGTGCACATTCGATTCTTGAGTTCATATCATATATATTTGAATGGATGGCATATTTGAGAAAAATTATTTCAACACATTGCATCATTTAAATCATTGTGGTTGGAATAATACAGTTAATTCATTCAATATTGTAAGCTTAATATTGTTGACAGTGTTGTACAACACTTTTCATCGTCATTCATAATCTTGATGTATCGTTGACGTGTTTGTCAATCGGGAATATACCATACTATTGTATAGCTCGTAACCACACCCGTAAGTTGGTTATAGTGTAGCTTCCTAGGCAAGCCCTTGCGTAGGCTAGAATATGGCTTTCTAACCAAGCCCTTGTGTAGGTAAGCGTGTGTGGCTTTCTAACCAATCCCTTACGTTGGCTAGTGTAAGGTTTTGAGCCAAGCTTTTGTGCTGGCTTTTGTATACGACTTCTAATCACGGTCGTAAGTTGACTAGCCAATAGTGTATTGCAAAATCTTGATCGCAGTGATTAGGCAGTCGACATATGTTCAAGGAGAACAATACCACTCTAAAACTCTGTGTCCATTTATCTTTCCTATATTTTTTTTTATTTTGATTGCTCCCATATTGTGTACTATATATGTTCATCTATATTAACCGAAAGTAAACGCAAAAATCTGCTAAGTCCAATTTTCCCCCCTCCTTGGCCTACAATACTGGGCTACCAAGTGGTATCAGAGCCGATGCTCATGATTTGAGGCTTAACGTCCGTGAGCCAAAGATCAAAATGGTCAACACCATATAATGTGACTTAGGTGATAACCTATTTACTCCACTTATGCTTAATGACCAAAATTTCATATATCTTGAAAAGTGATTTCGTTTTGAATAGTGTCTGTGAAACCCTTTTTGATCGTCATATCACAGTATCTTGTTTAGTGGTTTCATAAATATCTTGTGGTATCGATTCATGTGTTAAAGGTATACTATATTGAATCGATTTCCTAAATCAACACTTGGTTTGTTTGATTCTTGATCTTAATCATTTACACTTTTAGATTCGTCATGTTTTAATCATCATTATATATTGATTCTTGTCCTTTAAACATATCATTTTTAGAATTAATATCTAGATACGTGTGGACACTAGATTCTTGAGTTCATATCATATATATTTGAATGGATTGCATATTTGAGAAAAATTATTTCAACACATTGCATCATTTAAATCATTGTGGTTGGAATAGTAGTGTTAATTCATTCAATATTGTGAGCTTAATATTGTTGAGAGTGTTGTACAACACTTCTCATCGTCATTCGTAATCTTGATGTATCGTTGACGTGTTTGTCAATCGGGAATATACCATACTATTATATAGCTCGTAACCACACCCGTAAGTTGGTTATAGTGTGACTTTCTAGGCAAGCCCTTGTGCAGGCTAGAATATGGCTTTCTAACCAAGCCCTTGTGTAGGTAAGCGTGTGTGCCTTTCTAACCAAGCCCTTATGTTGGTTAGTGTAAGGCTTTGAGCCAAGCCTTTGTGCTGGCTTTTGTATACGATTTCTAGTCACGCCGTAGGTTGACTAGCCAATAGTGTATTGCAAAATCTTGATCGCAGTGATTAGGTAGTGGACATATGTTCAAGGAGAACAGTACCACTCTAAATCTCTCTGTCCATTTATCTTTCCTATATTTTTTTAATTTCATTGTTCCCTTATTGTGTACTATATCTGTTTAACTATATAAACCGAAAGATAACGCAAAAATCTGCTAAGTCCAATTTTCCCCCCTCCTTGGACTACGATACTGGGCTACCAAGTGGTATCAGAGTCGATGCTCATGATTTAAGGCTTAGCATCCTTGAGCCAATGATCAAAATGGTCAACACCATAGAATGTGACTTAGGTGATAACCTATTTACTCCACTTATGCTTAATGACCAAAATTTCATATATCTTGAAAATTGATTTTGTTTTGAATAGTGTTTGTCGAACCCTTTTTGATCGTTATATCACAGTATCTTGTTTAGTGGTTTCATAAATATCTTGTTGTATCGATTCATGTGTTAAAGTTATACTATATTGAATCGATTACATACATCAACACTTTGTTTGTTTGATTCTTGATCTTAATCATTTACACTTTTAGAATCGTCAAGTTTTAATCATCATTATATATTGATTCTTGTGCTTTAAACATATCATTGGTAGAATAAATATCTAGATACGTGTGCACATTCGATTCTTGAGTTCATATCATATATATTTGAATGGATTGCATATTAGAGAAAAATTATTACAACACATTGCATCATTTAAATCACTGCGGTTGGAATAGTAGTGTTAATTCATTCAATATTGTAAGGTTAATATTGTTGAGAGTGTTGTAGAAAACTTCTCATTGTCATTCGTAAGCTTGATGTATCGTTGACGTGTTTGTCAATCGGGAATATTCCATACAATTGTATGGCTCGTAACCACACCCGCAAGTTGGTTATCGTATGACTTTCTAGGCAAGCCCTTGTGTAGGCTAGAATATGGCTTTCTAACCTAGCCCTTGTGTAGGTAAGCGTGTGTGGCTGTCTAACCAAGCCCTTAAATTGGTGAGTGTAAGGCTTCGAGCCAACCCTTTGTGCTGGCTTTTGTATACGACTTCTAGTCACGCCAGTAAGTTGACTAGCCAATAGCGTATTGCAAAATCTTGATCGCAGTGATTAGGTAGTGGACATATGTTCAAGGAGAACAGTACCACTCTAAATCTCTGTGTCCATTTATCTTTCCTATATTTCTCTTATTTTGATTGTTCCCTTATTGTGCAGTATATCTGTTTAACTATATTAACCGAAAGGTAACGCAAAAATCTGTTAAGTCCAATTTACCCCCCCTCTAGGACTACAATACTGGGCTAGCGAGTGGTATTTTAGCGGATGCTCATGACTTAAGGCTTAACTTCCTTGAGCCAAAGATCAAAATGGTCAACACCATAGAATGTGACTTAGGTGATAACCTATTTGCTCCACTTATGCTCAATGACCAAAATTTCATATATCTTGAAAATTGATTTCGTTTGGAATAGTGTTTGTGAAACCCTTTTTGATCGTCATATCATAGTATCTTGTTTAGTGGTTTCGTAAATATCTTGTTGTATCGATTCATGTGTTAAAGTTATAATATATTGAATCGATTACATAAATCAACCCTTGGTTTGTTTGATTCTTGATCTTAATCATTTACACTTTTAGAATCGTCAAGTTTTAATCATAATCATATATTGATTCTTGTGCTTTAAACAAATCGTTGTTAAAATCAATATCTAGATACGTGTCCACATTCGATTCTTGAGTTCATATCATATATATTTGAATTGATTACATATTTGGGAAAAATTATTTCAACACATTGCATAATTTAAATCATTGTGGTTGGAATAGTAGTGTTAATTAATTGAATATTGTATGCTTAATATTGTTGAGAGTGTTGTACAACACTTCTCATCGTCATTCCTAATCTTGATGTACTGTTGACGTGTTTTCCAATCGGGAATATACAATACTCTTGTATAGCTCATAACTACACCTGTAAGCTGGTTATAGTGCGAGTTTCTAGGCAAGCCCTTGTGTAGGCTAGAATATGGCTTTCTAACCAAGCCCTTGTGTAGGTAAGCGTGTGTGTCTTTCTAACCAAGCCCTTATGTTGGTTAGTGTAAGGCTTTGAGCCAAGCCTTTGTGCTGGGTTTTGTATACGACTTCTAGTCGCGCCAGTAAGTTGACTAGCCAATAGTGTATTTGATCTTGATCGCAGTGATTACGTAGTGGACATATGTTAAAGGAGAATTGTACCACTCTAAATCTCTGTGTCCATTTATCTAACCTATATATTTTTTTAATCTGATTGTTTTCTTATTGTGCACTATATCTGTTTAACTATATTAACCAAAAAGGTAACGCAAAAATCTGCTAAGTCCAATTTACCCCCCCTCTTGGACTATAATACTGGGCCAGCAAGTGGTATTAGAGCGGATGCTCATGATTTAAGGCATAACATTATTGAGCCAAAGATCAAAATGTTCAACACCATAGAATTTGACTTAGGTGATAACCTATTTCTTCCACTTATGGTTAATGACCAAAATTTTATATATCTTGAAAATAGATTTCATTTTGAACAGTGTTTGTAAAACCCTTTTTGATCGTCATATCACAGTATCTTGTTTCGTGGTTTCATAAATATCTTGTGGTATCGATTCATGTGTTAAAGGTATACTATATTGAATCGATTTCCTAAATCAACACTTGGTTTGTTTCATTTTTGATCTTAATCATTTACACTTTCAGAATCGTCAAGTTTTAATCATCATTATATATTGATTCTTGTGCTTTAAACATATCATTGTTAGAATTAATATCTAGATACGTGTGCACACTAGTTTCTTGAGTTCATATCACATATATTTGAATGGATTGCATATTTGACAAAAATTATTTCAACACATTGCATCAGTTAAATCATTGTGGTTGGAATAGTAGTGTTAATTCATTCAATATTGTAAGCTTAATATTGTTGAGAGTGTTGTAAAACACTTCTCATCGTCATTCGTAATCTTGATGTATCGTTGACGTGTCTGTCAATCGGGAATATACCATACTATTGTATAGCTCGTAACCACACCCGTAAGTTGGTTATAGTGCGACTTTCTAGCCAAGCCCTTGTGTAGGCTAGAATATGGCATTTTAACCAAGCCCTTGTGTAGGTAAGCGTGTGTGGCTTTCTAACCAATCCCTTACGTTGGTTAGTGTAAGGCTTTGGGCCAAGCCTTTGTGCTGGCTTTTGTATACAACTTCTAGTCAGGCTCGTAAGTTGACTAGCCAATAGTGTAATGCAAAATCTTGATCGCAGTGATTAGGTAGTGGACATATGTTCAAGGAGAACAGAACCACTCTAAATCTCTCTCTCCATTTATCTTTCCTATATTTTTTTTTATTTGGATTGCTCCCATATTGTGTACTATATTTGTTTAACTATATTAACCGAAAGGTAACGCAAAAATCTGTTAAGTCCAATTTACCCCCCTCTTGGACTACAATACTGGGCTAGCGAGTGGTGTTATAGCGGATGCTCATGACTTAAGGCTTGACATCCTTGAGCCAAAGATCGAAATGGTCAACACCATAGAATGTGACTTAGGTGATAACCTATTTACTCCACTTATGCTTAATGACCAAAATTTCATATATCTTGAAAATTGATTTCGGTTGGAATAGTGTTTGTGAAACCCTTTTTGATCGTCATATCATAGTATCTTGTTTAGTGGTTTCGTAAATATCTTGTTGTATCGATTCATGTGTTAAAGTTATAATATATTGAATCGATTACATAAATCAACACTTGGTTTGTTTGATTCTTGATCTAAATCATTTACACTTTTAGAATCGTCAAGTTTTAATCATAATTATATATTGATTCTTGTGCTGTAAACATATCGTTGTTAGAATCAATAACTAGATACGTGTGCACATTCGATTATTGAGTTCATATCATATATATTTGAATGGATTGCATATTTAAGAAAAATTATTTCAAGACATTGCATCATTTAAATCATTGTGGTTGGAATAGTAGTGTTAATCATTCAATATTGTAAGGTTAATATTGTTGAGAGTGTTGTAGAACACTTCTCATCGTCATTCGTAATCTTGATGTATTGTTGACGTGTTTTTCAATCGAAAATATACCATACTATTGTGTAGCTCGTAACCACGCCCGTAAGTTGGTTATAGTGTGACTTTCTAGGCAAGCCCTTATGTCGGCTAGTATATGGCTTTCTAACCAAGCCCTTGTGTAGGTAAGCGTGTGTGGCTTTCTAACAAAGCAGTTATGTTGGTTACTGTAAGGCTTTGAGCCAAGCCTTTGTGCTGGCTTTTGTATACGAGTTCTAGTCACGCCCGTAAGTTGACTTGCCAATAGCGTATTGAAAAATCTTGATCGCAGTGATTAGGTAGTGGACATAGGTTCAATGAGAACTGTACCACTCTAAATCTCTGTGTCCATTTATCTTTCCTACATTTTTTTATTGTGATTGTTATCTATTGTGCACTATGTCTGTTTAACTATATTAACCGAAAGGTAACAGAAAAATCTGTCAAGTCAAATTTACCCCCCCTCTTGAACTATAATACTGGGCTAGCAAGTGGAATTAGAGCGGATGCTTATGATTTAAGGCGTAACATCCTTGAGCCAAAGATCAAAATGGTCAACACCATAGATGTGACTTAGGTGATAACATATTTACTCCACTTATGATTAATGACCAAAATTTTATATATCTTGAAAATTAATTTCGTTTTGAATAGTGTTTGTGAAACCCTATTTGATCGTCATATCACAATATCTTGTTTAGTGGTTACATAAATATCTTGTTGTGTCGATTCATATGTTAAAGTTATACTATACTGAATCGATTTCATAAATCAACACTTGGTTTGTTTTATTCTTGATCTTAATCATTTACAAATTTAGAATCGTCAAGTTTTAATCATTATTATATATTGATTCTTGTGCTTTTAACATATCATTGTTAGAATCAATATCTAGATACGTGTGCACATTCGATTCTTGAGTTCATATCATATATATTAGAATGGATTGCATATTTGAGAAAAATTATTTCAACACATTGCATCATTTAAATCATTGTGGTTGGAATAGTAGTGTTAATTCATTCAATATTGTACGCTTAATATTGTTAAGACTGTTGTAGAACACTTCCCATCGTTATTCGTAATCTTGATGTATCGCTGACATGTTTGTCCATCGGGAATATACCATACAATTGTATAGCTCATAACCACACCCGTAAGTTGCTTATAGTGTGATTTTCTAGGCAAGCCCTTGTGCAGGCTAGAATATGGCTTTCTAACCAAGCCCTTGTGTAGGTAAGCGTGTGTGGCTTTCTAACCAAGCCCTTATGTTGGTTAGTGTAAGGCTTTGAGCCAAGCATTTGTGCCGGCCTTTGTATTTGACTTCTAGTCATGCCAGTAAGTTGACTAGCCAATAGTGTATTGCAAAATCATGATCGCAGTGATTAGGTAGTGGACATATGTTCAAGGAGAACAGTACCACTCTAAATCTCTGTGTGCATTTATCTTTCCTATATTTTTTTTATTTTGATTGTTCCCTTATTGTGCACTATATCTGTTTAACTATTTTAACTGAAAGGTAACGTAAAAATCTGCCAAGTCTGACTTACGCCCCCTCTTGGACTACAATACTGGGTTAGCAAGTGGTATCAGAGCGGATGCTCATGATTTAAGGCTTAACATCCTTGAGCCAAAGAAGATCAAAATGGTCAACACCATAAAATGTGACTTAGGTGATAACCTATTTACTCCACTTATGCTTAATGACCAAAATTTCATATATCTTGAAAATTGATTTCGTTTTGAATAGTGTTTGTGAAACCCTTTTTGATCGCCATATAATAGTATTGTGTTTAGTGGTTTCATAAATATCTTGTTCTATCGATTCATGTGTTAAAGTTATTCTATATTAAATTGATTACATAAATCAACACTTGGTTTGTTTGATTCTTGATCTTAATCATTTACGCTTTTAGAATCGTCAAGTTTTAAGCATCATTATATATTGATTCTTGTGCTTTAAACATATCATTGTTAGAATCAATATCTAGATACGTGTCCACATTCGATTCTTGAGTTCATATCATATATATTTGAATTGATTACATATTTGGGAAAAATTATTTCAACACATTGCATCATTTAAATCATTGTGGTTGGAATAGTAGTGTTAATTCATTAAATATTGTATGCTTAATATTGTTGAGAGTGTTGTACAACACTTCTCATCTTCATTCTTAATCTTGATGTATTGTTGACGTGTTTTCCAATCGGGAATATACAATACTATTGTATAGCTCGTAACCACACCCGTAAGCTGGTTATAGTGCGAGTTTCTAGTCAAGCCCTTGTGTAGGCTAGAATATGGCTTTCTAACCAAGCCCTTGAGTAGGTAAGCGTGTGTGGCTTTCTAACCAAGCCCTTATGTTGCTTAGTGTAAGGCTTTGAGCCAAGACTTTGGGCTGGGTTTTCTATACGACTTATAGTCGCGCCAGTAAGTTGACTAGCCAATAGTGTATTGCAAAATCTTGATCGCAGTGATTACGTAGTGGACATATGTTCAAGGAGAATTGTACCACTCTAAATCTCTATGTCCATTTATCTAACCTATATATATTTTTTATTTTGATTGTTTTCTTCTTGTGCACTATATCTGTTTAACTATATTAACCAAAAAGGTAACACAAAAATCTGCTAAGTCCAATTTACCCCCCCTCTTGGACTATAATACAGGGCCAGCAAGTGGTATTAGAGCGGATGCTCATGATTTAAGGCGTAACATTATTGAGCCAAAGATCAAAATGTTCAACACCATAGAATTTGACTTAGGTGATAACCTATTTCCTCCACTTATGCTTAATGACCAAAATTTTATATATCTTGAAAATAGATTTCATTTTGCATAGTGTTTGTAAAACCTTTTTTGATCGTCATATCACAGTATCTTGTTTAGTGGTTTCATAAATAACTTGTGGTATCGATTCATGTGTTAAAGGTATACTATATTGAATCGATTTCCTAAATCAACATTTGGTTTGTTTTATTCTTGATCTTAATCATTTACACTTTTAGAATCGTCAAGTTTTAATCATCCTTATATATTGATTCTTGTGCTTTAAACATATCATTGTTAGAATTAATATCTAGATACGTGTGCACACAAGATTCTTGAGTTCATATCATATATATTTGAATGGATTGCATATTGGACAAAAATTATTTCAACACATTGCATCATTTAAATCATTGTGGTTGGAATAGTAGTGTTAATTCATTCAATATTGTAAGCTTAATATTGTTGAGAGTGTTGCAAAACACTTTTCATCGTCATTCGTAATCTTGATGTATCGTTGACGTGTCTGTCAATCGGGAATATACCATACTATTGTATAGCTCGCAACCACACCCGTAAGTTGGTTATAGTGCGACTTTCTAGGCAAGCCCTTGTATAGGCTAGAGTATGGCTTTTTAACCAAGCCCTTGTGTAGGTAAGCGTGTGTGGCTTTCTAACCAATCCCTTACGTTGGTTAGTGTAAGGCTTTGGGCCAACCCTTTGTGCTGGCTTTTGCATATAACTTCTAGTCAGGCCCGTAAGTTGACTAGCCAATAGTGTATTGCAAAATCTTGATCGCAGTGATTAGGTAGTGGACATATGTTCAAGGAGAACAGAACCACTCTAAATCTCTCTGTCCATTTATCTTTCCTATATTTTTTTTTTATTTTGATTGCTCCCATATTGTGTACTATATATGTTTAACTATATTAACCGAAGGGTAACGCAAAAATCTATTAAGTCCAATTTATCCCCTCTCTTGGACTACAATACTGGGCTAGCGAGTGGTATTATTGCGGATGCTCATGACTTAAGGCTTAACATCCTTGAGCCAAAGATCAAAATGGTCAACACCATAGAATGTGACTTAGGTGATAACGTATTTACTCCACTTATGCTTAGTGACCAAAATTTCATATATCTTGAAAATTGATTTCGTTTGGAATAGTGTTTGTGAAACCCTTTTTGATCGTCATATCATAGTATCTTGTTTAGTGGTTTCGTAAATATCTTGTTGTATCGATTCATGTGTTAAAGTTATAATATATTGAATCGATTACATAAATCAACACTTGGTTTGTTTGATTCTTGATCTTAATCATTTACACTTTTAGAATCGTCAAGTTTTAATCATAATTATATATTGATTCTTGTGCTTTAAACATATCGTTGTTAGAATCAATATCTAGATACGTGTGCACATTCGATTCTTGAGTTCATATCATATATATTTCAATTGATTACATATTTGGGAAAAATTATTTCAACACATTGCATCATTTAAATCATTGTGGTTGGAATAGTAGTGTTAATTCATTCAATATTGTAAGGTTAATATTGTTGAGAGTGTTGTAGAACACTTCTCATCGTCATTCGTAATCTTGATGTATCGTTGACGTGTTTTTCAATCAAAAATATACCATACTATTGTGTAGCTCGTAACCAGGCCCGTAAGTTGGTTATAGTGTGACTTTCTAGGCAAGCCCTTATGTAGGCTAGTATATGGCTTTCTAACCAAGCCCTTGTGGAGGTAAGCGTGTGTGGCTTTCTAACAAAGCAGTTATGTCGGTTAGTGTAAGGCTTTGAGCCAAGCCTTTGTGCTGGCTTTTGTATGCGAGTTCTAGTCACGCCCGTAAGTTGACTTGCCAATAGTGTATTGCAAAATCTTGATCGCAGTGATTAGGTAGTGGACATATGTTCAAGGAGAACAGTACCACTCTAAATCTCTGTGTCCATTTATCTTTCCTATATTTTTTCTTATTATGATTGTTCCATTATTGTGCACTATATCTGTTTAACTACATTAACCGAAAGGTAACTGAAAAATATGCTAAGTCCAATTTTCCCCCTTCTTGGACTACAATACTGGGCTAGCAAGTGGTATCAGAGTCGATGCTCATGATTTAAGGCTTAACATCCTTGAGCCAAAGATCAAAATGGTCAACACCATAGAATGTGACTTAGGTGATAACCTATTTCTCCACTTATGCTTAATGACCAATATATCGTTGACGTGTTTGTCAATCGGGAATATACCATACTATTGTATAGCTCGTAACCACACCCGTAAGTTGGTTATAGTGTGACTTTGTAGGCAAGCTCTTGTGTAAGCTAGAATATGGCTTTCTAACCGAGCCCTTGTGTAGGTAAGCGTGTGTGGCTTTCTAACCAAGCCCTTATGTTGGTTAGTGTAAGGCTTTGAGCCACGCCATTGTGCTGGCTTTTGTATACGATTTCTAGTCACGCCGTAGGTTGACTAGCCAATAGTGTATTTCAAAATCTTGATCGCAGTGATTAGGTAGTGGACATATGTTCAAGTAGATCAGTACCACTCTAAAACTCTGTGTCCATTTATCATTCCTATATTTTTTTATTTTCATTGTTACCTTATTGTGCACTATATCTGTGTAACTATATTAACCGAAAGGTAACGTAAAAATCTGCCAAGTCCGATTTACCCCCCTCTTGGACTACAATACTGGGCTAGCAAGTGGTATCAGAGCGGATGCTCATGATTTAAGGCTTAACATCCTTGAGCCAAATATCAAAATGGTCAACAGCATAGAATGTGACGTAGGTTATAACCTATTTAGTCCGCTTATGCTTAATGACCAAAATTTCATATATCTTGAAAAGTGATTTCATTTTGAATAGTGTTTGTGAAACCCTTTTTTATCGTCATATCAAAGTATCTTGTTTAGTGGTTTCATAAATATCTTTTTGTTTCGATTCAAGTGTTAATGTTATACTATACTGAATCGATTACATAAATCAAGGCTTGGTTTGTTTGATTCTTGATCTTAATCATTTACACTTTTAGAATCGTCAAGTTTTAATCATCATTATATAATGATTCTTGTGCTTTAAACATATCATTGTTAGAATCAATATCTAGATTCGTGTACACATTCGATTCTTTAGTTCATATCATATATATTTGGATAGATTGCATATTTGAGAAAAATTATATCAAGACATTCCATCATTTAAATCATAGTGGTTGGAATAGTAGTGTTAATTCATTTAATATTGTAAGCTTAATATTGTAGAGGGTGTTGTAGAACACTTCTCATCGTCATTCGTAATCTTGATGCATTGTTGACGTGTTTGTCAATCGGGAATATACCATACTATTGTATAGCTCGTAACCCCACACCCGTAAGTTGGTTATAGTGTGACTTTCTAGGAAAACCCTTGTGTAGGCTAGAATATGGCTTTCTAACCAAGCCTTGTGTAGGTAAGCGTGTGTGGCTTTCTAACCAAGCAGTTAGGTTGGTTAGTGTAAGGCTTTGAGCCAAGCCTTTCTGCTGGCTTTTGTATACGACTTCTAGTCCCAGCTGTAAGTTTACTAGCCAATATTGTAATGCAAAATCTTGATCGCAGTGATTAGGTAGGGGACTTAGGTTCAACGAGAATTGTACCACTCTAAATCTCTGTGTCCATTTAACTTTCCTACATTTTTTTTTATTGTTACCTTATTGTGCACTATATCTGTGCAACTATATTAACCGAAAGGTAACGTAAAAATCTGCAAGTGGTATAAGAGCGGATGCTCATTATTTAAGTCTTAACATCCTTGAGCCAAAGATCAAAATGGTCAACACCATAGAATGTGACTTAGGTGATAACCTTTTTACTCCACTTATGCTTAATGGCCTAAATTTCATATATCTAGAAAATTGATTTCGTTTTGAATAGTATTTGTGAAACCCTTTTTGATCGTCATATCAAAGTATGTTGTTTAGTGGTTTCATAAATGTCTTGTTGTATCAATTCATGTGTTAAAGTTATACTATACTGAATCGATTACATAAATCAACACTTGGTTTGTTTGATTCTTGATCTTAATCATTTACACATTTAGAATCGTCAAGTTTTAATCATCATTATATATTGATTCTTGTGCTGTAAACATATCATTGTTAGAATCAATATCTAGATACGTGTGAACATTCGATTCTTTAGTTCATACCATATATATTTGAATGGATTGCGTATTTGAGAAAAATTATATCAACACATTGCATCATTTAAATCATTGTGGTTGGAGTAGTAGTGTTAAATAATTCAATATTGTAAGCTTAATATTGTTGTGAGTGTTGTAGAACACTTCTTATCGTCATTCATAATCTTGATGTATCGTTGACGTGTTTGTCAATCGAGAATATACCACACTATTGTATAGCTCGTAACCCCACACCCGTATGTTGGTTGTAATGTGACTTTCTAGGCAAGCCCTTGTGTAGGCTAGAATATGGTTTTCTAACCGAGCCCTTGTCTAGGTAAGCGTGTGTGGCTTTCTAACCAAGCCCTTATGTTGGTTAGTGTAAGGCTTTGAGCCAAGCCTTTGTGCTGGCTTTTCTATACGACTTCTAGTCACGCCTGTAAGTTTACTAGCCAATAGTGTATTCCAAAATCTTGATCGCAGGGATTAGGTAGCTGACATAGGTTCAAGGAGAATTGTACCACTCTAAATCTCTATGTCCATTTATCTTTCCTTCATTTTTTTTTATTTTGATTGTTACCTTATTGTGCACTATATCTGTGTAACTATATTAACCGAAAGGTAATGTAAAAATCTGCCAAGTCTGATTTACCCTCCCTTTAGGACTGCAATACTAGGCTAGCAAGTGGTTTCAGAGCGGATGCTCATGATTTAAGGCTTAACATCCTTGAACCAAAGATCAAAATGGTCAACACAATAGTATGCGACTTAGGTGATAACCTATTTACTCCACTTAGGATTAATGACCAAAATTTCATATATCTTGAAAATTGATTTCATTTTGAATAGTGTTTCTGAAACCCTTTTTTATCGTCATATCAAAGTATCCTGTTTAGTGGTTTCATAAATATCTTGTTGTATCGATTCATGTGTTAATGTTATTGTATACTGAATCGATTACATAAATCAATACTTGGCTTGTTTGATTCTTGATCTTAATCATTTACACTTTTAGAATCGTCAAGTTTTAATCATCATTATATAATGATTCTTGTGCTTTAAACATATCATTGTTAGAATCAATATCTAGATTCGTGTACACATTCGATTCTTTAGTTCATATCATATATATTTGGATAGATTGCATATTTGAGAAAAATTATATCAACACATCGCATCATTTAAATCATTGTGGTTGAAATAGTAGTGTTAAATAATTCAATATTGTAAGCTTAATATTGTTGAGAGTGTTATAGAACGCTTCTCATCATCATTCGTAATCTTGATGTATCGTTGACGTGTTTGTCATTCGGGAATATACCATACTATTGTATAGCTTGTAACCCCACACCCGTAAGTTGGTTATAGTGTGACTTTCTAGGCAAGCCCTTGTGTAGGCTAGAATATGGCTTTCTAACCAAGCCCTTGTGTAGGTAAGCGTGTGTGGCTCTCTAACCAAGCCCTTGTGTAGGTAAGCGTGTGTGGCTTTCTAACCAAGCCCTTATGTTAGTTAGTGTAAGGCTTTGAGCCAAGTTTTTGTGCTGGCTTTTGTATACGACTTCTAGTCACGCCCGTAAGTTTACTACCCAATATTGTAATGCAAAATCTTGATCGCAGTGATCAGGGAGTGGACATAGGTTCAAGGAGAATTGTACCACTCTAAATCTCTGTGTCCATCTATTTGTCCTACATTTTTTTTTATTTTGATTGTTACCTTATTGTGCACTATATCTGTGTAACTATATTAACAAAAAGGTAACGTTAAAATCTACCAAGTCCGATTTTCCCCCACTCTTGGACTACAATACTGGGCTAGCAAGCGGAATCAGAGCGGATGCTCATGGATTGCGGCCTAACATCCTTGAGCCAAAGATCAAAATGGTCAACAGAATAGAATGTGACTTAGGTGATAACCTATTTACTCCACTTACGCTTAACGACTAAAATTTCATATATCTTGAAAATTGATTTCCTTTTGAATAGTGTTTGTGAAACCCTTTTTTATCGTCATATCAAAGTATCTTGTTTATTGGTTTCATAAATATCTTGTTGTATCGATTGATGGGTTAAAGTTATACTATACTGAATCGATTACAAAAATCAACACTTGGTTTGTTTGATTCTTGATCTTAATCATTTATATTTTTAGAATCGTCAAGTTTTAATCATCATTATATATTAATTGTTGTGCTTTAAACATATCATTGTTAGAATCAATATCTAGATACGTGTGCACATTCGATTCTTTAGTTCATATCATATATCTTTGAATGGATTAATATTTGGGAAAAATTATATCAACACATTGCATCAATTAAATCATTGTGGTTGGAATAGTAGTGTTAATTAATTCAATATTGTAAGCTAAATATTGTTGAGAGTATTGTAGAACGCTTTCCATCGTCATTCGTAATCTTGATGTATCGTTGACGTGTTTGTCAATCGGGAATATACCATACTATTGTATAGCTCGTAACCCCACCCCGTAAGTTGGTTATAATGTGACTTTCTAGGCAAGCCCTTGTGTAGGCTAGAATATGGGTTTCTGACCGAGCCCTTGTGTAGGTAAGCGTGTGTGGATTTCTAACCAAGCCCTTATGTTGGTTAGTGTAAGGCTTTGAGCCAAGCCTTTGTGCAGGCTTTTGAATACGACTTCTAGTCACGCCAGTAAGTTTACTAGCCAATATTGTATTGCAAAATCTTGATCGCAGTGATTAGGTAGTGGATATAGGTTCAAAGTGAATTGTACCACTCTAAATCTCTGTGTCCATTTATCTTTCCTACATTTTTTTTTATTTTGATTGTTACCTTATTGTGCACTATATCTGTGTAACTATATTAACCGAAAGGTAACGTAAAAATTTGCCAAGTCCGATTTGCGCCCCCTCTTGGACTACAATACTGGGCTAGCAAGTGGTATTAGAACGGATGCTCATGATTTAAGGCTTAACATCCTTTAGCCAAAGATCAAAATGGTCAACACCATAGAATGTGACTTAGGTGATAACCTTTTTACTCCACTTATGCTTAATGACAAAAATTTCATATATCTAGAAAATTGATTTCGTTTTGAATAGTATTTGTGAAACCCATTTTGATCGTCATATCAAAGTATCTTGTTTAGTGGTTTCATAAATATCTTGTTGTATCGATTCATGGGTTAAAGATATACTATACTGAATCGATTACATAAATCAATACTTGGTTTGTTTGATTCTTTATCTTAATCATGTACACTTTTAGAATCGTCAAGTTTTAAGCATCATTATATATTGATTCTTGTGCTGTAAACATATCATTGTTAGAATCAATATCTAGATATGTGTGAACATTCGATTCTTTAGTTCATACCATATATATTTGAATGGATTGCATATTTGAGAAAAATTATATCAACACATTCCATCATTTAAATCATTGTGGTTGGAATAGTAGGGTTAATTAATTCAATATTGTAAGCTAAATATTGTTGAGAGTATTGTAGAACGCTTCCCATCGTCATTCGTAATCTTGATGTATCGTTGACGTGTTTGTCAATTGGGAATATACGATACTATTGTAGAGCTCGTAACCCCACACCCGTAAGTTGCTTATTGTGTGACTTTCTAGGAAAACCCTTGTGTAGGCTAGAATATGGCTTTCTAACGAAGCCCTTGTGTAGGTAAGCGTGTGCGGCTTTCTAACCAAGCCCTTATGTTGGTTAGTGTAAGGCTTTGTGGCAAGCCTTTGTGCTGGCTTTTGTATACAACTTCTAGTCCCACCTGTAAGTTTACTACCCAATATTGTAATGCAAAATCTTGATCGCAGTGATTAGGTAGTGGACATAGGTTCAAGGAGAATTGTACCACTCTAAATCTCTGTGTCCATTTATCTTTCCAACATTTTTTTTTCTTTTGATTGTTACCTTATTGTGCACCATATCTGCGTAACTATATTAACCGAAAGGTAAAGTAAAAATCTGCCATGTCCGATTTACCCCCTCTCTTGGACTACAATACTGGGCTAGCAAGTGGTATCAGAGCGGATGCTCATGATTTAAGGCTTAACATCCTTGAGCCAAAGATCAAAATGGTCAACACCATTGAATGTGACTTAGGTGATAACCTTTTTACTCCACTTATGCTTAATGACCAAAATTTCATATATCTAGAAAATTGATTTCGTTTTGAATAGAATTTGTGAAACCCTTTTTGACCGTCATATCAAAGTATCTTGTTTAGTAGTTTCATAAATATCTTGTTGTATCGATTCATGTGTTAAAGTTATACTATACTGAATCGATTACATAAATCAACACTTGGTTTGTTTGATTGTTGATCTTAAACATTTACACTTTTAGAATCGTCAAGTTTTAATCATCATTATATATTGATTCTTGTGCTGTAAACATATCATTGTCAGAATCAATATCTAGATACGTGTGAATGTTCGATTCTTTAGTTCATACCATATATATTTGAATGGATTGCATATTTGAGAAAAATTATATCCACACATTGCATCATTTAAATCATTGTGGTTGGAATAGTAGTGTTAAATAATTCAATATTGTAAGCTTAATATTGTTGTGAGTGTTGTAGAACGCTTCTCATCGTCATTCGTAATCTTGATGTATCGTTGACGTGTTTGTCAATCGGGAATATACCATACTATTGTATAGCTCGTAACCCCATACCCGTAAGTTGGTTATAATGTGACTTTCTAGGCAAGGCCTTGTGTAGGGTAGAATATGGCTTTCTAACCGAGCCCTTGTGTAGGTAAGCGTGTGTGGCTTTCAAACCAAGCCCTTATGTTGGTTAGTGTAAGGCTTTGAGCCAAGCCTTTGTGCTGGCTTTTGTATACGACTTCTAGTCACGCCTGTAAGTTTACTAGCCAATAGTGTATTGCAAAATCCCGATCGCAGTGACTAGGTAGTGGACATAGGTTCAAGGAGAATTGTACCACTCTAAATCTCTGTGTCCATTTATTTTTCCTATAATTTTTTAAATTTTGATTGTTACCATATTGTGCACTATATCTGTGTAACTATATTAACCGAAAGGTAACGTAAAAACCTGCCCAGTCCGATTTAACCCCCCTCTTTGACTACAATACTGGGCTAGCATGTGGTATCGGAGCGGATGCTCACGATTTAAGGCTTAACATCCTTGAGGCAAATATCAAAATCGTCACCACCATAGAATGTGACTTAGGTTATAACATATTTAGTCCGCTTATGCTTAATGACCAAAATTTCACATATCTTGAAAAGTGATTTCATTTTGAGTGGTGTTTGTGAAACCCTTTTTTATCGTCATATCAGCGTATCTTGTTTATTGGTTTCATAAATATCTTGTTGTATCGATTCATGGGTTAAAGTTATACTATACCGAATCGATTACATAAATCAACACTTGGTTTGTTTGATTCTTGATCTTAATCACTTACACTTTTAGAATCGTCAAGTTTTAATCATCATTATATATTGATTGTTGTGCTTTAAACATATCATTGTTAGATTCAATATCTCTATACGTGTGCACATTCGATTCTTTAGTTCATATCGTATATCTTTGAATGGATTGCGTATTTGAGAAAAATTATATCAACACATTACATCATTTGAATCATTGTGGTTGAAATAGTAGTGTTAAATAATTCAATATTGTAAGCTTAATATTGTTGAGAGTGTTGTAGAACGCTTCTCATCGTCATTCGTAATCTTGATGTATCGTTGACGTGTTTGTCAATCGGGAATATACCATACTATTGTATACCTCGTAACCCCACACCCGTAATTTGGTTATCGTGCGACTTTCTAGGCAAGCCCTTGTGTAGGGTAGAATACGGCTTTCTAACCAAGCCCTTGTGTAGGTAAGCTTGTGTGGCTCTATAACCAAGCCCTTGTGTAGGTAAGCGTGTGTGGCTTTCTAACCAAGCCCTTATCTTAGTTAGTGTAAGGCTTTGAGCCAAGTTTTGTGCTGGCTTTTGTGTACGACTTCTAGTCACGCCCGTAAGTTTACTACCCAATATTGTATGGCAAAATCTTGATCGCAGTGATTAGGTAGTGGACATAGGTTCAAGGAGAATTGTACCACTCTAAATCTCTGTGTCCATTTATTTATCCTTTATTTTTTTTATTTTGATTGTTACCTTATTGTGCACTATATCTGTGTAACTTTATTAACCAAAAGGTAACGTTAAAATCTGCCAGATCCGATTTTCCCCCACTCTTGGACTACAATACTGGGCTTGCAAGTTGTATCAGAGCGGATGCTCATGGATTACGGCTTAACATCCTTGAGCCAAAGATCAAAATGGTCAACACAATAGAATGTGACATAGGTGATAACCTATTTACTCCACTTATGCTTAATGACCCAAATTTCATATATCTTGAAAATTGATTTCGTTTTGAATAGTGTTTGTGAAACCCTTTTTTATCGTCATATCAAAGTATCTTGTTTATTGGTTTCATAAATATCTTGTTGTATCGATTCCTGGGTTAAAGTTATACTATATTGAATCGATTACAAAAATCAACACTTGGTTTGTTTGATTCTTGATCTTAATCATTTATACTTTTAGAATCGTCAAGTTTTAATCATCATTATACATTGATTGTTGTGCTTTAAACATATCATTGTTAGAATAAATATCTATATACGTGTGCACATTCGATTCTTTAGTTCATATCATATATCTTTGAATGGATTGCGTATTTGGGAAAAATTATGTCAACACATTGCATCATTTATATCATTGTGGTTGGAATAGTAGGGTTAATTAATTCAATATTGTAAGCTAAAAATTGTTGAGAGTATTGTAGAACGCTTCCCATCGTCATTCGTAATCTTGATGTATCGTTGCGTGTTTGTCAATCGGGAATATACCATACTATTGTATAGCTCGTAACCCCACACCCGTAAGTTGGTTATAGTGAGACTTTCTAGGATAACCCTTGTGTAGGCTATAATACGCTTTCTAACCAAGCCCTTGTATAGGTAAGCGTGTGCGGCCTTCTAACCAAGCCCTTATGTTGGTTAGTGTAAGGCTTTGAGCCAAGCCTTTGTGCTGGTTTTTGAATACGACTTCTAGTCCCACCTGTAAGTTTACTAGCCAATAGTGTATTGCAAAATCTTGATCGCAGTGATTAGGTAGTGGACATAGGTTCAAGGAGAATATTACCACATTAAATCTCTGTGTCCATTTATCTTTCCTACATATTTTTTTTTTATTGTTACCTTATTGTGCACTGTATCTGTGTAACTATATTAACCAAAAGGTAACGGTAAAATCGGCCAATTCCAATTTTCCCCCACTCTTGGA
Organism: Paratinospora sagittata; assembly: GCA_035771175.1. NCBI lineage: Eukaryota > Viridiplantae > Streptophyta > Magnoliopsida > Ranunculales > Menispermaceae > Paratinospora > Paratinospora sagittata. Next base: position 17,838,973 of record CM069592.1, read on the forward strand.
CTACAATACTGGGCTAGCAAGTGGTATCAGAGCGGATGCTCATGGATTACGGCTTAACATCCTTGAGCCAAAGATCAAAATGGTCAACACAATAGAATGTGACTTAGGTGATAACCTATTTACTCCACTTATGCTTAATGACCAAAATTTCATATATCTTGAAAATTGATTTCGTTTTGAATAGTGTTTGTGAAACCCTTTTTGATCGTCATATCACAGTATCTTGTTCAGTGGTTTCATAAATATCTCGTGGTATCGATTCATGGGTTAAAGTTATACTATACTGAATCGATTACATAAATCAACACTTGGGTTGTTTGATTCTTGATCTTAATCATTTATACTTTTAGAATCGTCAAGTTTTAATCATCATTATATATTGATTGTTGTGCTTTAAACATATCATTGTTAGAATCAATATCTAGATACGTGTGCACATTCGATTCTTTCGTTCATATCGTATATTTTTGAATGGATTGCGTATTTGGGAAAAATTATATCAACACATTGCATCATTTAAATCATTGTGGTTGGAATAGTAGGGTTAATTAATTCAATATTGTAAGCTAAAAATTGTTGAGAGTATTCAATATTCGTAATCTTGATGTATCTTTGACGTGTTTGTCATTCGGGAATATACCATACTATTGTATAGCTCGTAGCCCCACACCCGTAAGTTGGTTATAGTGTGACTTTCTAGGCAAGCCCTTGTGTAGGCTAGAATATGGCTTTCTAACCAAGCCCTTGTGTAGGTAAGCATGTGTGGCTTTCTAACCAAGCCCTTATGTTAGTTTGTGTAAGGCTTTGAGCCAAGTTTTTGTGTTGGCTTTTGTATACGACTTCTAGTCACGCCCGTAAGTTTACTACCCAATATTGAATTGCAAAACTTGATCGCAGTGATTAGGTAGTGGACTTAGGTTCAACGAGAATTGTTCCACTCTTAATCTCTGTGTCCCTTTATCTTTCCTACATTTTTTTTATTTTGATTGTTACCTTATTGTGCACTATATCTGTGTAACTATATTAACCGAAAGATAACGTAAAAATCTACGAAGTCCGATTTACCCTCCCTTATGAACTACAATACTAGGCTAGCAAGTGGTATCAGATCGGATGCTCATGATTTAAGGCTTAACATCCTTGACCCAAAGATCAAAACGGTCAACACAATAGCCTGTGACTTAGGTGATAACCTATTTACTCCACTTAGGCTTAATGACCAAAATTTCATATATCTTGAAAATTGATTTCGTTTTGAATAGCGTTTGTGAAACCCTTTTTTATCGTCATATCAAAGTATCTTGTTTTGTGGTTTCATAAATATCTTGTTGTATCGATTCAGGGGTTAAAGTTATACTATACTGAATCGATTACATAAATCAACACTTGGTTTGTGTGATTCTTGATCTTAAGCATTTACACTTTTAGAATCGTGATGTTTTAATCATCATTATATATTGATTCTTGTGCTTTAAACATATCATTGTTAGAATCAATATCTAGATTCGTGTACACATTCGATTCTTTAGTTTATATCATATATATTTGGATAGATTGCATATTTGAGAAAAATTATATCAACACATTGCATCATTTAAATCATTGTGGTTGAAATAGTAGTGTTAAATAATTCAATATTGTAAGCTTAATATTGTTGGGAGTGTTGTAGAACGCTTTCCATCGTCATTCGTAATCTTGATGTATCGTTGACGTCTTTGTCAATCGGGAATATACCATACTATTGTATAGCTCGTAACCCCACACCCGTAAGTTGGTTATAGTGTGACTTTCTAGGCAGCCACTTGTGTAGGCTAGAATATGGCTTTCTAACCAAGACCTAGTGTAGGTAAGCGTGTGTGGCTCTCTAACCAAGCCCTTGTGTAGGTAAGCGTGTGTGGCTTTCTAACCAAGCCCTTATGTAAGTTAGTGTAAGGCTTTGAGCCAAGTTTTTGTGCTGGCTTTTGTATACGACTTCTGGTCACGCCCGTAAGTTTAGTACGCAATATTGTAATGCAAAATCTTGATCGCAGTGATTAGGTAGTGGACATAGGTTCAAGGAGAATTGTACCACTCTAAATCTCTGTGTCCATTTATCTATCCTACATTTTTTTTTATTTTGATTGTTACCTTATTGTGCACTATATCTGTGTAACTATATTAACCAAAAGGTAACGTTAAAATCGGCCAATTCCGATTTTTCCCCACTCTTGGACTACAATACTGGGCTAGCAAGTGGTATCAGAGAGGATGCTCATGGATTACAGCTTAACATCCTTGAGCCAATGATCAAAATGGTCAACACAATAGAGTGTGGCTTAGGTGATAACCTATTTACTCCACTTATGCTTAATGACCAAAATTTCATATATCTTGAAAATTGATTTCGTTTTGAATAGTGTTTGTGAAACCTTTTTTATCGTCATATCAAAGTATCTTGTTTATTGGTTTCATAAATATCTTGTTGTATCGATTCATGGGTTAAAGTTATACTATACTGAATCGAATACATAAATCAACACTTGGTTTGTTTGATTCTTGATTTTAATCATTTATACTTTTAGAATCGTCAAGTTTTAATCGTCATTATATATTGATTGTTCATGATTTAAGGCTTAACATCCTTGAGCCAAAGATGAAAATGGTCAACACCATAGAATGTGACTTAGGTGATAACCTTTTTACTCCACTTATGCTTAATGGCTAAAATTTCATACATCTAGAAAATTGATTTATTTTTGAATTGTATTTGTGAAACCCTTTTTGATCGTCATATCAAAGTATCTTGTTTAGTGCTTTCATAAATATCTTGTTGTATCGATTCATGCGTTAAAGTTATACTATACTGAATCGATTACATAAATCAACAGTTGGTTTGTTTGATTCTTGATCTTAATCATTTACACTTTTAGAATCGTCAAGTTTTAATCATCATTATATATTGATTCTTGGGCTGTAAACATATCATTGTTAGAATCAATATCTAGATACGTGTGAACATTCGATTCTTTAGTTCATACCATATATATTTGAATGGATTGCATATTCGAGAAAAATTATATCAACACATTGCATCATTTAAATCATTGTGGTTGGAATAGTAGTGCTAAATAATTCAATATTGTAAGCTTAATATTGTTGTGAGTGTTGTAGAACGCTTCTCGTCGTCATTCGTAATCCTGATGTATCGTTGACGTGTTTGTCAATCGGGAATATACCATACTGTTGATTAGCTCGTAACCGCATACCCGTAAGTTGGTTATAATGTGACTTTCTAGGAAAGCCCTTGTGTATCCTGGAATGTGGCTTTCTAACCAAGCCCTTGTGTAGGTAAGAGTGTGTGGCTCTCTAACCAAGCCCTAGCGTAGGTAAGCGTGTGTGGCTTTCTAACCAAGCCCTTATGTTAGTTAGTGTAAGGCTTTGAGCCACGTTTTTGTGCTGGCTTTTGTATACGACTTCTAGTCACGCCCGTAAGTTTACTACCCAATATTGTAATGCAAAATCTTGATCGCGGTGATTAGGTAGTGGACATAGGTTCAAGGAGAATTGTACCACTCTAAATCTCTGTGTCCATTTATCTATCTTACATTTTTTTTTTATTTTGATTGTTACCTTATTGTGCACTATATCTGTGTAACTATATTAACCAAAAGGTAATGTTAAAATCAGCCAATTCCGATTTTCCCCCACTCTTGGACTACAATACTGGGCTAGCAAGTGGTATCAGAGCGGATGCTCATGGATTACGGCTTAACATCCTTGAGCCAATGATCAAAATGGTCAACACAATAGAATGTGACTTAGGTGATAACCTATTTACTCCACTTATGCATAATGACCAAAATTTCATATATCTTGAATAGTGTTTGTGAAACCCTTTTTTATCGTCATATCAAAGTATCTTGTTTATTGGTTTCATAATATCTTGTTGTATCGATTCATGGGTTAAAGTTATATTATACTGAATCGATTACATAAATCAACACTTGGTTTGTTTGATTCTTGATCTTAATCATTTATACTTTCGGAATCGTCAAGTTTTAATCATCATTATATATTGATTCTTGTGCTTTAAACATATCACTGTTAGAATCAATATCTAGATTCGTGTACACATTCGATACTTTAGTTCATATCATATATATTTGGATATATTGCATATTTGGGAAAAATTATATCAATACATTGCATCATTTAAATCATTGTGGTTGGAATAACAGGGTTAATTAATTCAATATTGTAAGCTAAATATTGTTGAGAGTATTGTAGAACGCTTCTCATTGTCAATCGTAATCCTGATGTATCGTTGACGTGTTTGTCAATTGGGAATATACCATACTATTGTATAGCTCGTAACCCCATACCCGTAAGTTGGTTATAATGTGACTTTCTAGGCAAGCCCTTGTGTAGGCTAGAATATGGCTTTCTAACCGAGCCCTTGTGTAGGTAAGCGCGTGTGGCTTTCTAACCAAGCCCTTATGTTGGTTAGTGTATGGCTTTGAGCCAAGCCTTTGTGCTGGCTTTTGTATACAACTCCTAGTCACGTCTGTAAGTTTACTAGCCAATAGTGTATTGCAAAATCTTGATCGCAGTGATTAGGTAGTGGACATAGGTTCAAGGAGATTTGTACCACTCTAAATCTCTGTTTCCATTTATTTTTCCTTCAATTTTTTAAATTTTGATTGTTACCTTATTGTGCACTATATCTGTGTAACTATATTACCCGAAAGGTAACGTAAAAATCTGCCAAGTCCGATTTACCCCCCCTCTTTGACAACAATACTGGGCTAGCATGTGGTATCGGAGCGGATGCTCATGATTTAAGGCTTAACATCCTTGAGCCAAATATGAAAATGGTCAACACCATAGAATGTGACTTAGGTTATAACCTATTTAGTCCGCTTATGCTTAATGACCAAAATTTCAAATATCTTGAAAAGTGATTTCATTTTGAATAGTGTTTGTGAAACCCTTTTTTATCGTCATATCAAAGTATCTTGTTTAGTGGTTTCATAAATATCAAGTTGTATCGATTCATGTGTTAAAGTTATTGTATACTGAATCGATTACATAAATCAACACTTGGCATGTTTGATTCTTCATCTTAATCATTTACACTTTTAGAATCGTCAAGTTTTAATCGTCATTATATACTGATTCTTGTGCTTTAAACATATCATTGTTAGAATCAATATCTAGATTCGTGTGCACATTCGATTCTTTAGTTCATTTCATATATATTTGGATAGATTGCATATTTGAGAAAAATTATATCAACACATTGCATCATTTAAATCATTGTGGTTGAAATAGTAGTGTTAAATAGTTAAATATTGTAAGCTTAATATTGTTGAGAGTGTTGTAGAACGCTTCTCATCGTCATTCGTAATCTTGATGTATCATTGACGTGTTTGCCAATCGGGAATATACCATACTATTGGATAGCTCGTAACCATACACCCGTAAGTTGGTTATAGTGTGACTTTCTAGGTAAGCCCTTGTGTAGGCTAGAATATGGCTTTCTAACCAAGCCCTTGTGTAGGTAAGCGTGTGTGGCTCTCTAACCAAGCCCTTGTGTAGGTAAGCATGTGTGGCTTTCTAACCAAGCCCTTATGTTAGTTTGTGTAAGGCTTTGAGCCAAGTTTTTGTGCTGGCTTTTGTATACGACTTCTAGTCACGCCCGTAAGTTTACTACCCAATATTGTAATGCAAAATCTTGATCGCAGTGATTAGGTAGTGGACATAGGTTCAAGGAGAATTGTACCACTCTAAATCTTTGTGTCCATTTTTCTTTCCTACATTTTTTTCTTATTTTGATTGTTACCTTATTGTGCACTATATCTGTGTAACTATATTAACCAAAAGGTAACGTTAAAATCTGCCAAGTCCGATTTACCCTCCCTTTTGGACTACAATACTGGGCTTGCAAGTTGTATCAGAGCGGATGCTCATGAATTACGGCTTAACATCGTTGAGCCAAAGATCAAAATGGTCAACACCATAGAATGTGACTTAAGTGATAACCTATTTACTCCACTTATGCTTAATGACCAAACTTTCATATATCTTGAAAATTGATTTCTTTTTGAAGAGTGTTTGTGAAACCCTTTTTTATCGTCATATCAAAGTATCTTGTTTAGTGGTTTCATAAATATCAATTTGTATCGATTCATGTGTAAAGTTATTGTATACTGAATCGATTACATAAATCAACACTTAGCATGTTTGATTCTTCATCTTAATCATTTACACTTTTAGAATCGTCAAGTTTTAATCATCATTATATATTGATTCTTGTGCTTTAAACATATCATTGTTAGAATCAATATCTAGATACGTGTGCACATTCGATTCTTAAGTTCATATCATATATATTTGAATGGATTGCATATTTGGGAAAAATTATATCAACACATTGCATCATTTAAATCATCGTGGTCGGAATAGTAGTGTTAATCAATTCAATATTGTCAACTTAATATTGTTGAGCGTGTTGTAGAACGCTTCTCATTGTCATTCGTAATCCTGATGTATCGTTAACGTGTTTGTCATTCTGGAATATACCCTACTCTTGTATAGCTCGTAACCCCACACCCGTAAGTTGTTATAGTTTGACTTTCTAGGCAAGCCCTTGTGTAGGCTAGAATATGGCTTTCTAACCAAGCCCTTGTGTAGGTAAGCGTGTGTGGCTTTCTAACCAATCCCTTATGTCGGTTAGTGTAAGGCTTTGAAGCAAGCCTTTGTGCTGGCTTATGTATACGACTTCTAGTCACGCCCGTAAGTTTACTAGCCAATATTGTATTGCAAAATCTTGATCGGAGTGATTAGGTAGTGGACATAGGTTCAAGGAGAATTGTACCTCTCTAAATCTCTGTGTCCATTTATCTTTCCTACATTTTTTTTTTGTTTTGATTTTTATCTTATTGTGCACTATATCTGTGTAACTATATTAACCGAAAGGTATCGTAAAAATCTGCCAAGTCCTATTTACCCCCCTCTTGGAATACTAGGCTAGCAAGTGGTATCAGAGCGGATGCTCATGATATATGGCTTAACATCCTTGAGCCAAAGATCAAAATGGTCAACACCATACAATGTGACTTAGGTGATAACCTATTTACTCCACTTATGCTTAATGACAAAAATTTCATCTATATTGAAAATTGATTTCGTTTTGAATTGTGTTTGTTAAACCCCTTTTGATCGTCATATCAAAGTATCTTGTTTAGTGCTTTCATAAATATCTTGTTGTATCGATTCTTGTGTTAAAGTTATACTATACTGAATCGATTACATAAATCAACACTTGGTTTGTTTGATTCTTGATCTTAATCATTTACACTTTTAGAATCGTCAAGTTTTAATCATCATTATATATTGATTCTTGTGCTTTAAACATGTCATTGTAAGAATCAATATCTAGATACGTGTGCACATTCGATTCTTAAGTTCATATCATATATATTTGAATGGATTGCATATTTGGGAAAAATTATATCAACACATTGCATCATTTAAATCATTGTGGTTGGAATAGTAGTGTTAATGAATTCAATATTGTAAGCTTAATATTGTTGAGAGTGTTGTAGAACGCTTCTCGTCGTCGTTCGTAATCTTGATGTATCGTTGATGTGTTTGTCATTCGGGAATATACCATACTATTGTATAACTCGTAACCCCACACCCGCAAGTTGGTTATAGTTTGGGTTTCTGGGCAAGCCCTTGTGTAGGCTAGAATATGGCTTTCTAACCATCCCTTGTGTTGGGAAGCGTGTGTGGCTTTCTAACCTAGCCCTTATCTTGGTTAGTGTAAGGCTTTGAGGCAAGCCTTTGTGCTGGCTTTTGTGTACGACTTCTAGTCCCGCCTGTAAGTTTACTAGTCAATATTGTATTGCAAAATCTTGATCGTAGTGATTAGGTAGTGGACATAGGTTCAAGGAGAATTGTACCACTCTAGGTGTCCATTTATCTTTCCTACATTTTTTTTTGATTGTTACCTTATTGTGGTTTAAACATGTCATTGTAAGAATCAATATCTAGATACGTGTGCACATTCGATTCTTAAGTTCATATGATATATATTTGAATGGATTGCATATTTGGGAAAAATTATATCAACACATTGCATCATTTAAATCATTGTGGTTGGAATAGTAGTGTTAATGAATTCAATATTGTAAGCTTAATATTGTTGAGAGTGTTGTAGAACGCTTCTCGTCGTCATTCGTAATCTTGATGTATCGTTGATGTGTTTGTCATTCGGGAATATACCATACTATTGTATAACTCGTAACCCCACACCCGCAAGTTGGTTATAGTTTGAGTTTCTGGGCAAGCCCTTGTGTAGGCTAGAATATGGCTTTCTAACCATCCCTACTATATCTGTGCAACTATATTAACCGAAAGGTAACGTAAAAATCTGCCAAGTCCGATTTTCCCCTCCTCTTGGACTACAATACTGGGCTAGCAAGTAGTATCAGGGCAGATGCTCATGATTTAAGGCTTGACATCCTTGAGCCAAAGATCAAAATGGTGAACACCATACAATGTGACTTGGGTTGTAACCTATTTACTCCACTTATGCTTAATGACCAAAATTTCATATACCTTTAAAATTGATTTCGTTTTGATTAGTGTTTGTGAAACCCTTTTTTATCGTCATATCAAAGTCTCTTGTTTAGTGGTTTCATAAATATCTAGTTGTATCGATTCATGTGTTAAAGTTATACTATACTGAATCGATTACATAAATCAACACTTGGTTTGGTTGATTCTTGATCTTACTCATTTACACTATTAGAATCGTCAAATTTCAATCATCATTATATATTGATTCTTGTGCTGTAAACATATCATTGTTAGAATCAATATCTAGATACGTGTGCACATTCGATTCTTAAGTTCATATCATATATATTTGAATGGATTGCATATTTGGAAAAAATTATATCAACACATTGCATCATTTAAATCATTGTGGTTGGAATAGTAGTGTTAATGAATTCAATATTGTAAGCTTAATATTGTTGAGAGTGTTGTAGAACGCTTCTCATCGTCATTCGTAATCCGGATGTATCGTTGACATGTTTGTCATTCGGGAATATACCATACTATTGTATAGCTCGTAACCCCACACCCGTAAGTTGGTTACAGTTTGAGTTTCTAGACATGCCCATGTGTAGGCTAGAATATGGCTTTCTAACCAAGCCCTTGTGTTAGTAAGCGTGTGTGGCTTTCTAACCAATCCCTTATGTCGGTTAGTGTAAGGCTTTGAGGCAAGCCTTTGTGCTGGCTTTTGTATACGACTTCTAGTCACGCCCGTAAGTTTAATAGCCAATATTGTATTGCAAAATCTTGATCAGAGTGATTAGGTAGTGGACCTAGGTTCAAGGAGAATTGTACCACTCTAAATCTCTGTGTCCATTTATCTTTCCTACATTTTTTTTTATTTTCATTGTTTCCTAATTGTGCACTATATCTATGTAAGTATATTAACCGAAAGGTAACTTAAAAATCTGCCAAGTCCTATTTACCCCCCTCTTGGACTACAATACTGGGCTAGCAAGTGGTATCAGAGCGGATATTCATGATTTATAGCTTAACATCCTTGAGCCAAAGATCAAAATGGTCAACACCATACAATGTGACTTAGGTGATAACTTATTTACTCCACTTATGCTTAATGACAAAAATTTCATCTATCTTGAAAATTGATTTCGTTTTGAATTGTGTTTGTTAAACCCTTTTTGATCGTCATATCAAAATATCTTGTTTAGTGTTTTCATAAATATCTTGTTGTATCGATTCATGTGTTAAAGTTATACTATACTGAATCGATTACATAAATCAACACTTGGTTTGTTTGATTCTTGATCATAATCATTTACACTTTTAGAATCGTCAAGTTTTAATCAGCATTATATATTGATTCTTGTGTTTTAAAGATATCATTGTAAGAATCAATATCTAGATAAGTGTGCACATTCGATTCTTAAGTTCATATCATATATATTTGAATGGATTGCATATTTGGGAAAAATTATATCAACACATTGCATCATTTAAATCATTGTGGTTGGAATAGTAGTGTTAATTAATTCAATATTGCAAGCTTAATATTGTTGAGAGTGTTGTAGAACGCTTCTCTTCGTCATTCGTAATCTTGATGTATCGTTGACGTGTTTGTCATTCGGGAATATACCATACTATTGTATAGCTCGTAACCCCACACTCGTAAGTTGGTAATAGTTTGACTTTCTAGGCAAGCCCTTGTGTAGGCTAGAATATGGCTTTCTAACCATCCCTTGGGTAGGTAAGCGTGTCACGACCCACTATACGTGACGTCATGACCGGCACGGGAACCTCCGAGTATACCCTCCGTCGGTACACCCGACGTCCCGTCAGCCTAAAATACATATACGAATCCCCAAAAAGAAATAAAAGTACATCATTAACAACCAACTATCATGATCATAATGAAATAAAATATTACTTCTCCAAAGTTTTACAAACATAAAATTTCAAAGTCTTCAAAATGATACAAAACCCAACGCATCCCAACTATGTGTTAAATATACTATTACTAGGTGTTATCATGTACATAATTATCAAAATACAAAACTAAATGTACAACACCTACATGAAACAAAAACAAGGGAAGCTCCGCAGTCAAGCCTTCCCTTTTCCTTTTCTATCAGATCCTGAAAGAAGATGGTGAGGTGTGAGCTACAGCCAGCTCAGTGAATGTTATTTACAAGTGGCATATACGTGCATTTATAAAACATGGTAAGATCATAAAACAGTTGAAATATCATGATGACGAAATATATTACATACATGCTAACATAATGCATCAAGTCATACATAAGACGATGCATAACATTTTGTAGTCATGCTCATGCAATCCTAACACCTCCTGAGTATGGGGGTTTCAAGGCCTGGTGCGCGACACACAGCGCCCGAACACACACACAATACTCGTATTCTAATAGGGTTTATGGGGTCGTGCAGCACGTAGGATTATTTTAAACAAACCTACCCATACACAAGGCATAAAACCCTCTGCCAGGTACACAACTGGGATCGCCGCTAGACTTACGAGAATTCCCAAAAAGAGGAAATTCCAACTAGGGGCCTCAACCCAAATTGTCATCCCAATGAATTATGCTCAAATGAATTTCATGGAATATGAAAACATGCATACCATCATACATAAGTATTTAAAACATTTCTATACTACAATGCCACATATAAATAATCCAAAAGTAAAAGAACACTCACACTTGATTGGCTAAGTCTAGCCAATCCAATTGCCAAAACTCTCCAATTGACTAAACGGGTTCAAGATCAATCACAAGACCTGAAAATAACATGGTTCACACAACTGAAAATCAGTCATAAAGTGTGTCAAAACCCCATGTTCAAACCCAATCTAAAGTCAATTAGATTCTAAATTGATTACCCCATTGAGCCAATTTCCATATTGCCCAACTTGATCATTTAGACTCAATTAAACTAAGATTGACCTAAATTGAATGTAATAGGGTGATCCCATGATCCAACCACTAATATACATGAAATTCAATTATAATTAGGGTCAATTAGACTATACATCAAGTCAATTTCATCAATTGACTAAGTCTTGATCAAAATCCCCAATTAGGCCAATATAAAACATAAGGTCAAAATGAACTAAGTCATATCAATTTAACATAGGTACTAACATTTTAAACCCATGATTCTACTTAATTTGGGTCCAATTAAACAATCCCCAAGTCAATTTCACAAATTGACTTGCTTTGGGTGAAAACTCCCAATTTGGGCAAAATCCCCAAATTACATGCAAAATTACCAAATACTTAGCTTAGATCAAAATTAGTCAATCTTAGGATATTCATTATGTGAACCCACTGAATTCAATCATCAAACAACTCTAATCATGTCCAATTAGACCTACATTGCATAATTTTCCAGATTTTATATCAAGAGCATCAAAAGCCCCAAATCTGGAAATTTTTATACATATGCCCTATTGCCAATTTTACACTAGGGCACCATGTTCAACCATGAATTTTACTGATCTTGCAACATGGAATCATCCACAATGGCCACTAGATCAACATAGTTGACATGCAAACATTTTGAAAAAGTCTAAGGCCATAAACTAAGTTTAGGTCATTTGAACTAAACCTTCCAATTTCTTGCTAGAAATTGGGGCTTTCACCATTAGTGTACTCCTTACACTCTCTAATCACACATATGTGATATGCAAGACTCAACTCCAACTTTGGTCTTCCACCCATCCAAGGTTCATCACAATGCATGCATCAAAATGAAACCCTCATGCTCAAAATAAAGCTATCATGCAACTAATAGAGAGATTCAAGGAAGAAATGGAGGAAAAATACAAACCTTAAGGTGTTCTTGAGCAAGAAACCACCAAACCCTAACTTTCCTCTCCTTTTCTCCTCTCCAGCACCTTTCTCTCTTTTCTGGCTGAGAAATGAGCAAATGAACCTAAAATCACGTTTTGGTTGCTTAAATAGATAAGCTTAGGCCCACAACTAAAAGTTGTCAAAACTATCAAAAACCCAGTTTTCCTGTTACAGTACTTGATTTTAGATAGTCCATGTCTTGCAAAATACGCACGACTTTAACATCTTAACCCTACAAACTTTGAATGATTAAGTTATCAACATTCTGGTAAATTTTAGGCTCAATCAACGGTGGGATTGTGAGATCTATCTGTTTGATCAAAACGGCGTAAGAAAATCCCAGAATCCATGAAACAGTGTTTTGGGCGTTATAACTCAAATTAGGTAACTCCAATTAAGATCTTGACCGTTCATAATGAAGATCTATCATATAATAATGAGCTGACAAAATTTCAGCCCAATCAGACAACGGATCTAGGAGATCAAACCATGGATGTAAGTTGTGACAGAAATAGAAAGCTCCACTGGATCCAAAACACCGTTTTTGAAATGTTTTGACGTCGAACGGGTCTCCGATGGTTCCGAAATTTCATGCGTACCCTTTATGACCTAAAATCATGCAAAGACACTCGAACTTACGTACTTCGAGCATCAAAATACATATACACATACGTATACAAATACGTATACGGGTACACTATGGGTCAAAATGACGTCACCCAAAGGCACGGGTGCTACAAAGCGTGTGTGGCTTTCTAACCTAGCCCTTTTGTTGGTTAGTGTAAGGCTTTGAGGCAAGCCTTTGTGCTAGCTTTTGTGTACGACTTCTAGTCACGCCCGTAAGTTTACAAGCCAATATTGTGTTGCAAAATCTTGATCGCAGTGATTAGGTAGTGGACATAGGTTCAAGGATAATTGTACCACTCTAAATCTCTGTGTTCATTTATCTTTCCTACATTTTTTTTATTTTGATTGTTACCTTATTGTGCACTATATCTGTGTAACTATATTAACCGAAAGGTAAAGTAAAAATCTGCCAAGTCCGATTTTCCCCCCTCTTGGACTACAATACTTGGCTAGCAAGTGGTATCAGAGCAGATGCTCATGATTTAAGGCTTAACATCCTTGAGCCAAAGATTAAAATGGTCAACACCATAGAATGTGACTTAGGTGATAACCTATTTACTCCACTTATGCTTAATGACCAAAATTTCTTATATCTTGAAAATTGATTTCGTTTTGAATAGTGTTTGTGAAACCCTTTTTTATCGTCATATCAAAGTATCTTGTGTAGTGGTTTCATAAATATCTTGTTGTATCGATTCATGTGTTTTAGTTATAGTATACTGAATCGATTACATAAATCAACACTTGGTTTGTTTGATTCTTGATCTTAATCATTCAGACTTTTAGAATCGTCAAGTTTTAATCATCATCATATATTCATTCTTGTGCTTTAAACATATCAATGTTAGAATCAATATCTAGATATGTGTGCACATTCGATTCTTAAGTTCCTATCATATATATTTGAATTGATTGCATATTTGGGAAAAATTATATAAACTTTTTGCATCATTTAAATCATTGTGGTTGGAATAGTAGTGTTAATCGATTCAATATTGTAAGCTTAATATTGTTGAGAGTATTGTAGAACGGTTCTCATCGTCATTCGTAGTCTTGATGTATCATTGACGTGTTTGTCATTCGGGAATATACCATACTATTGTATAGCTCATAACCCCACACCCGTAAGTTGTTATAGTTTGACTTTCTAGGCAAACCCTTCTGTAGGTGAACGTGTGTGGCTTTCTAACCAAGCCCTTATGTTGGTTAGTGTAAGGCTTCGAGGCAAGCCTTTGTGCTGGCTTTTGTATACGACTTCTAGTCACGCCCGTAAGTTTACTAGCCAATATTGTATTGCTAAATCTTGATCGCTGTGATTAGGTAGTGGACATAGGTTCAAGGAGAATTGTACCACTCTAAATCTCTGTGTCCATTTATCTTTCCTACATTTTTTTCAATTTTGATTGTTACCTTATTGTGCACTATATCCGTGTAACTATATTAACCGAGAGGTAACGTAAAAATCTGCCAAGCCCGATTTACCCCCCTTCTTGGACTACAATACTGGGCAAGCAAGTGGTATCAGAGCGGATGCTCATGATTTAAGGCTTAACATCCTTGAGCCAAAGATCAAAATGGTCAACAGCATAAAATGTGACTTAGGTGATAACCTATTTACTCCACTTACGCTTAGTGACAAAAATTTAATATATCTTGAAAATTGATTTTGTTTTGAATAATGTTTGTTAAACCCATTTTGATCGTCATATCAAAGTATCTTGTTTAGTGCTTTCATTAATATCTTGTTGTATCGATTCATGTGTTAAAGTTATACTATACTGAATCGATTACATAAATCAACACTTGGTTTGTTTGATTCTTGATCTTAATCATTTACACTGTTAGAATCGTCAAGTTTTAATCAGCATTATATATTGATTCTTGTGCTTTAAACATATCATTGTTAGAATCAATATCTAGATACGTGTGCACATTCGATTCTTAAGTTCATATCATTTATATTTGAATTGATTGCATATTTGGGAAAAATTATATCAACACATTGCATCATTTAAATCTTTGTGGTTGGAATAGTAGTGTTAATTAATTCAATATTGTAAGCTTAATATTGTTGAGAGTGTTGTAGAACGCTTCCCGTCGTCATTCGTAATCTTGATGTATCGTTGACATGTTTGTCATTCGGGAATATACCATACTATCGAATAGCTCGTAACCCCACACCCGTAAGTTGGTCATAGTTTGACTTTCTAGGCAAGCCCTTGTGTAGGCTAGAATATGGCTTTTTAACCACGCCGTTCGGTAGGTAAGCGTGTGTGGCTTTCTAACCAAGCCCTTATGTTGGTAGTGTAAGGCTTTGAGGCAAGCCTTTGTGCTGGCTTTTGTATACGACTTCAAGTCACGCCCGTAAGTTTACTAGCCAATATTGTATTGCAAAATCTTGATCGCAGTGTTTAGGTAGTGGACATAGGTTCAAGGAGAATTGTACCACTCTAAATCTCTGTGTCCATTTATCTTTCCTACATTTTTTTTTATTTTGATTGTTACCTTATTGTGGACTGTATCTGTGTAACTATATTAACCGAAAGGTAACGTAAAAATCTGCCAAGTCGGATTTACCACCCCTCTTGGACAACAATACTGGGCTGGCAAGTGGTATCAGAGCGGATGCTCATGATTTAAGGCTTAACATCCTTGAGCAAAAGATCAAAATGGTCAACACCATATAATGTGACTTAGATGATAATCTATTTACTCCACTTACGCTTAATGACCAAAATTTCGTATATCTTGAAAATTGAATTCGTTTTGAATAGTGTTTGTGAAACCCTTTTTTATCGTCATATCAAAGTATCTTGTGTAGTGGTTTCATAAATATCTTGTTGTATCGATACATGTGTTTAAGTTATACTATACTGAATCGATTACATAAATCAACACTTGGTTTGTTTGATTCATGATCGTAGTCATTCAGACTTTTAGAATCGTCAAGTTTTAATCATCATCATATATTGATTCTTGTGCTTTAAACATATCAATGTTAGAATCAATATCTAGATATGTGTGCACATTCGATTCTTAAGTTGATATCATATATATTTGAATGGATTGCATATTTGAGAAAAATTATATCAACACATTGCATCATTTAAATCATTGTGGTTGGAATAGTAGTGTCAATTAATTCAATATTATAAGCTTAATATTGTAGAGAGTGTTGTAGAACGCTTCTCATCGTCATTCGTAATCTTGATGTATCGTTGACGTGTTTGTCATTCGGGAATATACCATACTATTCTACAGCTCGTAACCCCACACCCGTAAGTTGGTTATAGTTTGAATTTCAAGACAAGCCTTGTGTAGGCTAGAATATGGCTTTCTAACCAAGCCCTTGTGTAGGTAAGCGTGTGTGGCTTTCTAACCAGGCCCTTATGTTGGTTAGTGTAAGGCTTTGAGGCCAGCCTTTGTGCTGGCTTTTGTATACGACTTATAGTCATGCCCGTAAGTTTACTAGCCAATATTGTATTGCAAAATCTTGATCGCAGTGATTAGGTAGTGAACATAGGTTCAAGGAGAATTGTACCATTTTAAATCTCTGTGTCCATTTATCTTTCCTACATTTTTTTTCTATTTTGATTGTTACCTTGTTGTGCACTATATCTGTGTAACTATATTAACCAAAAGGTAACATAAAAATCTGCCAAGTCCGATTTACCCCCCTCTTGGACTACAATACTGGGCTAGCAAGTGGTACCAGAGCGGATGCTCATGATTTAAGGCTTAACATCTTTGAGCCAAAGATCAAAATGGTCAACACCATTGAATGTGACTTAGGTGATAACCTATTTACTCCACTTACGCTTAATTACAAAAATTTCATATATCTTGAAAATTGATTTCGTTTTGAATAGTGTTTGTTAAACCCTTTTTGATCGTCATATCAAAGTATCTTGTATAGTGCTTTCATAAATATCTTGTTGTATAGATTCATGTGTTAAAGTTATACTATACTGAATCGATTACATAAATCAACACTTGGTTTGTTTGATTCTTGATCTTAATCAATTACACTTTTAGAATCGTCAAGTTTTAATCATCATTATATATTGATTCTTGTGCTTTAAACATATCATTGTTAGAATCAATATCTAGATACGTGTGCACATTCGATTCTTAAGTTCATATCAAATATATTTGAATGGATTGCATCTTTGGGAAAAATTATATCAACACATTGCATCATTTAAATCATTGTGGTTGGAAGAGTAGTGTTAATCAATTCAATATTGTAAGCTTAATATTGTTGAGAGTGTTGTAGAACGCTTCTCATCGTCATTCATAATCCTGATGTATCGTTGACGTGTTTGTCATTCAGTTATATACCATAATATTGTATAGCTCGTAACCCCACACCCGTAAGTTGTTATAGTTTGACTTTCTAGGCAAGCCCTTGTGTAGGCTAGAATATGGCTTTCTAACCAAGCCCTTGTGTAGGTTAGTGTAAGGCTTTGAGGCAAGCCTTTGTGCTGGCTTTTGTGTACGACTTCCTGTCACGCCCATATGTTTACTAGCCAATATTTTATTGCAAAATCTTGATCGCAGTGATTAGATAGTGGACATAGGTTGAAGGAGAATTGTACAACTCTAAATCTCTGTGTCCATATATCTTTCCTACATTTCTTTTAAATTTGATCGTTACCTTATTGTGCACTATATCTGTGTAACTATATTAACCGAAAGGTAACATAAAAATCTGCCAAGTCCGATTTACCCCCCTTCTTGGACTACAATACTGGGCTAGCAAGTGGTATCAGAGTGGATGTTCATGATTTAAGGCTTAACATCCTTGAGCCAAATATCAAAATGGTCAACACCATAGAATGTGACTTAGGTGATAACCTATTTACACCAATTACGCTTAATGACCAAAATTTCATATATCTTGAAAATTGATTTTGTTTTGAATAGTGTTTGTTAAACCCTTTTTGATCGTCATATCAAAGTATCTTGTTTAGTGGTTTCGTAAATATCTTGTTGTATAGATTCATGTGTTAAAGTTATACTATACTAAATCGATTACATAAATCAACACTTGGTTTGTTTGATTCTATATCTTATTCATTTACACTTTTAGAATCGTCAAGTTTTAATCATAATTATATATTGATTCTTGTGCTTTAAACATATCATTGTGAAAATCAATATCTAGATACGTGTGCACATTCGATTCTTAAGTTCATATCATATATCTTTGAATGGATTGCATATTTGGGAAAAATTATATCAACACATTGCATCATTTAAATCATTGTGGTTGGAATAGTAGTGTTAATTAATTCAATATTTTAAGCTTAATATTGTTGAGAATGTTGTAGAACGCTTCTCATCGTCATTCGTAATCTTGATGTATTGTTGACGTGTTTGTCATTCGGGAATATACCATACTATTGTATAGCTCGTAACCCCACACCCGTAAGTTGGTTATAGTTTTACTTTCTAGGCAAGCCCTTGTGTAGGCTAGAATATGGCTTTCTAACTAAGCCCTTGTGTAGGTAAGCGTGTGTGGCTTTCTAACCAAGCCATTATGTTGGTTAGTGTAAGGCTTCAAGCCAAGCCTTTGTGTTGGCTTTTGTATACGACTTCTAGTCACGCCCGTAAGTTTACTAGTCAATATTGTATTGTAAAATCTTGATCGCAGTGATCAGGTAGTGGGCATAGGTTCAAGGAGAACTGTACCACTCTAAATCTCTATGTCAATTTATCTTTCCTACATTTATTTTTTATTTGATTGTTACCTTGTTGTGTACTACATCTGTGTAACTATATTAACTGAAAGTTAACGTAAAAATCTGCCAAGTCCGATTTACCCCCAAACATGGACTACAATATTGGGCTAGCAAGTGGTATCAGTCGGATGCTTATGATTTAAGGCTTAACATCCTTGAGCCAAAGATCAAAATGGTCAACACCATAGAATGTGACTTAGCTGATAACCTATTTACTCCACTTAAGCTTAATGACCAAAATTTCATATATCTTGAAAATTGATTTCATTTTGAATAGTGTTTGTGAAACCCTTTTTGATCGTCATATCACTGTATCTTGTTTAGCGGTTTCTTAAATATCTTGTGGTGTCGATTCATGTGTTAAAGTTATACTATACTGAATCAATTTCATAAATCAACACTTGCTTTGTTTGATTCTTGATCTTAATCATTTACACATTTAGAATCGTCAAGTTTTAATCATCATTATATATTGATTGTTGTGCTTTAAACATATCATTGTTAGAATCAATATCTAGATACGTGTGCACATTCGATTCTTTAGTTCATATCATATATATTTGAATGGATTGCATATTTGACAAAAATTATATCAACACATTGCATGATTTAAATCATTGTGGTTGGAATAGTAGTGTTAATTAATTCAATATTGTAAGCTTAATATTGAGAGTGTTGTAGAATGCTTGTCATCGTCATTCGTAATCTGGATGTATCGTTGGCGCGTTTGTCATTCGGTAATATATCATACTATTGTATAGCTCGTAACCCAATACCCGTAAGTTGGCTATAGGTTGACTTTCTAGGCAAGCCGTTTAGGCTAGAATATGGGTTTCTAAC
The DNA here is from genome assembly GCA_035771175.1 of Paratinospora sagittata. Classification (NCBI taxonomy): domain Eukaryota; kingdom Viridiplantae; phylum Streptophyta; class Magnoliopsida; order Ranunculales; family Menispermaceae; genus Paratinospora; species Paratinospora sagittata. Next base: position 17,858,615 of record CM069592.1, read on the forward strand.
CAAGCCGTTGTGTAGGTAAGCGTGTGTGGCTTTCAAACCAAGCCCTTATTTTGGTTAGTGTAAGGCTTTGAGGCAAGCCTCTGTGCTGGCTTTTGTATACGACTTCTAGTCACGCCCGTAAGTTTACGAGCCAATATTGTATTGCAAAATTATGATCGCAGTGATCAGGTAGTGAACATAGGTTCACGGAGAACTGCACAACTCTAAATCTCTGTGTGCATTTATCTTTCCAACATTTTTTTTATTTTGATTGTTACCAATTGTGCACTATTTCGGTTTAACTATATTAACTGAAAGGTAACACAAAAATCTTCTAAGTCCAATTTACCCCCCATCTCGGACAATAATACTGGGCTAGCAAGTGGTATCAGAGCGGATGCTCATGATTTAAGGCTTAACATCCTTGAGCCTAAGAATAAAACGATCAACACCATAGAATGTGACTTAGGTGATAACCTATTTACTCCACTTACGCTTAATGACCTAAATTTCATATATCTTGAAAACTGATTTCGTTTTGAATAGCGCTTATGAAACCCTTTTTGATCGTCATTTCACTGTATCTTGTTTAGTGGTTTCATAAATTTCTTGTGGTATCGATTTATGTGTTAAAGTTATACTATACTGAATCAATTTCTTAAATCAACACTTGCTTTGTTTGATTCTTGATCTTAATCATTTACACATTTAGAATCGTCAGGTTTTAATCATCATTATATATTGATTGTTGTGCTTTAAACATATCATTGTTAGAATCAATATCTAGATACGTGTGCACATTCGATTCTTTTGTTCATATCATATATTTTTGAATCGATTGCATATTTGAAAAAAATTATATCAACACATTGCATCATTTAAATCATTGTGGTTGGAATAGTAGTGTTAATTAATTCAATATTGTAAGCTTACTGTTTTTGAGAGTGTTGAAGAACGCTTCTCATCGTCATTCGTAATCTTGATGTATCGTTGACGTCTTTGTCATTCGGGAATATACCATACTATTGTATAGCTCGTAACCCCACACCCGTAAGTTCGTTATAGTTTGACATTCTAGGCAAGACCTTGTGTAGGCTAGAATATGGCTTTCTAACCAAGCCCTTGTGCAGGTAAGCGTGTGTGGCTTTCTAACCAAGCCTTTGTGTTGGTTAGTGCAAGGCTTTGAGGCAAGCCTTTGTGCTAGCTATTGTGTACGACTTCTAGTTACGCCCGTAAGTTTACTAGCCAATATTGTATTACAAAATCTTGATCGCAGTGATCAGGTAGTGGACTTTGGTTCAAGGACCACTCTAAATCTCATTGTCCATTTATCTTTCCAGCATTTTTTTTTATTTTGATTGTTACCTTATTGTGCACTATATCTGTGTAACTATATTAACCGAAAGGTAACGTAAAAATCTGCCAAGTCCAATTTACCCCCCTCTTGGACTACAATACTGGGCTAGCAAGTGGTATTAAAGCAGATGCTCATGATTTAAGGCTTAACATCCTTGTGCCAAAGATCAAAATGGTCAACACCATAGAATGTGACATAGGTGATAACCTATTTACTCCACTTACGCTTAATTACCAAAATATCATATATCTTGAAAATTGATTTCGTTTTTGAATAGTGTTTATGAAACCCTTTTTTTTCGTCATATCAAAGTATCTTGTCTAGTTGTTTCATAAATATCTTGTTGTATCGATTCATGTGTTAAACTTACACTATACTAAGTCGATTACATAAATCAACAGTTGGTTTGTTTGATTCTTGATCTTAAACATTTACACTTTTAGAATCGTCAAGTTTTAATTATCAATATATATTGATTCTTGTCCTGTAAGCATATCATTGTTAGAATCATTATCTAGATACGTGTGCACATTCGATTCTTAAGTTCATATCATATATATTTGAATGGATTGCATATTTGAGAAAAATTATATCAACACATTGCATCATTTAAATCATCATGGTCGGAATAGTAGTGTTAATCAATTCAATATTGTCAACTTAATATTGTTGAGAGTGTTGTAGAACGCTTCTCATTGTCATTCATAATCCTGATGTATCGTTAACGTGTTTGTCATTCTGGAATATACCCTACTCTTGTATAGCTCGTAACCCCACACCCGTAAGTTGTTATAGTTTGACTTTCTAGGCAAGCCCTTGTGTAGGCTAGAATATGGCTTTCTAACCAAGCCCTTGTGTAGGTATGCGTGTGTGACTTTCTAACCAAGCCCTTATGTTGGTTAGTGTAAGGCTTTGAGGCAAGCCTTTCTGCTGGCTTTTGTATACGACTTCTAGTCACGCCCGTAAGTTTACTAGCAAATATTGTTTTGCAAAATCTTGATCGCAGTGATGAGGTAGTGGACATAGGTTCAAGGACAACTGAACCACTCTAAATCTTTGTGTGCATTCATCCTTCCTACATTTTTTTTCATTTTGATTGTTACCAATTGTGCACTATAGCGGTTTAACCATATTAACCGAAAGGTAATGCAAAAATCTTCTAAGTCCAATTTACCCCCCCTCTTGGACAATAATACTGGGCTAGCAAGTAGTATCATAGCAGATGCTCAATATTTAAGGCTTAACATCCTTGAGCCAAAGATTAAAATGGTCAACACCATAGAATGTGACTTAGGTGATAATCTATTTACTCCACTTACGCTTAATGACCAAAATTTCGTATATCTTGAAAATTGATTTCGTTTTGAATAGTGTTTGTGAAACCCTTTTTGATCGTCATATCACTGTATCTTATTTAGTGGTTTCCTAAATATCTTGTGGTATCGATTCATTTGTTAAAGTTATACTATACTGAATCAATTTCATAAATCAACACTTGCTTTGTTTAATTCTTGATCTTAATCATTTACACATTTTGAATCGTCAAGTTTTAATCACCATTATATATTGATTGTTGTCCTTTAAACATATCATTGTTAGAATCAATATCTAGATACATGTGCACATTCGATTCTTTAGTTCATATCATATATATTTGAATGGATTGCATATTTAACAAAAATTATATCAACACATTGCATCATTTAAATCATTGTGGTTGGAACAGTAGTGTTAATTAATTCAATATTGTAAGCTTAATATTGTTGAGAGTCTTGTAGAATGCTTCTCATCGTCATTCGTAATGTTGATATATCAATGACGTCTTTGCCATTCGGGAATATACCATACTATTGTATAGCTCGTAACCCCACACCCGTAAGTTGGTTATAGGTTGACTTTCTAGGCAAGCCCTTGTGTAGGCTAGAATATGGCTTTCTAACCAAGCCCTTGTGTAGGTGAGCGTGTGTGGCTTTCTAACCAAGCCCTTATGTTGGTTAATGTAAGGCTTTGAGGCAAGCCTTTGTGCTGGCTTTTGTATACGACTTCTAGTCACGCCCGTAAGTTTACTAGCCAATATCGTATTGCAAAATCTTGATCGCAGTGATGAGGTAGTGGACATAGTTTCAAGGACAACTGAACCACTCTAAATCTCTGTGTGCATTCATCCTTCCTACGTTTTTTTTTTTATTTTGATTGTTACCAATTGTGCACTATAGCGGTTTAACCATATTAACCGAAAGGTAACGCAAAAATCTTCTAAGTCCAATTTACCCCCCCTTCTTGGACAATAATACTTGGCTAGCAAGTGGTATCATAGCGGATGCTCATGATTTAAGGCTTAACATCCTTGAGCCAAAGATTAAAATTGTCAACACCATAGAATGTGACTTAGGTAATAACCTATTTACTCCACTTATGCTTAATGACCAAAATTTCATATATCTTGAAAATTGATTTCCTTCTGAATAGAGTCTGTGAAACCCTTTTTGATCGTAATATCACTGTATCTTGTTTAGTGGTTTCCTAAATATCTTGTGGTATCGATTCATGTGTTAAAGTTATACTATACTGAATAAATTTCATAAATCAACACTTGCTTTGTTTGATTCTTGATCTTAATCATTTACACATTTAGAATCGTCAAGTTTTAATTATCATTATATATTTATTGTTGTGCTTTAAACATATCATTGTTAGAATCAATATCTAGATACGTGTGCACATTCGATTCTTGAGTTCATATCATATATATTTGAATGGATTGCATATTTGAGAAAAATTATATCAACACATTGCATGATTTAAATCATTGTGGTTGGAATAGTTGTGTTAATTAATTCAATATTGTAAGCTTAATATTGTTGAGAATGTTGTAGAACACTTCTCATCGTCATTCGTAATGTTGATATATCGTTGACGTCTTTGCCATTCGGGAATATACCATACTATTGTATATCTCGTAACCCCACACCCGTAAGTTCGTTATAGTTTGACTTTCTAGGCAAGCCCTTGTGTAGGCTAGAATATGGTTTTCTAACCAAGCCCTTGTGTAGGTAAGCGTGTGTGGCTTTCTAACCAAGCCCTTATGTTTGTTAGTGTAAGGCTTTGAGGCAAGCCTTTGTGCTAGCTTTTGTGTACGACTTCTACTCACGCACGTAAGTTTACTAGCCAATATAGTATTGCAAAATCTTGATCACAGTGATGAGGTAGTGGACATAGGTTATTGTACCACTCTAAATCTCTGTGTCGATTTATCTTTCCAACACTTTTTTTTATTTTGATTGTTACCTTATTGTGCACAATATCTGTGTAACTATATTAACCGAAAGGTAACGTAAAAATCTGCCAAGTCCGATTTACCCCCCCACTTGGACTACAATACTGGGCTTGCAAGTGGTATCAGAGCGGATGCTCATGATTTAAGGCTTAACATCCTTGAGCCAAAGATCAAAATGGTCAACACCATAGAATGTGACTTAGGTGATAACCTATTTACTCCACGTATGCTTAATTACCAAAATTTCATATATCTTGAAAATTGATTTCGTTTTGAATAATGTTTATGAAACCCTTTTTTATCATCGTATCAAAGTATCTTGTCTAGTGGTTTCATAAATGTCTTCTTCTATCGATTCATGTGTTAAAGTTATACTATACTGAATCGTCAAGTTTTCATCAATATATATTGATTCTTCTGCTTTAAACATATCATTGTAAGAATCACTATCTAGATTCGTGTGCACATTCGATTCTTAAGTTCATATCATATATATTTGAATGGATTGCATATTTGAGAAAAAATATATCAACACATTGCATCATTTAAATCATTGTGGTTGGAATAGTAGTGTTAATTAATTCAATATTGTAAGCTGAATATTGTTGAGAATGTTGTAGAACGCTTCTGATCGTCATTCGTAATCTGGATGTATCGTTGACATGTTTGTCATTCGGGAATATACCATCCTATTGTATAGCTCGTAACCCCACACCCGTAAGTTGGTTATAGGTTGACTTTCTAGGCAAGCCCTTGTGTAGGCTAGAATATGGCTTTCTAACCAAGCCCTTGTGTAGGTAAGCGTGTGTGGCTTTCTAACAAGGCCCTTATGTTGGTTAGTGTAAGGCTTTGTGGCAAGCCTTTGTGCTGGCTTTTGTATACGACTTCTAGTCATGCCCGTAAGTTTACTAGCCAATATTGTATTTAAAAATCTTGATCGCACTGATCAGGTAGTTGACATAGGTTCAAGGAGAACTGTACCACTCTAAATCTCTGCTTGCATTTATCTTTCGTACATTTTTTTTATTTTGATGTTACCAATTGTGCACTATATCTGTGTAACTATATTAACCGAAAGGTAACGCAAAAATCTTATAAGTCCGATTTACCCCCCCTCTTCGACAATAATACTGGGCTAGCAAGTGGTATCTGAGGGGATGCTCATGATTTAAGGCTTAACATGCTTGAGCCAAAGATCAAAATGGCCAACACCATAGAATGTGACTTACGTGATAACCTATTTACTCAAATTATGCTTAATGACCCAAATTTCATATATCTTGAAAATTGATTTCGTTTTGAATAGTGTTTGTGAAACCCTTTTTGATCGTCATATCACAGTATCTTGTTTAGTGGTTTCATATATATCTTGTGGTATCGATTTATGTGTTAAAGTTATACAATACTGAATCGATTTCATAAATCAACACTTGGTTTGTTTGATTCTTGATCTTAATCATTTACACTTTTTGAATCGTCAAGTTTTAATCACCATTATATATTGATTCTGGTGCTTTAAACATATCATTATTAGAGTCAATATCTAGATACGTGTGCACATTCGATTCTTTAGTTCATATCATATATATTTGAATGGATTGCATATTTGAGAAAAAATATATCAACACATTGCATCATTTAAATCATTGTGGTTGGAAAAGTAGTGTTAATTAATTGAAAATTGTAAGCTTAATATTGTTGGGAGTGTTGTAGAACGCTTCTCATCGTCATTCGTAATCTTCATGTATCGTTGACGTGTTTCTCAAGGGAGAATATACCGTACTATTGTATAGCTCGTAACCCCACACACGTAAGTTGGTTTTAGTGTGACTTTCTAGGCAAGCCCTTGTGTAGGCTAGAATATGGCTTTCTAACCAAGCCTTTGTGTAGGTAAGCGTGTGTGGCTTTCTAACCAATCCCTTGTGTTGGTTCGTGGAAGGCTTTGAGGCAAGCCTTTGTGCTAGCTTTTGTATACGACTTCTAGTCACGCCCGTAAGTTTACTAGCCAATATTGTATTGCAAAATCTTGATCGCAGTGATGAGGTAGTGGACATAGGTTATTGTACCACTCTAAATCTCTGTGTCCATTTATCTTTCCAACACTTTTTTTTTATTTTGATTGTTACCTTATTGTGCACAATATCTGTGTAACTATATTAACCGAAAGGTAACTTAAAAATCTGCCAAGTCCGATTTACCCCCCCTCTTGGACTACAATACTGGGCTAGGATGTGGTATCAAAGCGGATGCTCATGATTTAAGGCTTAACATCCTTGAGCCAAAGATTAAAATGGTCAACACCATAGAATGTGACTTAGGTGATAACCTATTTACTCCACTTATGCTTAATTACCAAAATTTCATATATCTTGAAAATTGATTTCGTTTTGAATAGTGTTTGTGAAACCCTTTTTGATCGTCATATCACTGTTTCTGGTTTAGTGGTTTCCTAAATATCTTGTGGTATCGATTCATGTGTTAAAGTTATACTATATTGAATCAATTTCATAAATCAACACTTGCTTTGTTTGATTCTTGATCTTAACCATTTACACATTTAGAATCGTCAAGTTTTAATCATCATTATATATTGATTGTTGTGTTTTAAACATATCATTGTTAGAATCAATATCTAGATACGTGTGCACATTCGATTGTTTCGTTCATATCATATATATTTGAATGGATTGCATATTTGAGAAAAAATATATCAACACATTGCATCATTTAAATCATTGTGGTTGGAATAGTAGTGTTAATTAATTCAATATCGTAAGCTTAATATTGTTGAGAATGTTGTAGAACGCTTCTCATTGTCATTCGTAGTCTTGATGTATCGTTGACGTGTTTGTCAATGCGGAATATACCGTACTATTGTACAGCTCGTAACCCAACACCCGTAAGTTGGTTGTAGTGTGACTTTCTTGGCAAGCCCTTGTGTGGGCTAGAATATGGCTTTCTAACCTAGCCCTTGTGTTGGTAAGCGTGTGTTGCTTGCTAACTAAGCCCTTATGTAGGTAAGCGTGTGTGGCTTTCTTACCAAGCCCTTATGTTGGTTAGTGTAAGGCTTTGAGCCAAGCCTTTGTGCTGGCTTTTGTATACGACTTCTAGTCACTCCCGTAAGTTGACTAGGCAATAGTGTATTGCAAAATCTTGATCGCAGTGATTAGGTAGTGGACATGTGTTCAAGAAGAACTGTACCACTCAAAATCTCTTTGTCCATTTATCTTTCCTACATTTTCTTTTTATTTTTATTGTTACCTTTTTGTGCACTATATCTGTTTAACTATATTATACGGTAGGTAACGCAAAAATCTGCTAAGTCCAATTTACCGCCCCTCTTGGACTACAATACTGGGATACCAAGTGGTATCAGAGCGGATGCTCATGATTTAAGGCTTAATATCCTTGAGCCAAAGATCAAAATGGTCAACACCATAGAATGTGACTTAGGGGATAACCTAATTACTCCACTTATGCTTAATGACCAAAATTTCATATATCTTGAAAACTGATTTCGTTCCGAATAGTGTTTAAATCATTGTGGTTGGAATAGTAGTGTTAATTAATTCAATATTGTAAGCTTAATATTGTTGAGAATGTTGTAGAACGCTTCTCATTGTCATTCGTAGTCTTGATGTATCGTTGATGTGTTTGTCAATGGGGAATATACCGTACTATTGTACAGCTCGTAACCCCACACCCGTAAGTTCGTTATAGTTTGACTTTTTAGGCAAGACCTTGTGTAGGCTACAATATGGCTTTCTAGCCAAGCCCTTGTGTTGGTAAGCGTGTGTGGCTTTCTAACCAAGCCCTTGTGTTGGTTAGTGCAAGGCTTTGTGGCAAGACTTTGTGCTGGCTTTTGTATACGACTTCTAGTCACGCCCGTAAGTTGACAAGCCAATAGTGTGTTGCAAAATCTTGATCGCAGTGATTAGGTAGTGGACATAGGTTCAAAGAGAATTGTACCACTCGAAATCTCTGTGTCCATTTATCCTTCCCACATTTTTTTTATTTTGATTGTTACCTGTTGTGCACTATATCTGTGTAACTATATTAACCGAAAGGTAACGCAAAAATCTTCTAAGTCCAATTTAACCCCCTCTTGGACAATAATACTGGGCTAGTAAGTGGTATCTGAGCAGCTGCTCATGATTTAAGGCTTAACATCCTTGAGCCAAAGATCAGAATGGCCAACACCATAGAATGTGATTTAGGTGATAACCTATTTAGTCAACTTATGCTTAATGACCAAAATTTCAAATATCTTGAAAATTGATTTTGTTTTGAATAGTGTTTGTGAAACCCTTTTTGATCGTCATATCACTGTATCTTGTTTAGTGGTTTCATAAATATCTTGTGGTATCGATTAATGTGTTAAAGTTATACTATACTGAATCAATTTCATAAATCAACACTTGCTTTGTTTGATTCTTGATCTTAATCATTCACACATTTAGAATCGTCAAGTTTTAATCATCATTATATATTGATTGTTGTGCTTTAAACATACCATTGTTAGAATCAATATCTAGATACGTGTGCACATTCGATTGTTTAGTTCATAGCATATATATTTGAATGGATTGCATATTTGACAAAAAATATATCAACACATTGCATCATTTAAGTCATTGTGGTTGGAATAGTAATGTTAATTAATTCAATATTGTAAGCTTAATATTGTTGAGAGTGTTGTAGAACGCTTCTCATCATCATTCGTAGTCTTGATGTATCGTTGACGTGTTTGTCAATGCGGAATATACCGTACTATTGTACAGCTCGTAACCCAACACCCGTAAGTTGGTTGTAGTGTTACTTTCTTGGCAAGCCCTTGTGTAGGCTAGAATATGGCTTTCTAACCTAGCCCTTGTGTTGGTAAGCGTGTGTTGCTTGCTAACTAAGCCCTTATGTAGGTAAGCGTGTGTGGCTTTCTTACCAAGCCCTTATGTTGGTTAGTGTAAGGCTTTGAGCCAAGCCTTTGTGCTGGCTTTTGTATACGACTTCTAGTCACTCCCGAAAGTTGACTAGGCAATAGTGTTTTGCAAAATCTTGATCGCAGTGATTAGGTAGTGGACATATGTTCAAGAAGAACTGTACCACTCAAAGTCTCTTTGTCCATTTATCTTTCCTACATTTTCTTTTTATTTTGATTGTTACCTTTTTGTGCACTATATCTGTTTAACTATATTATACGGAAGGTAACGCAAAAATCTGCTAAGTCCAATTTACCGCCCCTCTTGGACTACAATACTGGGATACCAAGTGGTATCAGAGCGGATGCTCATGATTTAAGGCTTAACATCCTTGAGCCAAAGATCAAAATGGTCAACACCATAGAACGTGACTTAGGTGATAACCTAATTACTCCACTTATGCTTAATGACCAAAATTTCATATATCTTTAAAACTGATTTCGTTCCGAATAGTGTTTGTGAAACCCTTTTTTATCGTCATATAACAGTATCTTGTTTAGTTGTTTCATAAATATCTTGCGGTATTGATTCACGTGTTAAAGTTATACTATTCTGAATCGATTTCATAAATCAACACTTGGTTTGTTTGAGTATTGATCTTAATCATTTACACTTTTAGAATCGTCAAGTTTGTTTGGTTATAGTGTGACTTTTTAGGCAAGCTCTTACGTAGGCTTGAATACGGCTTTCTAACCAAGGCCTTGTGTAGGTAAGGGTGTGTTGCTTTCTAACCAAGCCCTTGTGTAGGTAAGCGTGTGTGGCTTTCTAACCAAGCCCTTATGTTGGTTAATGTAAGGCTTTGAGCCAAGTCTTTGTGTTGGTTATTGTATACGGCTTCTAGTCACGACCGTAAGTTGACTAGCCAATAGTGTATTGCAAAGTCTTGATCGTAGAGATTAGGTAGTGGACACAGGTCAAGGAGAACTGTACCACTCTAAATCATTGTGCCATTTATCATTCCTATATTTTTTTTATTTTGCTTGTTACCTATTGTGCACTATATCTATTTAACTATATTAACCGAAAGGTAACGCAAAAATCTGCCAAGTCCAATTTACCTCCCTTCCTGCACTATAATACTGGGCTAGCAAGTGGTATTAGAGCGGATGCTCATGATTTAAGGCGTAACATCCGTGAGCCAAGGATGAAAATGGTCGACACCGAAGAATGTGACTTAGGTGATAACCTATTTACTCCTCTTATGCTTAATGACCAAAATTTCATATATCTTGAAAATTGATTTCGTTTTGAATAGTATTTGTGAAACCTTTTTTGATGGTGATATCATAGTAACTTTTTTAGTGGTTTCATAGAGATCTTGTTGCATCGATTCATGTGTTAAAACTATACTATATTGAATCGATTACATAAATCAACACTTTTTTTTATTCTTGATTTTAATCATTTACACTTTTGGAATCGTCAAGTTTTAATCATCATTATATATTGATTGTTGTGCTTTAAACATATCATTCTTCGAATCAATATCTAGATACGTGTGCACATTCGATTCTTGAGTTCATATCACATATATTTGAATGGATTGCATATTTGAGAAAAATTATTTCAACACATTGCATCATTTAAATCATTGTGGTTGGAAAAGTAGTGTTAATTCATTCAATATCTTGAGTAGTGTTTGTGAAACCCTTTTTGATCGTCATATCTCAATATCTTGTTTAGTGGTTTCATAAATATCTTGTGGTATCGATTCATGTGTTCAAGGTATATTATATTGAATCGATTTCATAAATCAACACTTGGTTTGTTTGTTTCTTGATCTTAATCATTTACACTTTTAGAATCGTCAAGTTTTAATCATCGTTATATATTGATTCTTGTGCTTTAAACATATCATTGTTCGAATCAATATCTACATATATGTGCATAATCGATTCATGAGTTCATATCATATATATTTGAATGGATTGCATATTTGAGAATAATTATTTCAACACATTGCATCATTTAAATCGTTTTGGTTAGAATAGTACTGTTAATTCATTCAATATTGTAAGCTTAATATTGTTGATAGTGTTGCAGAACACTTCTCGTCGTCATTCGTAATCTTGATGTATCGTTGACGTGTTTGTCAATCGGGAATATACCATACTATTGTATAGCTCGTAACCACACCCGTAAGTTGGTTATAGTGTGACTTTCTAGGCAAGCCCTTGTGTAGGCTCGAATAAGTCTTTCTAACAAGCCCTTGTGTAGGTAAGCGTGTGTGGCTTCTAACCAAGCCCTTATGTTGGTTAGTGTAAGGCTTTGAGCCAAGCCTTTGTGCTGGCTTTTGTATTCGACTTCTAGTCACTCCCATAAGTGGACAAGCCAATAGTGTAATGCAAAATCTTGATTTGCAGTGATTAGGTAGTGGACAAATGTTGAAGGAGAACTGTACCACTCTAAATCTCTGTGTCCGTTTATCTTTCCTATATATTTTTTTATTTTGATTGTTCCCTTCTTGTGCACTATATCTGTTTAACAATATTAATCGAAAGGTAAGCTTAACATTGTTCATAGTGTTGTAGAACACTTCACGTCGTCATTCGTAATCTTGATGTATCGTTGACGTGTTTGTCAATCGGGAATATACCATACTATTGTATAGCTCGTAACCACACTCATAAGTTGGTTATAGTGTGACTTTTCAGGCAAACCCTTATGTAGGCTAGAATATGGCTTTCTAACCAGGCTCTTGTGTAGGTAAGCTTGTGTGGCTTTCTAATCAAGCGCTTATGTTGGTTATTGTAAGCCTTTGAGCCAAGCCTTTATGCTGGCTTTTGTATACGACTTCTAGTCACTCCCGTAAGTTGACTAGCCAATAGCGTATTCACAAATCTTGATCGCAATGATTAAGTAGTGGACATATGTTCAAGGAGAACTGTACCACTCTAAATCTCTGTGTCCATTTATCTTTCCTATATTTTTGTGTTTATTTTGATTGTTCCCTTCTTGTGCACTATATCTGTTTAACTATATTAACCGAAAGCTAACGCAAAAATCTGCTAAGTCCAATTTACCCCCCTCTTGGACTATAATACTGGGCTAGCAAGTGGTATTAGAGCGGATGCTCAGGATTTAAGGCGTAACATCTTTGAGCCAAAGATCAAATGGTCATCACCATAGAATGTGACTTAGGTGATAACCTATTTACTCCACTTACGCTTAATGACCAAAATTTCATATATCTTGAAAATTGATTTCGTTTTGAATAGTGTTTGTGAAAGCCTTTTTGATCGTCATATCACAATATCTTGGTTAGTGGTTTCATAAATATCTTGTGGTATCGATTCATGTGTTGAAGGTATATTATATTGAATCGATTTCATAAATCAACACTTGGTTTGTTTGTTTCTTGATCTTAATCTTTTACACTTTTAGAATCGTCAAGTTTTAATCATCGTTATATATTGATTCTTGTGCTTTAAACATATCATTGTTCGAATCAATATCTACATACGTGTGCACCTTCGATTCTTGAGTTCATATCATATATATTTCAATGGATTGCATATTTGAGAATAATTATTTCAACACATTGCATCATTTAAATCGTTTTGGTTGGAATAGCAGTGGTAATTCATTCAATATTGTATGCTTAATATTGTTGATAGTGTTGCAGAACACTTCTCGTCGTCATTCGTAATCTTGATGTATCGTTGACGTGTTTTTCAATCGGGAATATACCATACTATTGTATAGCTCGTAACCACACCCGTAAGTTGGTTATAGTGTGACTTTCTAGGCAAGCCCTTGTGTAGGCTAGAATAAGTCTTTCCAACCAAGGCCTTGTGTAGGTAAGCGTGTGTGGCTCCTAACCAAGCCCTTATGTTGGTTAGTGTAAGGCTTCGAGCCAAGCGTTTGTGCTGGCTTTTGTATTCGACTTCTAGTCACGCCCGTAATTGGACAAACCAATAGTGTATTGCAAAATCTTGATTTGCAGTGATTAGGTAGTCGACATATGTTCAAGGAGAACTGTACCACTCTAAATCTTTGTGTCCGTTTATCTTTCTTATATTTTTTTTATTTTGATTGTTCCCTTCTTGTGCACTATATCTGTTTAACTATATCAATAGAAAGGTAACGCATATATCTGCGAAGTCCAATTTACCCCCCTTCTTGGAGTATAATACTGGGCTAGCAAGTGGTATTAGAGCGGATGCTCACGATTTAAGGCGCAACGTCCTTGAGCCAAAGATCAAAATTGTCAACACCATAGAATGTGACTTAAGTGATAACCTAATTACTCCACTTATGCTTAATGACCAAAACTTCATATATCTTGAAAATTGATTTCGTTTTGAATAGTGTTTGTGAAACCCTTTTTGATCGTCATAGCACAATATCTTGTTTAGTGGTTTCATAAATATCTTGTGGTATCGATTCATGTGTTATAGGTATATTATATTGAATCGATTTCCCAAATCAACACTTGGTTTGTTTGTTTCTTGATCTTAATCATTTACACTTTTACAATCGTCAAGTTTTAATCATCGTTTTATATTGATTCTTGTTCTTTAAACATATCATTGTTCGAATCAATATCTACATACGTGTGCACATTTGATTCTTGAGTTCATATCATATATATTTGAATGAATTGCATATTTGAGAAAAATTATTTCACCACATTGCATCATGTAAATCATTGTGGTTGGAATAGTAGTGTTAATTCATTCAATATTGTAAACTTAATATTGTTGAGAGTGTTGTAGAACACTTCTCATCGTCATTCGTAATCTTGATGTATCGTTAACGTGTTTGTCAATCGTGAATATACCATACTATTGTATAGCTCGTAACCACACCCATAAGTTGGTTATAGTGTGACTTTCTAGGCAAGCCCTTGTGTAGGCTAGAATAAGTCTTTCTAACCAAGCCTTTGTGTAGGTAGGCGTGTGTGGCTTCTAACCAAGCCCTTATGTTGGTTAGTGTAAGGCTTTGGGCCATGCCTTTGTGCTGGCTTTTGTATTCGACTTCTAGTCATGCCCGTAAGTGGACAAGCCAATAGTGTATTGCAAAATCTTGATTTTTACAGTGATTAGGTAGTGGACATATGTTCAAGGAGAACTGTACCACTCTTAATCTTTGTGTCCATTTATCCTTCCCATACTTTTTTTTATTTTGATTGTTCCCTTCTTGTGCACTATATCTGTTTCACTATATTAATCGAAAGGTAACGCATATATTTGCCAAGTCCAATTTACCCCCCTTCTTGGAGTATAATACTGGGCTAGCAAGTGGTATTAGAGCGGATGCTCACGATTTAAGGCGCAACGTCCTTGAGCCAAAGATCAAAATCGTCAACAAAATAGAATGTGACTTAGGTGATAATCTATTTACTCCAGTTATGCTTAATGACCAAAATTTCATATATCTTGAAAATTGATTTCGTTTCGAATAGTATTTGTGAAACCCTTTTTGATGGTCATATCATAAGATCTTTTTTAGTGGTTTCATAAATATCTTGTTGTATCGATTCATGTGTTAAAGTTATACTATATTGAATCGATTACATAAATCAACACTTGGTATGTTCGATTCTTGATTTTAATCATTTACACTTTTAGAATCGTCAAGGTTTAATCATCATTATATATTGATTGTTGTGCTTTAAACATATCATTCTTAAAATCAATATGTAGATGCGTGTGCACATTAGATTCTTGAGTTTATATCATATATATTTGAATGGATTGCATATTTGAGAAAAAAAATTTCAACACATAGCATCATTTAAATCATTGTGGTTGGAATAGTAGTATTAATTCATTCAATATTGTAAGCTTAATGTTGTTGATAGTGTTGTAGAACACTTCTCATCGTCATTCGTAATCTTGAAGTATCGTTGACGTGTTTGTCAATCGGGAATGTACCATAGTATTGCATAGCTCGTAACCACACTCATAAGTTGGTTATAGTGTGACTTTCTAGGCAAGCCCTTGTGTAGGCTAGAATATGGCTTTCTAACCAAGCCCTTGTGTAGGTAAGCGTGTGTGGCTTTCTAACCCAGCGCTTACGTTGGTTAGTGTAAGCCTTTGAGCAAGCCTTTGTGCTGGCTTTTGTATACGGCTTTTAGTCACACCCGTAAGTTGACTAGCCAATAGTGTATTGAAAACTCTTGTTCGCAGTGATTAAGAAGTGGACATATGTTCAAGGAGAACTGTACCACTCTAAATCTCTGTGTCCATTTATCTTTCCTCAATTTTTTTTTATTTTGATTGTTCCCTTCTTGTGCACTATATCTATTTAACTATATTAATCGAAAGGTAACGCATATTTCTGCCAAGTCCAATTTACCCCCCATCTTGGAATATAATACTGGGCTAGCAAGTGGTATTAGAGGGGATGCTCACGATTTAAGGCGCAACGTCCTTGAGCCAAAGATCAAAATCGTCAACAAAATAGAATGTGACTTAGGTGATAACCTATTTACTCCACTTATGCCTAATAACCAAAATTTCATATATCTTGAAAATTGATTTCGTTTCGAATAGTATTTGTGAAACCCTTTTTGATGGTCATATCATAAGATCTTTTTTAGTGGTTTCATAGAGATCTTGTTGTATCGATTCATGTGTTAAAGTTATACTATATTGAATCGATTACATAAATCAACACTTGGTATGTTCGATTCTTGATTTTAATCATTTACACTTTTAGAATCGTCAAGGTTTAATCATCATTATATATTGATTGTTGTGCTTTAAACATATCATTCTTAGAATCGATATGTAGATACGTGTGCACATTAGATTCTTGAGTTCATATCATATATATTTGAATGGATTGCATATTTGAGAAAAAAAATTTCAACACATTGCATCATTTAAATCATTGTGGTTGGAATAGAAGTATTAATTCATTCAATATTGTAAGCTTAATGTTGTTGATAGGGTTGTAGAACACTTCTCATCGTCATTCGTAATCTTGATGTATCGTTGACGTATTTGTCAATCGGGAATGTACCATAGTATTGCATAGCTCGTAACCAGACTCGTACGTTGGTTATAGTGTGACTTTCTAGGCAAGCCCTTGTGTAGGCTAGAATATGGCTTTCTAACCAAGCCCTTGTGTAGGTAAGCGTGTGTGGCTTTCTAACGAAGCGCTTATGTTGGTTAGTGTAAGCCTTTGAGCAAGCCTTTGTGCTGGCTTTTGTATACGAGTTTTAGTCACGCCCGTAAGTTGACTAGCCAATAGTGTATTGAGAAATCTTGATCGCAGTAATTAAGAAGTGGACATATGTTCAAGGGGAACTGTACCACTCTAAATCTCTGTGTCCATTTATCTTTCCAAGATTTTTTTTTATTTTGATTGTTCCCTTCTTGTGCACTACATCTTTCTAACTATATTAACCGAAAGGTAACGGAAAAATCTGCTAAGTCCAATTTACCCCCCCTCTTGGACTATAATACTGGGCTAGAAAGTGGTATTAGAGCGGATGCTCAGAATTTAATGGGTAACATCCTTGAGCCAAAGAACAAAATGGTCAACACCATAGAATGTAACTTGGGTGATAACCTATTTACTCCACTTATGCTTAATGACCAAAGTTTCATATATCTTGAAAATTGACTTCGTTTTGAATAGTGTTTGTGAAATCATTTTTGATCGTCATATCACAATATCTTGTTTAGTGGTTTCATAAATATCTTGTGGTATCTATTCATGTGTTAAAGGTATATTATATTGAATCAATTTCATAAATCAACACTTGGTTTGTTTGTTTCTTGATCTTAATCATTTACACTTTTAGAATCGTCAAGTTTTAATCATCGTTATATATTGATTCTTGTGCTTTAAACATATCATTGTTCGAATCAATATCTAGATACTTGTGCACATTCGATTCTTGAGTTCATATCATGTATATTTGAATGGAATGCATATTCGAGAAAAATTATTAAAACATATTACATCATTTAAATAATTGTGGTTTGAATAGTAGTGTTAATTCATTCAATTTTGTAAGCTTAATATTGTTGATAGTGTTGTAGGAGACTTCTCGTCGTCATTCGTAATCCTGATGTATTGTTGACGTGTTTGTCACTCGGGAATATACAATACTATTGTATAGCTCGTAACCACACCCGTAAGTTGGTTATCCTGTGACTTTGTAGGCAAACCCTTGTGTAAGCTAGAATATGGCTTTCTAACCAGCCCCTTGTGTAAGTAAGCGTGTGTGGCTTTCTAACCAAACCCGTATGTTGGTTAGTGTAAGCCTTTGAGCCAAGCCTTTGTGCTGGCTTTTGAATATGACTTCTAGTCACGCCCGTAAGTTGACTAGCCAATAGTGTATTGCAAAATCTTGATCGAAGTGATTAGGTAGTGGACAAATGTTCAAGGAGAACTGTACCACTGTAAATCTCTGTGTCCATTTATCTTTCCTATATTTTTTTTTATTTTGATTGTTCCCTTCTTGTGCACTATATCTGTTTAACTATATTAACCAAAAGGTAACGCCAAAATCTGCTAAGTCCAATTTACCCCCCTCTCTTGGACTATAATACTGGGCTAGCAAGTAGTATTAGAGCAGATGCTCATGATTTAAGGCGTAACATCCTTGAGCCAAAGAACAAAATGATCAACACCACAGAATGTAACTTAGGTGATAACCTATTTACTCCACTTATGCTTGATGACCAAAATTTCATATATCTTGAAAATTGATTTCGTTTTGAATAGTGTTTGTGAAATCCTTTTTGATCGTCATATCACAATATCTTATTTAGTGGTTTCATAAATATCTTGTGGTATCGATTCATGTGCTAAAGGTATATTATATTGAATCGATTTCATAAATCAACACTTGGTTTGTTTGTTTCATGATCTTAATCATTTACACTTTTAGAATCGTCAAGTTTTAATCATCGTTATATATTGATTCTTGTGCTTTAAACATATCATTGTTTGAATCAATATCTACATACGTTTGCACATTTGATTCTTGAGTTCATATCATATATAATTGAATGGATTGCATATTTGAGAAAAATTATTTCAACACATTGCATCATATAAATCATTGTGGTTGGAATAGTAGTGTTAATTCATTCAATATTGTAAGCTTAATATTGTTGATAGTGTTCTAGAACACTTCTCGTCGTCATTCGTAATCTTGATGTATCGTTGACGTGTTTGTCAATCGGGAATATACCATACTATTGTATAGCTTGTAACCACACTCGTAAGTTGGTTATAGTGTGACTTTTTAGGCAAACCCTTGTGTAGGATAGAATTTGCATTTCTAACCAGGCCCTTGTGTAGGTAAGCGTGTGTGGCTTTCTAACCAAGCCCTTATGTTGGTTAGTGTAAGGCTTTGAGCCAAGCTTTTGTGCTGGATTTTGTATACGACTTCTAGTCACGCCCGTAAGTTGACTAGCCAATAGTGTTTTGTAAAATCTTGATCGCAGTGATTAAGTAGTGGACATATGTTCAAGGAGAATTGTACCACTCTAAATCTCTGTGTCCATTTATCTTTCCTATATATTTTTTTTATTTTGATTGTTCCCTTCTTGTGCAATATATCTGTTTAACTATATTAACCGAAAGGTAACGGAAAAATCTGCTAAGTCCAATTACCCCTGCCTCTTGGACTATAATACTGGGCTAGCAAGTGGTATTAGAGCGGATGCTCCGGATTTAAGGCGTAACATCCTTGAGCCAAAGATCAAAATGGTCAACACCATAGAATGTGACTTAGGTGATAACCTATTTACTCCACTTATGCTTAATGACCAAAATTTCATATATCTTGAAAATTGATTTAGTTTTCAATAGTGTTTGTGAAACCCTTTTTGATCGTCATATCACAATATCTTGTTTGGTGGTTTCATAAATATCTTGTGGTATCGATTCATGTGTTAAAGGTATATTATATTGAATCGATTTAATAAATCAACACTTGGTTGGTTTGTTTCTTGATCTTAATCATTTACACTTTTAGAATCGTCAAGTTTTAATCATCGTTATATATTGATTCTTGTGCTTTAAACATATCATTGTTCGAATCAATATCTACATACGTCTGCACATTCGATTCTTGAGTACATACTTTATGTATTTGAATGGATTGCATATATGGGAAAAATTATTTCGACACATTGCATCACTTAACTCATTGTGGTTGGAATAGTAGTGTTAATTCACTCAATATTGTAAGCTTAATATTGTTGATAGTGTTGTAGAACACTTCTCTTCGTCATTCACAATCTTGTTGTATCGTTGACGTGTTTGTCAATCGGGAATATACCATGCTATTATATCGCTCGTAACCACGCCCGTAAGTTGATTATAGTGTGACTTTCTAGGCAAGCCCTTGTGTAGGCTAGAATAAGTCTTTCTAACCAAGTCCTTGTGTAGGTAAGCGTGTGTGGCTTCTAACCAAGCCCTTATGTTGGTTAGTGTAGGCCTTTTAGCCAAGCCTTTGTGCTGGCTTTCCTATACGACTTCTAGTCATGGTCGTAAGTTGACTAGCCAATAGTGTATTGCAAAATCTTGATCGCAGTGATTATGTAGTGGACATATGTTCAAGGAGAACTGTACCACTCTAAATCTCTGTGTCCATTTATCTTTCCTATATTTTTGTTATTTTGATTGCTCTCTTCTTGTGCACTATATCTGTTTAACTATATTAACCGAAAGGTAACGCAAAAATCTGCTAAGTCCAATTTATCCCCCCTCTTGGACTATAATACTGGGCTAGCAAGTGTTATTAGAGTAGATGCTCATGATTTAAGGCGTAACATCTTTGAGCAAAAGATCAAAATGGTCAACACCATAGAATGTGACTTAGGTGATAACCTATTTACTCCACTTATGCTTAATGACCAAAATTTCATATATCTTGAAAATATATTTCGTTTTGTATAGTGTTTGTGAGACCCTTTTTCATCGTCAAATCACAGTATCTTTTTTAACTGTTTCATAAATATCTTGTGGTATCGATTCATGTGTTAAAGGTATATTATATTGAATCGATTTCATAAATCAACGCTTGGTTTGTCTGTTTCTTGATCTTAATCATTTACACTTTTAGAATCGTCAAGTTTTAATCATCGTTATATATTGATTCTTGTGCTTTAAACCTATCATTGTTCGAAACAATATCTAGATACTTGTGCACATTCGATTCTTGAGTTCATATCATATATATTTGAATGGATTGCATATTTGAGAATAATTATTTCAACACATTGCATCATTTAAATAATTGTGGTTGGAATAGTAGTGTTAATTCATTCAATATTGTAAGCTTAATATTGTTGATAGTGTTGTAGAACACTTCTCGTCGTCATTCGTAATCTTGATGTATCGTTGACATGTTTGTCAATCGGGAATATACAATACTATTGTATAGCTCGTAACCACACCCGTAAGTTTGTTATAGTATGACTTTCTAGGCAAAGCCTTGTGTAGGCTAGAATATGGCTTTCTAACCAGGCCCTTGTGTAAGTAAGCGTGTGTGGCTTTCTAACCAAGCCCTTATGTTGGTTAGTGTAAGCCTTTTAACCAAGCCTTTGGGCTGGCTTTTGTATACGACTTCTAGTCACGCCAGTAAGTTGACTAGCCAATAGTGTATTGTAAAATATTGATCGCAGTGATTAAGTAGTGGACATATGTTCAAGGAGAACTGTACCACTCTAAATCTCTTTGTCCATTTATCTTTCCTATATATTTTATTTATTTTGATTGTTCCCTTCTTGTGCACTATATATGTTTAACTATATTAATCGAAAGGCAACGCAAAAATCTGTTATGTCCAATTACCCCGTCTCTTGGACTATAATACTGGGCTAGCAAGTGGTATTAGAACGGATGCTCAGGATTTAAGGCGTAACATCCTTGAGCGAAAGATCAAAATGGTCAACACCATAGAATGTGACTTAGGTGATAACCTGTCACACCCTGGGTTGCACAGCGTGCCCCCTAGCCAGGTATGGGCGCACACCCTCGTGGCGAACGCCAGCCATTATGGATCCATAATATTGTCCCATCCCGGTACAGCCACCGCCACACAAGGACGTCTCTTGTACACGGGATCATTTGTCTGACACTATTCATGAATAGTGCAGGGCCTCCCCCAGAATCAAACTCGAGACCTCCCTTAAGGAGTCTAATTTCGCATTCTGAGTAACCACTGAGCCAATGGTTCAGTGGCTACTAAGAATGCGAAATTAGACTCCTTAAGGGAGGTCTCGAGTTCGATTCCTAGGGAGGCCCTGCACTATTCATGAATAGTGGCAGACAAATAATCGTTTCGATGTAGACCAGCTGCGGTTGGGTTGCTACATGGCGATATGAAAATATTATGGATCCATAATAGCTGGCGTTCGCCCCGAGGGGGTGCGCCCACACCTGGGTAGGGGGCACGTTGTGCAACCCAGGGTGTGACATAACCTATTTACTCCACTTATGCTTAATGACCAAAATTTCATATATCTTGAAAATTGATTTCATTTTAAATAGTGTTTGTGAAACACTTTTTGATCATCATAAATATCTTGTGGTATCGATTCATGTGTTAAAGGTATATTATATTGAATCGATTTCATAAATCAACACTTGGTCTGTTTGTTTCCTGATCTTAATCATTTACACTTTTAGAATCGTCAAGTTTTAATCATCGTTATATATTGATTCTTGTGCTTTAAACATATCATTATTCGAAACAATATCTAGATACTTGTGCACATTCGATTCTTGAGTTCATATCATATATATTTTAATGGATTGCATATTTGAGAATAATTATTTCAACACATTGCATCATTTTAATCATTGTGGTTGGAATAGTAGTGTTAATTCATTCAATATTGTTAGCTTAATATTGTTGATAGTGTTGTAGAACACTTCTCGTCGTCATTCGCAATCTTGATGTATCGTTGACGTGTTTGTCAATCGGGAATATACCATACTATTGTATCGCTCGTAACCACACCCGTAAGTTGGTTATAGTGTGACTTTCTAGGCAAGCCCTTGTGTAGGCTAGAATAATTCTTTCTAACCAAGCCCTTATGTAGGCAAGCGTGTCTGGCTTTCTAACCAATACCTAATGTTTGTTAGTGTAAGCCTTTGAGCCATGCCTTTGTGCTGGCTTTTCTATAAGACGTCTAGCCACGCTCGTAAGTTGACTAGCCAATAGTGTATTGCAAAATCTTGATCGCAGTAATTTGGCAGTGGGCATATGTTCAAAGAGAACTGTACCACTGTAAATCTCTGTGTCCATTTATCTTTCCTATTTTTTTAATTTTGATTGTTCCCTTCTTGTGCACTATATCTGTTTAACTTTATTAACCGAAAGATAACGCAAAAATCTGCTTAGTCCAATTTACCCCCCCTCTGGGACTATAATACTGGGCTAGCAAGTGGTATTAGAGCAGATGCTCATGATTTAAGGCGTAACATCATTGAGCCAAACATCAAAATGGTCAACACCATAGAATGTGACTTAGGTGATAACCTGTTTACTCCACTTATGCTTAATAACCAAAATTTCATATATCTTGAAAATTGATTTCGTTTTGAATAGTATTTGTGAAACCCTTTTTGATGGTCATATCATAATATCTTTTTTAGTGGTTTCATAGATATCTTGTTGTAATCGATTCATGTGTTAATGTTATAAATCAACACCTTGTTTGTTTGTTTCTTGATCTTAATCATTTACACTTTTATAATCGTCAAGTTTTAATCATCGTTATATATTGATTTTTGTGCTTTAAACATATCATTGTTAGAATCAACATCTAGATACGTGTGCACATTCGATTCTTGAGTTCATATCATATATATTTGAATGGATTGCATATTTGAGAAAAATTATTTCAAAACATTGCATCATTTAAATCATTGTCGTTGGAATAGTAGTGTTAATTCGTTCAATATTGTAAGCTTAATATTGTTGATAGTGTTGTAAAACACTTCTCGTCATCATTCGCAATCTTGATGTATCGTTGACGTGTTTGTCCATCGGGAATATACCATACTATTGTATAGCTCGTAACCACACCCGTAAGTTGGTTATAGTGTGACTTTTTAGGCAAGCCCATGTGTAGGCTAGAATAAGTCTTTCTAACCAAGCCCTTGTGTAGGCTAGAATAAGTCTTTCTAACCAAGCCCTTGTGTAGGTAAGCGTGTGTGGCTTCTAACCAAGCCCTTATGTTGTTAGTGTAAGGCTTTGAGCCTAGCCTTTGTGCGGGCTTTTGTATTCGACTTCTTGTCACGTTCGTAAGTCGACAGGCCAATAGTGTATTGCAAAATCTTGGATCGCAGTGATTAGGTAGTGGTCATATGTTCAAGGAGAATTGTACCACTCTAAATCTCAATGTCCATTTATCTTTCCCATATTTTTTTCTTTTGATTGCTCCCTTCTTGTGCATTATATCTGTTTAACTATATTAACCGAAAGGTAACGCAAAAATCTGCCAAGTTCAATTTACCTCCCCTCTTGGACTATAATACTGGGCTAGCAAGTGGTATTAGAGCGGATGCTCAGGATTTAAGGCGTAACATCCTTGAGCCAAAGATCAAAATGGTCAACACCATAGATTGTGACTTAGGTGATAACCTATTTACTCCACCTATGCTTAATGACCAAAATTTCATATATCTTCAAAATTGATTTCGTTTTGAATAGTATTTGTGAAACCCTTTTTGATGGTCATATCAAAATATCCTTTTTAGTGGTTTCGTAGATATCTTGTTGTATCGATTCATGTGTTAAAGTTATAAATCAACACTTGGTTTGTTTGTTTCTTGATCTTAATCATTTACACTTTTAGAATCGTCAAGTTTTAATCATCGTTATATATTGATTCTTGTGCTTTAAACATATCATTGTTACAATCAATATCTAGATACGTGTGCACAATCGATTCTTGAGTTCATATCATATATATTTGAATGGATTGCATATTTGAGAAAAATTATTTCAAAACATTGCATCATTTAAATCATTGTCTTTGGAATAGTTGTGTTAATTCATTCAATATTGTAAGCTTAATATTGTCGATAGTGTTGTAGAATACTTCTCGCCGTCATTAATAATCTTGATGTATCGTTGACGTGTTTGTCAATCGGGAATATACCATACTATTGTATAGCTCATAACCACACCCGTAAGTTGGTTTTAGTGTGACTTTCTAGCAAGCCCTTGTGTAGGCTTGAATATGGTTTTCTAACCAAGCCCCTCTGTAGGGAAGCGTGTGGGGCTTTCTAATCAAGCCCTTATGTTGGTTAGGGTAAGGCTTTGAGCCAAGCCTTTGTGCTGGCTTTTGTATACGACTTCTAGTCACGCCTGTAAGTTGACTAGCCAATAGTGTTTTGAAAAATCTTGATCGCAGTGATTAGGTAGTGGACATATGTTCAAGGACAACTGTACCACTCTAAATCTCTGTGTCCATTTATCTTTACTATTTTTTTTTATTTTGATTGTTCTCTTCTGGTGCACTATATCTGTTTTACTATAGTAACCGAAAGGTAACGCAAAAATCTGCCAACTCCAATTCCCCCCCCCTTTTGGACTATAATACTGGGCTTGCAAGTTGTATTAGAGCGGATGCTCATGATTTAAGGCATAAAATCCTTGAGCCAAAGATCAAAATGGTCAACACCATAGAATGTGACTTAGGTGATAACCTATTTACTCCACTTATTCCTAATGACCAAAATTTCATATATCTTGAAAATTGATTTCGTTTTGAATAGTGTTTGTGAAACACTTTTTGATCGTCCTATCGTAGTATCTTGTTTAGTGGTTTCATAAATATCTTGTTGTATCGATTCATGTGTTAAAGTTATACTATATTGAATCGATTACATAAATCAACACTTGGTTTATTTGATTCTTGATCTTAATCATTTACACTTTTAGAATCGTCATGTTTTAATCATTATTATATATTGTTTCTTGTGCTTTAAACATCTCATTGTTAGAATCAATATCTAGATACGTGTGCACATTCGATTCTTGAGTTCATATCATATATATTTTAATGAATTGCATATTTGAGAAAAATTATTTCAACACATTACATCATTTAATTCATTGTGGTTGGAATAGTAGTGTTAATTCATTCAATATTGTAAGCTTAATATTGTTGAGAGTGTTGAACAACACTTCTCATCGTAATTCGTAATCTTGATGTATCGTTGACGTGTTTGTCAATCGCGAATATACCATACTATTGTATAGCTCGTAACCACACCCGTAAGTTGGTTATAGTGTGACTTTCAAGGCAAGCCTTTATGTAATCTAGAAAATGGCTTTCCAACCAAACCCTTGTGTAGGTAAGCGTGTCTGGCTTTCTAACGAAGCCCTTACGTTGGTTAGTGTAAGGCTTTGAGCCAAGCCTTTGTGTTGGCTTTTGTATATGACTTCTAGTCACGCCCGTAAGTTGACTAGCCAATAGTGTATCGCAAAATCTTGATCGCGGTGATTAGGTAGTGGACATTGGTTTAAGGAGAACTGTACCACTCTAAATCTCTGTGTCCATATATCTTTCCTACATTTTTTTTATTTTGATTGTTACCTTATTGTGCACTATATCTGTTTAACAATGTTAACCGAAAGGTAACGCAAAAATTTGCTAAATCCAATTTACCCCCCCCCCCCTCTTGGACTATAATACTGGGACTAGCAAGTGGTATTAGAGCCGATGCTCATGATTTAAGGCGTAACATCCTTGGGCCAAAGATCAAAATGGTCAACACCATAGAATGTGACTTAGGTGATAACCTATTTACTCCACTTATGCTTAATGACCAAAATTTCATATATCTTGAAAATTGATTTCGTGTTGAATAGTATTTGTGAAACCCTTTTTTGATCGTCATATCACAGTATCTTGTTTAATGGTTTCATAAATATCTTGTGGTATCTAGATACGTGTGCATCATTCGATTCTTGACTACATATCATATATATTTGAATGGATTGCATATATTTGAGAAAAATTATTTCAACACATTGCCTCATTTAAATCATTGTGGTTGGAATAGTAGTGTTAATTCATTCAATATTGTAAGCTTAATATTGTTGAGAGTGTTGTACAACACTTCTCATCGTCATTCGTAATCTTGATGTATTGTTGACGTGTATGTCAATAGGGAATATACCATACTATTGTATATCTCGTAACCACACCACGTAAGTTGGTTATAGTGTGACTTTTTAGGCAAGCCCTTGTGTAGGCTAGAATATGACTTTCTAACCAAGCCCTTGTGTAGGTAAGCCTGTGTGGCTTTCTAACCAAGCCCTTATGTTGGTTAGGGTAAGGCTTTGAGCCTAGCCTTTGTGCTGGATTTTGTATACGACTTCTAGTCACGCCCGTAAGTTGACTAGCCAATAGTGTATTGCAAAATCTTGATCGCAGTGATTAGGTAGTGGACATAGGTTCAAAGAGAACCGTACCACTCTAAATCTCTGTGTCAATTTATCTTTCCTATATTTTTTTATTTTGATTGTTCCCTTATTGTGCACGATGTTTGTTTAACTATATTAAACGAAGGGTAACACAAAAACCGGCTAAGTGCAATTTACCCCCCATCTTGGACTACAATACTGGGCTACCAAGTGGTATTAGAGCGGATGCTCATGATTTAAGGCGTAACATCCTTGAGCCCAAGATCAAAATGGTCAACACCATAGAATTTGACTTAGGTGATAACCTATTTACTCCACTTACGCTTAATGACCAAAATTTCATATTTCTACAAAATTGATTTCGTTTTGAATAGTGTTTGTAAAACGCTTTTTGATCGTCATATCACAATATCTTGTTTAGTGGTTTCATAAATATCTTGTTGTATTGATTCATGTGTTAAAATTATACTATATTGAATCGATTACATAAATCAACACTTGGTTTGTTTGATTCTTGATCTTAATCATTTACACTTTTAGAATCGTCACGTTTTAATCATTATTATATATTGTTTCTTGTGCTTTAAACATCTCATTGTTAGAATCAATATCTAGATACGTGTGCACATTCGATTCTTGAGTTCATATCATATATATTTTAATGAATTGCATATTTGAGAAAAATTATTTGAACACATTACATCATTTAATTCATTGTGGTTGGAATAGTAGTGTTAATTCATTCAATATTGTAAGCTTAATATTGTTGAGAGTGTTGTACGACACTTCTCATCGTAATTCGTAATCTTGATGTATCGTTGACGTGTTTGTCAATCGAGAATATACCATACTATTGTATAGCTCGTAACCACACCCGTAAGTTGGTTATAGTGTGACTTTCTTGGCAAGCCTTTTTGTAGGCTGGAATATGGCTTTCTAGCCAAACCCTTTTGTAGTTAAGCGTGTGTGGCTTTCTAACCAAGCCCTTATGCTGGTTAGTGTAAGGCTTTGAGCCACGCCTTTTTGTTCGCTTTTCTATACGACTTCTAGTCACGCCCGTAAGTTGACTAGCCAATACTGTATTGCAAAATCTTGATCGCAGTGATTAGGTAGTGGACATATGTTCAAGGAGAACTGTACCACTCTAAATTTATGTGTCCATTTATCTTTCCTACATTTTTTCTATTTTGATTGTTACCTATTGTGCACTATATCTGTTTAACTATATTAAGCGAAGGTAAAGCAAAAATCTGCCAAGTCTAATTTACCCCCCTCTTGGACTATAATACTAGGCTAGCAAGTGGTATCAGAGCGGATGCTCATGATTTAAGGCATAACATCCTTGAGCCAAAGATAAAATGGTAAACACCATAGAATGTGACTTAGGTGATAACTTATTTACTCCACCTATGCTTAATGACCAAAATTTCATATATCTTGAAAATTGATTTCGTTTTGAATAGCCTTTGTGAAACCCTTTTTGATCGTCATATCACAGTATCTTGTTTAATGGTTTCATAAATATCTTGTGGTATCGATTCATGTGTTAAAGTTATACTATATTGAATTAATTTCATAAATCAACACTTGGTTTGTTTGATTCTCGATCTTAATCATTTACAATTTTAGAATCGTCAAGTTTTAATCATCATTTCATATTGATTCTTGTGCTTTAAACATATCATTGTTAGAATCAATATCTATATACGTGTGCACATTCCATTCTTGAGTTCATATCATATATATTTGAATGGATTGCATATTTGAGAAAAAATATTTCAACACATTGCATCGTTTAAATCATTGTGGTTGGAACAGCAGAGTTATTTCACTCAATATTGTAAGATTAATATTGTTGAGAGTGTTGTAGAACGCTTCTCATCGCCATTCGTAATCTTAATGTATCGTCGAAGTGTTTGTCAATAGGGAATATACCATACTATTGTATAGCTCGTAACCACACCCCTAAGTTGGTTATAGTGTGACTTTCCAGGTAAGCCCTTGTGTAGTTTAGAATATGGTTTTCTAAGCAAGCCCTTGTGTAGGTAAGCGTGTGTGGCTTTCCAACCAAGCCCTTATGTTGGTTAGTGTAAGGCTTTGAGCCAAGCCTTTGTGTTGGCTTTTGTATGCGACTTCTAGTCACGCCCGTAAGTTGACTAGCCAATAGTGTATTGCAAAATCTTGATCGCAGTGATTAGGTAGTGGACATAGGTTCAAAGAGAACCGTACCACTCTAAATCTCTTTGTCCATTTATCTTTCCTATATTTTTTTTATTTTGATTGTTTCGTTATTGTGCACTATATTTTTCACGACCCACTATACGTGACGTCATGACCGGCACAGGAACCTCCGAGTATACCCTCCGTCGGTACACCTGACGTCCAGTCAGCCTAAAATACATATACGAATCCCCAAAAAGAAATGAAAGTACATCATTAACAACCAACTATCATGATCATAACGAAATAAAATATTACTTCTCCAAAGTTTTACAAACATAAAATTCCAGAGTCTTCAAAATCATACAAAACCCAACACATCCCAACTATGTGTTAAATATACAATTACTAGGTGTTAACATGTACATAATTATCAAAATACAAAACTAAATGTACAACACCTACATGAAACAAAAACAAGGGACGCTCCGCAGTCAAGCCTTCCCTTTTCCTTTTCTATCAGATCCTGAAAGAAGATGGTGAGGTTTGAGCTACAGCCAGCTCAGTGAATGTTATTTACAAGTGGCAAATACGTGCATTTATAAAAAATGGTAAGATCATAAAACAGTTGAGATGTCATGATGACGAAATATATTACATACATGCTAACATAATGCATCAAGTCATACAAAAGACGATGCATAACATTTTGTAGTCATGCTCATGCAATCCTAACACCTCCTGAGTATGGGGGTTTCAACGCCTGGTGCGCGACACACAGCGCCCGAACACACACACAATACTCGTATTCTAATAGGGTTTATGGGGTCGTGCAGCACGTAGGATTAATTTAAACAAACCTACCCATACACAAGGCATAAAACCCTCTGCCAGGTACACAACTGGGATAGCCGCTAGACTTACGAGAATTCCCAAAAAGAGGAAATTCCAACTAGGGGCCTCAACCCAAATTGTCATCCCAATGAATTATGCTCAAATGAATTTCATGGAATATTAAAACATGCATACCATCATACATAAGTATTTAAAACATTTCTATACTACAATGCCACATATAAATCATCCAAAAGTAAAAGAACGAGTACTTGATTGGCTAAGTCTAGCCAATCCAATTGCCAAAACTCTCCAATTGACTAAACGGGTTCAAGATCAATCACAAGACCTGGAAATAACATGGTTCACACAACTGAAAATCAGTCATAAAGTGTGTCAAAACCCCATGTTCAAACCCAATCTAAAGTCAATTAGATTCTAAATTGATTACCCCCTTGAGCCAATTTCCATATTGCCCAACTTGATCATTTAGACTCAATTAAACTAAGATTGACCTAAATTGAATGTAATAGGGTGATCCCATGATCCAACCACTAATACACATGAAATTCAATTATAATTAGGGTCAATTAGACTATACATCAAGTCAATTTCATCAATTGACTAAGTCTTGGTCAAAATCCCCAATTAGGCCAATATAAAAACATAAGGTCAAAATGAACTAAGTCATATCAATTTAACATAGGTTCTAACATTTTAAACCCATGATTCTACTTAATTTGGGTCTAATCAAACAATCCCCAAGTCAATTTCACAAATTGACTTGCTTTGGGTGAAAACTCCCAATTTGGGCAAAATCCCCAAATTACACGCAAAATTACCAAATACTTAGCCTAGATCAAAATTAGTCAACCTTAGGGTGTCCATTATGAGAACCCACCGAATTCAATCATCAAAAAAACTCTATTCATGTCCAATTAGACCTACATTGCATAATTTTCCAGATTTTATATCAAGAGCATCAAAAGCCCCAAATCTGGAAATTTTCATACATATGCCCTATTGCCAATTTTACACTAGGCCACCATGTTCAACCATGAATTTTACTGATCTTGCAACATGGAATCATCCACAATGGCCACTAGATCAACATAGTTGACATGCAAACATTTTGAAAAAGTCTAAGGCCATAAACTAAGTATAGGTCATTTGAACTAAACCTTCCAATTTCTTGCTAGAAATTGGGGCTTTCACCATTAGTGTACTCCTTGCACTCTCTAATCACACATATGTGATATGCAAGACTCAACTCCAACTTTGGTCTTCCACCCATCCAAGGTTCATCACAATGCATGCATCAAAATGAAACCCTCATGCTCAAAATAAAGCTATCATGCAACTAATAGAGAGATTCAAGGAAGAAATGGAGGAAAAATACAAACCTTAAGGTGTTCTTGAGAAAGAAACCACCAAACCCTAACTTTCCTCTCCTTTTCTCCTTTCCAGCTCCTTTCTCTCTTTTCTGGCTGAGAAATGAGCAAATGAGCCTAAAATCACGTTTTGGTTGCTTAAATAGATAAGCTTAGGCCCACAACTAAAAGTTGTCAAAACTATCAAAAACCCAGTTTTCCTGTTACAATACTTGCATTTAGATAATCCATTTCTTGCAAAATACGCGCGACTTTAACATCTTAACCGTTCAAACGTTGAATGAGTAAGTTATCAACATTCTGGTAAACTTGAGGCTCAATCCAACGTTGGGATTGTGAGATCTATCTGTTTGATCAAAACTGCGTAAGAAAATCCCAGAATCCGTGAAACAGTGTTTGAGGTCTTATAACTCAAAGTAGGTAACTCCAATCAAGATCTTCACCGTTCATAATGAAGATCTATCATATAAGAATGAGCTGAAAAAATTTCAGCCCAATCAGTCAACGGATCTAGGAGATCAAACCATTGATGTAAGTTGTGACAGAAATTTCTTCCTCCATGGAGAAAGCTCCACTGGATCCAAAACACCGTTTTTGAAATGTTTTGACGTCGAACGGGTGTCCGATGGTTCCGAAATTTCATGCGGACCCTTCATGACCTAAAATCATGCAAAGACACTCGAACTTACGTACTTCGAGCATCAAAATACATATACACATACGCATATGCATACGTATACGGGTACACTATGGGTCAAAATGACGTCACCTAAAGGCATGGGTGCTACAACTCTCCTCAACTTAGGAATATTTTTGTCCTCAAAAATAAAAGCAAGATAACTAACCTCAGTCGGTAAAGAGGTCGGGGAATTGCTCCCTTATCTGGTCCTCGCGCTCCCAGGTTTGCTCTTCATTATCGTGGAATTGCCATCTGACTCGCACAAGCAGGATTTCCTTATTTCTCAATTTTTGAACCCTACGAGCCACAATCTGAATAGGCAACTCCTCATAAGTCGTATCCTCCCCAACTTGCAGATGACTCACATCAAGCACATGAGCTGGATCGGGATAAGACTCCTTCAATGGATCCTCATTAAACTTCCTCAGCATCGATACGTGGAATACATCATGAACACCCTCGAGCTGAGAAGGTAGAGTCAACCTGTACGCTACTGGTCCAATCCTCTCAACAATCCGAAATGGCCCAATAAACCTAGGGGCAAGTTTCCCACTGACACCGAACCTCATCTGTCCTTTGAGTGGCGAGACCTTAAGCAAAACTAGATCTCCCACAGCAAACTTTAACGGCCGATATCAGTTATCATAATAACTTTTTTGCCTGTCCTGAGCTGACTTCAGCCTCTGCCGAATCAACTTGACTTTCTCAGTCTGCTCAACAACTGCATCAGAGCCCCATAACTGCGTATCACCCACCTCGTACCAACAAGTTGGAGATTTACAGGGTCTTCCATACAAAGCCTCATACGGTGCCATACCGATGCTAGCCTGATAACTGTTGTTGTAAGCAAATTCACACAAGGGCAAATGCTCACCCCAACCACCACCAAACTCTAAAATGCAAGACCTGAGCATATCCTCCAGCATCTGAATCACTCAATCGGACTGACCGTCCATCTGAGGATGAAATGTTGTACTAAGTCGGAGGTGGGTCCCAAATCGAGTCTGCAAGGCCTGCCAAAACCTCGATGTAAATCGTGGATCTCGATCCGACACGATAGACAAGGGCACTCCATGCAATCTCATGATCTCTCTCACATATAATCTGCTCAGTCTATCTACAGAGTCCCTGGTGCTCATAGGAAGGAAGTGCGCACTCTTGGTCAATCTATCGACCACAACCCAAATGGTATCAAATCTGCCGTGAGACCTCGGCAATCCCATGATGAAATCCATTGTGACGTGTTCCCATTTCCACTCGGATATGGGCAATGGTTCCATCTGACCTCCAGGGTTCCGGTGTTCAGCCTTAACCTGCTGACACACCTCACATCTCTTCACATACTCAGCAATACTCTTCTTCATCCCGTGCCACCATACAGATCTCTTCATGTCATGGTACATCTTGGTAGCCCCTGGATGAACAGTATACTGAGACCTGTGAGCCTCTCGAAGTATCTCAGCACGCAACTCAGCATCATATGGGATCCATAGTCTCCCTCTATACCGCAAGACATCATCTGGACCAATCTGCCAATCGGCCTGGTCAACACTGTCTGCGTATCCACGGTACATGTCATAATTTGGACAATGTTCCTGTAAATATCTAACCCTCGGAATATGGGCATCTGCAAGCTGCACGTGCATCTGAGCACATATCTCAGTAAGTGGTGCGTTTGAGAGTGTACTCATCATAGTCACTCTCTCAAGTAAATGTCACTGCTAGGCCATCTGAAAAGCAACCACCTGAGTCTCTGCTCGCCTACGGCTCAAAGCATCAGCCACAACATTGGCTTTGCCAGGATGATATTCCAAAGAGAAATCGTAATCCTTTAGTAACTCGAGCCATCTCCTCTGCCGCATATTCAGCTCCTTCTGATCAAAGAGGTACTTCAAACTCTTGTGATCGGAAAACAAAGTGAACCTCTCACCATAAAGGTAATGCCTCCATAGCTTTAGTGCAAATACAATAGCGGCCAGCTCCAAATCATGCCCAGGGTAGTTCTGCTCATGCACCTTAAGCTGTCTAGATGCATATGCAACCATTCGACCCTCCTGCATCAGTACACATCCCAGACCTAAGAGTGATGCATCAGTATAAATTACCAACTCTTTCCCAGGCTCTGGAAGAATCAACACTGGAGTTGTAGTCAACCTCTTTTTTAACTCACTGAAAGCTCTCTCACAGGCATCCGACCACGTGAAGGCCACATTCTTCTGAGTCAGCTTAGTTATCGGCGTCGATATCTTGGAAAAGTCTTTCACGAACTTCCTATAATAACCAGCCAAACCCAGAAAGCTACGAATCTCGGTCACTGTGGTAGGTCTTGGCCAATAAATGATTGCCTCAACCTTAGCAGAATCAACAGAAATACCCTCTGCACTAACCACATGACCCAAGAATTTTACCTCAGTCATCCAGAAATCACACTTGCTCAGTTTGGCATACAGCCTATGCTCCAACAATGTCTGCAAAGTAACTCTGAGATGACGTTCATGATCCTCTCTTGTCTTAGAATAGACTAGGATATCATCGATGAAGACTATAATGAACTGGTCAAGGTACGGCCTGAACACTTTCTGCATCAGATCCATGGACATTGCTCATTAGTCAACCCGAAGGGCATTACCAGAAACTCGTAATGTCCATACCTCGTCCGAAAAGCAGTTTTCGGCACATCCTCATCTCTTATCCTCAACTGATGGTACCCAGACCTCAAGTCAATCTTCGAAAAGAACTTGGCCCCAATCAATTGGTCAAACAAGTCATCAATACGAGGAAGTGGATATTTGTTCTTCACAGTCACCTTATTCAGTTGACGGTAGTCTATACACAAACGAAGACTCCCATCTTTTTTCTTGACGAACAACACAGGCGCTCCCCAAGGTGACATGCTAGGAGAAATAAATCCCTTGTCCATCAGCTCATCAAGCTGGGCTCTGAGTTCATTCAACTCTTTCGGTGCCATACGATACGGTGGAATGAAAATGGGTTTAGTCCCGGGCATCAACTCAATGATAAAGTCTACCTCTCGCCTAGGCGGCAAGCCAGGTAACTCATCAGGAAAGACCTCTGGGTACTCGCAGACTATAGGAATGTCTGCTAGCTGAATACCCTGACTTGCATCATCCACTGGCGTCAAACTCGCCATCGTAGCAACCTCATTATCAGTGGCTAATCTACCCTGGGTAGGTGGTCTCGATGCAGTCCTACCACGAAAGACGAAGATTTGCTCTCCGGGTATTTGAAAGATAACCCTCTTGCCGAAGCAATCAATGTGAGCGTGATACGCTGCCAGCCAATCCATACCCAAAATGGCATCAAACTCTACGAACTCTAAGAATCTAAGGTCAACAGACATCTCATGGTCCTCGAATCTCACAATGCATCCCACACATACCATATTAAGGTAAATTCTCTCACCGGCGGCCGTACTCAAAATCAACGGCGTACTAGTCCTAACAGTAGACAATCTCAATCTATCTACTACACCACCAGAAGTAAATGACAGAGTAGAACCAGCATCAATCAAGACATACATCAAAAAATTGCAAATGCTGATTGAACCTTCTATTAGTTGCTTGCTAGCCTCAGGATCTGCCTGCGTAACAGCTCAGGCCTGTTCTCTGGTAGGTGCAGCTGTAGGACTAAACTGACCAAAAGGCATCCTTTGTGGACACTGGTTCCTCTTATGCCCTAGAGTCTCTCAACCATAACACACAATCGGCCTTGGTACTCTAGGTGCAAAAGATACAGCCTGCGACCCGGTTCCGACTGTCTGCTGTCCACCAGATCTGACAAAACTCTGTTGCTGCTGCTAGGATTTACTAGAAATCTGAACACTGTGGCCCGCAGCTGGTGGTACCACTGATAATCGAGCGGAGGCTACAGATGCCTCATATCCACTGCCGTTGAATCTTGGCCTCTTATTGCGTCGGCCTCTCCTGCCACTGAAATAACGTGCCTCTGATCCTGCCTGTTGAGTGTGAACTGTATGAGCTGCGGGTGCCTGGACTGCTGCAGGTAACCTCATCTGAGAATTTGCCTCTGCGGCCTCAAAATCTGCGGCCTGCCTCATAGCCTGCGCATAGGTCTGCACGCCAGCCAGTGCCAAACCCTCACGGATACGACCTCTGAAACCATCCTGTATCCTCTGCATCCTCAGCTCATCTGTAGAAACCATCTCTGGAGCGAAGAGTGCCAACCTGTTGAACTCTTGCTCGTACTCTCTCACGGACATGTTGCCCTGGGTCAGATGTAGAAACTGGATCCGACGTTGATCCCTCTCGGCTCCTGGATAGAACTCTACAAAGAACAACTCCTTGAATCTAGTCCAAGTCCGGACCTCGCCCTCGAGACGCTCCACCCGTTCCCACCATTTGTTAGCCTTGCCAATCAGCTTAAACCTGGCAAGCTTGAAAAGTGCCCTCATATCACTGAATATGGTCTCCATCCGAGTCAACCATCCCTCAGCAAGCTCTAAATCAAGACCTCCCGGAAACTCAGCAGGATCCCGAATCTTGAAGGCTTTCATAACCTTCTCATAGCGATCCTTCTCTGCCCGCTCAGCCTCATTCTCCCCAGCTACGACATGCTGGACCCCAGCTGGTCCTGCCTGCTCTGCCTGATCCCCTACTACTGCTACCACACTACTGTGCTCTACAGCCGCTGCCACATCATCCTGCAGTGGTGGCCTAACACCCTATGTACGGCCTAGCAACTCGAGAATCTGGGCCTGCTGCTACTGAGTGGCCTCTAAGACTGCCTCTATACGCCTAAGGCGTTCCTCTGGGTCCATGGCTGATCCTATTTTTTCTTCTCTTGTAAATATCTGAAATTCACAATAAGGAAGAGCTCAATCAGGATCACAATCCAGGAAAAGTTACCCCTAAGATAACTACCCATAATCATACTCAAAAAGGCAATCATAATATCATATAAGTCTTTTATTCTTTTAAGGATTTTAAACATAAAACACTCTCTCTGATACCATAGTTGTCACGACCCACTATACGTGATGTCATGACAGGCACGAGAACCTCCGAGCATACCCTCCGTCGGTACACCCGACGTCCCGTCAGCCTAAAATACATATACGAATCCCCAAAAAGAAATGAAAGTACATCACTAATAACCAACTATCATGATCATAATGAAATAAAATATTACTTCTCCAAAGTTTTACAAACATAAAATTCCAGAGTCTTCAAAATGATACAAAACCCAACACATCCCAACTATGTGTTAAATATACAATTACTAGGTGTTGTCATGTACATAATTATCAAAATAGAAAAACTCAATGTACAACACCTACATGAAACAAAAACAAGGGACGCTCCGCAGTCAAGCCTTCCCTTTTCCTTTTCTATCAGATCCAGAAAGATGATGGTGAGGTGTGAGCTACAGCCAGCTCAGGGAATGTTATTTACAAGTGGCATATACGTGCATTTATAAAAAATGGTAAGATCATAAAACAGTTGAAATGTCATGATGACGAAATATATTACATACATGCTAACATAATGCATCAAGTCATACATAAGACGATGCATAACATTTTGTAGTCTTGCTCATGCAATCCTAACACCTCCTGAGTATGGGGGTTTCAAGGCCTGGTGCTCGACACACAGCGCCCGAACACACACACAATACTCGTATTCTAATAGGGTTTATGGGGTCGTGCAGCACGTAGGATTAATTTAAACAAACCTACCCATACACAAGGCATAAAACCCTCTGCCAGGTACACAACTGGGATCGCCGCTAGACTTACGAGAATTCCCAAAAAGAGGAAATTCCAACTAGGGGCCTCAACCCAAATTGTCATCCCAATGAATTATGCTCAAATGAATTTCATCGAATATTAAAACATGCATACCATCATACATAAGTATTTAAAACATTTCTATACTACAATGCCATATATAAATCATCCAAAAGTAAAAGAACGAGTACTTGATTGGCTAAGTCTAGCCAATCCAATTGCCAAAACTCTCCAATTGACTAAACGGGTTCAAGATCAATCACAAGACCTGGAAATAACATGGTTCACACAACTGAAAATCAGTCATAAAGTGTGTCAAAACCCATGTTCAAACCCAATCTAAAGTCAATTAGATTCTAAATTGATTACCCCCTTGAGCCAATTTCCATATTGCCCAACTTGATCATTTAGACTCAATTAAACTAAGATTGACCTAAATTGAATGTAATAGGGTGATCCCATGATCCAACCACTAATACACATGAAATTCAATTATAATTAGGGTCAATTAGACTATACATCAAGTCAATTTCATCAATTGACTAAGTCTTGGTCAAAATCCCCAATTAGGCCAATATAAAAACATAAGGTCAAAATGAACTAAGTCATATCAATTTAACATAGGTTCTAACATTTTAAACCCATGATTCTACTTAATTTGGGTCCAATCAAACAATCCCCAAGTCAATTTCACAAATTGACTTGCTTTGGGTGAAAACTCCCAATTTGGGCAAAATCCCCAAATTACATGCAAAATTACCAAATACTTAGCCTAGATCAAAATTAGTCAACCTTAGGGTGTCCATTATGTGAACCCACCAAATTCAATCATCAAAAAAACTCTATTCATGCCCAATTAGACCTACATTGCATAATTTTCCAGATTTTATATCAAGAGCATCAAAAGCCCCAAATCTGGAAATTTTCATACATATGCCCTATTGCCAATTTTACATTAGGCCACCATGTTCAACCATGAATTTTACTGATCTTGCAACATGGAATTATCCACAATGGCCACTAGATCAACATAGTTGACATGCAAACATTTTGAAAAAGTCTAAGGCCATAAACTAAGTATAGGTCATTTGAACTAAACCTTCCAATTTCTTGCTAGAAATTGGGGCTTTCACCATTAGTGTACTCCTTGCACTCTCTAATCACACATATGTGATATGCAAGACTCAACTCCAACTTTGGTCTTCCACCCATCCAAGGTTCATCACAATGCATGCATCAAAATGAAACCCTCATGCTCAAAATAAAGCTATCATGCAACTAATAGCGAGATTCAAGGAAGAAATGGAGGAAAAATACAAACCTTAAGGTGTTCTTGAGCAAGAAACCACCAAACCCTAACTTTCCACTCCTTTTCTCCTCTCTAGCTTCTTTCTCTCTTTTCTGGCTGAGAAATGACCAAATGAGCCTAAAATCACGTTTTGGTTGCTTATATAGATAAGCTTAGGCCCACAACTAAAAGTTGTCAAAACTATCAAAAACCCAGTTTTCCTGTTACAATACTTGCATTTAGATAGTCCATTTCTTGCAAAATACGGGCGACTTTAACATCTTAACCTTTCAAACGTTGAATGCGTAAGTTATCAACATTATGGTAAACTTTAGGCTCAATCCAACGGTGGGATTGTGAGATCTATCAGTTTGATCAAAACTGCGTAAGAAAATCCCAGAATCCGTGAAACAGTGTTTGGGGTCTTATAACTCAAAGTAGGTAACTCCAATCAAGATCTTCACCGTTCGTAATGAAGATCTATCATATAAGAATGAGCTGACAAAATTTCCTCCCAATCAGACAACGGATCTAGGAGATCAACCCATTGATGTAAGTTGTGACAGAAATTTCTTCCTCCATGGAGAAAGCTCCACTGGATCCAAAACCCCGTTTTTGAAATGTTTTGACGTCGAACGGGTCTCCGATGGTTCCGAGATTTCAGGCGCACCCTTCATGACCTAAAATCATGCAAAGACACTCGAACTTACGTATTTCGAGCATCAAAATACATATACACATACGTATATGAATACGCATACGGGTACGCTATGGGTCAAAATGACGTCACCTAAAGGCATGGGTGCTACAATATTTGTTTAACTATATTAACCGAAGGGTAACGCAAAAATCTGCTAAGTGCAATTTACCCCCCCTCTTGGACTACAATACTGGGCTACCAAGTGGTATTAGAGCGGATGCTCATGATTTAAGGCATAACATCCTTGAGCCCAAGATCAAAATGGTCAACACCATAGAATGTGACTTAGGTGATAACCTATTTATTCCACTTACGCTTAATGACCAAAATTTCATATTTCTAGAAAATTGATTTCGTTTTGAATAGTGTTTGTGAAACGCTTTTTGATCGTCATATCACAATATCTTGTTTAGTGGTTTCATAAATATCTTGTTGTATCGATTCTTGTGTTAAAGTTATTCTATATTGAATCGATTACATAAATCAACACTTGGTTTGTTTGATTCTTGATCTTAATCATTTACACTTTTAGAACCCTCATGTTTTAATCATTATTATATATTGTTTCTTGTGTTTTAAACATCTCATTGTTAAAATCAATATCTAGGTACGTGTGCACATTCGATTCTTGAGTTCTTATCATATATATTTCAAT
The DNA here is from genome assembly GCA_035771175.1 of Paratinospora sagittata. NCBI lineage: Eukaryota > Viridiplantae > Streptophyta > Magnoliopsida > Ranunculales > Menispermaceae > Paratinospora > Paratinospora sagittata. The sequence continues at coordinate 17,899,046 of CM069592.1, forward strand.
GGATTGCATATTTGAGAAAAATTATTTTAACACATTACATCATTTAAATCATTGTGGTTGGAATAGTAGTGGTAATTCATTCAATATTGTAAGCTTAATATTGTTGAGAGTGTTGTACAACACTTCTCATTGTCATTCGTAATCATGATGTATCGTTGATGTGTTTGTCAATCGAGAATATACCATACTATTGTATAGCTCGTAACCACACCCGTAAGTTGGTTATAGTGTGACTTTCTTGGCAAGCCTTTTTGTAGGCTGGAATATTGCTTTCTAGCCAAACCCTTTTGCAGTAAAGCGTGTGTGGCTTTGTAACCAAGCCCTTATGTTGGTTAGTGTAAGGCTTTGAGCCAAGCCTTTTTGTTCGCTTTTCTATCGACTTCTAGTCACGCCCGTAAGTTGACCAGCCAATACTGTATTGCAAAATCTTGATCGCAGAGATTAGGTAGTGGACATATGTTCAAGGAGAACTGTACCACTCTAAATCTCTGTGTCCATTTATCTTTCTTACATTTTTTTTATTTTGATTGTTACCGATTGTGCACTATATCTGTTTAACTATATTGACCGAAAGGTAACGCAAAAATTTGCCAAGTCCAATCTACCCCCCCTCTTGGACTATAATACTGGGCTAGCAAGTGGTATCAGAGAGGATGTTCATGATTTAAGGCATAACATCCTTGAGCCAAAGAACAAAATGGTAAACACCATAGAATGTGACTTAGGTGATAACCTATTTACTCCACCTATGCTTAATGACCAAAATTTCATATATCTTGAAAATTGATTTCGTTTTAAATAGCCTTTGTGAAACACTTTTGGATCGTCATATCACAGTATCTTGTTTAATGGTTTCATAAATATCTTGTGGTATCGATTCATGTGTTAAAGTTATACTATATTGAATCAATTTCATAAATCAACACTTGGTTTGTTTGATTCTCGATCTTAATCATTTACACTTTTAGAATCGTCAAGTTTTAATCATCATTTCATATTGATTCTTGTGCTTTAAACATATTGTTAGAATCAATATCTATATACATGTGCACATTCCATTCTTGAGTTCATATCATATATATTTGAATGGATTGCATATTTGAGAAAAAATATTTCAACACATTGCATCGTTTAAATAATTGTGGTTGGAACAGCAGAGTTATTTCACTCAATATTGTAAGATTAATATTGTTGAGAGTGTTGTAGAACACTTCTCATCGTCATTCGTAATCTTAATGTATCGTCGAAGTGTTTGTCAATAGGGAATATACCATACTATTGTATAGCTCGTAACCACACCCGTAAGTTGGTTATAGTGTGACTTCCTAGGTAAGCCCTTGTATAGGCTAGAATATGGCTTTCTAAGCAAGCCCTTGTGTAGGTAAGCGTGTATGGCTTTCCAACCAAGCCCTTATGTTGGTTAGTGTAAGGCTTTGAGCCAAGCCTTTGTGCTGGCTTTTGTATACGACTTCTAGTCACGCCTGTAAGTTGACTAGCCAATACTGTATTGCAAAATCTTGATCGCAGTGATTAGGTGGTGGACATAGGTTCAAGGAGAACTGTACCACTCTAAATCTCTGTGTCCATTTATCTTTCCTACATTTTTTTTTATTTTTATTGTTACCGATTGTGCACTATATCTGTTTAACTATATTGACCGAAAGGTAACGCAAAAATCTGCCAAGTCCAATCTACCCCCCCTCTTGGACTATAATACTGGGCTAGCAAGTGGTATCAGAGAGGATGTTCATGATTTAAGGCATAACATCCTTGAGCCAAAGAACAAAATGGTAAACACCATAGAATGTGACTTAGGTGATAACCTATTTACTCCACCTATGCTTAATGACCAAAATTTCATATATCTTGAAAATTGATTTCGTTTTAAATAGCCTTTGTGAAACACTTTTGGATCGTCATATCACAGTATCTTGTTTAATGGTTTCATAAATATCTTGTGGTATCGATTCATGTGTTAAAGTTATACTATATTGAATCAATTTCATAAATCAACACTTGGTTTGTTTGATTCTCGATCTTAATCATTTACACTTTTAGAATCGTCAAGTTTTAATCATCATTTTATATTGATTCCTGTGCTTTAAACATATCATTGTTAGAATCAATATCTATATACGTGTGCACATTCCATTCTTGAGTTCATATCATATATATTTGAATGGATTGCATATTTGAGAAAAAATATTTCAACACATTGCATCGTTTAAATCATTGTGGTTGGAACAACAGAGTTATTTCACTCAATATTGTAAGCTTAATATTGTTGAGAGTGTTGTAGAACACTTCTCATCGTCATTCGTAATCTTAATGTATCGTCGAAGTGTTTGTCAATAGGGAATATACCATACTATTGTATAGCTCGTAACCACACCCGTAAGTTGGTTATAGTGTGACTTTCCAGGTAAGCCCTTGTATAGGCTAGAATATGGCTTTCTAAGCAAGCCCTTGTGTAGGTAAGCGTGTGTAACTTTCTAACCAAGCCCTTATGTTGGTTAGTGTAAGGCTTTGAGCCAAACCTTTTTGCTGGCTTTTGTATACGACATCTAGTTACGCCCGTAAGTTGACAAGCAAGTAGTGTATTGCAAAATCATGATCGTAGTTATTAGGTAGTGGACATAGGTTCAAGAAGAACTGTACCACTCTAAATCTCTGTGTCCATTTATCTTTCCGACATTTTTTTTATTTTGATTGTTACCTATTGTGCACTATATCTGTTTCACTATATTAACCGAAAGGTATCGCAAAAATCTGCCAAGTCCAATTGTAGCACCCGTGCCTTTAGGTGACGTCATTTTGACCCATAGTGTACCCTATACATATTCGTATACGTATGTGTATATGTATTTTGATGCTCAAAGTACGTAAGTTCGAGTGTCTTTGCATGATTTTAGATCATAAAGGGTGTGCATGAAATTTCGGAATCATCGGAGACCCGTTCGACGTCAAAATATTTCAAAAACGATGTTTTGGATCCAGTGGAGCTTTCTCCATGGAGGAAGAAATTTCTGTCACAACTTACATCAATGGTTTGAACTCCTAGATCCGTTTTCTGATTGGGCTGAAATTTTGTCAGCTCATTCTTATATGATAGATCTTCATTATGAACGGTGAAGATCTTGATTGGAGTTACCTACTTTGAGTTATAAGACGCAAAACACTGTTTCACGGATTTTGGGATTTTCTTATGCAGTTTTGATCGAACAGATAGATCTCACAATCTTACCGTTGAATTGAGCCTAAAGTTACCAGAATGTTGATAACTTACTCATTCAACTTTTGAACGGTTAAGATGTTAAAGTCGTGCGTATTTTGCAAGAAATGGACTATCTAAATGCAAGTATTGTAACAGGAAAACTGGGTTTTTGATAGTTTTGATAACTTTTAGTTGTGGGCCTAAGCTTATCTATTTAAGCAACCAAAACGTGATTTTAGGCTCATTTGCTCATTTCTCAGCCAGAAAAGAGAGAAGAGGAGAAAAGGAGAGGAAAGTTAGGGTTTGGTGGTTTCTTGCTCAAGAATACCTTAAGGTTTGTATTTTTCCTCCATTTCTTCCTTGAATCTCTCTATTAGTTGCATGATAGCTTTATTTTGAGCATGAGGGTTTCATTTTGATGCATGCATTGTGATGAACCTTGGATGGGTGGAAGACCAAAGTTGGAGTTGAGTCTTGCATATCACATATGTGTGATTAGAGAGTGCAAGGAGTACACTAATGGTGAAAGCCTCAATTTCTAGCAAGAAATTGGAAGGTTTAGTTCAAATGACCTATACTTAGTTTATGGCCTTAGACTTTTTCAAAATGTTTGCATGTCAACTATGTTGATCTAGTGGCCATTGTGGATGATTCCATGTTGCAAGATCTGTAAAATTCATGATTGAACATGGTGGCCTAGTGTAAAATTGGTAATAGGGCATATGTGTGAAAATTTCCAGATTTGGGGCTTTTGATGCTCTTGATATAAAATCAGGAAAATTATGCAATGTAGGTCTAATTGGACATGATTAGGGTTGTTTGATGATTGAATTCAGTGGGTTCTCATAATGGACACCCTAAGGTTGACTAATTTTGATCTAGGCTAAGTATTTGACATTTTTCATGTACTTTGGCAATGTTGCATGTAATTTGGGGATTTTGCCCAAATTGGGACTTTTCACCCAAAGCAAGTCAATTTATGAAATTGACTTGGGGATTGTTTAATTGGACCCAAATTGAGTAGAATCATGGGTTTAAAATGTTAGAACCTATGTTAAATTGATATGATTTAGTTCATTTTGACCTTATGTTTTATATTGGCCTAATTGGGGATTTTGACCAAGACTTAGTCAATTGATGAAATTGACTTGATGTATAGTCTAATTGACCCTAATTATAATTGAATTTCACGTATATTAGTGGTTGGATCATGGGATCACCCTATTACATTCAATTTAGGTCAATCTTAGTTTAATCGAGTCTAAATGATCAAGTTGGCCAATAAGGAAATTGGCTCAAGGGGGTAATCAATTTAGAATCTAATTGACTTTAGATTGGGTTTGAACATGGGGTTTTGACACACTTTATGACTGATTTTCAGTTGTGTGAACCATGTTATTTCCAGGTCTTGTGATTGATCTTGAACCCGTTTAGTCAATTGGAAAGTTTTGGCAATTGGATTGGCTAGATTTAGCCAATCAAGAGTGAGTGTTCTTTTACTTTTGGATTATTTATATGTGGCATTGTAGTATAGAAATGTTTTAAGTACTTATGTATGATGGTATGCATGTTTTAATATTCCATGAAATTCATTTGAGCATAATTCATTGGGATGACAATTTGGGTTGAGGCCCCTAGTTGGAATTTCCTCTTTTTGGAAATTCTCGTAAGTCTAGCGGCGATCCCAGTTGTGTACCTGGCAGAGGGTTTTATGCCTTGTGTATGGGTAGGTTTGTTTAAATTAATCCTACGTGCTGCACGACCCCATAAACCCTATTAGAATACGAGTATTGTGTGTGTGTTCGGGCGCTGTGTGTCGCGCACCAGGCCTTGAAACCCCCATACTCAGGAGGTGTTAGGATTGCATGAGCATGACTACAAAATGTTATGCATCATCTTATGTATGACTTGATGCATTATGTTAGCATGTATGTAATATATTTCGTCATCATGACATTTCAACTGTTTTATGATCTTACCATGTTTTATAAATGCACGTATATGCCCCTTGTAAATAACATTCACTGAGTTGGCTGTAGCTCACACCTCACCATCTTCTTTCAGGATCTGATAGAAAAGGAAAAGGGAAGGCTTGACTGCGGAGCATCCCTTGTTTTTGTTTCATGTAGGTGTTGTACATTTAGTTTTGTATTTTGATAATTATGTACATAATAACTGTCACACCTTGGGTTGCACAGCGTGCCCCCTACCCAGGTGCGGGCGCACCACCGCAGTGGAGAACGCCTAGCCATTATATATCCACAGTATTGTCTTCATTGGGGTCCACAGAACACTGCACGCACCCGACGACCTTTGTCCTTTCCCTATGCAGAACACTGCACAGTCCAGGGGCCTCCCCCAAGTTCGAACTCGCAACCTCTTCCTCATAAGGTTAGATTTCGCAACTTGAGTATCCATTGAACCTGGGTAGGGGGCACGCTGTGCAACCCAGGGTGTGACAAAAAGGCCTTATGTTTCGCAATGGAATTTTAGCATGATTTCGCAACTGGAATTTTATGTTTGTAAAACTTTGGAGAAGTAATATTTTATTTCATTATGATCATGATAGTTGGTTGTTAATGATGTACTTTCATTTCTTTTTCGGGGATTCGTATATGTATTTTAGGCTGACGGGACATCGGGTGTACTGACGGGAGGGTATACTCGGAGGTTCCCGTGCCGGTCATGACGTTACGTATAGTGGGTCGTGACAACTATGGTATCAGAGCGAGAGTGTTTTAGGTTTAAAATCCTTAAAAGAATAAAAGACTTATATGATATTATGATTGCCTTTATGAGTATGATTATGGGTAGTTATCTTAGGGGTAACTTTTCCTGGATTGTGATCCTGATTGAGCTCTTCCTAATTGTGAATTTCAGATATTTACAAGAGAAGAAAAAAATACAGGATCAGCCATGGACCCAGGGTGTTAGGCCACCACTGCAGGATGATGTGGCAGTAGCTGTAGAGCACAGTAGTGTGGCAGCAGTAGTAGGGGATCAGGCAGAGCAGGCAGGACCAGCTGGGGTCCAGCATGTCGTAGCTGGGGAGACTGAGGCTGAGCGGGCAGAGAAGGATCGCTATGAGAAGGTTATGAAAGCCTTCAAGTTTCGGGATCCTGCTGAGTTTCCGGGAGGTCTTGATTTAGAGCTTGCTGAGGGATGGTTGACTCGGATGGAGACCATATTCAGTGATATGAGGGCGTTTGATCATGATAAGGTCAAGCTTGCCAGGTTTAAGCTGATTGGCAAGGCTAACAAATGGTGGGAACGGGTGGAGCGTCTCGAGGGCGAGGTCTGGACTTGGACTAGATTCAAGGAGTTGTTCTTTGTAAAGTTCTATCCACGGGCCGAGAGGGATCAACGTCGGATCCAGTTTCTACATCTGACCCAGGGCAACATGTCCGTGAGAGAGTACGAGAAAGAGTTCAACAGATTGGCACTCTTCGCTCCAGAGATGGTTTCTACCGATGAGCTGAGGATGCAGAGGATACAGGATGGTTTCAGAGGTCGTATCCGTGAGGGTTTGGCACTGGCTGGCGTGCAGACCTATGCGCAGGCTATGGGGCAGGCCGCAGATTTTGAGGCCGCAGAGGCAAATTCTGCAGTCCAGACACTTGCAACTCCTACAATTCAGACTCAACAGGCAGGGTCAGAGGCACAGTATTTCAGTGGCAGGAAAGGCCGACGCAATAACAGGCCAAGATTCAACGGCAGTGGATATGAGGCATCTGTAGCCTCCGCTCCAGTATCAGTGGTACCACCAGCTGCGGGCCACAGTGTTCAGATTTCTAGTCGATCCCAGCAGCAGCAACAGAGTTTTGTCAGATCTGGTAGACAGCAGACAACCGAAACCGGGTCGCAGGCTGTATCTTTTGCACCTAGAGTACCAAGGCCGATTGTGTGTTATGGTTGCGGGACTCCAGGGCATAAGAGGAACCAGTGTCCACAGAGGATGCCTTTTGGTCAGTTTAGTCCTACAGCTGCACCTACCAGAGAACAGGACAGAGCTGTTACGCAGGCAGATCCTGAGGCTAGCAAACAACTAATAGAAGGTACAATCAGCATTTGCAATTCTTTGATGTATGTCTTGATCGATGCTGGTTCTACTCTGTCATTTATTTCTGGTGGTGTAGTAGATAGATTGAGATTGTCTACTGTTAGGACTAGTACGCCGTTGATTTTGAGTATGGCGGCCGGTGAGAGAATTTACCCTAATATGGTATGTGTGGGATGCATTGTGAGATTCGAGGACCATGAGATGTCTGTTGACCTTAGAGTCTTAGAGTTCCTAGAGTTTGATGCCATTTTGGGTATGGATTGGCTGGCAGCGTATCACGCTCACATTGATTGCTTCAGCAAGAGGGTTATCTTTCAAATACCCGGAGAGCCAGTCTTCGTCTTTCGAGGCAGGACTGCATCGAGACCACCTACCGAGGGTAGATTAGCCACTGATGATGAGGTTGCTACGATGGCGAGTTTGATGCCAGTGGATGATGTGAGTCAGGGTATTCAGCTAGCAGACATTCCTATAGTCTGCGAGTACCCAGAGGTCTTTCCTGATGAGTTACCTGGCTTGCCGCCTAGGCGAGAGGTAGACTTTATCATTGAGTTGATGCCCGATACTAAACCCATTTCCATTCCACCGTATCGTATGGCACCGAAAGAGTTGAACGAACTCAGAGCCCAGCTTGATGAGCTGATGGACAAGGGATTTATTTCTCCTAGCATGTCACCTTGGGGAGCGCCTGTGTTGTTCGTCAAGAAAAAAGATGGGAGTCTTCGTTTGTGTATAGACTACCGTCAACTGAATAAGGTGACTGTGAAAAACAAATATCCACTTCCTCGTATTGATAACTTGTTTGACCAATTGATTGGGGCCAAGTTCTTTTCGAAGATTGACTTGAGGTCTGGGTACCATCAGTTGAGGATAAGAGATGAGGATGTGCCGAAAACTGCTTTTCGGACGAGGTATGGACATTACGAGTTTCTGGTGATGCCCTTCGGGTTGACTAATGCACTAGCAATGTTCATGGATCTGATGCAGAGAGTGTTCAGGCCGTACCTTGACCAGTTCATTATAGTCTTCATCGATGATATCCTAGTCTATTCTAAGACAAGAGAGGATCGAGAACGTCATCTCAGAGTTACTTTGCAGACATTGTTGGAGCATAGGCTGTATGCCAAGCTGAGCAAGTGTGAATTCTGGATGACTGAGGTGAAATTCTTGGGTCATGTGGTTAGTGCAGAGGGTATTTCTGTTGATTCTGCTAAGGTTGAGGCAATCATTGATTGGCCAAGACCTACCACAGTGACCGAGATTCGTAGCTTTCTGGGTTTGGCTGGCTATTACAGGAAGTTTGTGAAGGACTTTTCCAAGATATCCGCGCCGATAACTAAGCTAACTCAGAAGAACGTGGCCTTCACTTGGTCGGATGCCTGTGAGAGAGCTTTCAGTGAGTTGAAAAAGAGGTTGACTACAGCTCCAGTGTTGATTCTTCCAGAGCCTGGGAAAGAGTTGGTAATTTATACTGATGCATCACTCTTAGGTCTGGGATGTGTACTGATGCAGGAGGGTCGAGTGGTTGCATATGCATCTAGACAGCTTAAGGTGCATGAGCAGAACTACCCTGTGCATGATTTGGAGCTGGCCGCTATTGTATTTGCACTGAAGCTATGGAGGCATTACCTTTATGGTGAGAGGTTCACTTTGTTTTCCGATCACAAGAGTTTGAAGTACCTCTTTGATCAGAAGGAGCTGAATATGCGACAGAGGAGATGGCTCGAGTTACTAAAGGATTATGATTTCTCTTTGGAATATCATCCTGGCAAAGCCAATGTTGTGGCTGATGCTTTGAGCCGTAGGCGAGCAGAGACTCAGGTGGTTGCTTTTCAGATTGCCCAGCAGTGGCATTTACTTGAGAGAGTGACTATGATGAGTATACTCTTAAACGCACCACTTACTGAGATATGTGCTCAGATGCACGTGCAGCTTGCGGATGCCCATATTCCGAGGGTTAGATATTTACAGGAACATTGTCCAGATTATGACATGTACCGTGGATACGCAGACAGTGTTGACCAGGTCGATTGGCAGATTGGTCCAGATGATGTCTTGAGGTATAGAGGGAGACTATGGATCCCATATTATGTACATGATAACACCAAGATGTGTTGGGTTTTGTATCATTTTGAAGACTCTGGAATTTTATGTTTGTAAAACTTTGGAGAAGTAATATTTTATTTCATTATGATCATGATAGTTGGTTGTTAATGATGTACTTTCATTTCTTTTTCGGGGATTCGTATATGTATTTTAGGCTGACGGGACGTCGGGTGTACCGACGGAGGGTATACTCGGAGGTTCCCGTGCCGGTCATGACGTCACGTATAGTCGGTCGTGACACCAATTTGCCCTCCCCTCTTGGACTATAATACTGGGCTTGCAAGTGGTATCTGAGCGGATGCTCGTGATTTAAGGCTTAACATCCTTGGGCAAAAGATCAAAATGGTCAACACCATAGAATTTGACTTAGGTGATAACCTATTTACTCCACCCACGCTTACTGACCAAAATTTCATATATCTTGAAAATTGATTTCGTTTTTAATAGCGTTTGTGAAACCCATTTTGATCTTCATATCACAGTATCTTATTTAGTGGGTTCATAAATATCTTTTGGTATCGATTCATGTGTTAAAGTTATACTATATTGAATCAATTTCATAAATCAGTACTTGGTTTGTTTGATTCTCGATCTTAATCATTTACACTTTTAGAATCGTCAAGTTTTAATCATCATTTCATATTGATTTTTGTGCTTTAAACATATCATTGTTAGAATCAATATCTATATAGGTGTGCACATTCCATTCTTGAGTTCATATCATATATATTTGAATGGAATGCATATTTGAGAAAAAGTATTTCAACACATTGTATCATTTAAATCATTGTGGTTGGAATAGTAGTGTTAAGTCATTCAATATTGTAAGCTTAATATTGTTGAGAGTGTTGTAGAACACTTGTCATCGTCATTCGTAATCTTGATGTATCGTTGACGTGTTTTTCAATAGGGAATATACCATACTATTGTATCGCTCGTAACCACACCCGTAAGTTGGTTATGGTCTGACAATCTAGGTAAGCCCTTGTGTACGCTAGAATATGGCTTTCTAACCAACCCCTTGTGTAGGTAAGCGTGTGTGGCTTTCTAACTAAGCCCTTATGTTGGTTAGTATAAGGCTTTGAGCCAAGCGTTTGTGCTGGCTTTTGTATACGACTTCTAGTCACGCCCGTAAGTTGACTAGCCAATAGTGCATTGCAAAATCTTGATCGCATTGATTAGGTAGTGGACATAGGTTCAAGGAGAACTGTACCACTCTAAATCTCGGTGTCCATTTATCTTTCCTACATTTTTTTTATTTTGATTGTTACCTATTGTGCACTATATTTGTTTAACTATATTAACCGAAAGGTAACGCAACAATCTGCCAAGTCGAATTTACCCCCCTCTTTGACTATAATACTGGGCTAGAAAGTGGTATCAGAGCGGATGCTCATGATTTAAGGTCTAACATCCTCGAGCCAAAGATCAAAATGATCAACACCACATAATATGTGAATGTGAGTTAGGTGATAACCTATTTACTCCACTTTTGCTCAATGACCAAAATTTCATATATCTTGGAAATTGATTTCGTTTTAAATACTGTTTGTGAAACCCTCTTTGATCGTCATATGTTTCATGTGTTAAACTTATACTATATTGAATCGATTTCATAAATCAACACTTGGTTTTTTTGATTCTCGATCTTAATCATTTACACTTTTAGAATCGTCAAGTTTTAATCACCGTTTCATATTGATTCTTGTGCTTTAAACATATCATTGTTAAAATCAATATCAAGATACGTGTGCACATTCGATTCTTGAGTTCATATCATATATATTTGAAAGGATTGCATATTTGAGAAAAATTAGTTCAACACATTGCATCATTTAAATCATTGTGGTTGGAATACTAGTGTTAACTCATTCAATATTGTGAGCTTAATATTGTTGAGAGTGTTGTAGAACACTTGTCATCGCCATTCGTAATCTTGATGTATCGTTGGCGTGTTTGTCAATAGGAAATATACCATGCTATCGTATAGCTCATAACCACACCCGTAAGTTGGTTATAGTGTGACTTTCTAGGCAAGCCCTTGTGTAGGCTAGAATATGGCTTTCTAACCAAGCCCTTGTGTAGGTAAGCGTGTGTGGCTTTCTAACCAAGCTCTTATGTCGGTTAGTGTAAGGCTTTGAGCCAAGCCTTTGTGCTGGCTTTTGTATACGACATCTAGTCACGCCCGTAAGTTGACTAGCAAGTACTGTATTGCAAAAGCTTGATCGCAATGATTTGGTAGTGGAGATAGGTTCAAGAAGAACTGTACCACTATAAATCTCTGTATCTTTCCTACATTTTTTTTATTTTGATTGTTACCTATTGTGTACTAAATCTGTTTCACTATATTAACCGAAAGGTAACACAAAAATTTGTGAAGTCCAATTTGTGAAGTCCAAGTACAATTTACCCCTACTCTTGGACTATAATACTGGGCTAGCAACTGGTATCTGAGCGGATGCTCGTGATTTAAGGCTTAACATCCTTGAGCCAAAGATCAAAATGGTGAACACCATAGAATGTGACTTAGGTCATCACCTAATTACTCTACCCATGCACAATGACCAAAATTTCATATATCTTGAAAATTGATTTTTTTTAAATAGTGTTTGTGAAACCCTTCTTGATCGTCATATCACAGTATCTTGTTTGTTGGTTTTATAAATATCTTGTGGTATCGATTCATGTGTTAAAGTTATACTATATTGAATCGATTTCATATATCAACACTTGGTTTGTTTGATTCTCGATCTTAACCGTTTACACTTTTAGAATCGTCAAGTTTTATTCATCATTTCATATTGATTCTTGTGCTTTAAACATATCATTGTTAGAATCATTATATAGATACATGTGGACATTCGATTCTTGAGTTCATATCATATATATTTGAATGGATTGCATATTTGAGAAAAATACTTTCAACACATTGCATCATTTAAATCATTGTGCTTGGAATAGTAGTGTTAATTCATTCATTATTGTAAACTTAATATAGTTGAGAGTGCTGTAGAACACTTCTCATAGTCATTCGTATTCTTGATGTATCGTTGACGTGTTTGTCACTAGGGAATATACCATACTATTGTATAGCTCGTAACCACACCCGTAAGTTAGTTATAGTGTGACTTTGTAGGCAAGCCCTTGTGTAGGCTAGAATATGGCTTTCTAACCAAGCCCTTGTGAAGGTAAGGGTGTGTGGCTTTCGAACAAAGCCCTTACGTTGGTTAGTGTAAGGCTTTGAGCCAAGCCTTTGTGTTGGCTTTTGTAGACGCCGTCTAGTCACGCCCGTAAATTGGCTAGCCAATAGAGTATTGCAAAATCTTGATCGCAGTGATTAGTTAGTGGGCATAGCTTCAAGGAGAACTGTACCACTCTAATTCTCTGTGTCCATTTATCTTTCATACATTTTTTTTTTATTTTGATTGTTAACTATTGTGCACTATATCTTTTTCACTATATTAACCGGAAGGTAATGCAAAAATCTGCCAAGTCGAATTTACCCCCCCTCTTGGACTATAATACTGGGCTAGCAAGTCGTATCAGACCGGATGCTCCTGATTTAAGGTTTAACATCCTTCAGCCAAAGATCAAAATGGTCAACACCATAGAATGTGAATTAGGTGATAACCTATTTACTCCACCTATGCTTAATGACCAAAATTTCATATATCTTGAAAATTGATTTCGTTTTGAATAGTGTTTGTGAAACCCTTTTTGATCGTCATATCATAGTATCTTGTTTAGTGGTTTCATAAATATCTTGTGGTATCGATTCATGTGTTAAAGTTATAGTATATTGAATTGATTTCATAAATCAACACTTGGTTTGTTTGATTCTCGATCTTAATCATTACAGTTTTAGAATCGTCAAGTTTTAATCATTATTTCATATTGATCCATGTGCTTTAAACATATCATTGTTGAATCAATATCAAGATACGTGTGCACATTCGATTCTTGAGTTCATATCATATATATTTGAATGGATTGCATATTTGAGAAAAATTATTTGAACACATTGCATCATTTAAATCATTGTGGTTGTGACTTTGTAGGCAAGCCCTTGTGTTGGTTAGAATATGGCTTTCTAACCAAGCCCTTGTGTAGGTAAGCGTGTGTGGCTTTCCAACCAAGCCCTTATGTTGGTTACTGTAAGGCTTTGAGCCAAGCCTTTGTGCTGGCTTTTGTATACGAGTTCTAGTCACTCCCGTAAGCTGACTAGCCAATTGTGTATTGCAAAATCATGATCGCAGTGAATAGGTAGTGGACATAGGTTAAAGGAGAACTGTACCACTCTAAATCTCTGTGTCCATTTATCTTTCCTACATTTTTTTTAATTTGATCGTTACCTTATTGTGCACTATATCTGTTTAACTATATTAACCGAAAGGTAACGCAATAATCTGCCAAGTCCAATTTAACCCCCCTCTTGGACAACAATACTAGGCTAGCAAGTGGTATCAGAGCGGATGCTCATGTTTTAAGGCTTAACATCCTTGAGCCAAAGATCAAAATGGTCAACACCATAGAATGTGACTTAGGTGATAACCTATTTACTCCACCTATGCTTAATGACCAAAATTTCATATATCTTGAAAATTGATTTCGTTTTGAATAGTGTTTGTGAAACCCTTTTTGAACGTCATATCATAGTATCTTGTTTAGTGGTTTCATAAATATCTTGTGGTATCGATTCATGTGTTAAATTTATACTATATTGAATCGATTTCATAAATCAACAGTTGGTTTGTTTGATTTTAGATCTTAACCATTTATAGTTTTAGAAGCGTCAAGTTTTAATCATTATTTCATATTGATTCATGTGCTTTAAACATATCATTGTTGAATCAATATCTAGATACGTGTGCACATTCGATTCTTGAGTTCATATCATATATATTTGAATGGATTGCATATTTGAGAAAAATTCTTTCAACACATTGCATCATTTAAATCATTGTGCTTGGAATAGTAGTGTTAATTCATTCATTATTGTAAACTTAATATAGTTGAGAGTGTTGTAGAACAGTTCTTATCGTCATTCGTATTCTTGATGTATCGTTGACGTGTTTGTCAATAGGGAATATACCATAGTATTGTATAGGTCGTAACCACACCCATAAGTTGGTTATAGTGTGGCTTTCTAGGCAAGCCCTTGTGTAGGCTAGAATATGGCTTTCTAACCAAGCCCTTGTGAAGGTAAGGGTGTGTGGCTTTCGAACAAAGCCCTTACGTTGGTTAGTGTAAGGCATTGAGCCAAGCCTTTGTGCTGGCTTTTGTCTACGAGTTCTAGTAACTCCCGAAAGCTGACTAGCGAATTGTGTATTGCAAAATCATGATCGCAGTGAATAGGTAGTGGACATAGGTTCAATGAGAACTGTACCACTTTAAATCTCCGTGTCCCTTTATCTTTCCAACATTTTTTTTTTAATTTGATTGTTACCTTATTGTGCACTATATCTGTTTAACTATATTAATCGAAAGGTAACGCAAAAATCTGCCAAGTCCAATTTAACCCCTCTTTTGGACTACAATACTAGGCTAACAAGTGGTATCAGAGCGGATGCTCATGATTTAAGGCTTAACATCCTTGAGCCAAAGATCAAAACTGTCAAAACCATAGAATTTGACTTAGGTGATAACCTATTTACTCTACTTATGCTTAATGACCAAAATTTCATATATCTTGAAAATTGATTTCATTTTGAATAGTGTTTGTGAAACCCTTTTTTATCGTTATATAACAGTATCTTGTTTAGTGGTTTCATAAATATCTTCTTGAATCGATTCATGTGTTAAAGTTATACTATATTGACTCGATTACATAAATCCACACTTGGTTTGTTTGACTCTTGATCTTAATCATTTACACTATTAGAATCGTCAAGTTTTAATCATCATTATATATTGATTCTTGTGTTTTAAACATATCATTGTTATTACCAATATCTAGATACGTGTGCACATTCGATTCTTGAGTTCATATCATATATATTTGAATGGATTGAATATTTGTGAAAAAAAAATTCAACACATTGCATCATTTAAATCATTGTGGTTGGAATAGTAGTGTTAATTCATTCAATATTGTAAGCTTAATATTGTTGAGAGTTTTGTAGAAAACTTCTCATCGTCATTCGTAATCTTGATGTAATAGGGAATATACCAAACTCTTGTATAGCTCGTAACCACACACGTAAGTTGGTTATAGTGTGACCTTCTAAGCATGCCCTTGTGTTGGCTAGAATATGGCTTTCTAACCAAGCCCTTGTGTATATAAGCGGGTGTGGCTTTCTAACCAAGCCCTTATGTTGGCTAGGGTAAAGCTTTGAGCCAAGCCTTTGTGTTGGCTTTTGTATACCACTTCTAGTCACACCCGTAAGTTGACTAGCCAATAGTGTATTGCAAAATCTTGATCACAATGATTAAGTAGTGTACATAGGTTCAAGGACAACTGTACCACTCTAAATCTTTGTGTCCATTTATCTTTCCTACATTTTTTTTATTTTGATTGTTTCCTTGTTGTGCACTATATCTGTTTAACTATATTAACCGAAGGGTAACGCAAAAATCTGCCAAGTCCAATTTAACCCCCCTCTTGGACTATAATATTGGGCTAGCAAGTTGTATCAGAGCGGATGCTCATGATTTAAGGCTTAACATCCTTGAGCCAAAGATCAAAATGGTCAACACCATAGAATTTGACTTAGCTGATAACCTATTTACTCCACTTATGCTTAATGACCAAAATTTCCTATATCTTGAATAGTGTTTGTGAAACCCTTTTTGATTGTCATATCATAGTATCTTGTTTAGTGGTTTCGTAACTATCTTGTTGTATTCATGTGTTAAAGTTATACTATATTGAATCGATTCAATAAATTAACACTTGGTTTGTTTGATTCTTGATCTTAATCATTTACACTTTTAGGATCGTCAAGTTTTAATCATTATTATATATTGATTCTTGTGCTTTAAACATATCATTGTTAGAATCAATATCTAGATACGTGTGCACATTCGATTTTTGTGTTCATATCATATATATTTGAATGGATTGCATATTTGAGAAAAATTATGTCAACACATTGCATCATTTAAATCATTGTGGTTGGAATAGTAATGTTAATTCATTTAATATTGTAAGCTAAATATTGTTGAGAGTGTTGTACAACACTTCACATCGTCATTCGTAATCTTGATGTATCGTTGACGTGTTTGTCAATCGAGAATATACCGTACTATTGTATAGCTAGTAACCATACCCGTAAGTTGGTTATAGTGTGACTTTCTAGGCGAGCCCTTGTGTAGGCTAGAATATGGCTTTCTAACTAAGCCCTTGTGTAGGTAAGCGTGTGTGGCTCTCTAACCAAACCCTTATGTTTGGTTACTATACGGCTTTGAGCCAAGACTTTGTGCTGGCTTTTGTATACGACTTCTAGTCACTCTCGTAAGTTAACTAGCCAATAGTGTATTGTAAAATCTTGATCGCCGTGATTAGGTAGTGGACATAGGTTCAATAAGAACTGTACCACTCTTAATCTCTGTGTCCATTTATCTTTCCTATATTTTTTTATTTTGAATGTTACCTATTGTGCACTATATTTGTTTAATTATATTAACCGAAAGGTAACGCAAAAATCTGGCAAGTCAAATTTAACCCCCCCTCTTGGACTACAATACTGGGTTAGCAAGTGGTATCAGAGCGGATGCTCATGATTTAAGGTTTAACAACCTTGAGCCAAAGATCAAAATGGTCAACACCATAGAGTGTGACTTAGGTGATAACTTATTTATTCCACCTATGCTTAATGACCAAAATTTCATATATCTTGAAAATTGATTTTGTTCTGAATAGTGTTTGTGAAACCCTTTTTGATCATCATATCACTGTATCTCCTTTGGTGGTTTCATAAATATCTTGTTGTATCGATTCATGTGTTAAAGTTATACTATATTGAATCGATTCCATAAATTAACACTTGGTTTGTTTGATTCATGATCTTAAGCATTTACACTTTTAGAATCGTCAAGTTTTAATCATTATTATATATTGATAGAATCAATATCTAGATACGTGTGCACATTCGATTCTTGAGTTCATATCATATATATTTGAATGGATTGCATATTTGAGAAAAATTATTTCAACACATTGCATCATTTAAATCGTTGTGGTTGGGATAGTAGTGTTAATTCATTCAATATTGTAAGCTTCATATTGTTGAGAGTGTTGTAGAACACTTTTCATCGTCATTCGTAATATTGATGTATCGTTGACATGTTTGTCAATCGGGAATATACCATACTATTGTATAGCTCGTACCCACACCCGTAAGTTGGTTATAGTGTGACTTTCTAGGCATACCCTTGTGTAGGCTAGAATATGGCTTTCTAACCAAGCCCTTGTGTAGGTAAGCGTGTGTGGATTTTTAGCCAAGCCCTTACGTTGGTTGCTGAAAGCTTTGAGCCAAGCCTTTGTGTTGGCTTTTGTATACGCCATCTAGTCACGCCCGTAAGTTGACTAGCCAATAGTGTATTGTAAAATCTTGATCGCAGTGATTAGGTAGTGTACTTAGGTTCACGGAGAACTGTACCACTCTAAATCTCTGTGTCCATTTATCATTCCTACATTTTTTTTATTTTGATTGGTAACTATTGTGCACTATATTTGTTTAACTATATTAACCGAAAGGTAACGCAAAAATCTGCCAAGTTCAATTTACCCCCCCCCCCCCCCCCTCTTGGACTATAAAACTGGGCTTGCAAGTGGTATCAGAGCGGATGCTCATAATTTAAGTCTTAACATCCTTGAGCCAAATATCAAAATGGTCAACACCATAGCATGTCACTTAGGTGATAACCTATTTACTCCACCTAGCTTAATGACCAAAAATTCATATATCTTGAAAATTGATTTCATTTTGAATAGTGTTTGTGAAACCCTTTTTGATCGTCATATCATAGTATCTTGTTTAGTGGTTTCGTAAATATCTTGTTGTATCGACTCATGTGTTAAAGTTATACTATATTGAATCGATTACATAAATTAACACTTGGTTTGTTTGATTCTTGATCTTAATCATTTACACTTTTAGAATCGTCAAGTTTTAATCATTATTATATATTGATTCTTGTGCTTTAAACATAGCATTGTTAGAATCAATATCTAGATACGTGTCCACATTCATTTCTTGAGTTCATATCATATATATTTGAATGGATTGCATATTTGAGAAAAATTATTTCAACACTTTGCATCATTTAAATCAGTGTGGTTGGAATACTAGTGTTAATTCATTCAATATTGTAAGCCTAATATTGTTGAGAGTGTTGTACAACACTTCTCATCGTCATTCGTAAACTTAAAGTATCGTTGACGTGTCTGTCAATAGGGAATATACCATACTCTTGTATAGCTCGTAACCACACTCGTAAGTTGGTTATAGTGTGACTTTCTAGGCAAGCCCTTGTGTTGGCTAGAATGTGGCTTTCTAAGTGTGTGGCTTTCTAACCAACCACTTATGTTGGTTAGTGTAAGGCTTTGAGCCAAGCCTTTGTGCTGGCTTTTGTATACGACTTCTAGTCACACCCGTAAGTTGACTAGCCAATAGTGTATTGCAAAATGTTGATCGTAGTGATTAGGTAAGCCCTTGTGTAGGCTAGAATATGGCTTTTCTAACCAAGCCCTTGTGTTGGGAAGCGTGTGTGGCTTTCTAACCAAGTCCTTACGTTGGTTACTGTAAGGCTTTGAGCCATGCCTTTGTGCTTGTTTTTGTATACGACTTCTAGTCACTCCCGTAAGTTGACTAGTCAGTAGTGTGTTGTATAATCTTGATTGCAGTGATTAGGTAGTGGATATAGGTTCAAGGAGAACTGTACCATTCTAAATCTCTGTGTCCATTTATCTTTCCTACATTTTTTTATTTTGATTGTTAGCTATTGTGCACTATATCTATTTAATTATATTAAACGAAAAGTAACGCAAAAATCTGGCTAGTCAAATTTAACCCCCCTCTAGCAAGTGGTATCAGAGCGGATGCTCATGATTTAAGGTTTAACATCCTTGGGCCAAAGATCAAAATCTCAACACCAGAGAATGTGACTTAGGTGATAACTTATTTACTCCACCTATGCTTAATGACCAAAATTTCATATATCTTGAAAATTGATTTTGTTTTGAATAGTGTTTGTGAAACCCTTTTTGATCGTCATATCACTATATCTTGTTTAGTGGTTTCATAAATATTTTATGGTATCGATTCATGTGTTAAAGTTATACTCTATTGAATCGATTTCATAAATCAACACTTGGTTTGTTTGATTCTCGGTCTTAATCATTTACACTTTCAGAATCGTCATGTTTTACACATCATTTCATATTGGTTCTTGTGCTTTAAACATATCATTGTTAGAATCAATATCTAGATACGTGTGCACATTCGCTTCTTGAGCTCATATCATATATATTTGAATGGATTGCATATTTGCGAAAAATTATTTCAACACATTGCATAATTTAAATCATTGTGGTTGGAATAGTAGTGTTAATTCATTCAATATTTTAAGCTTAATATTGTTGAGAGTGTTGTACAACACTTCTCATTGTCATTCGTAATCTTGATGTATCGTTGACGGGTTTGTCAATCGGGAATACACCATACTATTGTATAGCTCGTAACCACACCCGTAAGATGGTTATAGTGTGACTTTCTAGGCAAGCCCTTGTGTAGGCTAGAATATGGCTTTCTAACCAAGCCCTTGCGTAGGTAAGCGTGTGTGGCTTTCTAACCAAGCCCTTATATTGGTTAGTGTAAGGCTTTGAGCCAAGCCTTTGTGTTGGCTTTTCTATACGACTTCTAGTCAGTCCCGTAAGTTGTCTAGCCAATAAGGTATTGTAAAATTTTGATCGCAGTGATTAGGTAGTGGACATAGGTTCAAGGAGAACAGTACCACTCTAAATCTCTGTCCATTTATCTTTCTTACATTTTTTTATTTTGATTGTTGCCTATTGTGCACTATATCTGTTTAACAATATTAACTGAAAGGTAACGCAAAAATCTGGCTAGTCAAATTTAACCCCCCTCTTTGACTACAATACTGGGCTAGCAAGTGGTATCAGAGCGGATGCACATGATTTAAGGCTTAAAATCCTTGAGCCAAAGATCAAAAGGGTCAACACCATAGAATGTGACTTAGGTGATAAACAATTTACTCCACTTATGCTTAATGACCAAAATTTCATATATCTTGAAAATTGATTTCGTTTTGAATAGTGTTTGTGAAACCCTTTTTGAACGTCATATCACAGTATCTTGTTTACTGGTTTCATAATTATCTTTTGGTATCGATTCATGTGTGAAAGTTATACTATATTGAATCGATTTCATAAATCAACACATGGTTTGTTTGATTCTTGATTTTAATAATTTACACTTGTAGAATTGTCAAGTTTTAATCATCATTATATATTGATTCTTGTGCTTTAAACATATCATTGTTAGAATCAATATCTACATACGTGTGCACATTCGATTCTTGAGTTCATATCATATATATTTGAATGGATTGCATATTTGAGAAAAAGTATTTGGACACATTGCATCATTTAAATCATTGTGGTTGGAATAGCAGTGTTAGTTCATTCAATATTGTAAGCTTAATATTCTAGAGAGTGTTGTAGAACACTTCTCATCGTCGTTCGTAATCTTGATGTATCGTTGTCGTGTTTGTCAATCGGGAATATACCATATTATTGTATAGCTCGTAACCACACCCGTAAGTTGGTTACAGTGTGACTTTCTAGCAAGCCCTTGTGTAGGCTAGAATATGGCTTTCTAACCAAGCCCTTGCGTAGTTAAGCGTGTGTGGCTTTCTAACCAAGCCCTTATGTTTGTTAGTGTAAGGCTTTGAGCCAAGGCCTTGTGTTGGCTTTTGTATACGACTTCTAGTCACCCCCGTAAGTTGACTGGCCAATGGTGTATTGCAAAATCTTGATCGCAGTGATTTGGTAGTGGACATAGGTTCAAGCAGAACTATACCACTCTAAATCTCTTTGTCCATTTATCTTTCTTACTTTTTTTTTCGTTTGATTGTTACCTATTGTGCACTATATCTGTTTAATTGTATTAACTGAAACGTAACGTAAAAATCTTGCAAGTCCTATTTACCCCCCCTCTTGGACTATAATACTGGGCTAGCAAGTGGTATTAGAGCGGATACACCTGATTTAAGGCGTAACATCCTTGAGCCAAATATCAAAATGGTCAACACCAGAGAATGTGACTTAGGTGATAACCTGTTTACTCCACTTATGCTTAATGACCAAAATTTTATATATCTTGAAAATTGATTTCGTTTTGAATAGTGTTTGTGAAACCCTTTTTGATCGTCATATCACAGTATCCTGTTTAGTGGTTTCATAAATATCTTGTTGTATCGATTCATGTGTTAAAGTTATACTATATTGAATCGATTACATAAATCAACACATGGTTTCTTTGATTCTTGATCTTAATCATTTACACTTTTAGAATCGTCAAGTTTTAATCACCATTATATATTGATTCTTGTGCTTTAAAATTTTATTTCAACACACTGCATCTTTTAAATCATTGTGGTTCGAATAGTAGTGTTAATTCATTCAATATTGTTAGCTTAATATTGTTGAGAGTGTTGTACAACACTTCTCATCATCAATCGTAATCTTGATGTATCGTTGACGTGTTTGTCAATCGGGACTATACCATACTATTGTATAGCTGGTAACCACACCCGTAAGTTGGTTATAGTGTGACTTTCTAGGCAAGCCGTTTTGTAACCTAGAATATGGCTTTCTAACCAAAATTTCATATATCTTGAAAATTGATTTCGTTTTGAATAGTGTTTGTGAAACCCTTTTTGATCGTCATATCACAATATCTTGTTTAGTGGTTTCATAAATATCTTGTGGTATCGATTAATGTGTTAAAGTTATACTATACTGAATCGATTTTATAAATCAACACCTGGTTTGTCTGATTCTTGATCTTAATCATTTACACTTTTAGAATTGTCAAGTTTTAATCATCATTATATATTGATTCTTGTGCTTAAAACTTATCATTGTTAGAATCAATATCTACATAGGTTTGCACATTCGATTCTTGAGTTCATATCATATATATTTGAATGGATTGCATGTTGGAGAAAAATTATTTCAAAACATTGCATCTTTTAAATCAATGTTTTTGGAATAGTAGTGTGAATTCATTCAATATTGTAAGCTTAATATTGTTGAGAGTGTTGTACAACACTTCTCATCGTCATTCGTAATCTTGATGTATCGTTGTCGTGTTTGTCATTCGGGAATATACCATACTATTGTATAACTCGTAACCACACCCGTAAGTTGGTTATAGTGTGACTTTCTAGGCAAGCCCTTTTGTAGGCTAGAATATGGCTTTCTTACCAAGCCCTTGTGTACGTAAGCGTGTGTGGCTTTCTAACCAAGCTCTTATGTTGGTTAGTATAAGGCTTTGAGCCAAGCCTTTGTGTTGGCTTTTGTATGCGACTTCTAGTCACGCTCGTATGTTGACTAGCCAATAGTATATTGCAAAGTCTTGATCGCAGTGATTAGGTAGTGGACATAGGTTCAAGGAGAATTGTACCACTCTAATTCTCTTTGTCCATTTATCTTTCTTACATTTAAATTTTGATTGTTACCTATTGTGCACTATATCTGTGTAACTATATTAACCGAAAGGTAACCCAAAAATATGCCAAGTCCAATTTACCCCCCCTCTTGGACTATAATACCGGGGTAGCAAGTGGTATCAGGGCGGATACTCATGATTTATGGCTTAACATCCTTGAGCCAAAGATCAAAATGGTCATCACCATAGAATGTGACTTACGTGATAACCTATTTACTCCACTTATGCTTAATGACAAAAATTTCATATATCTTGAAAATTGATTTCGTTTTAAATAGTGTCTGTGAAACCCTTTTTGATCGTCATATCACCGTATTTTGTTTAGTGATTTCGTAAATTTCTTGTGGTATCGATTCATATGTTAAAGCTATACTATAATGAATCGATTTCATAAATCAACTCTTTGTTTGTTTGATTCTTGATCTTAATAATTCACACTTTTAGAATCGTCAAGTTTTAATCATCATTATACATTGATTCTTGTGCTTTAAACATATCATTGTTGAATCAATATCTAGACGTGTGCACATTCGATTCTTGAGTTCATATCATTTAAATCATTGTGGTTGGAATAGTAATGTTAGTTAATTCAATATTGTAAGCTTAATATTGTTGAGAGTGTTGTACAACACTTCTCATCGTCATTCATAATCTTGGTGTATCGTTGACGTGTTTGTCAATCAGTAATATACCATACTATTGTATAGCTCGTAACCACTCCCGTAAGTTGGTTATAGTGTGACTTTCTAGGCAAGCCCTTGTGTAAGCAAGAACATGGCTTTCTAACCAAACCCTTGTGTAGGTAAGCGTGTGTGGCTTTCTAACCAAGCCCTAATGTTGGTTCGTGTAAGGCTTTGAGCCAAGCCTTTGTGCTGGCTTTTGTATACGACTTGTAGTCACGCCCGTAAGTAGACTAACCAATAGTGTATTGCAAAATCTTGATCGTAGTGATTAGGTAGTGGACATAGGTTGAAGGAGAACAGTACCACTCTAAATCTCTGTGTCCATTTATCTTTCATACATTTCTTTTATTTTAATTGTTAACTTTTGTGCACTAGATCTGTTTAACTATATTGACCGAAAGATAACGCAAAAATCTGCCAAGTCCAATTTACCCCCCCCCCCCCTTTTGGACTATAATACTGGGCCGACAAGTGGTATCAGAGCGGATGCTCATGATTTAAGGCTTAGCATCCTTGAGCCAAAGATCAAAATGGTCAACACCATAGAATGTGACTTAGGTGATAACCTATTTACTCCACTTATGCTTAATGACCAAAATTTGATATAACTTGAAAATTGATTTTGTTTTGAATAGTGCTTGTGAAACCCTTTTTGATCTTCATATCACAGCATCCTGTTTAGTGGTTTCATAAATATCTTGTGGTATTGATTCATGTGTTAAAGCTATACTATAATGAATCGATTTCATAAATCAACTCTTTGTTTGTTTGATTCTTGATTTTAATAATTTACACTTGTAGAATCGTCAAGTTTTAACCATCATTATATATTGATTCTTGTGCTTTAAACATATCATTGTTAGAATCAATATCTACATACGTGTGCACATTCGATTCTTGAGTTCATATCATATATATTTGAATGGATTGCATATTTGAGAAAAATTATTTGGACACATTGCATCATTTAAATCATTGTGGTTGGAATAGCAGTGTTAGTTCATTCAATATTGTAAGCTTAATATTGTTGAGAGTGTTGTAGAACACTTCTCATCATCATTCGTAATCTTGATGTATCGTTGTCGTGTTTGTCAATCGGGAATATACCATATTATTGTATAGCTCGTAACCACACCCGTAAGTTGGTTATAGTGTGACTTTCTAGGCAAGCCTTTGTGTAGGTAAGCTTGTGTGGCTTTCTAACCAAGCCCTTATGTTGGTTAGTGTAAGGCTTTGAGCCAAGCCTTTGTGTTGGCTTTTGTATGCGACTTCTAGTCACCCCCGTAAGTTGACTGGCCAATAGCGTATTGCAAAATCTTGATAGCAGTGATTTGGTAGTGGACATAGGTTCAAGCATAACTATACCACTCTAAATCTCGTTGTCCATTTATCTTTCTTACTTTCTTTTAGTTTGATTGTTACCTATTGTGCACTATATCTGTGTAACTATATTAACAGAAAGGTAACGCAAAAATATTCCAAGTCCAATTTAGCCCCCCCCCCCTCTTGGACTATAATACCGGGCTAGCAAGTGGTATCCGAGCGGATGCTCATGATTTAAGGCTTAACATCCTTGAGCCAAAGATCAAAATGGTCAACACCATAAAATGTGACTTCGGTGATAACCTATTTACTCCACTTATGCTTAATGACCAAAATTTCATATATCTTGAAAATTGATTTCGTTTTGAATAGTGTTTGTGAAACGCTTTTTGATCGTCATATCACAATATCTTGTTTAGTGGTTTCATAAATATCTTGTGGTATCGATTAATGTGTTAAAGTTATACTATATTGAATCGATTACATAAATCAACACTTGGTCTGTTTGATTCTTCCTCTTCATCATTTACACTTTATGAATCGTCAAGTGTTAATCATCATTATATATTGATTCTTGTTCTTTAAACATATCATTGTTTGAATCAATATCTAGATACGTGTGCACAGTCGATTCTTGAGTTCATATCATATATAGTTGAATGGATTGCATATTTGAGAAAAATTATTTCAACACATTGCATCATCTAAATCATTGTGGGTGGAATAGTGATGTTAATTCATTCAATATTGTAAGCTTAATATTGTTGAGAGTGTTGTACAACACTTCTCATCGTCATTCATAATCTTGGTGTATCGTTGACGTGTTTGTCAATCGGTAATATACCATACTATTGTATAGCTCGTAACCACTCCCGTAAGTTGGTTATAGTGTGACTTTCTAGGCAAGCCCTTGTGTAAGCAAGAACATGGCTTTCTAACTAAACCCTTGTGTAGGTAAGCGTGTGTGGCTTTCTAACCCAGCCCTTATGTTGGTTCGTGTAAGGCTTTGAGCCAAGCCTTTGTGCTGGCTTTTGTATACGACTTGTAGTCACGCCCGTAAGCAGACTAACCAATAGTGTATTGCAAAATCTTGATCGTAGTGATGAGGTAGTGGACATAGGTTGAAGGAGAACAGTACCACTCTAAATCTCTGTGTCCATTTATCTTTCATACATTTCTTTTATTTTAATTGTTAACTTTTGTGCACTAGATCTGTTTAACTATATTGACCGAAAGATAACGCAAAAATCTGCCAGGTCCAATTTACCCCCCACCCCCTTTTGGACTATAATACTGGGCCGGCAAGTGGTATCAGAGCGGATGCTCATGATTTAAGGCTTAGCATCCTTGAGCCAAAGATCAAAATGGTCAACACCATAGAATGTGACTTAGGTGATAACCTATTTACTCCACTTATGCTTAATGACCAAAATTTCATATACCTTGAAAATTGATTTTGTTTTGAATAGTGCTTGTGAAACCATTTTTGATCTTCATATCACAGCATCCTGTTTAGTGGTTTCATAAATATCTTGTGGTATTGATTCATGTGTTAAAGCTATACTATATTGAATCGATTTCATAAATCAACTCTTTGTTTGTTTGATTCTTGATTTTAATAATTTACACTTGTAGAATCGTCCAGTTTTAACCATCATTATATATTGATTCTTGTTCTTTAAACATATCATTGTTTGAATCAATATCTAGATACGTGTGCACAGTCGATTCTTGAGTTCATATCATATATAGTTGAATGGATTGCATATTTGAGAAAAATTATTTCAACACATTGCATCATCTAAATCATTGTGGGTGGAATAGTGATGTTAATTCATTCAATATTGTAAGCTTAATATTGTTGAGAGTGTTGTAGAACCCTTCTTATCGTCATTCGTAATCTTGATCTATCGTTAACGTGTTTGTCAATCAGGAATATACCATAATATTGTATAGCTAGTAACCACAGCCGTAAGTTGGTCACAGTGTGACTTTCTAGGCAAGCCCTTGTGTAGGCTAGAATATGGCTTTCTAACCAAGCCCTTGTGTAGGTAAGCGTGTGTGGCTTTCTAACCAAGCCTTTATGTTGGTTAATGTAAGGCTTTTAGCCAAGCCTTTGTGCTGGCTTTTGTACACGACTTCTAGTCACTCCCGTAAGTTGACTAGCCAATAGTGTACTGCAAAATCTTGATCGCAGTGATTTGGTAGTGGACATACGTTCAAGGAGAACTGTACCACCCTAAATCTCTGTGTCTATTTAACTTTCCTACATTTTTTTATTTTGATTGTTACCTATTATGCACTATATCTGTCTAACTATATTAACCGAAAGATAACGCAAAAATCAGCGAAGTCCAATTTACCCCCCCTCTTGACTATTATATTAGGCTACGAAGTGCTATCAGAGCAGTTGCTCATGATTTAAGGCGTAACATCCTTGAGCCAAAGATCAAAATGGTCAACACCATAGAATGTGACTTAGCTGATAACCTATTTACTCCACTTATGCTTAATGACCAAAATTTCATATATCTTGAAAATGGATTTTGTTTTTAACTGTGTTTGTGAAACCCTTTTTTATCGTCATATTATAGTATCTTTTTTAGTGGTTTCATAAATATCTTGTTGTATCGATTCATGTGTTAAAGTTATACTATATTGAATCGATTACGTAAATCAAGACTTGGTTTGTTTGATTCTGGATCTTAATCAATTACACTTTTAGAATCGTCAAGTTTTAATCATCATTATATATTGATTCTTGTGCTTTAAACATATCATTGTTAGAATCAATATCTCGATACGTGTGCACATTTGATTCTTGAGTTCATATCATATATATTTGAATGAATTGCATATTTGAGAAAAATTATTTCAACACATTGCATTATTTAAATCATTGTGGATGGAATAGTAGTGTTAATTCATTCAATGTTGTAAGCTTAATATTGTTTAGAGTGTTGTAGAACACTTCTCGTCGTCATTCGTAATGTTGATGTATTGTTGACGCGTGTGTCAATCGGGAATATACCATACTATTGTATAGCTCGTAACCACACCCGTAAGTTGGTTATAGTGTGACTTTCTAGGCAAGTCCTTGTGGAGGCTAGAATATGGCTTTCTAACCAAGCCCTTGTGTAGGAAAGCTTGTATGGCTTTCTAACTAAGCCCTTATGTTGGTTAGTATAAGGCTTTGAGCCAAGCCTTTGTGCTGGCTTTTGTATACGACTTCTAGTCACGCCCGTAAGTTGACTAGCCAATAGTGTATTGCAAAATCTTGATCGCAGTGATTAGGTAGTGAACAAAGGTTCAAGGAGAACTGTACCACTCTAAATCTCTGTGTCCATTTATCATTCTAACATTTTTTTTATTTTGATTGTTACCTATTGTGTACTATATCTGTTTAACTATATTAACCGAAAGGTAACGCAAAAATCTGCCAAGTTCAATTTACCCCCCCTCTTGGACTATAATAATGCGCTAGCAAGTGGTATAAGAGCGGATGCTCATGATTTAAGGCTTAAAATCCTTCAGCCAATGATCAAAATGGTGAATACCATAGAATGTGACTTAGGTGATAGCCTATTTAGTCCACTTATGCTTAATGACCAAAATTTAATATATCTTGAAAATTGATTTCGTTTTGAATAGTGTCTGTGAAGCCCTTTTTGGTCGTCATATCACAATTTCTTGTTTAGTGGTTTCATAAATTTCTTGTTGTATCGATTCATTTGTTAAAGTTATACTATATTGAATCGATTACGTAAATCAAGACTTGGTTTGTTTGATTTTGGATCTTAATCAATTACACTTTTAGAATCGTCAAGTTTTAATCATTATTATATATTGGTTCTTGTGCTTTAAACATATCATTGTTAGAATCAATATCTCGATACGTGTGCATATTCGATTCTTGAGTTCATATCATATATATTTGAATGAATTGCATATTTGAGAAATAAATTATTTCAACACATTGCATTATTTAAATCATGGTGGATGGAATAGTAGTGTTAATTCAATCAATGTTGTAAGCTTAATATTGTTTAGAGTGTTGTAGAACACTTCTCGTTGTCATTCGTAATGTTGATGTATCGTTGACGCGTTTGTCAATCGGGAATATACCATACTATTGTATAGCTCGTAACCACACCCGTAAGTTGGTTATAGTGTGACTTTCTAGGCAAGCCCTTGTGTAGGCTAGAATATGGCTTTCTAACCAAGCCCTTGTGTAGGAAAGCTTGTATGGCTTTCTAACTAAGCCCTTATGTTGGTTAGTGTAAGGCTTTGAGCCAAGCCTTTGTGCTGGCTTTGGTATACGACTTCTAGTCACGCCCGTAGGTTGACTAGCCAATAGTGTATTGCAAAATCTTGATCGCAGTGATTAGGTAGTGAACATAGGTTCAAGGAGAATTGTACCACTCTAAATCTCTGTGTCCATTTATCATTCTAACATTTTTTTTATTTTGATTGTTACCTATTGTGTACTATATCTGTTTAACTATATTAACCGAAAGGTAACGCAAAAATCTGCCAAGTTCAATTTACCCCCCCTCTTGGACTATAATAATGCGTTAGCAAGTGGTATGAGAGCGGATGCTCATGATTTAAGGCTTAAAATCCTTGAGCCAATGATCAAAATGGTGAATACCATAGAATGTGACTTAGGTGATAGCCTATTTAGTCCACTTATGCTTAATGACCAAGATTTCATATATCTTGAAAATTGATTTCGTTTTGAATAGTGTCTGTGAAGCCCTTTTTGGTCGTCATATCACAATATCTTGTTTAGTGGTTTCATAAATATCTTGTTGTATCGATTCATGTGTTAAAGTTATATTATATTGAATCGATTACATAAATCAACACTTGGTTTGTTTGATTCTTGATCTTAATCATTTACACTTTTAGAATCGCCAAGTTTTAATCATCATTATATATTGATTCTTGTGCTTTAAACATATCATTGTTAGAATCAATATCTAGATAAGTGTGGACATTCGATTCTTGAGTTCATATCGTATATATATGAATGGATTGCATATTTGAGAAAAATTATTTCAACACATTGCATCATTTAAATCATTGTGGTTGGAATAGAACTGTCAATTCATTCAACATTGTAAGCTTAATATTGTTGAAAGTGTTGTAGAACACTTCTCATCGTTATTCGTAATCTTGATGTATCGTTAACGTGTTTGTCAATCGGGAATATACCATATTATTGTATAGCTCGTAACCACACCCATAAGTTGGTTATAGTGTGACTTTCTAGGCAAGCCCTTGTGTAGGCTAGAATATGGCTTTCTAACCAAGCCCTTGTGTAGGTAAACGTGTGTGCCTTTTTAACCAAGCCTTTATGTTGGTTAGTGTAAGGCTTTGAACCAAGCCTTTGTGCTGGCTTTTTTATACGACTTCTAGTCACGTCCGTAAGTTAACTTGGCAACAGTGTATTGCAAAATCTTGGTCGCAGTGATTTGGTACTGGACATAGGTTCAAGGAGAACAGTACCACTCTAAATCTCCGTGTCCATTTATCTTTCCTACATTTTATTTATTTTTATTGTTACCTATTGTGCACTATATCTGTCTAACTATATTAACCGAAAGGTAAAATCAGCCAAGTCCAATTTACCCCCCTCTTTGACTATTATACTGGGTTAGAAAGTGGTATCAAAGCGGATACTGATCATTTAAGGCGTAACGTCCTTGAGCCAAAGATCAAAATGGTCAACACCATAGAATGTGACTTAGCTGATAACCTATTTACTCCACTTATGCTTAATGACCAAAATTTCATATATCTTGAAAATTGATTTTGTTTTGAATAGTGTTTGTGAAAACCTTTTTTAGTGGTTTCATAAATATCGAGTTGTATCGATTCATGTGTTAAAGTTATACTATATTGAATCGATTACGTAAATCAAGACTTGGTTTGTTTGATTCTGGATCTTAATCAATTACACTTTTAGAATCGTCAAGTTTTAATCATCATTATATATTGATTCTTGTGCTTTAAACATATCATTGTTAGAATCAATATCTCGATACGTGTGCACATTCGATTCTTGAGTTCATATCATATATATTTGAATGAATTGCATATTTGAGAAAAATTATTTCAACACATTGCATTATTTAAATCATTGTGGATGGAATAGTAGTGTTAATTCATTCAATGTTGTAAGCTTAATATTGTTTAGAGTGTTGTAGAACACTTCTCGTCGTCATTCGTAATGTTGATGTATCGTTGACGCGTTTGTCAATCCGGAATATACCATACTATTGTATAGCTCGTAACCACACCCGTAAGTTGGTTATAGTGTGACTTTCTAGGCAAGCCCTTGTGGAGGCTAGAATATGGCTTTCTAACCAAGCCCTTGTGTAGGAAAGCTTGTATGGCTTTCTAACTAAGCCCTTATGTTGGTTAGTGTAAGGCTTTGAGCCAAGCCTTTGTGCTGGCTTTTGGATACGACTTCTAGTCACGCCCGTAGGTTGACTAGCCATTAGTGTATTGCAAAATCTTGATCGCTGTGATTAGGTAGTGAACATAGGTTCAAGGAGAACTGTACCACTCTAAATCTCTGTGTCCATTTATCATTCTAACATTTTTTTTTATTTTGATTGTTACCTATTGTGTACTATATCTGTTTAACTATATTAACCGAAAGGTAACGCAAAAATCTGCCAAGTTCAATTTACCCCCCCTCTTGGACTATAATAATGCGCTAGCAAGTGGTATGAGAGCGGATGCTCATGATTTAAGGCTTAAAATCCTTGAGCCAATGATCAAAATGGTGAATACCATAGAATGTGACTTAGGTGATAGCCTATTTAGTCCACTTATGCTTAATGACCAAAATTTCATATATCTTGAAAATTGATTTCGTTTTGAATAGTGTTTTAGTGGTTTCATAAATATCTTGAATGGATTGCATATATGAGAAAAATTATTTGAACACAATGCATCATTTTAATCATTGTGGTTGGAATAGTAGTGTAAATTCATTCAATAATGTAAGCTTAATATTGTTGAGAGTGTTATAGAACATAAATCAATAGAATTCAAATATGCTATCAATACTCATCAATAAAAACCATGTATGCATGTCAATGTGTAGCATGATTAAAAGCTCATAACATATAGATATCAAGCATTTATAATAAGTTCGATGCAAGTAAAAGTTTATCAATTTGGATCCACATTCCACATGCCTTGGGTTACTAGTACACGTCTATTTCACCGTGCCGTTGATCCCAATCATTTCCTTTCCTAAAACCCTCTTATGACAAGGTTAAGTCCCCCTATTAGCCAGATAGATGGGTCCAACCAAAGTCATAAGGTTTTCTCAAATCAATGCATCATTCAAAACATTAGAACACATTCATGCTTTCAAGATACAATATATATAAGTGATATGATGACATAAAAGATATAATCATAAATGAAGTCTACTCACAACCAAGCCTCGCGAGAGTATTTAACCACACACGACCACCAAACCGAATCAACCCAATCAAGATCCTGAAACATACATCAATTTCTATGCTCAATCACATAGACATTACACATCAACCCTAAATCATCCCACATATAGACAATAGGCCTAAATCTCATCTAATCCCATCATTCAACTCAAATCACATGACTTAGGCCTCTAATGCATAGTTCTCATTGATAAACCATTCTATTAATCAAAAGATACTGATTTTCAATTCCTTAGGCATAAACATGCCCAAATTGGGTCACTTGATCACAAGTAGGCCTAACCCATGATATGGTCACAACCACCAAATCAGTAGCATAATCAACCCTAATCATGCTTAATTAAACATAAGTTGCATCAATTCAATGATTCTAGGCCAAAAGCATCAAAAGCCCTAAAATATGAAAATTTTCATACTTAGGCCATATTGCCGATTTACACTAGGTCACCATGTTCAGCCATGTATATCACTGATTTTGCATCATAGGTTCATCAACAATGGCAACTAGGTCAACATAGTTGACATGCAAGCTATTTGGAAATGTCTAAGTTCATATTCTAAATTTAGGTCTAATACAAGCACCTTACCAATTCTTCATTTAATATTCTGTTCAGATGTATTAATCTACCAATAGAAATTTGTAATCACAAAATCAACCGTACATATTAAATTATGTGAAGAAACAAACCTTCTGTGCAAATATCAGCCCAATCTAACGGTGGACCGAAACGATATGTATCTTTGATGAACAAGTATCTAATCAGACTGTTTCTCCTTTCCTGCTGCAAATACCCAAACTCAGATGGCTATATCACACAAAATACTAAACGTATAAACATCTCCACCGTTCAGAATATAGCAATGTCTGTTATAAACTACATACCCAAATTTGATATCCATCCAACTGTAGATTGAGGAGATCTACAAGTTTGACCGAAACGGCATGAGAAACCCAAAAATTCCGACCAGCTTTGTTTGAGAGGTTATATCTCTTAGACAAAGCCTCTAATTAAGATCTCCACCGTTCAGAATGTAGAAATATCAGTTTTAAACTACATACCCAAATTTGATAACCATCTCGCGCTAGATTTAGGAGATCTATAAGTTTGAGAGAAACGGTGCGAGAAATCCAGAATTTCCGACCCGCTTTGTTTGAGAGGTTAGATCTCTTAGAAGAAACCTCTGATCAAGATCTTCACCGACAGAATGAAGAACCATAAGCTACGAACGTGCTGACAAAATTTGAGCTCAATCTGACCGTATATTCCAATGATCCACCTCTTTGATGGAAATGTCGCAGGAATCTTCCTCCTGCAACTCTCTCCTTCCTTCTCTTCTTCTTTCCTTTCTCTTCTTTTCTTTCTCTCCACTCACCTCTTTCTAGCACTTCCTTGATTCCCTCCTTGATTCTCTCCTTAATTCTCTCCTTGATTCTCTCCTTGATTCCCTCCACTCATTCTAGCACTTCCTTGAAGAAGAGAAGTGGGCATTGGACACTTGTCCACTTTCATGCACCAACCTTCACATGTGTTGGTCTCATACTACCCATACCAACCACATGTATTTTAAATGTCCAATCCATTTAATACACCAAATTTTCAATTTCATTTATCCTTTTATTCAATCAATCCTAACCCATATCAATTCATGGTTTAATGAGCCCATGCATAAATCATGACATATGCATTATACTTTAATTTAACATGACTCATATACAATTTATGATACATATATTTATATACATTATCAAGCATCAACTATACAAACATTAAACAATCATCAAACAAACACCAAACATATCAAGACAACACATAGAGTTTGGGCAAAAATGCAATTGGGTTATGGGCTAGATGAAATAATTTTCGGGGCGTCACAATACTATTGTATGGCTCGTAACCACACCCATAAGTTGGTTATAGTGTGACTTTCTAGGCAAGCCCTTGTGTAGGCTAGAATATGGCTTTCTAACCAAGCCTTTGTGTAGGTAAGCGTGTGTGCCTTTCTAACCAAGCCCTTATGTTGGTTAGTGTAAGGCTTTGAGCCAAGCTTTTGTGCTGACTTTTGTATACGACTTCTAGTCACGCCCGTAAGTTGACTAGCCAATAGTGTATTAAAAATCTTGATCGCAATGATTAGGTAGTGGACATAGGTTCAAGGAGAACTGTACCACTCTAAGTTCTTGTGTCCATTTATCTTTCCTACATTTTTTTTTTATTTTGATTGTTACCTTTTTTGCACTATATCTGTTTAACTATATTAACCGAAAGGTAACGCAAAAATCTGCCAAGTTCAATTTATCCCCCCTCTTGGACTATAATAATATTGGGCTAGCAAGTGGCATCAGAGCGGATGCCCATGATTTAAGGATTAACATCCTTGAGCCAAATATGAAAATGGTCAACACCATAGAATGTGCCTTAGGTGATAACCTTTTTACTCTACCTATGCTTAATGACCAAAATTTCATATATCTTGAAAATTGATTTCGTTTTGAATTGTATCTGTGAAACCCTATTTGATCGTCATATCACAGTATCTTGTTTAGTGGTGTGGCGACCCCGCACCCCGAACCACCAACCCCGCTAGGAATGGTGTATGTAATGTCAGGGCGGGATGCCTGATGTAGGCATTTCCAACCACTCCTCAACCCCCCTGAGGTGGTTGAGACCCTACGAGCCTTATCCCAAACAACGACCCAATATAAAAATGTACTAAACAAAACTACCAACCGTATTAAACATCCTAGACAAGAGATACTCCATAAAAATGAACCATAAATAAAATCGTCATAATCCCTACAGTCCATTAAGATTGACGTACACATAAAGTCGAAAACTTAGGGTACAAAAAAATCGTCATATGTCCACATGGTCTATCTAACAAGTCTCAACTCACCCATACTACAATGTGGTAAGTGTTATAATTACATAGTCCAAAATATAATACATCATAATTTAAAGCACAGTTTAATCAAAATGCCTCTCAACTCACATAGAAGCCTTGGATTCTCTCGCCGGCAAGGCCCTCAAGATATGACTACTCCTTTGCCCTTATTCAGGACAGAAGGACCTGAATGAGGAAAATGAGGGTGAGCCAACGGTGCCCAGTGAATAGAATTCAAATATGCTATCAATACTTATCAATAAATATCATGTATGCATGTCAATGTGTAGCATGATTAAAAGCTCATAACATATAGATATCAAGCATTTATAATAAGTTCGATGCAAGTAAAAGCTTATCTATTGGGATCCACATTCCACATGCAATGGGGTTACTAGTGCACGTCTATTTAACCGTACCGTTCTCATCTCCATATATTTCCTTTTTAAAACCCTCCTATGACAAGGTTAAGTCCCCCTATTAGCCAGATAGATGGGCCCAACCAAAGTCATAAGGTTTTCTCAAATCAATGCATCATTCAAAACATTAGAACACATTCATGCTTTTAACATACAATATATATAAGTGATATGATGACATAAAAGATATAATCATAAATGAAGTCTAGTCACAACCAAGCCTCGCGAGAGTATCTAACCACACACGGACACCAAACCGAATCAACCCAATCAAGGTCCTGAAACATTCATCAATATCCAACCATACATCAATTTTTATGCTCAATCACATAGACATTACACATCAACCCTAAATCAGCCCACATATAGCCAAAAGGCCTAAATCCCATCTAATCCCATCATTCAACTCAAATCACATGACTTAGGTCTCCAATGCATAGTTCTCATTCATAAACCATTCAATTAATCAAAAATACTGATTTTCTATTCCCATAAACATGCCCAAATTTGGTCATTTGATCACAAGTAGGCCTAACCCATGATATGGTCACAACCATCAAATCAGTAGCATAATCAACCCTAATCATGCTTAATTAAACATAAGTTGCGTCAATTCAATGATTCTAGGCCAAAAGCATCAAAAGCCCTAAAATATAAAATTTTCCATACTTAGGCCATATTGCCGATTTACACTAGGTCACCATGTTCAGCCACGTATATCACTGATTTTGCATCATGGGTTCATCAACAATGGAAACTAGGTCAACGTAGTTGACATGCAAGCTATTTGGAAAGGTCTAAGTTCATATTCTAAATTTAGGTCTAATACAAGCAACCCTACCAATTCTTCATTTAAAATTATGTTCAGATGTATCAATCTACGAACAGAAATATTTAATCACAAAATCGACCGTACAGATTGAATTATGTTAAGAAACAAACCTTCTTTTCAAAAATCAGCTCAATCCAACGGTTGACCAAAACGATAAGTATCTTTGATGAACAAGTCTCTTTTCAGACAATTTCTCCTTTCCTGCTGCAAATACTCGAACACAAATGACTATATCCCACAAAATACTTCACCGACCAACATCTCAACCGTTCATAATGCAGATCGATCCGTTTTGAACCACCTTCTCAAATATCATATCCATCCAACGATAGATTTAGGAGTTCTATTAGTTTGATCTAAACTGCGCGAGAAATCCAGACTTTCCTACAAGCTTTGTTTGAGAGGTTGTATCTCTTAGACGAAAACTCCAATAAAGATCTCCACCGACCAGAATGAATACCCATAATCTACGAACTTGATGACAAAGTTTGAGCTCAATCTGACCTTATCTCCCCAGGATCCAGAAATTTGATGAAACTATTGCTGAGATTTTCCTCAAAGCAACTCCCTCTTTCTTTCTCTTCTTCTTTCCTTTCTCTTCTTTTTTCCTTTCTCTCTACTCATCTCACCCTCTAGGACTTCCTTGGGGAAGAGAAGTAGGGCATGAGACACTTGTCCACTCTCATGCACCAACCTTGACATGTGTTGGAGAGGAGAAATGGGGCATGGGACACTTGTCCATTTTCATGCACCAACTTGACATGTATTAGAGAAGAGAAATGGGGCATGGGACACTTGTCCATTCTCATGCACCAACTTGACATGTGTTGGAGAAGAAAGGGGGCATGGGACACTTGTCCATTTTCATGCACCAACTTGACATGTATTGGAGAAGAGAAATGGGGCATGGGACACTTGTCCATTCTCATGCATCAGTTTGACATGTGTTGGTCTCATGCGCCAACTTGACATGTGTTGGAGAAAAGAAATGGGGCATGAGACACTTGTCCATTCTCATGCACCAACTTGACATGTGTTGGTCTCATACTACCCATACCAACCACATGTACTTTAACCAAACTCATGCTTCCATGTATTTTAAATGTCCAATCCATTTAATACACAAAATTTTTTATTCTCATTTATCCTTTTATACAATCAATCCTAACCCATATCAATTCATGGTTTAATGGACCCATGCATAAATAATAACATATGCAATATACTTTAACATAACATGACCCATATACAATTTATAATGCAGATATTTATATACATTATCAAGCACAAAATATACAAACATTAAACAACAATTAAACAAACACCAAACATATCAAGGCAACACATAGAGTTTGGGCAAAATGAAATTGGGATATGGGCTAGATGAAATAATTTTCGGGGCGTCACAAGTGGTTTCATAAATATCTTGTGGTATCGACTCAGGTGTTGAATTTATACTATACTGAATCGATTTCATAAATCAACACTTGGTTTGTTTGATTCATGATCTTAATCAATTACAGTTTTAGAATCGTCAAGTTTTAATCATCATTATATATCGATTTTTGTGCTTTAAACATATCATTGTTAGAATCAATATCTAGATACGTGTGCACATTCGATTCTTGAGTTCATATCGTATATATTTGAATGGCTTGCATATTTGAGAAAAATTATTTCAACACATTGCATCATTTAAATCATTGTGGTTGGAATATTAGTGTTAATTCATTCAATATTGTAAGCTTAATATTGTTGAGAGTGTTGTAGAACACTTCTCATCGTCATTCGTAATCTTGACGTATAGTTGACGTGTTTGTCAATTGGGAATATACTATACTATTGTATAGCTCGTAACCACACCCGTAAGTTTGTTATAGTGTGACTTTCTAGGCAAGCCCTTGTGTAGGCTAAAACATGGCTTTCTAACCAAGCCCTTGTGTAGGTAAGCGTGTGTTGCTTT
The DNA here is from genome assembly GCA_035771175.1 of Paratinospora sagittata. Taxonomy (NCBI): domain Eukaryota; kingdom Viridiplantae; phylum Streptophyta; class Magnoliopsida; order Ranunculales; family Menispermaceae; genus Paratinospora; species Paratinospora sagittata. Next base: position 17,937,713 of record CM069592.1, read on the forward strand.
CTAGCCAAGCCTTAACGTTGGTTAGTGTAAGGCTTTGAGCCAAGCCTTTGTGCTGGCTTTTGTATACGACTTCTAGTCACGCCCGTAAGTTGACTAGCCAATAGTGTATTGCAAAATCTTGATCGCAGTGATTAGGTAGTGGACATAGGTTCAAGCAGAACTGTACCGCTCTAAATCTCTGTGTCCATTTATCTTTCATAGATTTTTTTTATTTTGATTGTTACCTATTGTGCACTATATCTGTGTAACTATATTAAGCAAAAGGTAACGCAAAAATCTGCCAACTCAAATTTACCCCCCCTTTTGGACTATAATACAGGGCTAGCAAATGGGGTATCAGAGCGGATGCTCATGATTTAAGGCTGAACATCCTTGAGCCAAAGATCAAAATGGTTAACACCATAGAATGTGACTTAGGTGATAACATATTTACTCCACTTATGCTTAATGACCAAAATTTCATATATCTTGAAAATTGATTTCGTTTTGAGCAGTGTTTGCGAAACCTTTTTTGATCGTCATATCATCGTATCTTGTTTAGTGGTTTCATAAATATCTTGTTGTCTCGATTCATGTGTTAAAGTTATACTATATTGAATCGATTACATAAATCAACACTTGGTTTGTTTGATTCTTGATCTTAATCATTTATACTTTTAGAATTGTCAAATTTTAATCATCATTATATATTGATTCTTGTGTTTTAAACATATCATTGTTAGAATCAATATCTTGATATGTGTGCACATTCAATTCTTGAGTCCATATGTTATATGTTTGAATGGATTGCATATTTGAGAAAAAATTATTTCAGCACATTGCATCCTTTAAATCATTGTGGTTGGAATAGTATTGTTAATTCATTCAATATTGTAAGCTTAATATTGTTGACAGTGTTGTACAACACTTTTCATCATCATTCGTAATCTTGATGTATCGTTGGCGTGTTTGTCAATCGGGAATATACCATACTATTGTATAGCTCCTAACCACACCCGTAAGTTGGTTATAGTGTGACTTTCTAGGCAAGCCGTTGTGTAGGCTAGAATATGGCTTTCTAACCAAGCCCTTGTGTAGGTAAGCATGTTGTACAACACTTTTCATCATCATTCGTAATCTTGATGTATCGTTGGCGTGTTTGTCAATCGGGAATATACCATACTATTGTATAGCTCCTAACCACACCCGTAAGTTGGTTATAGTGTGACTTTCTAGGCAAGCCGTTGTGTAGGCTAGAATATGGCTTTCTAACCAAGCCCTTGTGTAGGTAACCATGTGTGGCTTTCTAACCAAGGCCATATGTTGGTTAGTGTAAGGCTTTGGGCCAAGCCTTTGTGCTGGCTTTTGTTACGACTTGTAGTCACGCCCGTAAGTTGACAAGCCAATAGTGTATTGCAAAATCTTGATCGCAGTGATTAGGTAGTGGAAATATGTTCAAGGAGAACTATACCACTCTAAATCTCTATCTCCATTTATCTTTTCTATATTTTTATTTATTTTGATTGTTACCTTATTGTGCACTATATCTGTTGAACTATATTAACCGAACAGTATCCCAAAAATCTGATAAGTCCAATTTACCCCACATCTTGGACTACAATACTGGGCTAACAAGTGGTATCAGAGGGGATGCTCAAGATTTAAGGCTTAACATCGTTGAGCCAAAGATTAAAATGGTCAACATCATAGAATGTGACTTAGGTGATAACCTATTTACTCCACTTATGCTCAATGACCAAAATTTCATATATTTTGAAAATTGATTTCGTTTTGAATAGTATTTGTGAAACCCTTTTTGATCTTCATATCATAGTATCTTGTTGAGTGGTTTCATAAATATCTTGTTGTATCGATTCATGTGTTAAAGTTATACTACATTGAATCGATTACATAAACCAACATTTGGTTTGTTTAACTCTTGATCTTAATCTATTACACTATTAGAATCGTCAAGTTTTAATCATCATTATATATTGATTCTTGTGCTTTAAACATATCATTGTTGGAATCAATATCAAGATACGTGTTCACATTCGATTCTTGAGTTCATATCATATATATTTGAATGGATTGCATCATTTAAATCATTGTGGTTCGAATACTAATGTTAATTCATTCAATATTGTAAGCTTAATATTGTTGAGAGTGTTGTAGAACAATTCTCATCGTCATTCGTAATCTTGATGTACTGTTGACGTGTTTGTCAATCGGGAACGTACCATGCTATTGTATAGCTCGTAACCACACCCATAAGTTGGTTATAGTGCTACTTTCTAGGCAAGGCCTTGTGTAGGCTAGAATATGGCTTTCTAACCAAGCCCTTGTGTAGGTAAGCGTGTGTGGCTTTCTAACCAAGCCCTTGTGTTGGTAAGCGTGTGTGGCTTTTTAACCAAGTCCTTATGTTGGTTAGTGTAAGGCTTTGAGCCATGCCTTTGTGTTGACTTTTGTTTACGGCTTCTAGTCACGCCCGTAAGTTGACTAGCCAATACTGTATTGAGAAATCCTGTTCGCAGTGATCAGGTAATGGACGTAGGTTCAAGGAGAACTGTGCCACTCTAAATCTCTATGTCCATTTATCTTTCCTACATTTTTTTTATTTTGATTCTTACCTATTGTGCACTATATCTGTTCAACTATATTAACCGAAAGGTAACGTAAAAATCTGTCAAGTCCAATTTACCCTCCCTCGTGGACTATAATACTGGGCTAGCAAGTGGTATCAGAGCGGATGCTCATGATTTAAGGTTTAACATCTTTGAGCCAAAGATCAAAATGCACAACACCACAGAATGTGACTTAGGTGATAACCTATTTACTCCACTTATGCTTGATGACCAAAATTTCATATATCTTGAAAATTGATTTCGTTTAAAAAAGTGTTTGTGAAACACTTTTTGATCGTCATATCATAGTTTCTTATTTTGTGGTTTCATAAATATCTTGTTGTATCGATTCATGTGCTAAAGTTATACTATGTTGAATCGATTACATAAATGAACACTTGGTTTGTTTGATTCTTGATCTTAATCATTTAAACTTTTAGAATCGTCAAGTTTTAATCATCATTATATATTGATTCTTGTGCTTTAAACATATCATTGTTAGAATCAATATGTAGATACGTGTGCACATTCAATTCTTGAGTTCATATCACATATGTTTGAATGGATTGCATATTTGAGAAAAAATTATTTCGGCACACTGCATCATTTAAATCATTGTGGTTGGACTAGTACTGTTAATTCATTGAATATTGTATGCTTAATATTGTTGAGACTGTTGTACAACACTTCTCATCGTCGTTTGTAATCTTGATGTATCGTTGATGTGTTTGTCAATCAGGAATATACCATACTATTGTATAGCTCGTAACTACACCCGTAAGTTGGTTATAGTGTGACTTTCTAGGTAAGCCCTTGTATAGGCTAGAATATAGCTTTCTAACTAAGCCCTTGCGTAGGTAAGCGTGTGTGGCTTTCTAACCAAGCCCATACGTTGGTTAGTGTAAGGCCTTGAGCCAAGCCTTTGTGCTGGCTTTTGTATACGACTTCTAGTCACGCCCGTAAGTTGACTAGCCAATAGTGTATTGCAAAATCGTGATCACAGTGATTATATAGTGGAAATATGTTGGAGGAAAACTGTACCATTCTAAATCTCTATGTCAATTTATCTTTTTATTATTTTTTTTTATTGTTACCTTATTATGCACTATATCTATTTAACTATATTAACCGAATGGTAACCCAAAATCTGCTAAGTCCAATTTACCCTGCATCTTGGACTACAATACTGGACTAGCAAGTGGTATCCGAGCGGATGCTCATGATTTAAGGCTTAACATCCTTGAGCCAAAGATCAAAATGGTCAACACCATAGAATGTGACTTAGGTGATAACCTATTTACTCCAATTATGCTTAATGACCAAAATTTCATATATCTTGAAAATTGATTTTGTTTTGAATCGTGTTTGTGAAACCCTTTTTGATCGTCATATCATAGTATCTTGTTTAGTGCTTTCGTAAATATCTTGTTGTATCGATTCACGTGGTAAAGTTATACTATATTGAATCGATTACATAAATCAACACTTGGTTTGTTTGATTCTTGATCTTAATCATTTACACTTTTAGAATCGTCAAGTTTTAATCATCATTATATATTGATTCTTGTGCTTTAAATATATCATTGTTAGAATCAATATGTAGATACGTGTGCACATTCAATTCTTGAGTTCATATCATATATATTTGAATGGATTGCATATTTTAGAACAAATTATTTCAGCACATTGCATCATTTAAATCATTGTGGTCGGAATAGTAGTGTTAATTCATTCAATATTGTAAGCTTAATATTGTTGAGAGTGTTGTAGAAAACTTCTCATCGTCATTCGTAATCTTGATGTATCGTTGACGTGATTGCCATTCGAGAATATACCATACTATTGTATTGCTCGTAACCACACCCGTAAGTTGGTTATAGTGTGACTTTCTAGGCAAGCCCTTGTGTAGGCTAGAATATAGCGTTCAAACCATGCCCTTGTGTAGGTAAGCTTGTGTGGCTTTCTAACCAAGGCCATATGTTGGTTAGTGTAAGGCTTTAAGCCAAGCCTTTGTGCTGGCTTTTATATACGACTTGTAGTCACGCCCGTAAGTTGACTAGCCAATACTGTATTGCAAAATCTTGATCGTAGTGATTGGGTAGTGGAAATATGTTCAAGGAGAACTGTACCACTCTAAATCTCAGTGTCCATTTATCTTTTCTATATTTTATTTATTTTGATTGTTACCTTATTCTGCATTATATCAGTTCAACTATATTAACTGAAAGGTAACGTAAAAATCTGTCAAGTCTAATTTACCCTCCCTCGTGGACTATAATACTGGGCTAGCAAGTGGTATCAGAGCGGATGCTCATGATTTAAGGCTTAACATCCTTGAGCCAAAGATCAAAATGCTCAACAGCACAGAATGTGACTTAGGTGATAATCTATTTACTCCACTTATGCTTGATGACCAAAATTTCATATATCTTTAAAATTGATTTCATTTTGAAAAGTGTTTGTGAAACCCTTTTTGATCGTCATATCACTGTATTTTGTTTAGTGGTTTCATAAATATCTTGTGGTATTGGTTCATGTGTTAAAGTTATACTATATTGAATCGATTACATAAATCAACACTTGGTTTGTTTGATTCTTGATCTTAATCATTTACACTTTTAGAATCGTCAAGTTTTAATCATCATTATATATTGATTCTTGTGCTTTAAACATATCATTGTTAGAATCAATATCTTGATACGTGTGCACATTCAATTCTTGAGTTCATATCATATATGTTTGAATGGATTGCATATTTGAGAAAAAAATATTTCGGCACATTGCATCATTTAAATCATTGTGGTTGGAATAGTACTGTAAATTCATTGAATATTGTAAGTTTAATATTGTTGAGACAGTTGTACAACACTTCTCATCGTCATTCGTAATTTTGATGTATCGTTGACGTGTTTGTCAATCTGGAATATACCATACTATTGTATAGCTTGTAACCACACCCGTAAGTTGGTTATAGTGTGACTTTCTAGGCATGCCCTTGTGCAGGCTAGAATATGGCTTTCTAACCAAGCCCTTGTGTAGGTAAGCGTGTGTGGCTTTCTAACCAAGGCCATATGTTGGTTAGTGTAAGGCTTTGAGCGAGGCCTTTGTGCTGGCTTTTGTATACGGCTTCTAGTCACGCCCGTAAGTTGACTAGCCAATAGTGTATTGCAAAATCTTGTTCGCAGTGATCAGGTAATGGACATAGGTTCAAGCAGAACCGTACCACTCTAAATCTCTGTGTCCATTTATCTTTCCTACATTTTTTTTATTTTGATTCTTACCTATTGTGCACTATATTTGTTCAACTATATTAACCGAAAGGTAACGTAAAAATCTGTCAAGTCCAATTTACCCTCCCTCGTGGACTATAATACTGGGCTAGCAAGTGGTATCAGAGCGGATGCTCATGATTTAAGGCTTAACATCCTTGAGCCAAAGATCAAAATGATCAACACCACAGAATGTGACTTAGGTGATAGCCTATTTACTCCACTTATGCTTGATGACCAAAATTTCATATATCTTGAAAATTGATTTCATTTTGAAAAGTGTTTGTGAAACCCTTTTTGATCGTCATATCATAGTACCTTGTTTTGTGGTTTCATAAATATCTTGTTGTATCGATTCATGTGTTAAAGTTATACTATATTGAATCGATTACATAAATCAACACTTGGTTTTTTTCATTCTTGATCTTAATCATTTACACTTTTACAATCGTCAAGTTTTAATCATCATTATATATTGATTCTTGGGCCTTAAATATATCATTGTTAGAATCAATATCTAGATACGTGTGCACATTCAATTCTTGAGTTCATATCATATATATTTGAATGGATTGCATATTTGAGAAAAAATTATTTCAGCACATTGCATCATTTAAATCATTGTGGTCGGAATAGTAGTGTTAATTCATTCAATATTGTAAGCTTAATATTGTTGAGAGTGTTGTTGAACACTTCTCATCGTCATCCGTAATCTTGATGTATCGTTGACGTGTTTGTCAATCGGGAATATACCATACTATTGTATAGCTCCTAACCACACCCGTAAGTTGGTTATAGTGTGACTTTCTAGGCAAGCCTTTTTGTAGGCTAGAATATGGCTTTCTAACCAAGCTCTTGTGTAGTTAAGCGTGTGTGGCCTTCTAACCAAGCCCATATGTTAGTTAGTGTAAGGCTTTGAGCCAAGCCTTTGTGCTGGCTTTTGTATACGACTTCTAGTCACGCCCGTAAGTTGACTAGCCAATAGCGTATTGCAAAATCTTGATCGCAGTGATTAGGTAGTGGAAATATGTTCAAGGATAACTGTACCACTCTAAATCTCTATGTCAATTTATCTTTTCTATATTTATTTTTTTTGATTGATACCTTATTGTGCACTACATCTGTTTAACTATATTAACCGAACGGTAACCCAAAAATCTACTAAGTCCAATTTACTCCCCATCTTGGACTACAATACTAAGCTAGCAAGTGGTATCAGAGCGGATGGCATGATTTAAGGCTTAACATCCTTGAGCGAAAGATCAAAATGGTCAACACCATAGAATGTGACTTAGGTGATAACCAATTTACTCCACTTATGCTTAATGACCAAAATTTCATTTATCTTGGAAATTGATTTTGTTTTGAATAGTGTTTGTGAAACCCTTTTTGATCGTCATATCACAGTATCTCGTTTAGTGGTTTAATAAATATCTTGTGGTATCGATTCATGTGTTACGGGTATACTATATTGAATCGATTTCATAAATCAACACTTGATTTGTTTGATTCTTGATCTTAATCATTTACACTTTTAGAATCGTCAAGTTTTAATCATCATTAAATATTGATTCTTGTGCTTTAAACATATCATTGTTAGAATCAATATCTAGATATGTGTGCACATTCAATTCTTGTGTTCATATCATATATATTTGATTAGATTGCATATTTGAGAAAAATTATTTCAACACATTGCATCATTTAAATCATTGTGGTGGGAATAGTAATCTCAATTCATTCAATATTGCAAGCTTAATATTGTTGAGAGTGTTGTACAACACTTCTCATCGTCATTCGTAATCTTGACGTATCGTTGACGTGTTTGTCAATCGAGAATATACCATACTATTGTATAGCTCGTAACCACACCCGTAAGTTGGTTATAGTGCGACTTTCTAGGCAAGCCCTAGTGAAGGCTACAATATGGCTTTCTAACCAAGCCCTTGTTTAGGTAAGCGTGTGTGGCTTTTGTAACCAAGCCCTTATGTTGGTTAGTGTAAGGCTTTGACCTAAGCCTTTGTGCTGGCTTTTATATACGACTTTTAGTCACGCCCGTAAGTTGACTAGCCAATAGTGTATTGCAAAATCTTGTTCGCAGTGATCAGGTAATGGACATAGGTTCAAGCAGAACCGTACCACTCTAAATCTCTGTGTCCATTTATCTTTCCTACATTTTTTTTATTTTGATTCTTACCTATTGTGCACTATATTTGTTCAACTATATTAACCAAAAGGTAACGTAAAAATCTGTCAAGTCCAATTTACCCTCCCTCGTGGACTATAATACTGGGCTAGCAAGTGGTATCAGAGCGGATGCTCATGATTTAAGGCTTAACATCCTTGAGCCAAAGATCAAAATGCTCAACACCACAGAATGTGACTTAGGTGATAACCTATTTACTCCACTTATGCTTGATGACCAAAATTTCATATGTCTTGAAAATTGATTTCATTTTGAAAAGTGTTTGTGAAACCCTTTTTGATCGTCATATCATAGTACCTTATTTTGTGGTTTCATAAATATCTTGTTGTATCGATTCATGTGTTAAAGTTATACTATATTGAATCGATTACATAAATCAACACTTGGTTTTTTTCATTCTTGATCTTAATCATTTACACTTTTACAATCGTCAAGTTTTAATCATCATTATATATTGATTCTTGGGACTTAAATATATCATTGTTAGAATCAATATCTAGATACGTGTGCACATTCAATTCTTGAGTTCATATCATATATATTTGAATGGATTGCATATTTGAGAAAAAATTATTTCAGCACATTGCATCATTTAAATCATTGTGGTCGGAATAGTAGTGTTAATTCATTCAATATTGTAAGCTTAATATTGTTGAGAGTGTTGTAGAACACTTCTCATCGTCATCCGTCATCTTGATGTATCGTTGACGTGTTTGTCAATCGGGAATATACCATACTATTGTATAGCTCCTAACCACACCCGTAAGTTGGTTATAGTGTGACTTTCTAGGCAAGCCTTTGTGTAGGCTAGAATATGGCTTTCTAACCAAGCTCTTGTGTAGTTAAGCGTGTGTGGCCTTCTAACCAAGCCCATATGTTAGTTAGTGTAAGGCTTTGAGCCAAGCCTTTGTGCTGGCTTTTGTATACGACTTATAGTCACGCCCGTAAGTTGACTAGCCAATAGCGTATTGCAAAATCTTGATCGCAGTGATTAGGTAGTGGAAATATGTTCAAGGATAACTGTACCACTCTAAATCTCTATGTCAATTTATCTTTCTATATATTTTTTTTTTTATTGTTACCTTATTGTGCATTACATCTGTTTAACTATATTAACCGAACGGTAACCCAAAAATCTACTAAGTCCAATTTACCCCCCATCTTGGACATACTAGGCTAGCAAGTGGTATCAGAGCGGATGGCATGATTTAAGGCTTAACATCCTTGAGCCAAAGATCAAAATGGTCAACACCATAGAATGTGACTTAGGTGATAACCAATTTACTCCACTTATGCTTAATGACCAAAATTTCATTTATCTTGAAAATTGATTTTGTTTTGAATAGTGTTTGTGAAACCCTTTTTGATCGTCATATCACAGTATCTTGTTTAGTGGTTTAATAAATATCTTGTGGTATCGATTCATGTGTTAAGGGTATACTATATTGAATCGATTTCATAAATCAACACTTGATTTGTTTGATTCTTGATCTTAATCATTTACACTTTTAGAATCGTCAAGTTTTAATCATCATTAAATATTGATTCTTGTGCTTTAAACATATCATTGTTAGAATCAATATCTAGATATGTGTGCACATTCAATTATTGTGTTCATATCATATATATTTGATTAGATTGCATATTTGAGAAAAATTATTTCAACACATTGCATCATTTAAATCATTGTGGTGGGAATAGTAATCTCAATTCATTCCATATTGCAAGCTTAATATTGTTGAGAGTGTTGTACAATACTTCTCATCGTCATTCGTAATCTTGATGTATCGTTGACGTGTTTGTCAATCGAGAATATACCATACTATTGTATAGCTCGTAACCACACCCGTAAGTTGGTTATAGTGTGACTTTCTAGGCAAGCCCTAGTGAAGGCTACAATATGGCTTTCTAACCAAGCCCTTGTTTAGGTAAGCGTGTGTGGTTTTTGTAACCAAGCCCTTATGTTGGTTAGTGTAAGGCTTTGACCTAAGCCTTTGTGCTGGCTTTTATATACGACTTTTAGTCACGCCCGTAAGTTGACTAGCCAATAGTGTATTGCAAAATCTTGATCGTAGTGATTAGGTAGTGAACATCTGTTGAAGGAGAACTGTGCCATTCTAAATCTCTGTGTCCATTTATCTTTCCTATATTTTTTTGTATTTTGATTGCTACCTTATTGTGCACTATATTAGTTTAACTATATTAACCGAAAGGTAACGCAAAAATCTGCTAAGTCCAATTTTCCCTCCCCCTCTTGGACTATAATACTGGGCTAGCAAGTGGTATTATAGCAGATGCTCATGATTTAAGGCGTAACATCCTTGAGCCAAAGATCAATACGGTCGACACCATAGAATGTGACTTAGGTGACAAACTATTCACTCCACTTATGCTTAATGACCAAAATTTCACATATCTTGAAAATTGATTTCGTTTTCAATAGTGTTTGTGAAACCCTTTTTGATCGTCATATCACAGTATCATGTTTAGTGGTTTCATAAATATCTCGTGGTATCGATTTATGTGTTAAGGGTATACTATATTGAATTGATTTTATAAATCAACACTTGATTTGTTTGTTTCTTGATCTTAATCATTTACGCTATTCGAATCGTCAAGTTTTAATCATCATTATATATTGATCCTTGTGCTTTAAACATATCATAGTTAGAATCAGTATCTAGATACTTGTGCAAATTCTATTCTTGAGTTCACATTATATATATTTGAATGGATTGCATATTTGAGAAAAATTATTTCAACACATTGCATCTTTTAAATCATTGTGGTTGGAATAGTAGTTTTAATTCATTCAATATTGTAAACTTAATATTGTTGCGAGTGTTGCAGAACACTTCTCATCGTCATTCGTATTCTTGATGTATCGTTGACGTGTTTGTCAATCGGGAATATACCATGTTATTGTATAGCCCGTAACCACACCCGTAAGTTGGTTATAGTGTGACTTTCTAGGCAAGCCCTTGTGTAGGCTACAATATGGCTTTCTAACCAAGCCCTTGTATAGGTAAGAGTGTGTGGCTTTCTAACCAAGCTCTTATGTTGGTTTGTGTATGGCTTTGAGCCAAGCCTTTGTGCTGGCTTTTGTATACGACTTCTAGTCACGCATGTAAGTTGACTAGCCAATAGTGTATTGCAAAATCTTCATCGCTGTGATTAGGTATTGAGCATCTGTTCAAGGAGAACTGTACCACTCTAAATCTCTGTGTCCATTTATCTTTCCTATATTTTTTTTTTATTTTGATTGTTACCTTATTGTGCACTATATTTCTTTAAGTATATTAACCGAAAGGTAACCCAAAAATCTGCTAAATCCAATTTGACCCCCCTCTTGGACTATAATACTGGGCTAGCAAGTTGTATTTGAGCGAAGGCTCACGATTTAAGGCGTAACATCCTTGAGCCAAAGATCAAAATGGTCAACACCATAGAATGTGACTTAGGTGACAACCCATTCACTCCACTTATGCTTAATGACCAAAATTTCACATATCTTGAAAATTGATTTCGTTTTGAATAGTGTTTGTGAAGTCCTTTTTGATCGTCATATCACAGTATCTAGTTTAGTGGTTTCATAAATATCTCGTGGTATCGATTCATGTGTTAAAGGTATACTATATTGAATCGATTTCATAAATCAACACTTGGTTTGTTTGTTTCTTGATCTTAATCATTTAAACTTTTAGAATCATCAAGTTTTAATCATCATTATATATTGATTCTTGTGCTTTAAACATATCATTGTTAGAATCAATATCTAGAGACCTGTGCACATTCCATTCTTGAGTTCATATGATATATATTTGAATGGATTGCATATTTGAGAAAAACATTTCAACACATTGCATCATTTAAATCATTGTGGTTGAAATAGTAGTGTTAATTCATTCAATATTGTAAGCTTAATAATGTTGAGAGTGTTGTAGAACACTTCTCATCGTCTTTCGTAATGTTGATGTATCGTTGACGGGTTTGTCAATCGGGAATATACCATACTATTGTATAGCTCGTAACCACACCCGTAAGTTGGTTATAGTGTAACTTTTTAGGCAAGCCCTTGTGTAGGCTAGAATATGGCTTTCTAGCCAAGCCCTTGTATAGGTAAGCGTGTGTGGCTTTCTAACCAAGCCCTCATGTAGGTTAGTGTAAGGCTTTGAGCCAAGCCTTTGTGCTGGCTTTTTTATACGACTTCTAGTCACGCCCGTAAGTTGACTTGCCAATAGTGTCTTGCAAAATGTTGATCGCAGTGATTAGGTAGTAGACATTTGTTCAAGGAGTACTGTACCACTCTAAATCTCTGTGTTCATTTAACTTTCCTATATTTTCTTTATTTTGATTGTTACCTTCTTGTGCAGTATATCTGTTTAACTACATTAAGCGAAAGGTAACGCAAAAATCTGCCAAGTCCAATCTACCCCCCCTCTTGGACTTTAATATTGGTCTAGCAAGTGGTATTAGAGCGGATGTCACCTCAAACAATACCTCAGGAGGCGGGCACTAGTGGGGCCGAGGCTAGTGGAGCTGCAGGGGCGGCAGGACATCAAATGGCTGTACCTCAGCCTATGCCTACTCCTATTGTTGTGGAGAACCCCACTGATCGGCGGATCAAACTGCTAGAGAAGTTCATGAAGCTAAAGCCTAAGGAATTCACTGGTGGGGTTGACTTGAAGAAGGCCGAAGATTGGCTGAAGAATGTCGAGAAGATCAGTCGCTCCTTAGAGCTTGATGAGGAGTCTCAGGTCGTATGTGCTGCTCACACACTGGAGAGTGATGTAGAGGACTGGTGGCTTTTAGTGTTGGATACACAGGGGGCAGTGAAGAGTTGGGACACCTTCAAACGGTTGTTCTTACAGGCTTACGTTCCAGAGACTGAGAGACAGGCTAAGCAACTCGAGTTTTTGAATCTCGCACAGGGCACCATGTCAGTCAGAGAGTACAAGCCCAGGTTTAGGCAACTCGCAGTTTATGCCCCTGGGTTAGTTCAGACGCCGAGTGACAAGATTATGAGGTTTTCTTTGAACCTAAGGCCTGCGATCTGACAGGCCTTGTCTGTGACGAAGATGACTGATTTTACCACAGTGGTCCAGAGGGCCAAACAGTATGAGTTGGCTGAACGGGTTGATGGTATGTCTACACGAGCAGCTCCAGGTGGACCGACTTCACAAGCAGAGTCTGGGGGACAGTTCCAGACTCCGTGGAAGAAGGGAAGATGGGAAAGGAGAAGAAATTTTTTTGGAAGAGCACAGTCTGATGGTGCTCAGAGTAAGGCATCCCAGGTTCAGACTGGTATGATGGCCTCACCAGTGGTTTCCTCTCCTGTCCCGATTCCTATTCAGGAACCGAGTGCACCGAGATCCCCATTCCCACAGACTGCTGGCCGAGGCAGAGGTAGAGGCCGAGGAAGTTATGTGATGACATCTCAGACTGGATCATTTGCGCCCAGGGCTCCGTTCTTATGTTATCAATGTGGGCAGGCTGGGCATAGGAAGTTAGAGTGTCCAAATTTTCAGAGAGCTCAGGGATTTGTGCAGCAGTCCAGTGACAGAGAGACAGCGAAGGCAGCTACTGAGCCAGACCCGGCAGCATCTAGGACTTTGGTGGAAGGTACTCTTATTATTTATGGTACTTCTATGCATGTATTATTTGATGCTGGGTCTACATTATCATTCATATCTGGACGTATGGTAGATAGTTTGCTGACTCCCATTAGGGCTAGTACATGGTTAGTGGTGAGTACTGTAGCTGGGGAGAGGATCTACTCGAACATGATCTGTAGCCAGTGTGTGGTTCAGATTGGTGATGTTGAGATGCCTATTGACTTTCGAGTCCTAGAGTTTTTAGAGTTTGATGAAATTCTAGGGATGGATTGGCTCGCGGCCTATCATGCAGTTGTCGACTGTTTCGCGAAGAGAATCATTTTTTAGGTCCCCAGACACCCAGTGTTTACATTACAGGGTAGAGCTTCAGACCAGACAGTCACAAGGGGTAGATTTGTGACTGATGGAGATAGAGAGATTTTGGCTGGGTTAGTGCCTGATGAAGAAGAGACTAGTGAGGCGATACTTGAGGATATTGCCATTGTTAGGGACTTTCCAGATGTGTTTCCTGCGGATCTTCCAGGATTACCCCCGAAGCGAGAGATCGATTTCATTATTGAACTAGTCCCTGGCACGAAGCCTATCTCCATGGCACCATATAGAATGGCGCCAGCCAAGTTGAGAGAGTTGCAGAAAAAGCTCGAGAAGTTATTGGCTAAGGGCTTTATTTGCCCGAGCGTGTCACCCTGGGGAGCTCCAGTTCTTTTTGTGAAAAACAAAGATGGGAGCTTGCGGTTGTGCATCGACTATCGCCAATTGAACAGGGTGACCATCAAGAACAAATATCCTCTCCCAAGGATTGATGACTTGTTTGATCAGTTGAGGGGAGCGAGGTATTTTTCGAAGATTGATTTGCGCTCCGGGTATCATCAGCTGAGGATCAGGGAGGAGGATGTGCCTAAGACAGCATTCAGAACCCGCTATGGACATTATGAGTTCCTTGTGATGCCATTTGGTGTGACTAATGCACCGACGATATTCATGGACCTGATGCAGAGGGTCTTTAGGCACTATCTAGATAAGTTTGTCATCGTCTTCATTGATGACATATTGGTGTATTCCAAGACTCAGGCTGAGCATGAAGAACACCTTAGAGTGACCTTGCAAACTCTGCGAAAGCATAGGCTATATGAAAAGCTGAGCAAGTGCGAGTTTTGGATCATCGAAGTGAAGTTCTTAGGTCATGTGGTGAGTTCTGAGGAGATTTCAGTTGATCCGTCTAAGGTTGAAGCCATTATCAGTTGGCCTAGGCCTACAACAGTGACCGAGATCAGAAGTTTTCTTGGGTTAGCTGGTTACTATAGGAGATTCCTTCAGGGATTCTCCAAGATAGCTACGCCTATGACTAGGCTCACCCAGAAAGATGTGTCCTTTGTATGGACCGAGGAGTGTGAGAATGCCTTTTTAGAGCTGAAGAAAAGATTGACATCTACGCCAGTGTTGATTTTGCCAGAGCCTGATCAGGAGTTGGTTATCTATACTGATGCCTCTCGTATTGGCTTGGGTTGCGTGTTGATGCAGAAGGATAGGGTCATTGCTTATGCATCGAGGCAGTTGAAGGTGCATGAAAAGAACTACCCTGTTCATGACTTAGAACTGGCCGCAGTGGTTTTTGCTGTGGTGAGAGATTCACTTTCTATTCTGACCATAAGAGCCTCAAGTACTTGTTCTCTCAGAAGGAATTGAACATGAGGCAGAGAAGGTGGTTAGAGCTCCTCAAAGACTATGATTTTACATTGGAATACCACCCAGGTAAAGCCAATGTAGTGGCTGATGCGTTGAGCAGGAAGCGGGTAGAGACAGTTATGGTAGCACGCCAGATGTCTCATGAGTGGAGACTACTTGAGGTGGCTACGGTTATGAGTATATGTGCTACCCCTTCAGATCAGATTGTGATATGTGCTCAAATGAGAGCTCAGCCTACACAAGTCTAGGAGGTAATTGACCAACAGAGACTTGACGTTGATCATGGGATGTACAAGTCTTGGGCTGAGAGCAGTGATTTTACTGATTGGCACTTGTCATCTGATGGTGCCTTGAGATTTAGGGGACGTTTATGGGTTCCCGCAGATCCACGACTCAGACAGAGTGTTCTCCAAGAGGCTCACAGATCTCATTATGTTATTCATCCTGGCGGAACCAAGATGTATCATGATATGAAAAGAATGTATTGGTGGCCCGACATGAAGAGAGAGATAGCGCAGTTCATTCAGAGGTGTGAGATCTGTCAAAGAGTCAAAGTTGAGCATCAGAGGCCTGGAGGGAAGATGCAACTGCTTGCCATTCCTGAGTGGAAATGGGAGCACGTCACTATGGACTTTGTTGTGGGATTACCCAACACCCCGAGGAGACATAATGCTGTTTGGGTTATTATTGATCGCTTGACCAAGTCCGCTCACTTTCTACCGGTGAACACTAGGGATTCTATGGACAAGCTGAGCAGACTCTATATGCGGGAGATAGTCAGATTACATGGAGTGCCAGTTTTGATTGTGTCTGATAGGGATCCGAGGTTTACATCGGTATTCTGGCAGGGGTTGCAGAGGCAGCTCGGCACTAGACTAGATCTCAGTACCGCTTTTCACCCCCAGACGGATGGCCAGTCTGAGAGGTTGATATCGATTTTAGAGGATATGCTTCGAGCTTGTGTCCTTGAGTCCAGTGGTAACTTGGAGGAGTACATACATCTGTGTGAGTTCGCGTACAACTACAGCTATCAGTCCAGTATTGGCATGACTCCTTTTGAGGCATTGTATGCTCGACCTTGTAGATCTCCGATCTGTTGGACAGAGGTAGGGGATGTTGCGGTGATGGGACCAGAGTTTGTACAAGAACACACAGAGAAGATTAAGAGGATCAAGCATAATATGAAAGTAGCCCAAGACAGGCAGAAGAGTTACACTAATGCCAAGCGGAAGACCGTAGAGTTCGAGGTGGGTAACCAAGTTTTATTGAAGGTCTCACCTCAGAAGGGCCAAACTAGATTTGGGATAAAAGGCAAGCTCGCTCCGAGATTTATTGGGTCGTTCGAGGTTTTAGAACGAATTGGCCCCGTCGCTTACCGATTAGCCTTGCCACCTCAGTTAGCAGCAGTCCACAATGTCTTTCATGTGTCAATGTTGAGAGTGTACAAGAATGATTTTGATCACGTCTTGGACTGGAGGAACATTGAACTGAGGCAGGATGGGACTTATGATGAGGAACTTATTCAGATACTTGACCGGAAGGTCCAAAGGTTACGTAACCGCGAGATTCCGAAGGTTAAGGTGAGATGGCAGTTCCATGGCGAGGAGTAGGTTACTTGGGAGCGTGAGGACTACATGATGGAACACTTTGCCGAGTTCATGGGCTTAGGTATTTCTTAACCTTAAAACTTCGAGGACGAAGTTCATTTTAAGGTGGGTGTGATGTGACGCCCCGAAAATTATTTCATCTAGCCCATAACCCAATTGCACTTTGCCCAAACTCTATGCGTTGCCTTGTTATGTTTGATGTTTGTTTGATGGTTGTTTAATGTTTGTATAGTTGATGCTTGATAATGTATATAAATATGTGTATCATAAATTGTATATGGGTCATGTTAAATTAAATTATAATGCATATGTTATTATTTATGCATGGGCCCATTAAACCATGAATTGATATGAGTTAGGATTGATTGAATAAAAGGATAAATGAGAATGAAAATTTGGTGTATTAAATGGATTGGACATTTAAAATACATGGAAGCATGAGATTGGTTAAAGTACATGTGGTTGGTATGGGTAGTATGAGACCAACACATGTGAAGGTTGGTGCATGAAAGTGGACAAGTGTCCCATGCCCAATTCTCTTCATCAAGGAAGTGCTAGAATGAGTGGAGGGGATCAATGAGAGAATCAAGGAGGGAATCAAGGAGGGAATCAAGGAGAGAATCAAGGAAAGAATCAAGGAGGGAATCAAGGAAGTGCTAGAAAGAGGTGAGTGGAGAGAAAGAAAAAAAAAGAAGGGAAAGAAAAGAAAAGAAAGGAAAGAAGAAGAGAAAGGAGGGAGTTGCAGGAGGAAGATCTCTGCGACGTTGTCATCAAAGAACTGGATCTTTGCGATATATGGTCAAATTGAGCTCGAACTTTGTCAGCAAGTTCGTAGATTATGGTTATTCATTCTGGTCGGTGGAGATCTTGATCAGAGGTTTCGTCTAAGATATCTAACCTCTCAAACAAAGCTGGTCGGAAAGTCTGGATTTCTCGCGCGTTTCGCTCAAACTTCTAGATCTCCTTACTCTACCGTTGGATGGATATAAAATTTGGGTATGTAGTGTATAACTGATATTTCGGCATTCTGAACGGTGGAGGTCATGATTAGAGGTTTCGTTTGAGAGATCTAACCTCTCAAACAAAGCTGGTCGAAAAGTCTGGATTTCTCGTGCCGTTTCGCTCAAACTTGTAGATCTCTCAATCTACCGTTGGTTGGATATCAAATTTTGGTATGTAGTTTATAACTGATATTTCTGTATTCGGAACGGTGGAGATGTTTATGTGTTTATTATTTTGTGTGATATAGTCATCTGAGTTTGAGTATTTGCAGCAGGAAAGGAGAAATTGTCTAATTAGAGACTTGTTCATCAAATATACTTATCTTTTCGGTCTACCGTTGGATTGGGCTGATATTTGGACAGAAGGTTTGTTTCTTCACATACTTCAATCTGTAGGTTGATTTTGTGATTACATATTTATGTTGGTAGATTGATACATCTGAACAGAATATTAAATGAAGAATTGGTAGGGTTGCTTGTATTAGACCTAAATTTAGAATATGAACTTAGACCTTTCCAAATAGCTTGCATGTCAACTATGTTGACCTAGTTGCCATTGTTGATGAACCCATGATGCAAAATCAGTGATATACATGGCTGAACATGGTGACCTAATGTAAATCGGCAATATGGCCTAAGTATGAAAAATTTCATATTTTAGGGCTTTTGAATTGATGCAACTTATGTTTAATTAAGCATGATTAGGGTTGATTATGCTACTGATTTGGTGGTTGTGACCATATCATGGGTTAGGCCTACTTGTGATCAAGTGACCCAATTTGGGCATGTTTACGCCTAAGGAATTAAAAATCGGTATTTTTGATTAATAGAATGGTTTATGAATGAGAACTATGCATTAGAGGCCTAAGTCATGTGATTTGAGTTGAATGATGGGATTAGATGGGATTTAGGCCTATTGTTTATATGTGGGCTGATTTAGGGTTGATGTGTAATGTCTATATGATTGAGCATAAAAATTGATGTATGGTAGGATATTGATGTATGTTTCAGGATCTTGATTGGGTTGATTCGATTTGGTGGTCGTGTGTGGTTAAATACTCCCCGAGGCTTGGTTTTGAGTAGACTTCATTTATGATTATATCTTTTACGTCATCATATCACTTATATATATTGTATGTTGAAAGCATGAATGTGTTCTAATGTTTTGAATGATGCATTGATTTGAGAAAACCTTATGACTTTGGTTGGGCCCATCTATCTGGCTAATAGGGGGACTTAACATTGTTATAGGAGGGTTTTAGGAAAGGAAATGATTGGGATCAAGGGTACGGTGAAATAGACGTGCACTAGTAACCCAATGCATGTGGAATGTGGATCCAAATTTATAAGCTTTTACTTGCATCGAACTTATTATAAATGCTTGATATCTATATGTTATGAGCTTTTAATCATGCTACGCATTGACATGCATACATGATATTTATTGATGAGTATTGATAGCATATTTGAATTCTATTTACTGGGCACTGTTGGCTCACCCTCATTTTCCTCTTTCAGGTCCTTCTGTCCCGAATAAGGGCAAAGGAGTAGTTATATCTTGAGGGCCTTGCCTGCGAGAGAATCCAAGGCCTCGATGGGAGTTGAGAGGCATTTTGATTGAACTGTGTTTTAAATTATGAAGTATTATATTTTGGATTATGTAATTATAACACTTACCACATTGTAGTATGGGTGAGTTGGGACTTGTTAGATAGACCATGTGGGCATATGACGGTTTTTATTTGTACCCACAATTTTGGACTTTATGTGTATGTCAATTTTAATGGACTATAGGGATTATGATTTTATTTGTGGTTCATTTTTATGATTATCTCTTGTCTTTGATGATTAATACGGTGGGTAGTTTTGTTTAGTACCTTTTGATATTATGTCGTTGTTTGAGATAAGGCTCGTAAGGTCTCAACCACCTCACGGGAGTTGAGGAGTGGTCGGAGATGCATACGCCGAGCGTCCCGCCCCGGCATTCCGCACGCCATTCCCTGCGGGGTTGGTGGTCCGGGGTACGGGGTCGCCACACTCGGTGTGAGTTGAGAGCATTTTGATTGAACTGTGTTTTAAATTATGATGTATTATACTTTGGACTATGTAATTATAACACTTACGACATTGTAGTATGGGTGAGTTGGGACTTGTTAGATAGACCATGTGGGAATATGACGGTTTTTTTGTACGCATTGTTTTGGACTTTATGTGTATGTCCATCTTGATGGACTATAGGGATTATGGTTTCATTTATGGTTCATTTTTATGGATTATCTCTTGTCTTGGATGATTAATACGGTTGGTAGTTTTGTTTAGTACCTTTTTATATTATGTCGTTGTTTGGAATAAGGCTCGTAGGGTCTCAACCACCTCACAGGGGTTGAGAAGTGGTTGGAGATGCCTACGCCAGGCATCCCGCCCCGGCATTCCGCACACCATTCCTTGTGGGGTTGGTGGTCTGAGGTGCGGGGTCGCCACAAGTACTACTCACTCGAAATAGTAGAGTTGGATTTACACTATACACTGACGCCTCTTTACATGGCTTAAGTGCAGTACAACTGAAAATTCATAAAGTAAATTACCCTACGCATGTCTTGAAACTTGCAACTGTCGTGTTTGCACTAAAGATATGGCGGCATTATCTATACGGTGAATAGTTTGCGGTCTTCTCAGATCACAAGAGCCTCAAGTATATCTACGCCTAGAAGGACCTCAACCTCTGCCAAAGAAGATGGTTGAAATTTTTGAAAGACTTATGACTTTAAGCTACAATATCATCCAAGAAAGGTAAATGTTGTGGTTGATGCCCTAAGTAGAAAGTCATACGCTACTGCCTGCATCCTCAACTTTGAAAAGGGAAAGTTGGCCACTAAGGTAGAAGAATAAAACTTACAGCTCCCAATTAACTCCCAACTTTGAGCTTATTCGAAAAATCTCAGCTGCTCAGGCCAATGACCCCTAGTTGATAAAGAAAAGAGAACTCCTTCAAAGCGGACAAGACCTTCCACATTGGTCGGTATCTAATGAAGGAGCAGTTCTCTACAAGAAACGACTGTGCATATCGAACAACCCTGAGGTTCGAAGATAAGTCTTCACTGAAATGCATTGTTTTAAGTTTGCTATGCATCTTGAGGGAGATAGAATGTGCAAGGATGTCAAGCGACAATTCTGGTTCTCTGGAATGAAAAAGGTTATTGCAGATTTTGTTTCAAGATGTTTCACTTGTCAGCAAGTAAAAGTAGAACGCGGACTCCCTTCTAGACTTCTCCAGCCTTTACCTATTGGAGAATGGAAATGGGACAACATAGCAATGGAATCTGTCGCTACCCTACCACAGAATAACAAAGGACAAGATGTCATTCGGGTTATTATCGACAGACTTACGAACACTGCACGCTTCATACCAATCAAGTCTACAGATAACCTTACCAAGTTAGCGGTGTTATATGAAAGAGTGATCAAATGCCTTCATGGCATCCTACTTACGATCATCTATGATCGAGACCCTCGATTCATATCCCCCTTCTGGCAAAGTTTCCAGAGCAGAATGGGCACCAGGATTACCATGAAAACAACATTTCACCCTTAGACTGATGGTCAGTCAGAACGGTTGATCCAAATTTTGGATGATATGCTACGATGTTACCCATTAGACTTTCACGATGGATGGGCAAAATATTTACATTTGGCTGAGTTTGCATACAACAACAACTACCAATCTAGCATTGGGATGGAACCAAATGAGGCCTTTTATTGTCGCTCTTGCAGATCTCCGATACGCTGGTTGGACATAGCAGATTGACCTTAGCTTGGGCCAGAACTAGTTCAAGAAACCTCTGAGAAGATTGAACTAATAAAAGAGAGGTTTTCCGTGTCACAGAGTCGACACATGAGTTATGCCAACAGACGAAGACGACCCCTTGAGTTTCAGGTCGGGGACTATGTTTTTCTGAAAGTCCAATGATAGTGAAAATTTAAATTCGCAAGCGTACGAATTATCAAATTATTATACCCATTGTGAGTGGGTTATCGTATCCACAGAGAAGGTAATTTTACTACTCTTAATTCTCAATTCTACAATGATTAGTGATTTTACCTAGGTGATAAAAGTGGAGTGAATTAAATGATAAAATGCAAATTAAAGAAAGGCAAATAAAAAAAAACAAGATAAATGGAAACTGAAGAGAAATCAATGGATTTATAGTTCTAGAGTTTAGATCTCACTATGTTGTCCCTCATGATTTCTAATAATTGTGTTAATGAATTAATTTCTAGAATTTATAAATCCTGAATCCTTTTTCATTCAAACCCCTCTCTCGAGTAATAGCTTAAATATCTACTCTCAATCTATCAATTCCTTCTCTCGAGGTCTAAACCTTTAAACCAAGAATGCCTTAGGTTCTATGATTCATTTTAATGGATTTCAAAAGGTTTTGTAGGCCTCTCGACTCTTTACTCTACCCTAGGTTACAAATCCCTTGCTCCAATACGATATCCCCTCTCTTGAGTGATAGAAACCAAATCTAAATTCATTCAAAGACTGATCAACAATTTGAAAGCATTAAGCATGGAGAATCATAAATAAACCCAAAAGATTGCTCAAAAACACACAAACAATGACTCAATCACAAGATCCAACAAAGCTAAATCAAATCTCTAGATTATCTATTTAGTTCATAATCAAATCCACGGATACAAGAGAAAGAGTTAAAGAAGAAAACATGGAAACAAACTAAGAATAGAAGATAAATGAAGAAACCCCCTGTGTCAATGGTGGACTCTCCTTCTTCTTCTTGCCTCGAACCTGCCACTCTTCTTCTTCTTCAATCCTTCACTTGCCTCTCCTTCAAAACTCTAACCTAATCTATTCTATTCTAATTCTAATTGCAAAATAGAATGTAAAAACTGTAAGATAAAGTTTAAGATCCCTCATTAAAACCCTAAAATAATGCTTATATACAAGGAGTCAAAAGACCAAAAATGGGCAACAAAAACCCGCATAAAACACAAAAAACCCGCATGATGAACAATAACGGCGCCACGGCGCCCAGAACATAAAAATGCACTTTTTTGTGCATTTTTCACACAACTCTTCTTAGCTTTTTTCGGTTGTTTTTTTTTTGGTTCACTTCTTGAGCATGTTCTTGACTTTATTTTGGCTTTAATTGCTCCTCATTAAGCTCCTTATTCACCTACAAACAAAGTAAAAACAAATGTAAGTAGACTATATTAATCAATTAATATAAAACTATATGCAATTATGTATGTATTAACATGTAAAATAAGAGAATATTAATATGAAAATGATGCAATTGACTTTAGAAAAAATACCTAAAAATCATGATTATTTTCCTAAGCTAGCCTAATGCATGCAATTCCTGAAAATACCTAGAACTAACTTCTAAAATTCATAAAAACATCTAAATGGACCTAAAACACTAAATGTCACACCCTGGGTTGCACAGCGTGCCCCCTACCCAGGTGCGGGCGCACCACCGCAGTGGAGAACGCCTAGCCATTATATATCCACAGTATTGTATTCATTGGGGTCCACTGAACACTGCACGCACCCAACGACCTTTGTCCTTTCCCGCAGAACACTGCACAGTCCAGGGCCCTCCCCCAAGTTCGAACTCGCAACCTCTTCCTCATAAGGTTAGATTTCGCAATTGATGGGTACTCAAGTTGCGAAATCTAACCTTATGAGGAAGAGGTTGCGAGTTCGAACTTGGGGGAGGGCCCTGGACTGTGCAGTGTTCTGCGGGAAAGGACAAAGGTCGTTGGGTGCGTGCAGTGTTCTGTGGACCAATACTGTGGATATATAATGGCTAGGCGTTCGCCCCGAGGGGGTGCGCCCGCATCTGGGTAGGGGGCACGCTGTGCAACCCAGGGTGTGACACTAAATATGAGCAATTAATGCAGTTATATCTAAAAACTAGCTAAATGCACCTAACAACCTATGAAATTAACATGTAAACTAACAACTAAAACTCAACTTATCAAATTCCCCCAAACTTAGACTTTGATCGTCCCGAGCAAAGAGAAAAATGAAGTTGAACGACAAAACTCTTCACATATTCTAGGATGAACAAAGATTTGATTTGCAAAAATGGATTCTCATGATCTCAAAGATAGCATACATCTCATACAACAGAACTCAAGGAAAACTTTAAAAGTTTAAACTTGTTGTCTAGAATTTCAACCTACAAAACCATGCCTTCTTTTCTATCCTCATAGACAAATAAGCAAAGAAATCATTCACATGACCACTCGTAAATCATATAGACAAATGCAAGCAAGATAGAGATATGATCTCAACAAAACAAAATATGAACTTCATATGCTTGCTTTTCACATTTCTCTCCACTAATGTAGGTCTCACACCAATTAAAATCAGTAGGACTTTATTAAGCTTGTAAAGTAAGGCCAAAGGTAAGGGTATAATAACAAGGATAAAATGAAGCTCAATACACCCAAAACCTCTTTGATACATAACACTTTTACACATCCTATGCCTTACGAAATAGGCCAAACCCAACACATTATCCAAAACAGGATTTGTTTTCAACATTTTTATTCACATTGCCTCCCAAAATAACCCCAAACTTATTCATTTCACTCATTGATGAAGAAAAATATTTTCTTTCCATTTTTTAGTCTTTTTCATTCTTCATCTTTCTTTTTCTTCTTTTTTTCACTTATTTTGAACCATTTTGAATCTTTTCTCATCACCTTCACATATCATTTTCATTCCATAGCACTTGTACAAATAATTTCCCATGCAAAATAACCCAACCCATTACAATTCGCATTTTCAAAAAGATTAAATGGTGCAAGGGTGAAAACAGGGGAAATTCAATAAAATGCCTTGGCTAATCATTTTAGGTGACAATAAACAGAATGTAAGGCTCAAATAGGGTGACTAGGGGCAATACAACAATTGGGTAGCCGTTTTTGGCTCAATCTATCCAAAAATGGCCTAAATCTTCTCTATCATGGTGTGATTCCTAGGATTTCGCCTCAAGAAAAGATCAAGCAAGTTCTAGAGTTCCGTTTGAAAAGTGAGAACTAAAGATGCTTAACTTGCAAAAATTTCAATTTAAAAAGTAAGCGGCGCTCATGATCATGATTCATACTCAAAAGTCAACAAAAATGTCCAATAAACATGACAAAGCAAATCAAGCTTACAGACTTAAGAGTACTTTCTAATTTTCTAAAAGTCATGTTCAGAAATTAGTGCTAATCCTATCATAGATCATCCATACAAAATTAGATCAAATCAAAGGTCATAAGGAAATATGGATTTATTCATGATCTAGACTCATCAAAAACAAAAAATTTCAAAAACTTTCACTAAAGACACCAAGGATTCAAACTCTCCCCCAAACATAAAGTAGTATGCATTGTCCTCAATGGAAAAACATCCACATATAAAAAGAAGATAAAAGGAAAAGTAACGAGACTCCCCTATTCCATGCGGGTAGCGCTCCACAATGGCTCTTGTTGTTGGCATCTATGAGAACCCCCAAACTTGAATTGAAACCTGAGAAGGGACAAAAATGAATGTCATTAGTGAAAAGTAAAACTTAAAATCTATACTACAATGACTAAAAATAAAACAAAACATGAAAACTAAAAACCAGTTGGGTTGCCTCCCAACTAGCGCTTCTTTTCAGTCATTAGCTAAACTTTCTCTTCTTATTTGAATCACGTATGTTTCCTTATTATTTCGAGCATCCTCCCGTCTTCCTCATTTTTTCAGATTTGATGACGGAATCATCGGAGTTGTGCACTCTTCCCACAAAAATTGATATGACTGATCTACCGGTAGAAACACAAAGTCCGATGAAGCATCACTCCCAACATGTGGAGTAATGTCATTGAAATATTCAGTTGGTGCTTCCCAAATGTTTAGGCATTGACCTTCAAGCACCTCTAAATGGCTTTTATCATCAACCACTACAACTTCAACTTGTAGCCCTTGAACAAACGGATCCGCAAAGTCAAAAGCATATTCCTTGATATCCACGCACTCTTCCACCTTGGTAGGTACCTCTTCAACATATGGCATTCGAGGATCACCCGATTGTATATCCATAGGCACCTCTTGATCATCACACTCGAGCACATCCTGTTGAGTATTCATTTCTTCTCTTTTCAAGGCCTCATATCTTTGCATTTCTTCTAGAATAGTCAATTGTCTTGGTTGTCTTGTCAAGGCCTCATAGTGCTGGATTTCTTTTAATATACTCAATGGTGGTGATGGTGGTGGCATAATGTTTAGACTGAAAGAATCAGCCCCCTTAACTTCTTATTTATCAAGCAATGAGATGGTGTTATATTGCTCCATCGGATTCTTCTCGATATAGCTTGGGAAGGATTCGTCTTGATGTTGGACATTGAAACGTGCACTGATTTGCTCAATATAAATATTTATATTCGTCATCAAAACCTCCAATCTATCCAATTTTGACTCATGCCTCGTGAATCTTTCTTTCTCTTTCATCTCAAAGTCATTAATTAAATCTTCCAATGAAGGCTTCTTCTCTTCCTGATTGTAGAAATCCGATTGAAATTGCAACCCATTCCATGAGTCATCTACTCTAGATTCACTCTTTGCATGCTTCGCTTCCGATAGATAGTCTGTTAGTATTTACTCTAAGGATGGCTTCTTCTCTTCTTGAATATATGCTCTTGGCAGTGGTTGTAACCAATTCTTTTGATCCTCATAGGGGTAGACTCCATAACTCTGAACTTCTGGGTGATATTGGTTTGGTAATGGCCGATTACCCCAATCATTTCTATATTGATTTTCCCCCATACTTGAATCAACTCCCCAATGGCTCAAATTAGCAACTCCCATGCCATTATTGCTAAATGTGGCTCCTTCCTTAATAAAATTTCTGATTTGTTCCGACAGCAAATTCAAAGAATCGACAGGCTCGTACTTATCTTGAAATGTAGAGTGGTGGAAATTGTATGCCAATTTTTTTTCAAAAATTTCTGTACAAAAACAAAAAAAAAGAAAAAAAAATTAGCAAAGAAAACAAACAAAAGAAATACCTAGATTAAGACCAAAATCACTTCAAATTGGTATTAATAAAAGTAAAATTGACACCTTCCCCTGCAATGGCGCCAAAAACTTGATAGTGAGAATTTAAATTCGCAAGCGTACGAATTATCAAATTATAATACCCATGGTGAATGGGTTATCGTATCCACAGAGAAGGTAATTTTACTAATCTTAATTCCCAATTCTATAATGATTAGTGATTTTATCTAGGTGATTAAAGTGGAGTGAATTAAACGATAAAATGCAAATTAAACAAAGGCAAATAAAAACAAACAAGATAAATGGAAATTGGAGAGAAATTAATGGATTTATAGTTCTAGAGTTTAGATCTCGCTATGTTGTTTCTCATGATCTCTAATAATTGTGTTAATGAATTAATTTCTGGAATTTATAAATCCTGAATCCTTTTTCATTCAAACCCCTCTCTCGAGTGATAACTTAAATATCTACTCTCAATCTATCAATTACCTCTCTCTAGTGATAAACCTTTAAATCAAGAATGTATTAGGTTCTATGATTCATTTTAATGGATTTCCAAAGGTTTTGTAGGTCTCTCGACTCATTACTCTACCCTAGGTTACAAATCACTTGCTCCAATTCGATATCCCCTATCTCGAGTGATAAAAACCAAATCTAAGTTCATTCAAAGAGTGATCAGCAATTTGAAAGCATTAAGCGTGGAGAATCATAAATAAACTCAAAAGATTGCTCAAAACACACAAACAATGACTCAATCACAAGATCCAACAAAGCTAAATCAAATCTCTAGATTATCTATTTAGTTCATAATCAAATCCATAGATACAAGAAAAAGAGTTAAAAAAGAAAACATGGAAACAAACTAAGATTAGAAGATAAATGAAGAAACCCCCTTTGTCAATGGTGCACTCTCCTTCTTCTTCTTGTCTCAAACCTGCCACTCTTCTTCTTCTTCAATCCTTCACTTGCTTCTTCTTCAAAACCCTAACCTAATCTATTCTATTCTAATTCTAATTGCAAAATAAAGTGTAAAAATTGTAAGATAAAGTCTAAGATCCCTCATTAAAACCCTAAAAAGATGCTTATATACAAGAAGGAGTCAAAAGACCAAAATGGGCAACAAAAACCCGCATGATGAATAATAACAGCGCCGCGGCACCCAGAACATAAAAATGCACTTTTTTGTGCATTTTTCACACAACTTTTCTTGGCTTTTTTGGTTGTTTTTTTTTTGGTCCACTTCTTGAACATGTTCTTGACTTCATTTTGGCTTTAATTGCTCCTCATTAAACTCCTTATTCATCTACAAACAGAGCAAAAACAAATGTAAGTAGACTATATTAATCAATTAATATAAAACTATATGCAAGTATGTATGTATTAACAAGTAAAATATGAGAATATTAATATGAAAATGATGCAATTGACTTTAGAAAAAATACCTAAAAATCATGATTATTTTTCTAAGCTACCCTAATGCATACAATTCATGAAAATACCTAGAAGTAACTTCTAAAATTCATAAAAACATCTAAATGGACCTAAAACGCTAAAATATGATCAATTAATGCAATTATATCTAAAAACTAACTAAATGCACCTAAAAACCTATGAAATTAACATGAAAACTAACTACTAAAACTCAACTTATCATCCAACCTATGAAGGGTTTCAGATGGTTCGGAATTAAAGGGAAGCTCTCTCCATGGTATATTGGCCCGTTTGAGATCATTGAGCGCATTAGAGACTTAGCCAATCAACTATCCCTTCTCTCATTCATGTCCAAGGTTCATGATGTCTTCCATGTATCCATGCTCTGGAAGTACCATCCTAACCTTTCACATGTTATTCCTCTTGTTGAAGTCTTGATCGAGGAAGGGAACAAATATAAAAGAAAAACTAATACAAATTCTAGATAGGAAGACTCAGGAATTAAGGCGTCGTAGTATTCCATTAGTAAAAGTGTTTTGGGATCACCACGGAATTGAAGAAACAACCTGGGAACTAGAAAAAACAATCAAACAAAAATACCCTAATTTGTTTCTTAGCAGTAATTGATGATGTGATATATTTATTATTCACTTATCAATTAAATTATCTAACTTCCTCTATAATGTGCTAATACCTTGTTTCATCTAACTAACTATGCATATGTTTGATAACAGCACAAATATAAGTAAACTACCATCTAACCACTGGCCTGCTTGGCAACCTTGGGGGGATCCCCTAAGCCGGGAACCAACTCCCACTTATGTCATTAGATCACCCTCATCCTCTCCACATAGATTGAGTTTCTCACGATCCCCTTCATAGGATGATGTCACAACTGACACAAAATACCACATACACCATACATAGACGAATATGATACCCTGTCAGCCTCTTCTTTTAAGAAATAACACAAAATTCGCCAAAAAAAATTCGTAGAAGCTCCCCATAAATATGAGGTTCTACATACACCTGATAATCCACAACATTCACATAATCCATTCCATTCCCATTTTATATCTCACAACATTTTCATATATTCACAAGACTTTTATATTCTCACAAAGTCTTAAAAACATATACATATACATTCCCCACTACAATTATACATGACAGTAGTGTTATATATGTACATATACAAAATATGGAAATATAAACAACTATTTCCAACTCAAACATACATAATGAAGAAGCAGTACAAGTCATTACACCTGTAATGAGAAGGAATTTGGTAAGCTACAACAAGCCCAGTGAGTAATCTACCAGTGGCATTACATATGCATTCATACAAAAGCATGAAATTCAAATTCATATAAAACCCGGTATGCAAATCTCATGTAAATAATAATACATGATTCAAATACATTTTTCGCCACTCTATACATATCATACAATGCATAAATAGCAAATCTTCACCATCAGGTATATAAGTGAGTTTGTATCCCTACTATGCATTCATAATTAAAACCCGACTTATCTAACCATCCACTGATAGTCTGGTGTAAGAGTAAGTATGTCAGGACCCCTCGCCGGGTGACGTCACTACTGGCACAGTACCCCAGATAATATAACTACACGACAAAACCAGACGCACTAATAAGCCTCTACAAAGAAAATACCTATTAAACAGAGTACACAACATGTATATGACAAATATAATTAAACAAAAATTCAAATTTCACCACCCAAAATCTAACAATATCAAATCCGTCTCGTATGAATGGTTCAATATCTACAAATATATCCACATGGAACTCAACCAAGAGCCCATCATCCCAAGGAAGTCAAATACAGTCCATATATAGTCTATGTGTCATATACATATATACTGTAATAGTTATATACAAGTTCCAAAAGAACAAATAATCAAATAACCCAAAACAGAACCCAAGTCCCCAGAAGGAGAAGAAGGCCTTGCAGACGATCAAGCCTTGCCCTTCCCTTTCAAATCAAAACTTGAGAAAACAGGGAAATGGGGTGAGCTCAACTAGCTCAATGAATATCTCAGACAATAATCTCCACATATGCATTTATATAAAACATGTAAGCTATTGAAATCATATTTATAAAACAAAAGCATCAATGAAATCATATAGTACATGCTCCCAACTAATCATAAAGATTTTGTGCATCATGTAATAAAAGTTATGGAGATGCCTCCACCGAGGTCACCAATGGATAATACAGTCTACACACTCTTGTCTAGCGATGACAGACGATAGTTAGACCTGACCACCTAAACCAGATCCTTCTTCCCTTACATTCTTTGGTATACGAGAATTTCCTTCCCCGAAGAACAAGTAATAACAAGGACCACGAACGCTACCGTATTCAATCCAAAATACCCTAGCAATGCAATGTATGAAAATTCATGGTCATGATCATAAATGCCATGCACATATACAATAGGATGCATACCATTCAACAATTTCATTTCGTATAAATATAATGCCATAAATGGAGAATTAAAGTGAGAATACTCACAACCAAACACAAAATGAATTAACCAAGCTGAATACCCTCAAATTGGCCAATCAAATCACAACGACCTGAAAGGAATCAAATTCACAATTTCATACTTAATTTATTAAGCCAACCTAAATATATAAAACCCAACCAATAGGCATCAACTATTCCAAATTATGTAATCAAGTCAACACTTAGGCCTAATCCAACATAAACCAATATAAAAATGCATGCATACCCATTCATCATCTAGGCTTAGACACAATGTATAGCCAATTATCAAGTCAAATAATTCAATTCTCATTAATTGACTCCAATTTACCCAAATTACAACAATTATCAATATTCATAGCTTAATATTAGCTATGCTTCATCAATACATAAATAGCCATATTCCATGACATAACCAAGTGTTTTAAATTATGTCAAATTAACAATAATTTACCCCAACTAAATTCATCTCATGCTCAATTTAAGTTCAATTAGGCTTAATTCATCTCAATTGGCCATTTCTAGGTCAATTGCATCATTTTCCCCAAATTGGAAAAATCTCTATAATTAGGCCTATAGTCAAATTACACTAGACATTGAACTTTTGGCATGAAATTGCCCAAATTAAAACCATGAGTCACTTAATTATACTAACTAGATTAACATAGTTCATATGCACATGAATTGGGGAACCCTAACTTTATGAATTGGATTTGGTCAATTACAAAGGAACCCCACCAATTTCTTGCTAGAAATTGGGGATTTCACCATTAATGGATTCCAATTTATACTAGGTCTTACATAAATAACATGCACATCATTTTCCATACATGTCCACCACTTCATCAACCATAAAAATTATAGCAATTAAAAAACATGGAAATACCATAAAGAAGAGGTTTATGGTGAGAGTTTGCATTTTTACTTACCTAGATGTGAGAATTTGATGCAAATCACTCTTCTTCTTCTCTTCCTCCTTTACTTTCTCTTTTCTTTTCTTTTTTTTATCTCAATCTTACACTCTCCCAACATCCCCAAGAGCAAGAGATTTGTCTCTTACACACACATGCAAATAACATGTCGTGTATGCTCAAGTGCCCACGAGTTAACCATGTGTCAGTTAGCCAATCTTGTACTCTCATGTATCTTAATGCCCAATCACCCATTAACAACCACTTTTCTTTTCTTTTTTCTCATTTTCCTTTATTCAATCAAGTCAAGCTCATATTAATTCATGGTCTAATGAGCCCATGCATAAATAATAATACATACATTATACTTTTATTTAACATGGTCCATACACAATTTATAATGCACACATTCATATTAATATGGCCCATATGCAATTTATAATGCACACAATCATATACAATTTCATGCAAATACATACAAATACATAAACTTACCCCAAAGAATGGAGAAATACGTATACGACCACTTGGAGTTGGGTAACGACATTGGCAATACGTAAGATAAAGTCTAGGATGATCGTTACAATATCCCCAACTTAGGAAATTTCGTCCTCGAAATTTAAGTTAAAAGTAAATCTTACCTCAAGTGGCAAACAAATCCGGAAACATTTTCTTCATTTGGTCTTCTCACTCCCAAGTTTGCTCTTTGTTATTAAGGAACTATCACTCGACTCGTACTAGAGGAATTTCTTTATTCCCAAGCTTTTGGACTCTACGAGCCACAATCTGAATTGGTTGTTCCACATAAGTAGCTTCCTCCCCAACTTGTAATTGTGATATATCAAGCATAGGTACATGTGTGGGGTCTGCATAATACTTCCTCAGCATGGACACGTGAAATACATCATGAACACCTTCAAGCTGAGGTTGCAGAGCAAGCTCGTATGCAAAGGGACCTATCCTCTCAAGGATCTTAAATGGCCCAATAAGTCGAGGGGATAGCTTTCCTTTCACGCCAAATCTCATCTGCCCCTTTTTTGGAGAGACTTTCAAAAGTACCTGATCTCCCACAACAAACTCTAATGGCATGTGGCGCTTGTCGAAGTAGTTCTTTTACCGATCCTGAGTTGTCTTCAACTTTTCCCTAATTTGCTTAATCTTCTCAGTCTGTGCAACCACTATTTTTTGCCCCAAAATCTATGTTTTCCCCACTTCGAACCAACAAGTGGGAGATCTACAAGGTTGCCCATAGAGAGCCTCAAATGGTGTCATGCCAATGCTAGCCTGATAGCTATTATTATAGGCAAACTCACACAGGTGAAGATATTCAATCCAACTCCCACCAAATTCCAAAATACATGACCTGTGCAAGTCCTCCAGCATCTAAATAACCTTCTCAGACTATTTGTCCGTCTGAGGGTGGAATGTTGTACTGAGACGGAGCTGAGTTCCCATCTGATTCTGCATCACACACAAGAATCTCGAAGTAATTCACAAATCTTTGTCCAACACAATCGAAACAGGAACTCCATGAAGTCTCACAATCTCTCGAAGGTATAATTTACTCAATCGGTCCACGGAATTTCTAGTGTTCGTCGAAAGGAAATGCACAGATTTCGTAAGCTTATCAACAATTACCCAGATGGCATCATATCTACCTTGAGACGTAGGAACTCCCATAATGAAATCCATCGTGATATGCTCCTATTTCCATTCTGGAATGGACAATGGTTGCATCTGTCCTCCAGGCTTTTGGTTCTCAGCTTTCACTTGCTGACACAATCCACACCTCCAAACATATTTAACTATGTCCTTTTTCATCTCATGCCACCAAACTGTACGTTTCATATCACGATACATCTTAGTCACTCCAGGTTGAATAGTGTACTGTGATCTATGTGGCTCTCAAAGTAACTCATCTCTCAACTCAGGATCATACAGAATCCATACTCTCCCCTAAAACCTCAAAATGTCGTCTGCATCTCTCGACCAATCATCTCGATCAGTACTGTCAGCCCAAGCATCAAACATCCCAAAATTTGGACTATGCTGCTGCAAATACCCTATCCTCTGAATATGAGTATCCAACAGTTGTGCTCGCATCTGAACACGTACATCTAAAGATGGTTCAACAGAATGTATACTCATCATCGAGATCTTCTCCAATAATGGTCACTCATGGGCCATCTGATAGCTACAATGCTCGTTTTAACCTATTTTTTGCTCAATGCATCAACAACAACATTGACCTTCCCAAGCTGGTACTCCAATGCGAAGTCATAATCATTAAGAAATTCTAGCCATCTTCGTTGTCTCATATTCAATCTCTTATGATCAAACAAGTATTTCAGACTCTTATGATCAGAATACAATGTGAACTTCTCGCCATATAAATAATGTCTCCAAAGCTTCAGAGCAAACACTATTGCCGCAAACTCTAAATCATGAACGGGGTAGCTCTTCTCATGTACATTCAACTGTTAGGATGCATAAGCAACAACTCTGTCATCCTGCATCAAAACACAACCCAAACCTGCATGAGTTGCATCGGTATAAATCACCAACTTTTTTCCATGTTTAGGAAGTATCAAAACAAGTGCGGTAGTAAGCTTTTTCTTCAACTCTATAAAAACTTCTTCATAGGCATCAGTCCACACAAAAGGAACGTTCTTATGGGTTAATCTAGTAAGTGGGGCAGCTAGCTTCGAAAAGCCTTGTACAAACTTCCTGTAGTACCCTACCAAACCTAGAAAACTCCTAATCTCTGTCACTGTGGTTAGTCTTGGCCAATTAATGATCGTCTCAACCTTAGCAAAATCAATAGAGATACAATCTGCACAAACCACATGACCCAAAAATTTCACTTCAAAAATCTAAAACTCACACTTGCTAAGCTTAGCATATAGCCTGTGCTCCCTTAATGTCTGCAAGGTGATCCAGAGGCGTTGCTAGTGCTCCTCACGTGTTTTGGAATATATCAAAATGTCATCAATGAAGACAATAATGAAGTGATCTAGATACGGTCTCAACACCCTCTGCATCAAATCCATGAACATCACAGGTGCGCTTGTCAGCCCAAATGGCATGACCAGAAACTCATAATGACCATATCTCGTTCTGAAGGCAGTCTTTGGGACATATTCCTCTCTAATCCTCAGTTGGTGGTAGCCCGATCTCAAATCAATCTTAGAGAAGAACTTGGCCCCATTTAATTGATCATCAATGCGAGGTAGAGGATATTTGTTCTTCACTGTCACCTTGTTCAGCTGACGATAATCTATACACAGTCTAAGACTCTCATCTTTATTTCTCACAAAAAGAACTAGTGCACCCCAAGGTGGCATACTAGGGGTAATAAATCCTATGCTCTAAAGCTCTTCAACTTGCACCTTGAGTTCTTGCAACTCCTTTGGTGCCATCCGATAAGGCAGAATTGTGACGCCCTGAAAATTATTTCATCTAGCCCATAACCCAATCGCATTTTGGCCAAACAATATGTGTTTGCCTTGACATGTTTGGTGTTTGTTTGATGGTTGTTTAATGTTTGTATATTTGATGCTTGATAATGTATATAAATATGTGCATTATAAATTGTATATGGGCCATGTTAAATTAAAGTATAATGCATGTGATATTATTTATGTATGGGCCCATTAAACCATTAATTGATATTGGTTAGGATTGATTGAATAAAAGGATAAATGAGAATGAAAATTTGGTGTATTAGATGGATTGGACATTTAAAATACATGGAAGCATGAGGTTGGTTAAAGTACATGTGGTTGGTATGGGTAGTATGAGACCAACACATGTCAAGTTGGTGCATGAGAATGGACAAGTGTCCCATGCCCCATTTCTCTTCTCCAACACATGTTAAGTTGGTGCATGAGACCGACACATATCAAGTTGGTGCATGAGAGTGCACAAGTGTCCCATCCCCCATTTCTCTTCTCCAACACATGTCAAGTTGGTGCATGAGAGTGGACAAGTGTCCCATGCCCCACTTCTCTTCTCCAAGGAAGTCCTAGAGAGTGAGATGAGTGGAGGCAAAGGAAAAAAGAAGAGAAATGAAAGAAGAAGAGAAAGAAAGAGGAAGTTACTTTGAGCGAAGTCTCAGCAACATTTTCATCAAAGTGCTAGATCTTAGTGATATATGGTCAGATTGAGCTCAAACTTTGTCAACTAGATCATATCTTATGGTTATTCATTCTGGTCGGTGGAGATCTTGATTAGAGTTTTCTTCTGAAAGATATAACCTCCCAAACAAAGCTGGTCGGAAAGTCTGAATTTCTCGCGCAGTTTCGATCAAACTTATAGTTCTCCTAAATCTACCGTTGGATGGACATGATATTTCAGACAATGGTTCCAAACTAATATTTCTACATTATGAACGGTTGAGATGTTGATGGTAAAGTATTTTGTGTGATATAGTCATCTGAGTTCAAGTATTTACAGCAGGAAAGGAGAAATTGTCTTATTAGAGACTTGTTCATCAACGAGGACTATCTCTTCTGTTCACCGTTGGATTGAGCTGATTTTTGGACAGAAGGTTTGCTTCTTAACGTACTACAATCTGTGCGGTTGATTTTGTGATTAAATATTTCTGTTGGCAGCTTGATACATCTGAACAGAATATTAAATGAAAAAATTGGTAGGGTTGTTTGTATTAGACCTAAATTTAGAATATGAACTTAGACCTTTCCAAATAACTTGCATGTCAACTA
The DNA here is from genome assembly GCA_035771175.1 of Paratinospora sagittata. Lineage (NCBI taxonomy): Eukaryota > Viridiplantae > Streptophyta > Magnoliopsida > Ranunculales > Menispermaceae > Paratinospora > Paratinospora sagittata. The sequence continues at coordinate 17,974,335 of CM069592.1, forward strand.
TGTTGACCTAGTTTCCATTGTTGATGAACCCATGATGCTAAATCAGTGATATACATGGCTAAACAGGGTTACCTAGTCTAAATCGGCAATATGGCCTAAGTATAAAAATTTTCATATTTTAGGGCTTTTGATGTTTTTGGCCTAGAATTATTGAATTGATGCAATTTATGTCTAATTAAGCATGATTAGGGTTGATTATGCTACTGATTAGGTGGTTGTGAAAATATCATGGGTTTGGCCTACTTGTGATCAAATGGCCCAATTTGGGCATGTTTATGCGTAAGGAATTGAAAATCAGTATTTTTGATTAATTGAATGGTTTATGAATGAGAACTATGCATTAGAGGCCTAAGTCATGTGATTTGAATTGAATGATGGGATTAGATGGGATTTAGGCCTATTGTCTATATGTGGGCTGATTTAAGGTTGATGTGTAATATATATGTGATTGAGCATAGGAATTGACGTATGGTTGGATATTGATGAATGTTTCAGGACCTTGATTGGGTTGATTCGGTTTGGTGTCCGTGTGTGGCTAGATACTCTCGCGAGGCTTGGTTGTGAGTAGACTTCATTTATGATTATATCTTTTATGTCATCATATCACTTATATATATTGTATGTTGAAAGCATTAATTTGAGAAAACCTTATGACTTTGGTTGGGCGCATCTATCTGGCTAATAGGGAGACTTAACCTTGTCATAGGAGGGTTTTAGAAAAGAAATATTTGGGGATGAGAACGGTATGAATAGACGTGCACTAGTAACCCCAAATCAACATGATTAGGGATGAGAACGGTACAGTGAAATAAACGTGCACTCGTAACCCCAATGTGTGGGGAATGTTGATCCAAATTGATAGGCTTTTACTTGCAACGAACTTATTATAAATGCTTGATATCTATATGTTATAAGCTTTTAGTCATGCTATACTTTGACATGCATACATGATATTTATTGATGAGTATTGATAGCATATTTGAATTTTATTCACTGGGCATCGTTGGCTCACCCTCATTTTCCTCTTTCAGGTCCTTTTGTCCCAAATAAGGGCAAAGAAGTAGTCATATCTTGAGGGTCTTGCGGACGATAGAATCCAAGGCCTCGATGTGAGTTGAGAGGCATTTTGATTGAACTGTGTTTTAAATTATGATGTATTATATTTTGGATTATTTAATTATAACACTTACCACATTGTAGTATGGATGAGTTGGGACTTGTTAGATAGACCATGTGGGCATATGACGGTTATTTTGTACCCATAGTTTTGGACTTTATATGTATGTCCATCTTGATGGACTGTAAAGATTATGGTTTTATTTATGGTTCATTTTTATGGATTATCTCTTGTCTTGGATGATTAATATAGTTGGTAGTTTTGTTTAGTACCTTTTTATATTATGTCGTTGTTTGGGATAAGCCTCGTAAGGTCTCAACCACCTCACGGGGCTTGAGGAGTGGTTGGAGATGCCTACGCCGGGTGTCCTGCCTTGGCATTCCGCAGGCCATTCCTTGTGAGGTTGGTGGTCCGGGGTGCGTGGTCGCAACAGGAATGGACATGGGTTTTGTACTAGACATCAACTCAATGATGAAGTCAATTTCCCTCTTTGGTGGTAACCCACGTTGATCATCAGGAAATACATCGAAAACTCATTAACTATTGGAATATCAGTAGTGTGAATGCCCAAACCCTCCTCCTCGAACGACCTAATACTAGCCATGAGGACGGCTTCTACATAAGTAGCCAGCCTGCCTCGTATAGGTGGTCTGGTAGTAGTCATACCTTGATAGATAAAAGATGTGCCCAGGGATCTAAAATATTATCTTCTTATGAAAGCAATCCACTTGGGCGTGATACGCCACTAACCAGCCCATACCCAAAATAGCATCAAAATCGAGGAACTCTAACACCTTAAGGTTCATAATCATCTCAAGTCTCTCGTGTTTGACTACACAATTCATGCAAATCATATATGGGTAGATTCTCTCACCCGCTGCCGTACTCAATATCAAGGGTGTACTAGCTCTAACATTAGGCAATTTAAGTCTTTCTACCACATGACTCGATATGAATGATAAAGTGGAACCAGAATCAAACAATACATGCATCATCATATCATAGATAGAAATCATACCCACTATCAGATTCTTGTTGGCATCAGGATCCTGTTTAGTAACTTCCTTGGTTTGCTCCCTTGTACCAGATGCTACAGAAATAGCTGAAGCAAAAGGAAACCTCGGCATAAGACATTGATTAGCCTTGTGGCCCTTCACGCCACACCGAAAGCAAGAAATAATGGGTCTCGGGCCTGAAGATGTAGTCTGTGACTAACCCTGTGATTTTGATATGGCCTGATCTCCCTTATTATACACTGCTAAAGTAGATGCCACAGAAACAGGAGCAACAAAAGAATCAACCCCAAAAAATCAACCACTAGTCTTAGGCTTCTTGTTATTATCCCAAAACTTCTTCTTCCATTTCTTCTTTTTCTTCCCTGAAGATGGAGAAGATGAATCAGACTGAAATACAGGTACTGACGGAATGGCTGCTGCCCTAAGCCTCGCTACAGCCTCAGCAGTCACAAAATCCATGGCCTATCTCAAGGCCTGATCATAAGTCGCCACACCAGCCAATGCCAAACCTTGTCGAATCTGATCACGAAAACCATCATGAAGCCTCGTTATCCTCAACTCATCTGTAGGAACAAACTCTGGAGCAAAAAGTGAAAGCCTATTAAATTCATGCTCATACCGTGAACTGATCTGTCACCCTGAGTCAACTAAATAAACTCATTATGCCTCATGTCAACCTCTAATCGCGGGTAATAAGTCGTATAGAATAGTTCCATAAATTTTTCCCATAATTTAATCTCCCCAAGAGACCTCCACGTTGTTTCCCACCATCTGTCGGCCCCATCTGCCAACTTAAATCTAGCCAAGCGAACCTTATCCCTGTTTAGTGCCTGAATATCCTCAAATATGACTTCAATGCGAAAAAGCCAACTTTTAGCATCCTCAAGCTACAAACTGCTTGAAAATGTAGGGGGCGACCATCACCTTCTCATACCTTTTCATCTCCTCAATGTCCTTTCTTGACTCAAGAGTCTGTACCCTTGCCTCAACAAAAGGTGAACCAGCCATTGCACCAACATTACTAGTGCCCACACCCTGAACAGCAAGTGTCTCAATACGTGGCCTATCTTGTTGCAGCTTAGTGATTATCTCCAAGAGTTGAGCATTCTTTTGCTGCTGGATTGCAAACATTTCTTCTAGCCTCTTAAGCCTATCTTGATCAATAGGGTCCATTGCTAACCCTGATCTTCCCTTCTTCAGAAAATTCAAATTTCAATGGGCAAGAATTCATCAAGCATGGTAGCATACAATGGATAGCATTAAACATAATCTAACTACACATACAACTAAACATGACATTATAAGGCTTTTATCTTTCTTTAATTTTTGTTTTTTAACCAAACCATAGGTATCCTAAACAAATCTGCTCTGATACCAACATTACTGCAACCCTTCATCGGTGACGTCACGACTGGCGCAATACCCCAAATAATGCCACTACACGACAAAACCTAAGGCAGTAATAAGCCTCTATGCAGAAAATACCTAATAAACACAATACACAACATGTATATGACAAATATAATTAAACAAAAATTCAAATTTCACCACCCAAAATCTAACAAGATCAAATCCATCTTGTATGAATGGTTCAATATCTACAAATATATCCACATGGAACTCAACCAAGAGCCCATCATCCCAAGGAAGTCAAATACAATCTATGTGTTATATACATATATACTGTAATAGTTATATACAAGTTCCAAAAGAACAAATAATCAAATAACCCAAAATAGAACCCAAGTCCCCAAAATCCAAAACCTACCTCCAAAAAGAAGGAGAAGAAGGCCTTGCAGACGATCAAGCCTTGCCCTTCCCTTTCGAATCAAAACTTGAGAAAATAGGAAAATGGGGTGAGCTCAACTAGCTCAATTAATATCTCAAACAATAATCTCCACATATGAATTTATATAAAACATGTAAGCTATTGAAATCACATTTATAAACAAAAGCATCAATGAAATCATATAGTACATGCTCCCAACTAATCATAAAGATTTTGTGCATCATGTAATAAAAGTTATGGAGATGCCTCCACCGAGGTCACCAATGGATGATACAATCTACACACTCTTGTCTCGTGACGACAGAAGATAGTCAGACCTTAACACCCAAATCTGATCGTTCTTCCCTTACATTCTTCAGTATACGAAAGTTTTCTTCCCCGAAGAACAAGTAACAAGAAGGACCACGAATGCTACCGTATTCAATCCAAAATACCCTAGCAATGCAATGTATGAAAATTCATGGTCATGATCATAAATACCATGCACATATACAATAGGATGCATACCATTCAACAGTTTCATTTCGTATAAATATCATTCCCTAAATGGAGAATTAAAGTGAGAAATACTAACAACCAACCACAAGTGAATTAACCAAGCCAAATACCCTCAAATTGGCCAATCAAATCACAACGACCTGAAATGAATCAAATTCACAATTCCATGTTAATTTATTAAGCCGACCTAAATATATAAAACGCAACCAATAGGCATCAACTATGCCAAATTATATAATCAAGCAGACACTTAGGCGTAATTCAACATAAACCAATATAAAAATGCATGCATACCCATTCATCGTCTAGGCCTAGACTCAATGTATAGGACAATTATTGTCACACCCCGCCCGGACGCTCCTAAACTGGCAGGACACTCACGGATGGGGCGCGAATGCATTATAACAATAACCGAGTGCGCAAAAACATGATTAAGTACAAGTCTGATTTCATTAATTTCAGAATATATTTGTACATGAAATAGTTAGGGGAACATCCTCCCAAATTCCCCAATGAATAATACAAAGGGTACAAAAATGTGGGTCCAAGAACCTGCACTCAGTCCACCCTAATCTCCTGTGAAAAATTGGGTAACAACGGGGTGAGCTACACGCTCAGTGGGTAAAATAGTTCATGAATATAACAATTAATAAAGAAAACTTCGTAATCAAATATCATAAATACACATCAGAGCATCATAATCAATCCAACATGTATGTATGCATGATATCGTCTTGTATTGGTTTCATGATTGTATGTCGCCTAAGTTCACGTACAGATGTCCCTCCCCAGGAGTAGTCGGGTTCTCATTATACGTCCCTCCTCAAGAATGACTCTCTGGATTCACGTACAGATGTCCCTCACCAGGAGTAGTCGGGTTCTCATTGTACGTCCCTCTCCAGAGAAATATAATGAATAGTGAGCATTGCTTCTAACTATTTTATGAATCATAAACCACACACGTCCCTAGGTGGTGCTTATATATGATGCCAATGCATGAACTGGTCCGGTCTTTACTTAACATTAGACAGGATTTGGCAACGTCTGGTAATCCTTATCAGGGTCGGTATCACCACGTGCAAGGTTAGGACATTCAATATTACTTGTATAAGCTAATAGCTTTCAAATAAGACCAACCAGATCAGTCTCCAGTTGAGAGGTGAGACACGAGGTCTACTTAAATACCAATCGTCTAGAGCAGCACGCTACCTCCCGTTCACTATTTAAAGTTATTGAGGACAAGACTGAGTCTGGTTGAGCCAGATTGACCACTAATTCGACATAGCAACAGTGTAATACAGGCATAAGTATGACAAGTATAAACATTATACGCAATAATGCAGTGTAAATGAATAGTAGACATAATGATAAATGAATGTAAACTTTAATAAAAGTTATAAGACACGCAAACCTATGTTTCAATTCCCACCTTCAGATAAAAACTCTTTCGAGAACTGGCGCCTTCCCCCGAGCAGAACCGCGAAGAGAGTCTTGAAAAGGGAGTCTCAAAAGAGAAGACAAAAACTCAAGATGGGTGAGAGAGAGAAGAAAAATCACAAGAAGAAGTGATTTTGGTGTGAGAAATGAGGAGGGGGTTCCTTAAATAGGACAAAAAGGGTGCCTGAAGGTTCGAGCTCGTGCGTGAAGGTTCGGGCAGGCGCCGAAACGTTGGGGTACGTGCCCGAACATTCAGTCAGGCGCCCGAAGTTCAAATTTTTTTTTTATTTATTGTGCAAACCTAAGGTATTACAATTATCATGTCAATTAATTCAATTCTCATTCATTGACTCTAATTTACCCAAATTACAACAATTATCAATATTCATGGCATAATATTAACTATGTTTCATGAATACATATATAGCCATATTCCATGACATAACCAAGTGTTATAAATTATGTCCAATTAACAATAATTTACCCCAACTAAATTCATCTCATGCTTAAATCAGGCTCAATTTAAGTTCAATTAGGCTTAATTCATCTCAATTGGCCATTTCTAGGTCAATGGCATCATTTTCCCCAAATTGGAAAAATCTCTACAATTAGGCCTATAGTCAAATTATTCTAGACATTGAACTTTTGGCATGAAATTGCCCAAATTAAAACCATGAGTCACTTAATTATACTAACTAGATTAACATAGTTCATATGCACATGAATTGGGGAACCCTAACTTTATGAATTGGATTTGGTCAATTACAAAGGAACCCCACCAATTTTTTGCTAGAAATTGGGGGTTTCACCATTAATGGATTCCAATTTATACTAGTTCTTACATAAATAATATGCACATCATTTTCCATACATGGCCACATCCACCACTTCATCAACCATAAAAATTATAGCATTTAAAAGCATGGAAATACCATAAAGAAGAGGATTATGGTGAAAGTTTGCAATTTTACTTACCCAGATCTAAAGAAGAGGATTATGGTGAAAGTTTGCAATTTTACTTACCGAGATGTAAGAATTTGATGCAAATCACTCCTCTTCCTCCTTTACTTTCTCTCTTTTTTTTTCTCTCAACCTTACGCTCTCCCAACATCCCCAAGAACTAGAGATTCATCTCTTACACACACATGAAATACAATGTCATGTGTATGCTCAAGTGCCCACTAGTTAACTGTTGGTCCAAGTGGGGGTCTCCACGTAGCACTGTCCTAAGTGTGTTGATGTTAACAAATAATCTGTAATTTAGTGATAATATTTGAACTAATTATGTTTCAGCACCATAAGCGAAGAAGAGTCAATACAAGATCAAAGCTTGTTTAAGCCTAATCAAGCGGATCATAAGAAGTCTAAATCAAAGCCTAAACGTGTCAAGATGAGAAGAGAAGGATGAGAGCTAAAATACATAGACTTTAATTTAGGTTGTAAACCTCCTTGCTCTAGCTTGCTCAATCACTTTCTCTTACATATCATGCATGCATTGAATTTTGTCTAAAATGATTTTCAAATGTTCAAACATGTTTGGTTTATGTTCTTAAACCATTTCAAACATATTTGACTAAGACCTATGTCTCTTAAATTTTATCTATTTAGAAGTCTTAGTGCATTAACAAGGACAATCAACTCACATAAGCCTTCACATAATTCATAAATTCTTAAGGCTTAAATGTCACATGCTCTACTTGAATTAATACCATATGCTAAAATTTTCATCTACTTATATTCATTCCTTTAGAAATGAAATGAAAATAAATGACTAAAATGATCATCACTCTTTATTCAAAATAGATTTTAGTCATACGCTTGGAAAATTGAACATGCTAGCTTTCATAAATAGGCATTGATGTGTGAATTACTTATTTACATTATATCTTATATCATCATGCTTATATAATATCATGAATGCTTAGTCGCCTTCCATGCTTGGATGAATGTTTATTAGAAGGAAACATGTTCAAAATGAATTTTGATAAAATCATGACTTACACGTGTCATTTCTATTTCATTGTCATGATTATGCTTGTATGCATGCTTTAGTACTAAAATCTTATTTTAAGAGTATCTTTGAGCTTGCATATAGAATGTCATGTTTCATTATAAATCTCGTTATATGATTGATGTGTTTATTATAAATCTTAGACAATCATAAAACTTATATGATCATGAACCTTTATCCTTCTAGGGTGAATGAGTGCAATTATTATATGTCTTCACCATCCATGTCCATTCACTCCTACTTGAAGGAAAACTATATGGAATGACTATCTTGACTTAAGATTTTTATCTTATGAAACTTTAGTCATTTCCATAAACTAAAGTTGAATTTGTCTCATGCAACTATTTTGAATCTTCCGTGACATATTCAAACTAAGAGACCTAGTTGACCATGAATCCAAATTTATATCAAACTAATAGGACTAGCCAACTAGAATTAATAATGAAGTCTTGAATGATTATGTTGTTCACCTTCTATATTTAAGTCATTCAATCATTTGCCATGTGTTGCATCGTCATTGATCAATTATTTGAAACCATGGTGAATATATTTGATAAGTGTGCTTATTAATATATGTTTTACCACTTATCATCAAAGATCTTACTTTAAAAATGTTTTTCCTTTGTACTTCATTAAAATATTTTCAGGAAAAATACATTTTAAAAAATGTATGTGTCTAGACTTATTATCTCATATCTATCATGACACTTATGTTTCTTGATGTTGTTAACTTCATCCTTAAACTTAATCAATAGGCGTACGACCAGTTGATTATGTCTTTGGCATTGATGTGCTCAGAAATTACATTCATATGTTTATGCCTACATGTGATAAGTAAGCTATGCTTAAAACCCATATAGTCTTCCATACTTATCATAAACCAAAATGCTCGCAATATGAATACCATGCCATAAGTGTTTGCATTATTTATCACATTTCAATTTGAAATATCTCTTTGGCCTATATTCACTTCAGTAAGACTTGTTTTGATCATGTGCTTATCATATCTACTCTTCTTGATCAAAACATAGATTATGCTAGGCTCTTGTGCTTTAATGCATTCATTTTGCCTAGTATCCATGTTTAGAATTATGTCATGATTATAGTTCAAAATCATATCATAAGGCATATTCTTGATAATGATATATTTTCCTTAAAACTATTTACTTATGTCATGAAAAGGAAAATATGTAGGAAAAGATTGATTGATCATGTCTAATATGTACCTCATTTAAAAACCAATCATTGCTCATATGAATTTCCATCTAGTTTTGAAATATAATACTTCCTTGAAAACCACATTGGATTCTTCATTCCATAGATGTTCTTCAAATTTGAAACTCATTTTTAGCATCTATTTAAAAAATGAATAGCAAGGCATTGTGCTTCATTATATTACCTGACTTGCCCATGCTATCTCATTTGAAGTATGATCATGCTTATACTTAACCATCTTCACATGTGCATGACTCATATATACTCATATCTTAAGTATAGTATGCATGACCTATGTTTATATTGTTTACATGCATTAACTTGAGTCCATGATTTAGGCTTCCAAATATTTTTTATATATGCCTAATATCATGAAAAGAGAGTGCTTGAACATTTTCATCATTTATGGATATCCTTACTCATGGCATCTCTCTTTAGGACTTTTATGCTAGATGCTTCAATTAAAATTCAAAATATCCCTAGCATCTAGTTATAAGCCAAACAGCTAGGCAATGCATTATTCTACAAAATTTGATTTGTCTATGCTATTTCACTTAGAGTGTAATCATGTTAGAATTAAATTCATATGTCTCCTATGCATGATTCACATCTACCTCATGATTCAAGTATGCATTCCACATTATTTATATCCTTTAATGCATTACTTTGAATTCATAACTTATTCTATGTTCTTATTTACATTCTTTCACATGCCTAAGTCAATGGAAATAGGATGCCCATGCTCATACTTATCCATTTTGGCATTCATGTTCCATTCATACACAATTTTGATGCATGGCTTGAATTTCAAATCTTATATGCATCAAATGTTTTTGAAAATTAATTTCAAATGGATGCCTTGAGTTTTTAAAATATGTTTTGCATCTTATTGAAATCATCCTAGCTAGGCCATAATTAAATTGATACATTTATGCCTAATCTATGAATCTTGAAAATGCTCATGCATACTCAATTAATATACATAATGAAGCATATATCACTTTAGGCTTTGTTCTTTATATGAAATCTTTACATATGCCTAATTATTGGAAAAGTAATTGTCTGCAATCATGTCTTCATATTTTGGCACTACTAATCCATTCATATATGATTACGATGCATCAATTAAGCCCTATATCCGAAATGCATCAAATATTATGACAATTGATTTCTATTGAGTGCCTTAAACATTAAAATTATTTCTTGCATCTCACTAGAATCATGATAGCTAGGCCATTCTTGACATTCAATAAATCTTGACTATGCTCTGATTTCGACCTATACTTATGCTTATGCTTGTGCTTACTTGAAATATATGATGAAGTATATTTCCTTTAGGTCATGCTCTACTTGCCAAAATTTTGCTTGTGCCTAATACCATAAGAATGATTACTTGTGCCTAAAATTATTTATGAATTCATCCTTTTGGCGTATCTTTCTCATTTTTACATGTCTAGATGCCTAACATAGATTTTAATATAATATCTATGCATCTACATGTTTAAAATTGGCTATGCTATGCAAATATTCAAAATTCTATCTAGCTAGCCTATTAACCTTTTGAGTTAAAATTTTCAAATTTATATCTTTTTAAATTTCTCCATGTGCTTGAATTATCGTTCTTGAGTCTCATGTGTGTGTCTTATGGTATGGCATTTACTATGCATTCATGAGTGCTTAATCTTGATTGCACATCATGAATCTTCTTGAGTGTTGAGTGCATAGATTTAGGGGGAGCCTCTATCTCTTTTGGAAAGGAGGAGCTCTAGTGTTTTGATGCCTAAGTCATAGGACTTTCTCCATGAGAATTTGGATGATTCTTTTTATCCTTTTTGCTGATATCAAAAAGGGGGAGAGATAATGTGTCACACCCTGGGTTGCACAGCGTGCCCCCTACCCAGGTGCGGGCGCACCCCCTCGGGGCGAACGCCTAGCCATTATGGATCCATAATGGCTAGGCGTTCGCCCCGAGGGGGTGCGCCCGCACCTGGGTAGGGGGCACGCTGTGCAACCCAGGCGTGACAAAAAGGCCTTATGTATACATAAGGCCTTTTTGTCACGCCCTGGGTTGCACAGCATGCCCCCTACCCAGACGCGGGCGCACTCCCACCGCAGCGGGAGCGAACGCCTAGCCATTATGGATCCATAATATTGTCCCATCTCGGCCAGCCACGCCACACAAGGACGCCGGTCACCGAGATCATTTATCCATATTATTCACACTCCCATGAATAATATAGGGCCTCCCCCAAGTTCGAACTCGCAACCTCTTCCTCATAAGGTTAGATTTCGCAACTTGAGTATCCATTGAGCCAAATGGTTCAATGGGTACTCATGTTGCGAAATCTAACCTTATGAGGAAGAGGTTGCGAGTTCGAACTTGGGGGAGGCCCTCCCTGTGCTGTGGATTGTGCAGGGGGATAAATGATCTAGGTGTCCGGCGTCCTTGTGTGGTGTGGCTGGTCGAGATGGGACAATATTATGGATCCATAATGGCTAGGCGTTCGGGGCGTGACAAAAAGGCCTTATGTATACATAAGGCCTTTTTGTCACGCCCTGGGTTGTACAGCATGCCCCCTACCCAGACGCGGGCGCACTCCCACCGCAGCGGGAGCGAACGCCTAGCCATTATGGATCCATAATATTGTCCCATCTCGGCCAGCCACGCCAATTTGGCTCAATGGGTACTCAAGTTGCGAAATCTAACCTTATGAGGAAGAGGTTGCGAGTTCGAACTTGGGGGAGGCCCTATATTATTCATGGGAGTGTGAATAATATGGATAAATGATCTCGGTGACCGGCGTCCTTGTGTGGCGTGGCTGGCCGAGATGGGACAATATTATGGATCCATAATGGCTAGGCGTTCGCTCCCGCTGCGGTGGGAGTGCGCCCGCGTCTGGGTAGGGGGCACGCTGTGCAACCCAGGGCGTGACATAATGGAACCTTGATAAACAATTTGAGTTGATAGTATGTTTGTAATATCTCATATTCATTCTATGTTTGTAATATCTCATATTCATTCTAATCATCCTATCATGTATCTTTTTGGTGTTAATGTTTATCAAGATCACATTGTTCTATTATCATCAAAAAGGGGGAGATTGTTGGCGCAAGTGGGAGTCTCCACTTAGCACTCTCCTAAGTGTTTTGATGCTAACAAACAATATGTAATTTAGTGCTAATATTTGAACTAAGTATGTTTCAACACCATAAGCCAATACAAGATCAAAGCTTGTTCAAGCCTAATCAAGCGGATCATAAGAAGTCTAAATTAAAGCTTGCACATGTCAAGATGAGAAGAGAAGGATGAGAGCTAAAGTACATAGACTTTAATTTAGGTTGTAAACTTCCTTGCTCTGGCTTGCTCAATTACTTTCTGTTACACATCATGCATGCATTGAATTTCGTCTAAAAGGATTTTCAAATGTTCAAATATGTTTGGTTTATGTTCTTAAACCATTTCAAACTTGTTTGAATCATATTTGAAATTGTTTTGATCAAAATCATATTTCTACAAAGATTTTCAAAATAATCAAAATTGTTTTGATTTTCATCAAAATCTTGTTTGATTGATTAACCATTGATTTCAAAGTGTTTCAATCATCAAACTAAATCTATTTCAATCATACTTTGATGCCCAAACAATCCCATGAATTTAGAATTGCAAAATATCATGTTCACCCAAATTTTCACACTCAAAGTATGCCCAAATAAACTTAAAATTAATTAAAAATATTTGATAGCTTTCTCCGATGGATTTAGAAATGGTTCCATTGGATTCGGAACATTTTTTCCATAAATTTTAAGTTATTATATGCCCATATTTGGTTTAGGATAAGTTGGGAAACGAAAAGAAACAAAAACACAAAGTGTAGCGCACTATCATTGAAGATGGCAGGCTATTGACCCTGTTTTTTCTGAGATAGCAAGCTATTGACCCTTATAGCGGGCTATCATTAATGATAGCACGTTGTATCAGTTTCTGGGCTTTTTGGGTGCGTTTTTAACAGTCGAAAACTCAGTTTTTGTCCCCCCAACGACTATATCTTGGTCCCCAACGGCTAGTACTCATTCCTAATCTATATATACACCTTCTCTAGCCATTTTAATCTAGAGAGAACACAAGAGAAATAAGAAATGAGTGGATTAAATGAATTCCCAAAATCAAACCATTTCTCACTTTTTGAAAGTTCTTGAGCAAAGTGTTGGCCCAAATGAGTTGATTGCAAAGCTTGCATTTCGTGCATGATTTAAAGCATTCTCAAACTCATTTTTGATGAGCAATCTTATGCAAAGAAGGTAAAATTATTGTAAGATCTCTCTCTCTCTCTCTCTTATTGAGCTTAAACTTCCATATTTTGTATTGGTGAATATGTATTGTGAGCTTCATTTGTAATTGTTTCAATCACTTAGAACAAACATTATAGTCTTTGTATTTGGTGTTTTGGATTGTTTCAAGGTTGAAACAAACTAAATCAAGTGATTGTAATATCACTTGTGATTCCAAGTTTGGAATCAAGTCAAATTTCACCATTTATCTTGAAAAGGGTTAAGTGGTTCATCCTTAGCCTGTGAAGAGGATTTCGACTTTCTTTTGCCCTCGAAAAAGGAACAAGTGGTTTGTCCTTATCCTGTAAAAAGGATACCAGCTTTCCTTTACCCTTGAAAAAGGAATTAGTGGTTTGTCCTTAACCCGTAAAAGGATAGGTTTGTCTTGAACCTTGAAAAAGATGTTGTAACGGTTTGGTTCACACCCTTGAAGTGAACCCAGTATAGTGGAATCCTAGAAACGATTTCTCTAGGCATGGAGATAGGAAAAGGATTTTTCCGAACCACGTAAAAATTATTGTGTCCTATTTATTTCCGCACTTTACATTCTTGGACATTGATTATTAGAGCATATACTTGTATCATTTGAAAGACTCCACTAAAGAACTTAGAAAAATTCAAAACCGGTCATTACACCCAATTCACCCCCTCTTGGGTGTCTATCATTAACCATGTGTCACTTAGCCAATCTTATACTCCATGTATCTTAATGCCCAATCATCCATTAACAACCACTTTTCTTTTTCTTTTTTATTTTCATTTTCCTTTATTCAATCAAGTCAAGCTCATATTAATTCATGGCCCAATGGGCCCATGCATAAATAATAACACATACATTATACTTTTATTTAACATAGCCCATATACAATTTATAATGCACACATTTATATTAATATGACCCATATGCAATTTATAATGCTCACAATCATATACAATTTCATGCAAATACATGAACTTACCCCAAAGAATGGAGAAATACGTATACGACCACATGGAGTTGGATCATACATTGGCAATACGTAAGATAAAGTCTAGGGTCGGTACAAAGTTTATATCCTTACTATGTATTCATAAGGAGAACTTAACTCACCTAACCATTCATTTCGATCATTCCAGGGCCTCATCTACAGACTTACCCCAATGGAATTGATCACATATTTTTCTTACATCAATTAAACCTAACTATGATCGATATTCAAAACAAAGATTAATGCATTCTAGAAACAATGCAATCATACATGCTATCAATTCATAAAAACAGGGAATACAATGCCACACATAAACCAAAGATAGGAATACTCACAACAACACAGCAATTTTTCTAAGTCCACTTTCTCTACACTTACCCCAAATTGTCCAGCACTTCACTATCACATCACAAGCAACTCAATTAAATGTGTTGTCCAATCCAAAAATTCAGCAATTATATCTCAATTTCTCTGCAATTCAACATTTCCAATCATTCATTATCGATTTCAAATCAAAATACACATCAACTACCATTGAAATGCACCACCTAACCCTCAACTGCTTCATCACTGTAGGAAAGGATTCATCATTTCAACCATGGAAGTACAACTAATTACCCTCAAATTAACCACAATTCAACAAGGAATTACTTACTCAAAGTTTTCTCCAGCAATTCTTAAGATTTCCAGCTGAAACCCTCTTTTCAAATCTCTCAATCTAACCGAGGAAATCATCCAATTTTCACATATGTTAATTAAGTTAAAGAGAGGAATCTGAATATAAACTTTTTAACCAAAAATAACCAACCCTTACCTTGGATTTGGTTGCCCTAGCTCATTCCTCTTCTTTCATTTTCTTTCTTCTGGTTTTTTCCAACTCTTGCAAGTGAAAATGAGCTAGAAAGGTCAAGAATTGGTGTTAAAATACATGCAAACCGCCACACCGACCATTTAAAAAACTTTCATGCCCATAGAGAAACGCGTTGTTACGTGCAAACTACAAGTGTACGGTGTCAAATTATAATATAAAACCAATGAGATATCGGATTGTCGTCCACTAGGATTGACACTCACACTAAATATTGTTTCACTAACCCGAACTTTATTTAGAAAATTAAATTCGAGTGATTAAGTGAATTAATAAAACAACTAGAAACTAAACTAAAGCAATGCAATGTAGATAGATAGAAAATCAAAGATAGAATAGTCTAGAGGTTCAATGTCACCTTAGTTTCAATTATGCCTTTATATATATACATATATATCATTAAATCAGTTCTTTTGTTTATAAATCGAAAATCCTAACGTTTCTAATTCCCTCTTTTGGAGCAACAACTAAAGCATATTATTATCATCTTGGCTTTACTCTTTCGATGAATACCTAAGATGATAATAACTCATTAAGTTTTGTGATTTCCTTTCAACGACTTCAAAGGTTCTCGTTCTCCTTTTGAGTCTCACAATAGCCTAGGTTATATTTTTCTTGTTCCAAACCAAGGTACCCTCTTTTGGAGCATCTACCTCAAGTCTATAATCATCTAATCCGTGGCCAAGGGATCAAAAGCATTAAACTCGAAAAAATATAAATAAACTAGAAAACCTCATTAACAATACTCAAACAATAAAACCTACAGCATAGTATCAAGTTCGAATCAATCTACACCTCTAGAGAGAGGATTTAGTTCATGAATAAAGACATGAAAGCATGAAATAATATGATGACCATGAATCTAAAACCAAAAAAACAAAGTAAAAGGAAGGGAAGGTGTAGGAGAAATCTTCAATGTCTTCAATCTTGCTCTTCTCTTAGCTTCCCAACCCTAGTCGTCTTGCCTTTTTTCTCCACTCTCTGATGTTTTGAAAACCCTAAAAAATGGTCTTTATAGAGCCAAAAGTCCATGGGAAGTCGCAATAAGAAACTCCAAGTCAAACTAGGAAAGTTCGCAAATAAATTAGAAGGTTTCTAATTCTGTCGCACCTCCGCTTTCTTCCTCACCTTTTTTCCTCTTGTTCTCTGAAACATATGCCCTCAAAACCCTCTCATCTTGTGTATTTCAAGTAAGGAATAAGTAGAAACAAACCAAATCCAATTCGGAGTTAAATTGAGAAAGTTATGGCCAAAACACCGAACATGCGTAGTTGGTTTTTTGCACAGCTCGGTGCTCACATGGAGCGCCGCAACGCCCAGTTTGTATGTTTTCTGCATTTTTCTTCCTTTTCTTCTATCTTTCGCACCTTCTTGTACATGTATCTTCATTCAAACATCTTGTACTTTGTTTCCATCTTCCAAACTCACATTCACATCATCTAAACACCTACAAAACAAAGCAAATCTAATTAGTAACACACTTAGATAATCAAATTTATCAATTTATAGAATTAAAAACTGAAATAAAGCATATTATACCAAAATGTGACTAAACTAACAAATAGATCCAAAATAAAACAAACTAACCGAACTAATGCATAAATCATACTAAAACTTATCTAAAACATACTTTAAAACATATCTAAATATGCAACTCAACATGCGCTTCTCCTATTAGGGAGCATGCTTTTCGCTACCCAGAAAACCAATTTTCTACTTGATCCAATGAGGAACACATTTCTCCCATACAGGAGCGCGCTTCTCTAAAAGTTTCAAAGAAGTATGCTCTCCTATTTTCACTACTGGAGCACGCTTTTCAAAGCTCCAGGTGAAAATTTCACTAAATGTTAGGTTCCAAATGCCACGTCTAGGGTCCCGGTACATCTACCACCCTACCAAACACACATTCACCCTATTCTAAGGCCATGTACATACGTATACACATACAAATATGCCTAACAATACGTACAAGTTTGACTTGTACATACTGGGCGTTGCTGAGGTCCCCTTCAGTCGAGCGTCCATGGATATATCATGAAGAAATCATCCGCTCTGCACCTGTTCTGAACAATCCCGTCCCCTTTTCCTAGTAGGACCTTTTACCAAAACCACCAAGTCGACAGGTTCGGGCAACGACACATAAAAGTGTACCACCACCACCACCGTCTTTGAGATTCAATATCCCTTGGAACCCCACACCACCATCTGTTATGCAACTGTCAAAACCCTCCTAGGACGAATCAAACTTAATTTGTTCTCCATTATTCGACGAGGCTGAGGATTCAACGAGTCAAAGCATTGTTCAGGGACCTTATCTCTCACATCCTGAGCCAATTGATGGAAACTGCAGATTAAGCATCGGGTCTAAATGAGACAACAATCAGGATAACTGACTGAATTTCAAGGGCAAAATTCTTTTAAGGGGGGAAGAGTGTAATACCCCCGATTTAGACACAAGAAAAAAGATTTCAAATTGTTCTAGCTACCTCCACCCCCATAAAAAAGGGGTCCCCTCCCCCTCATTTCCACCATCCCTCCCCATTTCTCTCTCTCTTTTTCTCTCTCTCTTTCTCTCTCCTCTCTCTTTTGAGGTTTTTTCTCTCTCTCTCTTAGAGACTCTTTTTCTCTCTTAGGGACTCTCTTTCTTGTGCGATGCGAAGCTGCTGTTCTGGGTGAAGAACACTGATCTAGGAGCATGCGAACTTGAAGGTGGGAACGAAAAATAGGTTTGCATGTCTTATTACTTTTTATAAAGTTTTCATACATTTATCATTATGTCTAATATTCACTTAGACTACATTATTACAATCACCATTATGTATGTTGTTCACTTAGGTTGTACCAGTCGTGCTTGTACCTTGACATATGGAATCAATATATTATATCGTTACTCCGCTAAATTAGCAATTGATTTAATTAGTCAGACTCGGTCTTGTCCTTAATAATTTTGAATAGTGAACGGGTGGCAACTTGTTGCTCTAAAAGACTTGGTATTTAAACAGGACCATTGTTACCGTACCTCTCAGCTTGAAGACTAGTGTGGTTTATTTTAGTAAGAGTTATTCACTCTGTGAAGGTAGTACTTGATGTCCAAATGATGCAAATTGGTATGGTCGATCCTTAAAGGCATCACCAGACGCTGTCAACTCATGCCCAATGTAAATCCGAGACCGAACCTTCACACACATGATGGGGCATTAGAATTATATATGAAAGTTAGTAGACAGCGTAACCACCTAAGGACATGAGTCAGTCGCGGCCTGTGGGTTGATTACTGGTGCATAAATGCCCACTTGATTGAGTCAACCTTAGGCGGTACATCTATGTTGTAAACTTCATCGCATCAGCCCAAAAAGAGATGTACGGACTGGGTTGTATCTTATTATTATCTTCCCTAGATATGGACGTACAGTGTGAACCCAGGATGAATTGCCTTGGAGATGAACATTTGTACATGAACCCAGGTGGGTACTTGGCCACGAACCCTTACGAGATGGTGCGTTATGAGTGTTTACTGGTTTATGATATTGTACATTGTTAATGATGTTATGTTGTGTTTAATTGACAATTGTTCATTGTGATGATCTCTTTATTAATTGTCATAATCCACAGAATATCTATTTCACCCATTGGGCGATAGCTCATCTCGTTGTTAACCATTTTCAGGAGCTTCAAGTGGATCTGGGTGGAGGTACATGCGCCCTAATTTTGTAACATCTGGCTTCACTGTATAAATAGTTAGGGTGATTTTTGGGAAGCATGTTCCCTTAAATTGGCAGTCATCAGACTGCCCTCATTTTGTACTAGGAACAATTACAATTATTGAAAAGAAACGTTGTCCCTATGTTGTGTTCCTGCGCATTTGATTTTTGTTGTAACTGCATCGCACCCCGCTTGTGAGTGTTCCACCGGTCTAGGCACGTCCCAGCAAGGTGTGACATCCTAGATATAGAAATATCCTTGATGAGCTGAAAAATCTCGGTCAAGAGTTACCCTTAGGCATTGCCATAGTACGATTTGTTGATGGTCTTCCAAAATCATGGAACCAGAAAATCATTGGTATAATAGAAGCCATCAATCTATGGGAATGCACATTAGAAGACTTGTGTAATCTACTAAAGTTAATAGAGTCTAGGGATGAAACTAAAATAAGAGTAAGATAATTGGAAAGTTCTCTTAGGAATTTCAAATTTCTAGATAGAGAGTCAATAAATGAGGTTGTTAGTAGACTTGATGGTTTAACTAAAGAACTAGAGAGTTATGATTTAACCTATTCACACCCAACTTTAGTAAAATACTTCCTAAATCGATTTCCAGAAATATGGAAGTATAAAGTTCAATTTTTAGAAGAATTTACAGACCCGTACGAAAGTAGTTTCGATAAAATATGTTATGTTTTGAGCGGTCTACAAACTCTTTCTAAAAGAAGTGATATGTATGTGAATCTTCCTAGTAACGATAGGAGTGAATTGAGTGTGGATGACATTTCTTCATGGGTAATTGAAAGAAATTAGGAACGTCAATCTTCAAGAACCTCATCTAGTGCTCCAAGAACTCCAAACCCAAATGAGGAGAATGAGATTCCTAATTTTCCAAGAAGTGCACCAAGAATGTCAATAGCTGCAAAATGGAAAATTTGAATCGAAAAGATGATGTGCCTTGGAAAGGAAGCCAGCAAGAAGAGAATTGCTCAAAGAGAAAGCTTTGAGTAAGATGGATCCAAAAAGCATTGTTGGTATCTCGATAGTTGCTACTCAAGGCATATGAGTGGAGATAAATATGTCTTCTTGAGCATTGCCCGCAAGCTTGGAGGGAATGTGACATTCTGCGGCAACGACAAAGGTAAAATGACAATTCTTCCTGACACACATAGCAAGGCGCTGCTCCAAGAGGGAGCACGTTGGTGCAGGAAGAACACCACCCAAGTCTCGAGGTTGCCCAGAAGGCAGCATGTTACTCCAACAAGGAGCGCGTTGCTAACACCAGACCAAGAGGGGTCTTTTATCAGTGTCTCAGTGAAGTGCGTTGATTTGATCCAAACAAGAGAACTGATGAATTTATGGGTCACAACAACGCTCTGCTCCAATAGAAAGTGTGTCGGTGACTGTGGCAAACCAGTAAGTGACCTGACAACGCTAAGAGCGCGTTGGCAGCTTAAGGAGCGCGTTGATCTGACACAAGACACTCAAACATGATTTTCCTTTAAAAAAATCTTTGCACAAACTCGTTTAAAATGAATCAAACACTTTAAATATCAAATTAGAGATTTGAAAATACTTAAAACCTTTTTCCAATAAAGATAAAAACATGATTGAAATCAATTTTGAAATAATTTGAAGATCAGGTTCATTTTGAAAACTTAGGTAATTGACATTATCTGAGTGACTCTAAAGTAAGTCCTACAACCTAAGATCATCTAAACAAAATAAAAATAAAATTACATTGAATTTTTTTGATATTGAGAGCCTTCAAACTTGGAACCATGTACTTAAATTGTGGTGGTCTTTTAAGTTAAAACACTGGAGTAGATTGGTAGTATAAATGACTTATGTTGATTGTAATAATCAAAACCAAATGTCATCACGGAGGTCATTAGATCAGCACCAACAACATATGAAATAATTCTAATCAAACTTTACACTATTAAATAGTTGTTCTGAAACAATCTTTTTATATTCAAAATCGACAAATTTTATAAAATAAATAAATGGGGTCCAACTTCATATCAAATAATTTCAAACAAAGTATATAGTATTGAATAGTTGTTGTAAAACAATCTGTGGCGACCCCGCGCCCCGGACCACCAACCCCACAGGGAATGGCATGCGGAATGCCGGGGCGGGACGCCCGGCGTAGGCATCTCCGACCACTCCTCAACTCCCGTGAGGTGGTTGAGACCCTACGAGCCTTATCTCAAACAACGACATAATATCAAAAGGTACTAAACAAAACTACCCACTGTATTAATCATCAAAGACGAGATAATCCATAAAAATGAACCATAAATAAAATCATAATTCCTACAGTCCATTAAAAATTGACATACACATAAAGTCCAAAATTGTGGGTACAAATAAAAAAACCGTCATGTGCCCACATGGTCTATCTAGCAAGTCCCAACTCACCCATACTAAAATGTGGTAAGTATTATAATTACATAATCCAAAATATAATACTTCATAATATAAAACACAATTCAATCAAAATGCCTCTCAACTCACATAGAGGACTTGGATTCTCTCGCAGGCAAGGCCCTCAAGATATGACTACTCCCTTGCCCTTATTCGGGACAGAAGGACCTGAAAGAGGAAAATGAGGGTGAGCCAACGATGCCCAGCGAATAGAATTCAAATATGCTATCAATACTCATCAATAAAAACCATGTATGCATGTCAATGTGTAGCATGATTAAAAGCTCATAACATATAGATATCAAGCATTTATAATAAGTTCGATGCAAGTAAAAGTTTATCAATTTGGATCCACATTCCACATGCCTTGGGTTACTAGTCCACGTCTATTTCGCCGTGCCGTTGATCCCAATCATGTTTACTTGGGTTACTAGTCCACGTCTATTTCACCGTGCCGTTGATCCCAATCATTTCCTTCTTAAAACCCTCCTATGACAAGGTCAAGTCCCCCTATTAGCCAGATAGATGGGCCCAACCAAAGTCATAAGGTTTTCTCAAATCAATGCATCATTCAAAACATTAGAACACATTCATGCTTTCAACATACAATATATATAAGTGATATGATGACATAAATGATATAATCATAAGTGAAGCCTACTCACAACCAAGCCTCGCGAGAGTATTTAATCACACACGACCACCAAACCGAATCAACCCAATCAAGATCCTGAAACATACATCAATATCCTACCATACATCAATTTCTATGCTCAATTACATAGACATTACAAATCAACCCTAAATCAGCCCCCATATAATTAATAGGCCTAAATCCCATTTAATCCCATCATTCAACTCAAATCACATGACTTAGGCCTCTAATGCATAGTTCTCATTCATAAACCATTCTATTAATCAAAAATACTGATTTTCAATTCCTTAGGCATAAACATGTCCAAATTTGGGTCACTTGATCACAAGTAGGCCTAACCCATGATATGGTCACAACCACCAAATCAGTAGCATAATCAACCCTAATCATGCTTAATTAAACATAAGTTGCATCAATTCAATGATTCTAAGCCAAAAGCATCAAAAGCCCTAAAATATGAAATTTTCCATACTTAGGCCATATTGTCGATTTACACTAGGTCACCATGTTCAGCCATGTATATCACTGATTTTGCATCATGGGTTCATCCACAATGGCAACTAGGTCAACATAGTTGACATGCAAGCTATTTGGAAAGGTCTAAGTTCATATTCTAAATGTAGGTCTAATACAAACAACCCTACCAATTCTTCACATGTATTATTCTGTTCAGATGTATCAATCTACCAACAGAAATATGTAATCACAAAATCAACCGTACAGATTGAAGTATGTGAAGAAACAAACCTTCTGTCCAAATATCAGCCCAATCCAACGGTGGACCGAAAAGATATGTATCTTTGATGAGCAAGTGTCTAATCAGACAGTTTCTCCTTTCCTGCTGCAAATACCCAAACTCAGATGGCTATATCACACAAAATAATTAACGTATAAATATTTCCACCGTTCAGAATACAGAAATATCTGTTGTAAACTACATACCCAAATTTGATAACCATCTAACGGTAGATTTAGGAGATCTACAAGTTTGAGCGAAACAGTGCGAGAAATCCAGACTTTCCGGCCAACTTTGTTTGAGAGGTTAGATCTCTCAGAAGAAACCTCTGATCAAGATCTCCACCGACCAGAATGAAGAACCATAAGCTACGAACGTGCTGACAAAATTTGAGCTCAATCTGACCGTAAATTCCAAAGATCCACTTCTTTGATGAAAATCTCGCAGGGTTCTTACTCCTGCAACTCTCTCCTTCTTTCTCTTCTTCTTTCCTTTCTCTTCTTTTCTTTCTCTTCTTCTTTCTTTTCTCTCCACTCACCTCTTTCTAGCACTTCCTTGATTCCCTCCTTGATTCTCTCCTTGATTCTCTCCTTGTTTTCCTCTCCTTGGTTCCCTCCACTCATTCTAGCACTTCCTTGAAGAAGACAAGTGGGCATTGGACACTTGTCCACTTTCATGCACCAACCTTCACATGTGTTGGTCTCATACTACCCATACCAACCACATGTATTTTAAATGTCCAATCCATTTAATACACCAAATCTTCAATTTCATTTATCCTTTTATTCCATCAATCCTAACCCATATCAATTCATGGTTTAATGAGCCCATGCATAAATAATAACATATGCATTAAACTTTAATTTAACATGACTCATATACAATTTATGATACATATATTTATATACATTATCAAGCATTAACTATACAAACATTAAACAATCATCAAACAAACACCAAACATATCAAGGCAACACATAGAGTTTGGGCAAAATACAATTGGGTTATGGGCTAGATAAAATAATTTTCGGGGCGTCACATCACACCCACCTTAGAATGAACTTCGTCCTCGAAGTTTTAAGGTTAAGAATTACCTAAGCCCATGAACTCGGCAAAGTGCTCCATCATGTAGTCCTCACGCTCCCAAGTAACCTGTTCCTCGCCATGGAACTGCCATCTCACCTTAACCATCTGAATCTCACGGTTACGTAACCTCTGGACCTTCCGGTCAAGTATCTGAATAGGTTCCTCATCATAAGTCCCATCCTGCCTCAGTTCAATGTTCCTCCAGTCCAAGACGTGATCAAAATCACTCTTGTATACTCTCAGCATTGACACGTGAAAGACATTGTGGACTGCTGCTAACTGAGGTGGCAAGGCTAATCGGTAAGCGACGGGGCCAATTCGTTCTAAAACCTCGAACGGCCCAATAAATCTCGAAGCGAGCTTGCCTTTTATCCCAAATCTAGTTTGGCCCTTCTGAGGTGAGACCTTCAATAAAACTTGGTCACCCACCTCGAACTCTACGGTCTTCCGTTTGGCATCAGTGTAACTTTTCTGCCTGTCTTGGGCTACTTTCATATTATGCTTGATCCTCTTAATATTCTCTGTGTGTTCTTGTACAAACTCTGGTCCCATCATCGCAACATCCCCTACCTCCGTCCAACAGATCGGAGATCTACAGGGTCGACCATACAATGCCTCAAAAGGAGCCATGCCAATACTGGACTGATAGCTATTGTTGTACGCGAACTCACACAAATGTATGTACTCCTCCCAGTTACCACTGGACTCAAGGACACAAGCTCGAAGCATATCCTCTAAAATCGATATCAACCTCTCAGACTGGCCATCCGTCTGGGGGTGAAAAGCGGTACTGAGATCTAGTCTAGTGCCTAGCTGCCTCTGCAACCCCTGCCAGAATACCGATGTAAACCTCGAATCCCTATCTGACACAATCGAAACAGGCACTCCATGTAATCTGACTATCTCCCGCATATAGAGTCTGCTCAGCTTGTCCATAGAATCCCTAGTGTTCACCGGTAGAAAGTGAGCAGACTTGGTCAAGCGATCAATAATAACCCAAACAGCATTATGTCTCCTCGGGGTGTTGGGTAATCCCACAACAAAATCCATAGTGACATGCTCCCATTTCCACTCAGGAATGGCAAGCGGTTGCATCTGCCCTCCAGGCCTCTGAATGAACTGAGCTATTTCTCTCTTCATGTCGGGCCACCAATACATTCTTTTCATATCATGATACATCTTGGTTCCGCCAGGATGAATAGCATAATGAGATCTGTGAGCCTCTTGGAGAACACTCTGTCTAAGTCGTGGATCTGTGGGAACCCATAAACGTCCCCTAAATCTCAAGGCACCATCAGATGACAAGTGCCAATCAGTAAAATCACTGCTCTTAGCCCAAGACTTGTATATCCCATAATCAACGTCAAGTCTCTGTTGGTCAATTACCTCCTGGACTTGTGTAGGCTGAGCTCTCATTTGAGCACATATCACAATCTGATCTGAAGGAGTAGCACATACACTCATAACCGTAGCCGCCTCAAGTAGTCTCCACTCATGAGACATCTGGCGTGCTACCATAACTGTCTCTACCCGCTTCCTGCTCAACTCATCAGCCACTACATTGGCTTTACCTGGGTGGTATTCCAATGTAAAATCATAGTCTTTGAGGAGCTCCAACCACCTTCTCTGCCTCATGTTCAATTCCTTCTGAGAGAACAAGTACTTGAGGCTCTTATGGTCAGAATACAGAGTGAATCTCTCACCATAGAGATAATGCCTCCAAATCTTCAAAGCAAAAACCACTGCGGCCAGTTCTAAGTCATGAACAGGGTAGTTCTTTTCATGCACCTTCAACTGCCTCGATGCATAAGCAATGACCCTATCCTTCTGCATCAACACGCAACCTAAGCCGATGCGAGAGGCATCAGTATAGATAACCAACTCCTGATCAGGCTCTGGCAAAATCAACACTGGCGTAGATGTCAATCTTTTCTTCAGCTCTAAAAAGGCATTCTCACACTCCTCGGTCCATGCAAATGACACATCTTTCTGGGTGAGCCTAGTCATAGGCGTAGCTATCTTGGAGAATCCCTGAACGAATCTCCTATAGTAACCAGCTAACCCAAGAAAGCTTCTGATCTCGGTCACTGTGGTAGGCCTAGGCCAACTGATAATGGCTTCAACCTTAGACGGATCAACTGAAATCCCGTCAGAACTCACCACATGACCTAAGAACTTCACTTCGGTGATCCAAAATTCGCACTTGCTCAGCTTTGCATATAGCCTATGCTCTCTCAGGGTTTGCAAAGTCACTCTAAGGTGTTCCTCATGCTCAGCTCGAGTCTTGGAATACACCAATATGTCATCAATGAAGACGATGACAAACTTATCCAGATACTGCCTAAAGACCCTCTGCATCAGGTCCATGAACATCGCTGGTGCATTAGTCACACCAAATGGCATCACAAGGAACTCATAATGTCCATAGCGGGTTCTGAATGCCGTCTTAGGCACATCCTCCTCCCTGATCCTCAGTTGATGATACCCGGAGCGCAAATCAATCTTTGAAAAATACCTCGCTCCCCTCAACTGATCAAACAAGTCATCAATCCTTGGGAGAGGATACTTGTTCTTGATGGTCATCCTGTTCAATTGGCGATAGTCGATGCACAACCGCAAGCTCCCATCTTTCTTTTTCACAAAAAGAACTGGAGCTCCCCAGGGTGACACACTCGGGCAAATAAAGCCTTTAGCCAATAACTCCTCGAGCTGTTTCTGCAACTCTTTCAACTCGGCTGGCGCCATTCTATATGGTGCCATGGAGATAGGCTTCGTGTCAGGGACTAGTTCAATAATGAAATCGATCTCTCGTTTCGGTGGTAATCCTGGAAGATCCGCGGGGAACACATCTTCAAAGTCCCTAACAATGGCAATATCCTCAAGTATCACCTCACTAGTCTCTTCCTCATTAGGTACTAACCCAGCCAAAATCTCCCTATCTCCATCAGTCACAAATCTACCCCTTGTGACTGTCTGGTCTGAAGCTCTACCCTGTAGTGTAAACATTGGGTGTCCGGGGATCTGAAAAATGATTCTCTTCGTGAAACAGTCGATAATTGCATGATAAGCTGCGAGCCAATCCATCCCTAGAATTGCATCAAACTCTAAAAACTCTAGGACTCGAAAGTCAATAGGCATCTCAACATCACCAATCTGAACCACACACTGGCTACAAATCATGTTCGGGTAGATCCTTTCCCCAGCTACAGTACTCACCACTAACCATGTACTAGCCCTAATGGGAGTCAAATGCAAACTATCTACCATACGTCCAGATATGAATGATAATGTAGAACCAGCATCAAATAATACATGCATAGAAGTACCACAAATAATAAGAGTACCTTCCACCAAAGTCCTGGATGCTGTCGGGTCTGGCTCAGTAGCTGCCTTCGCTGTCTCTCTGGCACTGGACTGCTGCACAAATCCCTGAGCTCTCTGAAAATTCGGACACTCGAGCTTCCTATGCCCAGCCTGCCCACAATGAAAACATAAGAATGGAGCCCTGGGCGCAAATGACCCAGTCTGAGATGTCGTCACATAGCTTCCTCGGCCTCTATCTCTGCCTCGGCCAGCAGTCTGTGGGAATGGGGTCTCGGTGCACTCGGTGCCTGAGTAGGAATAGGGACAGGAGAGGAAACCACTGGTGATGCCATCATACCAGTCTGAACCTGGGATGCCTTACTCTGAGCACCATCAGACTGTGCTCTTCCATAAAACTTTATCTTCCTTTCCCATCTTCCTTTCTTCCACGGAGTTTGGAACTGTCCCCCAGACTTTGCTTGTGAAGTCTGTTCACCTGGAGCTGCCAGTGTAGACATACCAACACTGAAAGCCACCAGTCCTCTGCATCACTCTCCAGTGTGTGAGCAGCACATAGGACCTGAGACTCCTCATCAAGCTCTAAAGAGCGACTGATCTTCTCGACATTCTTCAGCCAATCTTCGGCCTTTTTTAAGTCAACTCCACCAGTGAATTCCTTAGCCTTTAGTTTCATGAACTTCTCTAGCAGTTTGATCTGCCGATTAGTGGGGTTCTCCACAACAATAGGAGCAGGTGTAGGCATAGGCTGAGGTACAACCATTTGAGGTCCTGCGGCCCCTGCAGCTCCACTAGCCTCAGCCCCACTAGTGCCCGCCTTATAACTACCCATATCATATAATACACACAGAAAATATGATAGTAAGGCTTTTAAGTTAATTCCTTTAAGCTTTTTAATCACCTAAATCTCTCACCAAATTCCTAGGTCAAAGTCATCTAAGTCCAATACATAGACCAAACCTAGTAAAATCAGGCTCTGATACCAACTGTGGCGACCCCGCGCCCCGGACCACCAACCCCACAGGGAATGGCATGCGGAATGCCGGGGCGGGACGCCCGGCGTAGGCATCTCCGACCACTCCTCAACTCCCGTGAGGTGGTTGAGACCCTACGAGCCTTATCTCAAACAACGACATAATATCAAAAGGTACTAAACAAAACTACCCACTGTATTAATCATCAAAGACGAGATAATCCATAAAAATGAACCATAAATAAAATCATAATTCCTACAGTCCATTAAAAATTGACATACACATAAAGTCCAAAATTGTGGGTACAAATAAAAAAACCGTCATGTGCCCACATGGTCTATCTAGCAAGTCCCAACTCACCCATACTAAAATGTGGTAAGTATTATAATTACATAATCCAAAATATAATACTTCATAATATAAAACACAATTCAATCAAAATGCCTCTCAACTCACATAGAGGACTTGGATTCTCTCGCAGGCAAGGCCCTCAAGATATGACTACTCCCTTGCCCTTATTCGGGACAGAAGGACCTGAAAGAGGAAAATGAGGGTGAGCCAACGATGCCCAGCGAATAGAATTCAAATATGCTATCAATACTCATCAATAAAAACCATGTATGCATGTCAATGTGTAGCATGATTAAAAGCTCATAACATATAGATATCAAGCATTTATAATAAGTTCGATGCAAGTAAAAGTTTATCAATTTGGATCCACATTCCACATGCCTTGGGTTACTAGTCCACGTCTATTTCGCCGTGCCGTTGATCCCAATCATGTTTACTTGGGTTACTAGTCCACGTCTATTTCACCGTGCCGTTGATCCCAATCATTTCCTTCTTAAAACCCTCCTATGACAAGGTCAAGTCCCCCTATTAGCCAGATAGATGGGCCCAACCAAAGTCATAAGGTTTTCTCAAATCAATGCATCATTCAAAACATTAGAACACATTCATGCTTTCAACATACAATATATATAAGTGATATGATGACATAAATGATATAATCATAAGTGAAGCCTACTCACAACCAAGCCTCGCGAGAGTATTTAATCACACACGACCACCAAACCGAATCAACCCAATCAAGATCCTGAAACATACATCAATATCCTACCATACATCAATTTCTATGCTCAATTACATAGACATTACAAATCAACCCTAAATCAGCCCCCATATAATTAATAGGCCTAAATCCCATTTAATCCCATCATTCAACTCAAATCACATGACTTAGGCCTCTAATGCATAGTTCTCATTCATAAACCATTCTATTAATCAAAAATACTGATTTTCAATTCCTTAGGCATAAACATGTCCAAATTTGGGTCACTTGATCACAAGTAGGCCTAACCCATGATATGGTCACAACCACCAAATCAGTAGCATAATCAACCCTAATCATGCTTAATTAAACATAAGTTGCATCAATTCAATGATTCTAAGCCAAAAGCATCAAAAGCCCTAAAATATGAAATTTTCCATACTTAGGCCATATTGTCGATTTACACTAGGTCACCATGTTCAGCCATGTATATCACTGATTTTGCATCATGGGTTCATCCACAATGGCAACTAGGTCAACATAGTTGACATGCAAGCTATTTGGAAAGGTCTAAGTTCATATTCTAAATGTAGGTCTAATACAAACAACCCTACCAATTCTTCACATGTATTATTCTGTTCAGATGTATCAATCTACCAACAGAAATATGTAATCACAAAATCAACCGTACAGATTGAAGTATGTGAAGAAACAAACCTTCTTTCCAAATATCAGCCCAATCCAACGGTGGACCGAAAAGATATGTATCTTTGATGAGCAAGTGTCTAATCAGACAGTTTCTCCTTTCCTGCTGCA
The DNA here is from genome assembly GCA_035771175.1 of Paratinospora sagittata. NCBI lineage: Eukaryota > Viridiplantae > Streptophyta > Magnoliopsida > Ranunculales > Menispermaceae > Paratinospora > Paratinospora sagittata. The sequence continues at coordinate 18,004,353 of CM069592.1, forward strand.
AATACCCAAACTCAGATGGCTATATCACACAAAATAATTAACGTATAAATATTTCCACCGTTCAGAATACAGAAATATCTGTTGTAAACTACATACCCAAATTTGATAACCATCTAACGGTAGATTTAGGAGATCTACAAGTTTGAGCGAAACAGTGCGAGAAATCCAGACTTTCCGGCCAACTTTGTTTGAGAGGTTAGATCTCTCAGAAGAAACCTCTGATCAAGATCTCCACCGACCAGAATGAAGAACCATAAGCTACGAACGTGCTGACAAAATTTGAGCTCAATCTGACCGTAAATTCCAAAGATCCACTTCTTTGATGAAAATCTCGCAGGGTTCTTACTCCTGCAACTCTCTCCTTCTTTCTCTTCTTCTTTCCTTTCTCTTCTTTTCTTTCTCTTCTTCTTTCTTTTCTCTCCACTCACCTCTTTCTAGCACTTCCTTGATTCCCTCCTTGATTCTCTCCTTGATTCTCTCCTTGTTTTCCTCTCCTTGGTTCCCTCCACTCATTCTAGCACTTCCTTGAAGAAGACAAGTGGGCATTGGACACTTGTCCACTTTCATGCACCAACCTTCACATGTGTTGGTCTCATACTACCCATACCAACCACATGTATTTTAAATGTCCAATCCATTTAATACACCAAATCTTCAATTTCATTTATCCTTTTATTCCATCAATCCTAACCCATATCAATTCATGGTTTAATGAGCCCATGCATAAATAATAACATATGCATTAAACTTTAATTTAACATGACTCATATACAATTTATGATACATATATTTATATACATTATCAAGCATTAACTATACAAACATTAAACAATCATCAAACAAACACCAAACATATCAAGGCAACACATAGAGTTTGGGCAAAATACAATTGGGTTATGGGCTAGATGAAATAATTTTCGGGGCGTCACACAATCTATTTAAGTAATTAGTGTTGGGAAAATTGATGGTTGGAAAGAAATCAATTCCACAAACTCAGGATCATTTCCCAAACTAAAATAGAACAAAATAACACCAACAATTTTTAGCGTACAAAACCCTCTAAAAAGGAGGTAAAAACCACGGGACCCGTAGGCCGCTTAAAAACTTCCACTATAATAAAATGGGATTACAAACTTCACCCTTCGGTGGATCTCTCACAAAAATACAATAACTATGTATCTTCAATTTGTGGGTAAAACTTCACAAATTGGCTCACCCTTTTTCTTCTCAAAGAAACTCTCTTTGAGGCTCTCTGGATCTCTCAGATTAGATCTCTAGAATTTTGATCTCTCAAGATGAATTTCAAGAATGAAGCAAAGGCTCTATTTATAGAGCTCAAACAGGGGCATTTTCGTAATTTGTTTGTTCAGCCCACGCTGCCATCTTTTGTTGACTATTCTCCGCCCACGTTTCTGCTGTTTTTGTTGATTGTTCAGCCACCCACCTTTGTTGAATGGAGGCCGCCACATATGGGAGGTGGACCAACAAATCTCCCCCTCCACCTTATGTGGAACAGGGCTCCTCCACACCTGCAATCTCTCTACAGATAGCAAGCTTTTCTCTGGTCAGGGACTTCGTCATCATATCTGCCCCGTTGTCATTAGTGTGGATCTTCTCAACTTACAGTAGTTTGTTTTCCAGCACATCACGAATCCAATGATATCTCACGTCGATGTGCTTGGACCTTGAGTGGAAGGTTGAGTTCTTGCTGAGGTGAATTGCACTCTGACTGTCGCAATAAAGAACATAATTTTCTTGGTTCTGATGCAATTCTTATAGGAACTTTTTCATCCACAGGATCTTCTTACAACCTTCAGTGATTGCAATGTACTCTGCTTCTGTGGTACTTAAGGCAATACACTTCTGTAATCGTGATTGCCATGAGACAGCTCCCCCTGCAAATGTTATTAGGTACCCGGATATCGACTTTCTGTCGCCAGCCATATCTGAATCTGTAAATCCTTCTAATACAGGTTTATCATTTCCAAAACATAAACAATGACTAGAAGTACCTCTAAGATACCTGAGTATCCATTTGACTGTTGTCCAATGTTCCTTTCCAGGATTTGATAGAAATCGGCTCACAACACCAATTGCATGAGCAATATCTGGTCTGGTGCATACCATAGCGTACATTAGACTGCCAACTACCGATGCATAAGGCACCTTGCTTATCTCTGATTTCTCCTCCTCGCTTGAAGGACACTGGCTCGCATTAAGCTTGAAGTGGCTTGCCAGTGGAGAACTAACAGGTTTAGCTTTGCTCATGTTGAACCGCTCTAAAACTTTCTCAATATACTTCACTTGAGATAGCCAAAGTCTCTTGATCTTCCTGTCACGAACAATCTTCATGCCAAGGATTTGCTTTGCGGGTCCTAAGTCTTTCATTGCAAAGGACTTGCTCAACTCTTTCTTCAACTTGTTAATCTTGCCGATATCTTGGCTTACAATTAACATATCATCAACATAAAGTAAAAGAATAATAAAATCACCAACAGAGAATTTCTTGATGAAGACACAGTGATCAGCTGTCGTTTGGTTGTACTCATTTTCCTCCATGAACGAGTCAGACTTTTTATACCACTGCCTCGGTGCCCGTTTCAAACCGTACAGACTTTTTTTTAGCCTGCATACCAGCTTCTCTTTTGTTTTGTCTTGGAAACCTTCGGGCTGCTCCATATAGATTTCCTCGTCAAGATCACCGTGTAAGAATGCAATTTTTACATCAAGTTGTTCAACCTCCAGATTAGGACTAGCTGCCAAGCCAAGAACAACTCGGATTGAAGACATTTTACTACCGGTGAGAAGATTTCATCGAAGTCAACGCCTTTTTTCTGCCCGAATCCTTTCACAACCAATCTTGTTTTGTATCGAGGTTGCGAGCTACCTTCTTCGTTTTTGATCCTGTACACCCACTTGTTCTTGAGGGCTTTCTTTCCCTGCGGTAATTTCACCAAGTCAAATGTGTGGTTCTCATGCAGAGATTTCATTTCTTCCTGCATGGCTTTCATCCACTCAGTCTTATGCTGGTCAGTGATAGCTTCGGTATAGCTCTCCGGTTCTCCCCCGTCAGTGAACATCACATAGTCGCTAGGAGAATATATTTGACTTGGTTGTCGCTCTCTGGTGGATCTCCTTAGCTGTGCTTCTGGTTGGACTTGTTCAGGAACTTGTTCTGGTTCTGAACTTTGAGCTGGTGGAACATCATCATCAGTATCTGGTGCAGCTCCCTTGTCATCTGGATTTGGTGGTGGAGAGACTGGTTCCAGATTAACAGGAATTTCATCTGATTGTGGCTTCTCAGGTTTCTAAAAATCCTCGATCGTCTGATCTTCAAGAAACACGTCTCTACTTCTGACAATCCTTTTCAGGATCCCAAAATCTGTAGCCGAATTCTTCATGGGAATATCCAACAAAGATACACTACTTCGCTTTTCCATCCAGCTTGGACCTCTCGTCTTTAGGGGTGTGAACAAATGCTCTACAGCCGAATACTTTCAAGTGTTTGTAAGAAACGTCTTTCCCGGTCCAAACCTTTTCTGGTACGCCGTACTTCAGTGGAACTGATAGAGAAAGGTTGATTAAATCGACTACAATCCTCATTGCCTCCCCCAATAGGAGTTTGGCAGTTTTGCATTTGAGAGCATACATCTAACTCTTTCACAAATGGTTCTGTTCATCCTCTCTGCGACACCGTTGTGTTGAGGTGTCTTTGGTACCAATTTTTTCAGCCTGATGCCGAAACTTCTGCAGTACTCCTCGAATGATCCGCGATACTCACCGCCATTGTCTGAACGTACACACTTCAAACGTCTGCCAGTTTCTCTCTCAACTTTTACATGAAATTGCTTGAAAACTTCCTGCACTTGATCTTTAGTTTTAAAGCAAAGGCCCACACTTTTTTGGAGTGATCATCAATAAAAGTCACATAATAATGAACACCTCATAGTGACTTACAACTCATTGTACAAACATCTGTGTGTATTAAATCTAGAATATTTGCCTTCCTAGATGGTGGGGAACTACGAAATGCAACTCTATGTTGTTTACCCATAATACAATCAACACAAGTACGTGAAGATGTACCTTTCATTCCTGGCAAGAACTCCTTCTTGAAAAGAATTCTGAGACCCTTTTCACTCATGTGGCCGAGCCGCTTATGTCATAACTCGGTGGGAACTTCTTTCCTCATGGTATTTACTTCTCCTTTATACAGTTTGGCTTCTGTGAGGTAGAGTGATGTATCTTTCTTGCCTTTGGCTACTACCAAGTTTTCTTTGGTGAACTTCCATTTTCCTTTACCAAAGTTATTATTGTAGCCACCGTCATCAAGCATTCCGGTGGAGATCAAATTGAGGCGGATATCAGAAACATGCCTCACATCTTTCAAGAGTAACCTGCATCCAAGGTTAGTTTCTAAATAAATATTATCGATGCCGATAATTTTGGATGCATTATCATTTCCCATCCTTACTCGTCCGAAATCACCTTGTAGGCTGAGAAGAAATCTCGTCGTGAGGTGACATGGTAGGAAGCACCTGAGTCAACTACCCATGTAGAGTCTTGACATTCAAGGTTGACATTATTAGCATCTCGAACAATGGAAACTTCTTCAATGAGAGTTGCGGTGTCATTTGTTCGGGTTTCTGCTTCTTGATTTTTGGATCGTTCCGCCTTTAACTTTCGACATTCTCGAATGAAGTGTCTGGGCTTGCCGCAGTGATGACACTTCTTATCATGCCACGATCTAGACTTCGAGCGTCCTCTTTGCTGACTTTGGTTACGAGGATATCTGCTTTTACTTCTTCCGTGCCATTCTTGCTTGCCTTATTTTTTCATGACAAGTGCTTCAGTTTCATGAGTATATCAATCGTCTTTTCGTCGAGACTCTTCGTTCAGCATTCTGTCTTTTACCATATCCATGGTAAGCTTGCCGTCAGGAGCTGAGTTACTAACTGACACAACTAGAGTGTCCCAACTTTTTGGTAGAGAACTCAGCATCAACAACGCTTGTAGCTCGTCATCTACGGTCATCTTCATAGAGTTGAGTTGATCTACAATGCCTTGGAACTCACTCATGTCTTCTGATACTCTGCTTCCATCTTTATACTTCAAATTGACTAATTGTCGCATCATATTAGCTTTATTCTGTGCGGTTGTCCTCGCATACATTTTCTCCAACTTTTGCCAAAGAACGTAAGCATCGTGTTCATTAGCAAAATTTTGGAAAATGTTCTTGTCGATCCATTATCTGATTTGAGCAGCACACTTTCGGTTCAGCACAGCCCAGTTAGGGTCTGTGCTGGTTGTTTTTGGTGTCTTGTCATCTGTCGAAGTTGTAGTCACGACTTTTTCCTTCGGCATTACAATCGGCTTCCACAGATCTTTAATGTATAAAAGATCCTCCATCTTCGGCTTCACTATTCCAAATAGTATATGTCGATAAAACAGTGTCGTATACGTGAATAGTACTATATGTGTGAACAGTACCTTCACTGAAAACGACCTTGTCTCTAATACCACTTTGTTGGAAAAAATTGATGGTTGAAAAGAAATCAATTCCACAAACTCAGGATCATTTCCCAAATTAAAATAGAACAAAATAATACCACAATTTTTAGCGTGGAAAACCCTCTAAAAAGGATGTAAAAACCACGGGACCTGTAGGCCGCTTAAAAACTTCCACTATAATAAAATGGGATTACAAACTTCACCCTTCGGTGGATCTTTCACAAAAATACAATAACTATGTATCTTCAATTTGTGGGTAAAACTTCACAAATTGGCTCACACTTTTTCTTCTCAAAGAAACTCTCTTTGAGGCTCTCTGGATCTCTCAGATTAGATCTCTAGAATTTTGATCTCTCAGGATGAATTTCAAGAATGAAACAAGGGCTCTATTTATAGAGCTCAAACAGGGGCATTTTCATAATTTGTTTGTTCAGCCCACGCTGCCATCTTTTGTTGACTATTCTCTATCCACGTTTCTGCCGTTTTTGTTGATTGTTCAGCCGCCTACGTTTGTTGAATGGGGGCCACCCACCTTTTTTGATATTGAGAGCCTTCAAGCTTGGAACCATGTACTTAAATTGTGGTGGTCTTTTAAGTTAAAACACTGGAGTAGATTGGTAGTATAAATGACTTATGTTGATTGTAATCATCAAAATCAAATGTCATCATGGAGGTCATTAGATCAGCACCAACAACATATGAAATAATTCTAATCACGCTTTACACTATTAAATAGTTGTTCTGAAACAATCTTTTTATATTCAAAATCGACAAATTTTATAAAAAAAATAAATGGGGTCCAACTTCATATCAAATAATTTCAAACAAAGTATATAGTATTGAATAGTTGTTGTAAAACAATCTATTTAAGTAATTAGAAGATCACATGCATGTCGGTGGGTATGTGGTTAAAATTTATTAAAATTGTAACTATGCCAACCAAAAGAAGAAGAGAAGAGGGACTACGTTGAGGGAGTCGAGTGTAGTGAGAAATAAAAATAAAATGATAAAAGAAATAAAAATAAAATGATAAAAGAAATAAAGAATGGTTAAGCAGTTAGTGAATAGTTTAAAAACAAATCATAATAAAAAAAGACAAAAAAAGGTTGAGCAGTTAGTAAATAGTTTAAAAACAAATCATAATAAAAAAGACAAAAAAAAGAGATAGAAATGAGGGAAAAAAGAAAAAAGAAAAAAGAAAAAAGAAAAAAATTATCAAACCGACCTATCAAATCAACGTCACGCAATTATTGGAACAAAATGAAAAATTAAATTTTTAACAATTGAAATAAGAAATGAGGGCAACAAAGACAATTATTGGATGTTATCAATGTGGACAGCCTATCAACAAGGAGTCCGTGGGATAGAAAAAAACGTTTGAGGCTCAATAAAGAATAAATTAAAAAAAAATTAAGGGTTAACGATGACAAGAGTAATAGAGAATAAATTAAAAAATATTAAGGGTTAACAATGACGCGAGTAATGTAGTATATAACAACAACTAAAGAAGAAGAAGAAGAAGAAAGAAAAAAAAGTGATGAAAGACGTTGGTTGAGAGAGTTGAGCGTAGTGATAAAAAAAAATTATAGTTTGTGAAAAAAAAAAACCAACTCGCTACGTATTGTTATAAAAAAAAAAAAAAATGGATTACCGATGGTACTCAGGATCAAGAATAATGGACTATAAAACATCAAACAAAGAAGTAATTGCCATAAGAAAAGAAAAAAAAAAGTTCAGGTTCAATACAGACTACAAAAAACATACTGTTATTCAAAAAGGCTTATCAATGGAACTCCCAATCAAGAGAAATAGAGTACTGTCAACTGTCAAACAAAGAAGACAAATCATAGTCAGAGAAAGAGAAAAGAAGAGATAAGAAACGAGGAAAAAAGAAAAAAAAAAATCAAATCTATGAAATGAAACTGATTAATGAGAATAGCTTGTGAACAACTTTCCCACGACGAGGTTGCGCAACTTTTGAGGTTACAATGCCAAAAAGTTGAAAAGAAAAAATATAATAAAATAATGAATGGGATACTAAATACAACAAAATAGCATAGGGTAACCAAAGTCTGTGAATGATGAACTACCATTTTATAAAAAAAAAAAAAATTCATAGCCATAGGGTCTCACTTTCGATTTCTTTTTTTTTTTAATAAAAAACACTCTCTGCTTTTTTTTTATATGTTTTTTGTAAAAAAAAATATTATTATATTATAATATCATAATCATTTATGTTCACACTTAAATCAAGCTAAACTAGTTAATGAATAATTGTTAGACAATAGAGTTTCCATAGAGAGAGTTCAAAGATATTTATTATTCTTTAAAATAGAGGCAATATATAGATATAATTACATTCTAAAATTAGGTCCTAAATTAGGGAAACAAATTGTTTCTATATTTACATAATCAATTACATTATATATAGATACAATTCCATTCTATATAGATTTCTAGGATTAATTACAGAATCAATCTAATATTTGTTTCTATATTTACAGAATCAATCTAATATTTGTTTCTATATAGCTCATGCAGACACTCCCCCTCAAGTTGGTGCATAGATGTCTATCATGTCCAACTTGTCAATTATACCATGAAACACCTTACCTGAAATTACCTTTGTAAGCATAT